>CM050163.1:163699146-164388990 GCA_027410445.1 Discoglossus pictus
ACTTTCTAAATATCACTGATACTCCAGTACAACTAAACATAGAATCAATGCAATATATTTTGCCATGACCTTCTCATAGTACAGTAACACCAATGTAGATGAAAAAAAATGCGCTAAAATATTTGTTACAAAGGTCTCCTGTATCAGAATATATAATACAAGCAAAAAGATATAAGCAAACATGGTTGCACGGGTTCAATATAGATTTCTGATTATTTTCATCCTAGTTTACATCTAGAGCTACATCTTATCGGTGTAGATGTGGGATAGTTTGATTATCACACTGATCAACAATGTGATGATCGTCATCATTCTCAACATAAAATTGTGGTTTGCTAGATGGTCCATCGTCCCTTTGATGAGGTGCAGTTGTCCTGTCCCCTTAGATGAAAAACACCCCCAAAGCATAATATTTCCACCTCCATGTTTGATGCTGGGGATAGTGTTCTTGGGGTCATAGGCAGCATTCCTCCTCCTCCAAACACAGCGAGTTGAGATGCCAAAGAGCTCGATTTTGGTCTCATCTGACCACAACACTTTCACCCAGTTCTCCTCTGAATCATTTGGATGTTCATTGGCAAACTTCAGACGGGCCTGTACATGTGCTTTCTTGAGCAGGGGGACCTTGTGGGCGCTGCATGATTTCAGTCCTTCACTGAGCAGTGTGTTACCAATTGTTTTCTTGGTGACTGGTCCCAGCTGCCTTGAGATCATTAACACGATCCTCCAGTGTAGTTCTGGGCTGATTCCTCACCATTCTCATGATCATTGAAACTCCACGAGGTGAGATCTTGCATGGAGCATCAGACCGAGGGAGACTGGCAGTTATTTTGTGTTTCTTCCATTTGCTAATCAATTTAATCACACCAACTGTTGTCACCTTCTCACCAAGTTCTTTGGTCTTGTAGTCCATTCCAGACTTGTGTAGGTCTACAATCTTGTCCCTGATGTCCTTGGACAGCTCTTTGGTCTTGGCCATGGTGGAGAGTTTGGAATCTAATTGATTGCTTTTGTGGACACGTGTCTTTCATACAGGTAACCAGCTGAGATAAGAAGCACTCCGTTTAAGAGAGTGCTCCTGATCTCAGCTCGTTACCTGTATAAAGACACCTGGAAGCCAGAAATCTTGCTGATTGATAGGGGATCAAATACTTATTTCCTTCATTGACCTGGAAATCAATCTATAACTTTTTTGACATGCGTTTTTCTTGTTTTTTCTTTTATGTAATTCTGTCTCTCACTGTTAAAATACACCTCCCATTAAAATGATAGACTGATCACATCTTTGTTCTTGGACAAACGTTCAAAATCAGCAGGGGATCAAATACTTTTCCCTCTCATTGTACTAAACAACATTTCAAGTCACCAACAAGATAAAATATTCTTCAAATAAATCACTATTTTCTAGTGTTATCTGTCAATTGCTAGGAGGAGGAAATAGCCCAGCTCTAGAAATAAATACACTTAATATCCGAACACTACTCTATACACAGTGAAGAGAAAATGTTAGGATGTACCAGAGAAAGAAAGTTGCACATGCCTGAAACAAGCATAGAGAATTTGTGCTGAAAGATCAGACAATTGCTTCAAACAAGTTACATCTAAGAGTTTGGAATGGAAAGAGTGATTATTCCTCAAGAGGGAGCTGTAGAATTTATTCATTTGAATTGTGGTGGTGGAGAAAACGGCTTAGAGCCCCCTGGACGTCTAGAAGATTGATAAATCAGTATTACATGTAATCAAAACAAAATGTTCACTAGAAGGTATGATTATGAGGCTGAAGCTCAAATATATTAGCCATATCATGAGAAGACAGGATTCCTTAGAGAAGATGCTGGGAAAGATTGAAGGCACATGAAAAAGAGGATGACAGAGGCACATATGAATAGATGGTCATTGAAGAAATGTACATGCGCTTGAGGGGCTCAGATAGGCATGGTATGCTACAGGCGATAGGATCATGGAGAGTCCGACACAACTGAACAAGTAAACATACGGCAGGCTACAGGTACCCTTCATTACAAGAGGGGAATTGCATAATTTTGCTGTAAAAATCCTTGTAGGCCCAACTGGTAGCAATGGTGGAAAAAGTAAAATGTTACTGTTTGTTACATAGTGGACAACTTATGTAATTGCCAGTAAACATAATACTTTTATATTTTATTTTGATGGTACTTGCAAATGTGCTTTATAAAGTGAAACCAAACAGAATACATTTGTATTTACATGCATTAGAATTAGTAGGTAAAATGTCTTGCTTTGCATTTGCAATGTTCAAGCAATGTTGAAGGATTTCAGTCCAAATATTAACCTCAGTATTAATCGGAAACATCTTGTCCTGTGCAACCCTGTCTCCAGTGAAAAAGCTGGAAAGTCTTAAATATAAGGGAAAAAATATATCTTTTAAACATTGTGTATGCATACAAACATGTGTTAGTGGTTTCAATGGCTTAAAAAAGGCTTCTCAGGAGAACAAGAATTCCTAACTAAGGATAATTAAACAAAATCATCTTGGAAAGGCAAACACGTAATGTAAGAATGGCTATTTAAAATGCAGATGTGGAGGACACAATGAGAGTCTTTATTTAATTATGTTCTTATCTGGTTCAGCTATCATAGACAACCTTAGGAAGGAAGTTCAATGCTTGGAGAAAACTCAAAAATTCAAGTACATAGTTCAAGGGATGTATAACCACTGAGGAAAAAATATAAAAGGTCAAATTATTAAACTGGTGAAAAGTTAATAGAAAATAAGATTTATCTATAGATGGAAAACATAAGTAGTTTTACAAAGCAAAAAAGCATCTAAAATTGCTGACTCCATATATAAAAATTATAGCATAGTAATACAATTTACATTCATCTAAAAACACAATCAAAACAATCATCTATTGCTTGCCTCGCACTTATTTTATCTACCAAGAAATGTGACCAGCTTTTTAAGTAGGAATTCAGTCTACTTAACACATGAGAACCAGGGCAACGAATTAGACTTTATCTTCTAGAACTCTTCTTGTTCTTGAGATAGAAACTTTTTTTTTTTTAAAGAGACACAGTTTCTACAACTCTTGACGGGATTACACAAAGTCTTGGATACTAATTAACAATTGCTAGTGTTTTAATGAACAGAAACTGCTTTTTTTTTAAGTTGTATTATTTGTTGCATATTTTTTAACTAAAATACACAGCTGCTAATGTTGTTAGAATATTACTTACTTAAATGTGATGTTTTACCTAAACCACAATGTTTTTTTTAATTTTCATGTACACTTTTTCCATGAGTATGTGTAGAATCCATATTTCATAAATGCCTTTAATAAAGCAAGGCTGAAACAACTTCAGCTGATCTGAACTTTACTAATCTTACGTTGTATCTTTTAAATTTGTCCACCCTTCTACAGATTCACGATGGAAACTGGACTACACTGATCCAAATTAGCTAGATTGGCTCAGCAAACGTTCTGAATGACTAGATCACCTCTGCACAGGTCTTGATTGGCTAGATCAGAACTGCACAGGTCTTGATTGGCTAGATTAGATCTGCACTGTTTTTTCTTGTCTAGATCAGCTCTGCACAGTTCTAGATTGGCTATACCAGCTCTGCACAGGTCTAGATTGCCTATATCAGCTCTGCATAGGTCTAGATTGGCTACATCAGCTCTGAACAGGTCTTGATTCACTAGATCAGATCTGCACCAGTCTTTATTGACTAGATCAGCTCTGCACAGGTCTTGATTGGCTAGATCAGCTCTGCGCAGGTCTTGATTGGCTAGATCAGCTCTGCGCAGGTCTTGATTGGCTAGATCAGCTCTGCACAGGTCTAGATTGTCTACATCAGCTCTACGTGGGTCTTGATTGACTAGATCAGCTCTGCACAAGTTTTGATTGGCTAGATCAGCTCTGCACAGGTCTTGATTGGCTAGATCAGCTCTGCACAGGTCTAGATTGGCCAGATCAGCTCTGCACAGGTCTAGATTGGCTAGATCAGCTCTGCACAGGTCTAGATTGTCTACATCAGCTCTGCGTAGGTCTTGATTGACTAGATCAGCTCTGCACAAGTTTTGATTGGCTAGATCAGCTCTGCACAGGTCTTGATTGGCTAGATCAGCTCTGCACAGGTCTAGATTGACTAGATCAGCTCTGCACAGGTCTTGATTGGCTAGATCAACTCTGCACAGGTCTAGATTGGCTAGATTAGATCTACACAGGTCTTGATAGGGTGGATTAAATAAAAACAATTTCTTATTAAACTGTGGGTGTAAAAATGGACTGTCTTCTAAAAGGACCACAGCAGTTTGCAACAAAATTCACGTTTGTGAAGTATGTAACAAACTAACATTATCAGCAACTATCTAAACCATCAGTATAAAAGTGTTTTACATAAACTCTTAAATTTACCGGTGCTATCACGGGGATTCTATCTTTGACTGCTACTCTGCCTGTAGCTTGAGGAGAATGGATAACCTACTAGGGTTTATTCTTCTATTTAGTGGCAATTTGAAAAGTCACTCTAAGTTGTTTGACAATAGCTTATTTTCATGAAGAAAATTATTCTCTTTTAAATGCATGACAGAAAATGTGGAATAAATAGATTGTTTCCATTAGTTTGGTCACAACTATAAATGTGCCATTATTTTCTGAATCTCTGATTATACTCGAAGATAGATTTAAATGCAAGTTACATTCCATTATGTTTAGTATAAAAACGTCTCAATAACTAGCATTGAGAACTCTCTGCGTGTCACACAATAGGGGGAATTCATAAAGACTTTTCTGTACAGTCAAAATGTCATCTATTGACCCAAATATATTTTGTCTAGACAAAAAGTGCAGACCATTGCTATTCAACAAAGTTCCACATTATGTAGCAAAGAGCAGTTGTTTCCAGTTAATTGACTCATAAATTCCAATGTAACAGCTTTAACAATGTTTTAGACTAATTAATAGAGATAGTAACATGCTAGAATACAGAAGATAATCGGAAATTGTTTACTTCAACTTGCCTTCACATTGTGTTATAAATATTATATTCAGTATTTATGCCCATCCCACACTACTCTCAAGTAAAACTGCTCATTTTATTGGATTTTACTACGGCTGATAGTCTTTGAATGAAAACCCTTGGGTACAAGAGTTTAAAAATTAATGTAACTGTATAAGAGACTTTTCATAGTTTATTTACCATTATTTTCTAGATGGCCAGAACGTAAAGTCTGTCTTTTCTATAAATAATTAGTAATAACAGCCCCGCAGTCAAATCTAATAGTTTATTATTATATTGATCGAAGTTGTTAGCTCTGACATTGCAGCTACAATGTTGTAAAACAACTTGTTTTAGTGGTTGGAGACAATGACATTTCACTTTTTAATCAAATTTAAAAATTGTACACATTTTTTTTGAACATCAAAACTGTCTTTTCAATCTGGAACAAAAATCAATGGCTTATTAGTACATGATCATGCATTTATGCTGAGCACAACGTGTTATTAAAAAATCCATAGAGAATGGATTTCATAGTATAACGGGAGCTGATAATATGATAAGGAGATTGCTACATCTGTGATCTTAAAGTTATTACATGAAGAAACTGACATAGGCATCATAGTGAGGGCGAATGGGTGTCAATATTATCCTATGTTAAAACTTTTGTCTGTTCCCTCATCCATCACCCCACCACTGACAACTACAAACACGCACATCCATCATCTAGCTCTCAGAATGTGATGCAACAAACACAAAATGGATTCCTGTACTCATAAAAGGAGTCTTCAAACCTTTAGATTTCCCCCCAAAATGTTTTATGTCCATGGCTAAAGCAGCTGGTAATATTGTTGGTTTGAAACATACTTCACAAATGCCTTTTTTCTTGAACTACAGTGGTCCTTAAATTAGGGGCAATGACTGTCTAGGTAATGTGAACAATAGGAGGAGAACTATGTGGTGCTCAGCAATAGAAAAAGTCGTAGTGTATAACAAATTAAACTATATTGTCACCTACTAAAATACTCATCAGAAACAACTGTGCAGTTTCTGAAAGTAGCTTCTATTTATAAAATGGACAGTTATTAAAAATGTAATATATAATAATAGAAATCTTATGTGACAACCTGTAGCTTTACTTATATTGGCTATACTCATGTTTCCACACCACTAAAGAAATACTACCAAGTAGAACAGATGTCTCCATCTCTACTGGTCTGATTTCAATGTTAATATTAGCCCTTCCCAATTACCAAACAATAACAAACAATACTATCTATAAGTGTGCAGTTTGCATTGGGTTTTTGCACAACAAGTCACGTGATGTTCGAGGTGTTTTTCTCATTTGAAGACTCATCTCATAAAACAGCACATTCAATTAAACAATATTTGCATGTATTTTCACTTGTTTTTTAAGAAACGGGTGCTGTGTGATCAGTTATGTTCATACTGTATTTATATATAGGACTAAAAATCTATTCAATGTCAACATGCAGAGATGGTTTTCGGTCTGTTGTGGAGGCTAAATAATGTAGCAGATATAAAATTAATTTATAGTCTGTGTTTAAGAGATAATGTTTTTGAAGATTTACATAATACATTTTTACTAAATCATTACTTAACATATTGATGCACAACTCTGATCCTTTATACAGCAGTGCAAAATATGTCCAGTCTATACAAATGAAAGATAATATAAACTAATAATCAGAACTAAAACAATGTTGCCATATAGGTACTATGAATAAACATTTACTTTTTGGATAGCGTGACCGTACATATAAGATAATAAAAAGTTGCAATATATAATTTATGTGAATACAGTTTGGGGGTCAAAAGCTCTGCCTTCAAAGCCTGTACTGTCAACCTCTAATTATGCCACTTAAAGGAAACTATGTAGGATTATACTTTACATTTAATAGTGGACTGAAATACATTAAAATTATGAAGTTTGTTTTGTTATATATTATTTAGATTAAATATACTGCGTTTCCCATTTTTACAATGCAACTGCACTGCTTTTTTACAGAAACAATAGTACATAACTGGAATAGCCTTCCAATGGACACAGTTGAGTAATTTAATCATGCCTAGAAAAAAGCATAGGGTTCCCTAGTGGTCCAGTGGTTAGGATTCAGTGATTTCACCACTGTAACCTGGGTTTGATTCCAAGTCAGGGAACCAAGAGGTCACCCTGAGCAGGTTTGGGCCTGGTCAGTACTTTGATAGGAGACCACCTAGGAGCTTAATGCTTTGGCCCATTGGAGCAGGAACTGGCAACCCACTCCAGTATCTCTAACCACCTGGTGTGTTACCATCTAATTTATGTTTCATAAATGACTTCTAGCGGTAATCTTTTCAGTGTCAAGTATTAAAATTCAGTGAATACCTATGGGTCACGGCTGTACATAAAGCAGTAAAGCTAACATTCAGCTTATAAAAATATACAAAGACTCGGTTTCTAGGTTCCAACAAAGCTAAAATAAAACAGAAATGTAAAGGAGCCAGTAAGCAGTAATTTTCCAGTGAGCACCTGCTTTGAAAGGTTGAGCAGTTTGGCTTTAATGTGTATTCATGCCTGTGCAACATGTAAATGTTTACTGTTATAGGACTGAGCTTCCTTTGAAGCATGTTCCAGTGGAGCTGATGTAACTCAGGGGTTGCTGGCTCTTACAGCACTTCCTGTACAAGTTCTGTTAAGTCTGCGGTGTTGAAAGATATCCCACAGGGCAGACCTCCTGATCTGTCCATCTTTCCTCACCCAGAGGGAAGGGATATTGCTAATGATACATTCCCCAGGAAAAAAGGACTGCAAATAGAAATGAAAGTGGCTTATACCTGCTGTGCGGAAAATTATAGGATAATCAAACATTACAAATTCATCTTCTGTTGTACATGTGCATTTATGTTTACTCAAGAGATTTTGGATATTATTTATGTTGCTTTGGTGGAAGCAATTGCTCTTAATGACTGATTTACCTTCAAGGAACAAACAATCATGCACTGACCAGTCAAGCTATTGTGTAAGGAAAAGTAAAAATGATCGAAAATGTTAAAAAAATGTAAAATATGAACATGTATATCAGTGTTGCCAAACTGTTCTGTGGAGCCCTTGGACGACCAAGGGTTCTACAAGAATTGCTCCAAAAGATTGTGGAAACCGCAAAAGGGTTACAAGGATTTGGGTAAAGATTGCAAGGTCTTTGAACTAATTTTGGATTTCTAGGAAATGGTTTGGATCACAAGGAGCCAATTTCAGATACAGACGAGAAACTTGTGAGGCTCTGTGAAAACCATTTTAGAGATCCACTGATACTTCTGAAGCTTAAGTAGAGTTCCTTGGCTGAAATAATGGGTAAATGTAATTGGAAACATGGCTTGTATTGATTCCAAATCTAATAATGAATATTTGACAACTGTTTCCAGTAATGAGTGCTCTGTTTTAGTGTCACCAACTAATTTCTACACAATTGTGAAATATATATGAAGAAAAATAATATTGAGAGATGAGCTATGCATTTCATTTATCAAGGGCAATTATTGTGTTAGGATACAGTTGTATTGGGGGTAAACAAGTCATTTAAGAAGTGGAATTCATTAGAAGGACTCTATCAACCCTACAGGAAGTTGATTTCATTAAAAAAGTGACTAGCATTTCTAGTTTTTGTTTACAGTAATCCATTTAGAATTGCTTTTGCTGCTCCTTTATGCTAATGTGCAGCTCAGAATACTTGATAACATTGCAGGTCTTTATTTTGACCATACAGAGACAGAAATGCATACCAATCCTAAATAGCACTAATTAATATGCCACACGTGGAATTTCCTAGGATTTATTCAATTTAGAGAAAAATAAACATATAGCAGCTTTTTGTGCACTTTAAGAATAACTTAAACTTAATCTTGATTTGGGGGTTTCAGAGTCCTTTTAAGCACTATAAAATCAACAGACAGATTTAATTGAAAATATAAATTTTGGTGTATAGGGGAATTTGCAACTTCAACCTGAACAGATTGCACTGGGGAAAATAGGAAGAAAGAAAAGAAAGAAGAGGGAGGAAAGAAAAAAAAAAATTTTTTTACATAAATATTTTAAATTTAATTTTTATGCTCATAATTAATTTTATTAAATCAGTGGTAATCCCAATGACCAGTTCCTGTTCACATCCCAACAAGAGAGGAAAGAGGAAGCTTATCAACCTTGTAAAATTAATAAATTAAGTAAAACGACTTTTATTTATTCCCCACTTCCTAACTGAGTTGATGTTACTGAAGAGAGAAGCCAGTTGGCAGATTGATCATGACTTGCAGAAGTAAGGTGTGGCTGAATAAAATGAGCTGTAGGAGTGAGAGTGTGTGGTTATTGGTTTTCACCTCTATGTTAATGAAAACTTGAACCAAATAAATCCAGATGCTAAACCATTTTTTTCCATCAGTGCAATCTGTAGATGACCTTATTCCACATGAAAGGCCAGAAGCAGGCAATACCAGGGTCTTTTTTTTCAGTTTATCTATTTGCTGGCCAGGTGTGTTTTTGCACACACATAGGTAAATCCACTAGAAACTATTATTTATCTGAGATGAGTAAGTGATGGCTTTCCATGAGTTGGTACTCAATGCTAAACATTTTACATAGATACAAACTGAGTATTGTGATGCCTAAATTAGAGCTCCCTTTGCGTGGGTGAGAAGTTCATTGTACTTATGCAACCAAAATGTCAAGTCTTTTGAAACATTGGCAAGTGGCTATGTAGCCAATGTGTCAAAGTGTATAAATATAAAAGGGTTAATAATGTTGAATTTTGTGCTTTTGCCTTTAGCTATTTTGATCATATTTTGGCGGTATTCCAAACAATGTTTAAATGAAACATAAGCTTTATGGTAGTGTGCTTGTCAAAACCTGGATTAAGGAAGGAGGTGTATCAGTGACAGCCACAATCACACCGGTGTAAAGCCTGCACAATTGGCCTGTGTACCAAAACATGAAGGGACAAATGCTCAGATACAATCTGCAAGACATACCTGCACTCACAGGTTAAATTAAATTACCAAGATTCATCAATGTTTTAGAAATGATCTTCAGAAGAGCACTCTATACAATACAGTAACGCCGAAAATTTGTTATTTTGTGGCCACTAATATTTAATTCAGAAATTGGTATTAGGCCTCATTATCTTTAGATTGTAAGTAGAGAGTTTCCAATCTTGTAGGGTGCTTTGGAAAAAGCACTTTCTACAAAGATTTTAAGCTCAAAACAGGGTCTTCTATTTTCTGAAATTGTTAATATTGTATTTTCTTTGTTCTTATCCCCGTACAGCGCTATGGAATATGTTTGCGCGATACAAATAAAAGTTAATAATAATAAAAATAATAATATATATATTCTAGAATGGAAAAGCACCATTACACAAAATAATATATTGCAAGGAATAAATTAAGCTTTTCCACTGAAATGAATGTAGCCATTGGTTCTGTAGAACGGCACAGATGTTAGGTTGGAATGAGAGGAGAAAAAGAAAAACTAAATAAATTAATAAATAAATGCAATAAAAAAAATAAAAAAATAAGTGGTATAGGGCATTATTAAAAAAACTACTTCAAGTGGAAAAACATGTTTTGAAAAAAAGTAAATAAAAATATGAAGAAAACAGGTGGATGCATATTAGTTTCTAGTATTTTAATTGTATTTATTGTTCTATTTGTTGGAGACACTCCTTTAAAAAAAAAAAAGAAAAAAGAAAGAAAGAAAATCAAAACCCAGATGCAAACAGACCCTTAAGACTGCAGTATCCATTATCACTCCAGACAGTGAATCCTTCTCACTGTAAGACTTACTGAGTTACCTGGGAAAAGGTTTAAAAAATGTTTTCTTTTTCCTTCCAAAAAATCTCCACTGAAGACAAAAAAGCTTTGCGAGGGGGAATATAGTTCAATCATTTAAATAAAATACCCTTTATTGGTAGTTTGATGAATATTAACCCAAAAACATCAAAAAATTTTATAGAATGTCCAAGATTGAGTAACATATATTAAAGCTTTTTTTAATAACATTGACTTGAATCATAAATAATGAGTTAGCTCAATTTTATGGAGGGATATCACAGTAATATAATAATAATTAATTTAGATAGCATTTTTTTTCCAGAAGAAACTCAGTATAGGGACTGTGAAGATTTTTTTTCCCGATTTTATAGTTGCTCCTAATTCACTTTTCTATTTAAAATTAATGTCTACTATCACATAAAAAAACATCAATTGTTCATTTATGGGAACCTGATATGAATACAGAATAATACACATTTTTACTTCCATTATTTACTAAACATAAATTGGACAGAAATAAGTTTGAGGGACTCCAACAGGATTTAAATCCACTAGAATGCAATGGAAAGATGAGGCTATATGTTGCATATTCCTATTATAAATGTTTTATTATATATAATAATATAAATCAAGTTATAAATCAAGCATCACCCACTATATTTCTGTTTCTATGCATGGGTGGTGCTATAGTGGAGCAGCACCAAAAGACTGATTTGCATCACTCATGCAAAGAAAGATAGTAGATTTTGAATTCAACAGCCTTAAAAGGCTGTAAGCTTCTAAGTAAATGTTCAAAATATCTAGATGTTTTATTTTAGGTTAAATGGTAAAAGATATTAATGTAATTGCAAAGTTTGTTAGCAGCTTCTATGAACATTTTTAAAATTTACCATTTTAATAAAGCAAAGTAAAGTTTAAAATATTGTTAAATCAACTTGTTCATAAAAAAATAACATTTAAAAAAATTGTACAGTGTATAAACTATATTGTTACGCAACAGAGAATACAATCATTCTCTAACGCTCAAAACCCTGTGAGGCTTTACATATTTTTAATACATACTTCTGTTTTGTGCAGATGTATAAATAGATAGCATCTACTTCCTTTAAAAATAATACCAGCCCAAGTTATTTAAAGCTCTGAGGATTTTTTCCAGGTGAGTGTTTTTTTAAGTAGATAAATTATAGGATGCAGATATGCTTCAGCTTGTTGGAACAACGTCTAGCGAAGCCACCACAAAGGGTTCCATTTCCTGAAAAAACTAATGTATTAATTTGCTGTCAGGCAAGTTTTCTTGTTTACGTGCAATGCAAACAAAAGGTTGCTTGTTGGAGTCCGGGTGGCAGGAAATGCGCCTGCTGTTACTCACTTGGAAAACAAAACAAAAAATTCTATATGCTCACAAGGTTGCACTATCTCGGAAAATAGTTATAGGCAGCTGCATAAATACCCTGGTGTGCACTTTATCATTCGCTGCAGCAGCACAAATTTCCTTATGGAATATGGCAAAAACTGTTTTGAACTTGGCAGTGCTAGATCCAGAAAATGTCAGTGACTAAACATGTAACGCCAATGATTAACCTGCGACAAGTAAAAGATACTTTATGTTAATTGTTTTTATATAAAGTGTCTTTTCCCTGCCCAGATTTTGTTTATTTATTTATTTTTTAAAGTTGTTTTGCATTACAGGCATATTTAAATTTCCTGGATTATGAATGCATCTGACAGAGGAGAATCAGTAGTGAATAAAAACATTTTTTTTGCATTAAAAAAACCCAAATAATTATTATTATACTTACCTTAAAGTTTGCTAAATCTCTTGAGTTTGCTAGCAGTTGATTTTAACACTCCTAGAAATCTAGCATAAAATTCGTAATTTGTTTGGGCCAATCACAGGCAGCTGATAAATTGTATCAATCAGTGATGGCAGTTTGAGCAGGAAGGCATCGTGGGATGTGTAGTCCCCTGAACAAGGAAGCAAGGAGGAGTCAGACATTGTTCTGTAGATCTCTGCATTGTGCTGCTGTCAGCTTGAAGGTTAGTAATGGGTTAAAATGTTAACCAAAATTATTATTATTATCATCATCATCATTTATTTGTAACGCGCCAACCGATTCTGTAGCGCTAAATGCAGTATTTCTATTGGTAGGTACAAAGTGCCTATGTAAGCAGCTCGGGGGTGTGCAAACCAAGTTTTATTTTTAAACTAGTGACTTGCCAAAAATGAAGGCAATAAAGTTTGAAGCCTCGCAATGCTGTTTGCCATACAATGCGAGGTTCTCCCTCCCTCTACTTTACACTCCTCGCGATGAGCGCCTTTGGTGCGCAAGGCTGTAACTTTGGCACTTATCGCGGCCCTTTGCAATGAGCGTCAAAGTTGCTCATTGCGAGCCTCCCCCTCTACTTTACTTTCCTTTGGTGCTCATCGCAGGCCACCCCTGTGTCTCTCTCCCCCTCTGTGTCTCTTTCACCCTCATTTGCGTGCTTGGTGGCGGTTGAACCTGTAATATTTTTTCCAGCCTGCAATACCGTATTAAGCTTCAAGACTTGCGGCCTTGAAAAAAAGTTACAGGTTCAACCGTAACTCAGCAGCCGTTGGAAAGCCGCCATTTAAAAATTAGCTTTAAGAGGCAGGTAGCCCATAAGTGTGGTTGGTAGCTAATTTTCTACTCAATTGGCGTCTTTTGGCAGCCTCCCGAGGTACAGGTTTGATGAAAAATGGCAGCGTTTTTTCTTCAAGCCCGTAACTCGGAATCCCGTCGGAGCCTCTTTTGCGACGAGCGCCAAAGGCATTTGCCGCTCATTGTGGGCCTTACAATGAGCGCCAAAGGGCTACAGCCTTTGTCTCTCATCTCAGGCCTCCTCCCCCATCTACGTTGCAGGCCTCGCGATGAGCCCCTTTGGCGCTCATCGCAGGCCTCTCAGTGAGCGCCTTTGGTGCTCATTGCGTGCCTCTTCCCCCTCCTCTACTTTACGGGCCTTGCGTTAAGCGCCTTTGGCGCTCATTGCGGTTCGCGTTAAACACATAACTTTTAACATTGTGTTACTGACAAACTAGCAATTACTACAACTATTATAGTTGATATAATAAATCTATGTGTGTACTCAATGTAATGTGTGTGTCTGATATAAACGGCACGTGTTAGATCAGAAAACAGTAAGAACAGGGGAACTTAGATATACATCTTAAGAATGCATACATTTTATAGCAATAACATTAAAGTAACACAAAACAGAATTAATATTAATATGCTGCTGTTCCATTAGTTTGGCCTGATAATTACATAAAGATAAAAGGAAGTTTTGCCAACTGATCGTTGTGCTAAATTACAAGTCTGTTTCAATGCTCAACTAAGCAAACACTTGCAGCCCTATTCAATTCCAAACCCATATGTGCAACTTGAGACCCATAACGGCTGCGGGTTTGAAGTTCGGCGGCGTTACAGAGCTATTAGACCATGCCGTGAGTTACAGGCTTGAGACGCAAACCAGTAAACCATTTTTCGAAAGTTGGATGTGCAGCCGTGTACGTGATCAATTAGTCAAACACATAGTTACGGGTTTAGATGGAGCCAATGGAAACAGAGATCATCATCATTACGTCACTGAAAAATAGAGGTTGGATTTCAAAGTCTTATGGGTTTCAATTACGAGTTACGATCGAACCCACATTCCAGAAATGATGCAATATTGATAAAGTCGTAAATATGATATTCTAGTCCATGCAAGTTCCATTATATGTATTAACACATTGATTACCGGGATCGAAATAACACAGAAATTACACATGAATTAAAGAATTTTATATTGCAGATTTGTGAGCTTGAGAATGTTGTGCTATTAATTCTAATACCTAACATCACTTTCCCTTTTATTAGATGTACAGTGGTGTGTGTATATTTGCATTTACAGTGCTACAGATTGGACTTTACCCCCTTGCGTGTCCTCTTTAGTACCCGCTGGCTTCTTGGCTCCGTTTGCAGGTTACAGTTACAGTGAATTTGTTGCAATTTAATAGTGTGATCGGAAACATAACAGTTACAGGCTTGACAGATCATATGATTTGCAGGCGCACAGTTCAATTTCCCATATCCCGTAGGCTTTTTTCGCTCATAACCCTCAGATCGGCAGCAGATTGCTTTACGGGGCCAATTTAATAGCCGCAAGTGTTGTGGGCTACGTTACGGGCTACTGTTTTCAACGTTGAGGGAATTTAATAGGGCTGTTTGTAAATAGCCTAAGCTGAATTTCCCCAGACTTAATACTACAGTATTGTCTAACAAATCAAGATGAGAGGAGACCCGAGCAATTTGCATAAAAGCAAATTTAATGTACATTTTCTAAACCATAGCTCATTCAATCTCCTTAATGGAAAAATATTTTAAAAAAAAACACTCTGTGTCATGTTAAAAGGCCATTAAAATATATTATGTTTCATTAACTTATTCATATCTATTCATTAAAAAAATATTAATATATTTTTAAGTATACCGTACAATGTTGAAAGAAATTCTAGTCTTGATACTTGAAAAGATCTGCTGAGGTCATTAATCTAGTTAGTATCCTGATATCTTAATTCAGGTAGCAATTTTCTAACAAAGGGAGTTAACATATCCTGTGGTTAGGATTTGGTGCTTTCAAAACTGCGACCTGGGTTTCGATTCCAAATCAGGGAACCACAAGTTAACCAACCTGGAGCCATGAAGGGTTGGGCCTGGCCAGTACTAGGATGGGAGACCAAGTAATACCAGGCCCTTTATGCTGTAACCTACTGGAGAAGGAACTGGAAACCCACTCCAGTATCCCTGCCATGAATACCAAGTGGAACAACATGATGACCTGGTGTGTTACGGTCCACAAGGTCATGAAGAGTTGGAAATGACTGAAAGATGCAAAAAAAAAAAACAATAACAACAAAAAACAACCTATGGAAGTATTTATAAAGCAGTACGACACTCAATGGTAGATGAGATGTAGCAGGGGCTGGGGAAGTATTTGCTCTGAACTTACTAACAGGGCAACCTTATGTAGAATTTACACCATCTTCAAAGCTTTTTTTCCTAGTAAACCTCTATTTATATTCTATGTTGATAATTCTGCTGATTCCATGTGGCCATTATTTAAAATTAAGTTTAAGTAGAGGTTTGGGCCTTATAGTTCGTTTTTAAAATAAGTACTTTACTACAGTAATAAAAAGAAACAAGAGTGGACATGTTTACATCTAAAGTGTGGCCTAGTAAAACAGAGGCTACATTTTCTTGTATAAATGTGTAATGCCACATCACAATAAGCACATTTTACTTTGTGTTCCATACAGTTTTATACGGTAGAACCACAACACTTCCTCACGGAGTACAAATGTACCTGAGGCTTAGAGGCACACAACACACAAAGCCTCACAAAAACGTACTGGAAGTCTAAATACCTTTATCCATTATGTGTACCTGTTGTTACTGTGACCACAGTGGGCCGGGGGCAGAATTGAAACATTAGCGTCTTTCTTTTCAAATCAGAATGGTTCACACTTTCCTCTCTAACAATACGTCTCTTTCCATAACCTATTAATTAACATGCTCATTACTTTAGAGGCCTTTGGTTCCAGGGAACTTGTGCTTGGGGCATGCTGGCTTAAGACACCTTTATGAAGTAGACTTTCCTGTCAGGCAGGCTATTCAGCAAAGGAGAGATAATTAGAAAGCGTCATTTTTTTTTAGTCAGAGCTGTGAAATGAAGTGGGCTGGAGTAATTCCCCTCTTTTCAGTACCAGTATTTATGATAATCCCATTTCACTCAGGAAAGGCCTTTTGGCAACTTTATTTTGAACGTTTTTACAAGGAGAATGGTGGGAAAAACAGGGCTAAAGACCAATTAATAGCTTATAGATGTTGATTGAGTGATGAAAGATGCCTTGTTGACAAAGGGGGGCACATGCCAGGAGGCCGACTGAAAGAAGCTAAAGAGAAATGAAATGACAAATAAGAAAGCTATGTACCAAATTGCAGTGATACGCACTTCTATAAACCAGTCGGCTTCTCGACTAAATACAGCAATTTGCATGGGGTCTGCCAACATCTAACCTAAAGCGGAGAATAAACAGAAAAAAACATGTCTGAATGCCATACACTAGCATAAAAGTAATAACAGTGATGTATGAATGCAGACTCTACAGTGTATCTAAAAGAACTCGAATATTATTCCCCAGTGGAATAACCAAAGGTTCATAAACAGTAGAACACACTTTCCTTCAAGTCATGCATCCAGTCTTTAAAGGTATAGCTACGTTTCCCTGATTTTACCTTTATCTAATCTAACACATGCAGCTTATATCAGATACAGGCATTACATTGAGTCCTTCTATACACACACATATTTATTTTATTTAAAAATAAAACTTGTTTTCCACAGCCCAGAGCTGTCTATATAGGCATCTGATACCTACCAATATTCAAATATAGATTTTAACCCTTTACTAACATTCAAGCCAGTAGCAGCTCAATGCAGAGATCTACAGATCAGTGTCTGACTCCTCCTACTTCCTTCTACAGGGGGACTACACATCCCATGATTCCTTCCTGCCATCACTGATTATTACATTGTATACAAATGTATTTGCTGCCTGTGATCGGCCAAAACGAATTATGAATTGTATGCACATTTCAGTAAGGATTTTCAGGGGTGTTAACTAACAAAAGCTGCTGCTTGCAAACTCAAGATATTATGCAAACATCAGGGTGGGTTTGTTAATGTTTATTTTAGGATTTTTTTCATGCAAAAAAAATGTTTGCCTACACTACTGATTCTCCTCTATTAGATGCATTCGTAATCCAGGAAACTTCAATGTGCCTTTAACTAAATGCTGCCAATTCCACTTCATCTCTAGAATTTGCCACTTTCTTACACAAGACACTGCAAAAATTCTAACACACTCACTCATCATATCTTGCCTTGACTACTGTAACTTGATCCTCACTGGTCTTCCCATCAATTGCTGTCCCCACTTCAATCCATCGTGTATACCTCTACAAAATGAATCCACCTTACTCAGCGCTCCTCTTCAACTGCACTTCTCAGGCAGGATCTCCATTCTCTCCCTATACCTTGCAGGATAAAATTCCAAAATATTGACTCTTACATATGAAGCCTTCAATGCGTCCACAACCTCCTATATCTCGGTTCTCATCCTCAAGTATACTACAAAGCATCCCCTTCATTCTGCTCAGGTCCTTCTTTCCTAATCCACATTTACCTCCTCCAGCTCCTGCCGGCAGGACTTGCGCTGCTCCTGCTGTTTGGAACTCCCTACCTCACGCTGTCAGACTCTCACCTGCTAAGATGTCTTCAAAAACCCAAGTCGATCATATATAGCTTACTGAAATCAAGTGATCTTCTGGTTTAGTCTTCACCATGACACAGTCACCTGCTTCAACCTACTATTGGATATTGTTCCCCACACCTTCTGTGTTCCTTGCCTAACCATCTCTTTTTGAGTAAGCTCTAAAGAGAAGGGTCCTCTCTTTTGTACCACTATTTGTTATAGTACTGTTAAAGTGTCACATACCATCCACATATAATATATGTTAGTACTGCATAAAACGTTGGTGCTGTATAAATAAAAGTTAATAATAATTATCATTGAATATTTCACCGTTGCATTTTTTTACTTTATATATAAATTGCATGGTTGGCAAAGAGATGGAAGGTGGGGAGGGAGCAAAATTAGTAAAGTAGTAAAAACCTTTATATAACACTAAAATAAATTACCTAATAAAGATTCTTTAAAAATAACAACTCTTAAGCAAAAAAAAAACTATATATAACGTTGATTTAAAATTTTTATTCACATGCTTGTGTCAAACTAGTGGGAATTTATGATAAATACTTTCCTCATCTAGAACAAGTTTCTCACCTGAGGGAGTAATTGCAAAAGGGAAGGGGAAAACAGGGGCATATAGGGTTATTTAAAGAACATAAGACATTCATAAGAAAAATAAAGTTCAAATTATACTATAAAAAATGTTCTATACTATGTTTGCTTGTTGCAGGGATATTCGGCATCAGGAGATGGGAAGGGTCATAAATTTGGGTCCTATGATAAATATATTTTAGTCCAGTCATTACAGACTGCTTCTCTGAGAAAAGCTTCTACATGGAAGAAACTATCATGGACATCATGAATCAGAAAGGAATAAGGAATAGACTGCAACTGATGTACTGCAGGGTTCCCATTGAACATTATGGTTTTATGAGCTACTATGAGAATAATGTAATTGGAACATGATGTGGTGACATAGTTGTCATTGCCCTTTAACCTATTGCAAATAATTTGGAGATCCATTGTATTATATTTTAGTATGGTAAAACTAGTAAAAACAAGCTTTCATTTGTTGTTCAGTCCTTCAGTTGTAACCATATAGACACAATACACCAGGCACATCTGTCTGTGTTTCTGGTTAGGTTTATCCATATGGTTTTCTTGGCAAAGATACTGGAGTGGCTTGCCAGTTCCTTCTCCAATGGACTGCATTTTTCTGATCTCTCTGCTATGATCTGCCCATCTTGGGTGATTCGACATGGTATAGCTCACAGCTTTACGGAGGTGCACAAGCCCCTTCAAGGTATTGATCCAAAAGGGGAAGCTTTCAATTATCAATGCATTTATGTGCATGCATGGTCATGAACATTGATGTCTTGTAAAGTCTTCCCCCTATCTGTTATGTCTCAGCTTCCAAGCATCCTGTCTGCTTGATGTGTAGGTATACAAAGCAAATTGTCTGTTATAAAAGTGCAAATAATAATTCACTGAGTGGCAATAAGCTTGACGATAAACATGTAATAACAGATAAGGGGATGTATAAGAAAATAAAATAGAGATGACGAGAAGTGAATACAGCTGTATAAAAAGGTAAAACGTTTAAAAGATGTCTTTATTTTTCTAACTTAGTAAAAAAAAATTGCCCATTATCAATTCTATTTTTTTAATACAGCATAATTAAAACATCCCTTTAAACACTATCCTCAAGCTTTTCATGAGTTTGCGAGAATCTAACACACCGATCAGGTTCTCTGGGGGTCCAGTTGTTAGGATTTGGTGCTTTCACTGCTGCGACCTGGGTTCAGTTCCAGTCAGGGAACCAAGAGGTCACAACACCCTGAAGCCGAGCAGTTGGGTCTGGTCACTTCTTGGCTGAGAGACCACCTAGGAAGACCAGGAGCTGTATGCTGTGACCCACTAGATAAGGAACTGGCAAACCACTCCAGTATCTCTGCCATGAACACCAAGTGGATCAGCATGACCATGGACATAAATATATATGCCTGGTGTGTTACGGTCCATGAGGTCACTGAAAGTCGGACACAACTGAACTGAATGACAAAACAACAACAACACACCAGATCAGTACTCGCAGGTTGTATATTCTTGGTAATACATAGCAGAGTTCTCAGGAATTTTCAATTATGAAATGGTACAACATAAGAATATATCTAAAGCTTTTTTTAGAATTACAAAAAGAAGTTACAGTAATACCATAATCCCCAGAAGCATGGCTCTACCTATCTCAGCAACAACAAAAATGCTCTTTACTCAGGGCCTAGTCAATAAATGCCATGCTATACCTACACATGATGCGATGCATCTTATACATTAACACTTGGCATCATCATTAAGGTCTCCTGATAAGACCTCCATATTCTGAGTGTATTGCTCACTGAACATCTCTTGCAATAAACTGCAAACTTGCAATTCATAAAATCATTTTTATAAATAAGGTTTTTGAAACAAATAATTCTTGGTAGGGGAAACATTACATTGCGTAGGATGTGTTTTATCCACAACAAAGCCTAGTTAAAGGACCACTGCACAAAATGAGTTCAGAGGTCCCCAACCTGAGGTCCAATTGGAAAAGTACTTGATATTTTAGATATCATTTTAAACTATACAACAAATATAAGAGTAATGTGGCCTAATATTTAAAACATACTTTTTAGAAGAACCACACTACAGCCTCTATTTTATTTATCTTTTATATACAATAATGCTGCTGTGGATTCTCCCATTTCAGTTTCTGTCGATCATCATCCTTGGGCTGGATTGGGAGGAGACTGTTGCAGCTAAGAGTGCATTAAACAGGACTAATGGGCAGTAACAGACAGAATCAAGCAAGAAAAGAAAATGAAAAAGACAATAAAGAAGAAATCTATAAATGTAAACAATCAATTTATTTATGGTTTTCTACAAATATTTTGCAGATTATCAAGTTTAGTTATTCAGAGATCTGTATAGAAAAAAAATGGAGCACAAGTCCTTTAAATCTGTAAATCAGGAGGATTATTTTCACCATTGTTCCTCCATTTTGTTTTATAACCCAGGGTGCTGGACAGCTAACCTACCCCCTCACTTCCCTTCCTCTCATACCAATAACCCTCTTATCTTTATTGGGCTTTCTGATAAGGGCAAGGTCAGATAAGAGCCAAGAAAACATTTGATTGAAAGCATTCCCCGATTTAGAGGCCTGTAAAGAAACTCGGCTGCAATCTGTCAGTAAAATAAATCAGCCAAACCCTTGCTAATGACATTTATTTTGAGGAATTATTGGACGTTATGACAAAGCTGGATTTTTGGATGGTGATGTAAGAGGCTACCAGTATTAGAGGCGTGCTGTATTAATTAGTGACTGACCTGTACTGGACGTGAATCTTAAGTGACTGATCTCTTTGTGATCCCTGCAAAGTGTAGTAAACCTTGCCGTTTCTGAATAAAATAGCAGCTATGCAAGACAGGAACATGAAAGCATTTTAGAGAAAACACTTTTATATTTAGAATAACTGATTGTGTCTTGGGGATTCCATATTAGAAAGTTTGTGTGTAACTCGATGGGTAGTGTGTTCTTATTGTGGTTTACTGAGTTCTACTGCCAAATGCACTATTTGTAGAGGCAGTTATCAACAGAACAGATATTGTATCTAAATCCACAGATCCTCCCACTGCCCACTGGTATCTAATAAGTGGTTGTTGTTTTTTTGCAGTAAGACATGTAACCAAGGCTTGACTTAAACAAACTAACTCTAACTGACAGATTTATAATGAAAATACAATTCCTTTAGTTTCATTAACGGTCAGCAATATATAACAAATTAACAATAAAACTTGAGCTACACACTCTGCTAAATGTTTTGAGAAATGTAAAATAAATGTAAAAAAATAACTAGGCCTCTAATTTTTACTTTTGGTAATTATGCTTCTGTGGAATCTGCCCTTTTGGTTTTCTCCTCCTCAGGTGAGGAGATTTTTAATGAACAGGAAGAGTCTATCTTCACAATGGGAATATAATTATTATTATTATCTTTTATTTGGAACGTGCCAACATATTCTGTAGCACTGTACAGGGGATAAGGACAAAGAAAAATACAGTATTAACAACTGCAGAAAATAGAGGGCCCTGTTTAGAGCTTAAAATATTTGTAGGAAGTGCTTTTGCCAAAGCACCGTACAAGATTGGAAACTCGCTACTTACAATCTAAATATAATGTCTAAAACTGTCAGTGCTTTCAATAGGAGTAATGGAAAGATCATTAGTTTACAAGGACAAACTCCCCTCAGAAAGTTACAGACAGAAATGAAAATGGAACACTCTCATATACATATATAACACTTGAGTATACATGTATAAGTTATTTTCACATTAACAAGCTTAGTTATTTAAAATATTACATAGCAATAATTTGACCACAGTGGTCTGATTAATAAAATATACATGTTCTACCTTTCATCCTATTAAAACATGTTTATGAGCTTTATAAATTACCTCAGGGTATTGATGCACACAGAGCATTTGATACTATTACATGGGACCATTTATGTAGTGCTTTGTATCATAATGATTTTAACTGAAATTTTGTTAAATCGCTTCCTCTTGCAGCCATTTTAATTAACAGTGCCACACCCAATCTATTTATATTACAATATATCACAAGACAGGTATGTCCAATCTCTCCACAGTTATTTAATTTAAATTTGGAGCCCCTTGCTTTGCCATTCACACTTTCTTTCCTGGTATTAAGCTTAATAACATTTTATACAATTATCCATCTATGCGGATGATATGATTATTTTTATAGAAGGTCCAGATATATGCAGATTGTATTACTGTTTATAGATCAATTGTGAAAGTTTGCTGCATATCCAGCTAATTTATCTAAATCAGAAATTTTAAAGTGAAGTAGAGACCAGCTCTAATATATACCCTTGGATTAAAGAAGGTTATATTAAAAATGTTGGGATTGTAATTAGTTAAAACCTTAATAAATGGTGCAAGCCAAATTTTACTAAAAAAGCTAGTAAAATTAAAAACCAGTTGAGTCAATGGATAAAGTTGCCTTTATCTTTGATAGAACAAATTAACGTGATAAAAATTGGGTATTACAAAAATGATTATATTATATTCAAATGATAGCAATTCTTATTTGGGAAAATGATGTTCAGTTTATCTATTGTGAGTTCAGGAGATTTATATGGAAAAAAAATCTACAATTTGGGTTAAATAAGTTGTGGCTACCTGTTAACAAGGGTTAAGAAACAGAGTAGTACAATCTTTAAATTTTGGTCCGTATTGTAGTGGATTGGGTAAATAAAACTGGATTATATACTAATTATTATTATCGTTTATTTATAAAGCGCCAACATATTCCGTAGTGCTGTACATAAGATAAGTTCAAGACAAAGATACATACAAATTAAAATATAGCAAGGCAAGGAGGGCCCTGTCTTTGAGCCTCAAATCCATAGTGCTTTCCCTAAAGCACCTTTTGGTATTGACCTACAACTTAAAGGTATTGTGTGAGGAAAAGGAGGGAAAGAGAGGTGAGAATGTGTTAGGGAGGAAGGTGATACGCTTCTTTAAAGAGATGTGGTTTTAGAAAAGGTTTTGAATGTTTTGAGGCAGGAGGATAATCTGGTGGAGCGAGGCAAGGAGTTCCAGAGAATAGGGGCAGCACAAGAAAAGTCCTGATGGCGAGAGTGAGAGGAGGTGACAAGAGTTGTGGAAAGAAGAAGGTCATTAGCAGAACGAATAGGGCGGGTGGGGGAGTATTTGGAGATGTGACCAGAAATGTATGGGGGAGCGCTATTGTTGAGGGCTCTGAAAGTTAGGGTCATGATTTTAAATATTATTCTGGAGGCTATGGGAAGCCAGTGGAGAGATTGACAGATGGGTGATGCCGACACCGAACGTTGTGTACGGAAGATGAGTCTAGCAGAGGCATTCATAATTGATTGAAGTGGAGACAGTCGGGTGGTGGGTAGGCCAGCAAGAAGCGAGTTGGAGTAGTCCAGTCGAGAGATGATGAGAGAGTGTATAAGGTTTTTAGTTGTGTCTTGTGTAAGAAAGTGGCGAATTCTCAAGATGTTTTTTAGATGGAGAAGACAAGATTTAGTTAGTGATTCATTTGGAGCAAGTATTCTTGCCTAATATCTCCATTAACCATTAATGATTGATGCCTTTCAATTTAGTAATAAAGAGAAGTCTTTTTCCTGTTTTTTTGTTATCTATCAAATTATTTCAATCCAGAATATATTCCAATTACTGGTAAATCTACTTTTATTCCAGGAATTATTGATAATAATTTCAATGTTAGAAATAATTATGCCTTAATAACCTAGCACCTTCGTTGATTTTAAAGAAATCTCGGCTGGAGCATCTACATCATTTAGTACAACTTTTTAAACCCAATATGTAAAAAAAAGTGCTTATATTGGTCTTTATGATCAGTTATGATAGCGGAACTATTACAGTGGCCTTTTTTTTTTTTTTTTAAATGCACAGAATTTAATGATATATAAACTATAGAATGTTTAATTAATGTAATCTTAATTTTGTCAATTTTTCGTACAAACAATTACATTTTTTGCTTAGTGATGCAGTAGAGGCTCTAAGAAAATTCTAAATCACAGGACTGAGCAGCACATATATTTCCTGTCCCCCAGCAATGTGGGACAGACAAAACTTAAACAATTTATTTTTCTCGGTGCTTTAACATCTGTAATTTGCAGTGTTTCGCAATAAAAAGGAAGCCACTAAGTAAACATGCTGTATGTTCGAAATTACCTAAAGGCTGTGCTATGTAAATAATCCATATGTTCTATAAACACCACACATAAACCGTAATGAGACAAAACTTCCTATTTAGTGACAGGAAACAATCATGGGGAAAAAGAATGCAATTTATCTTCTTGCATTGCAAGCAGATAAGCTATGAGTACATATTTTGCAGGGATCTGGTTTTTAACTGGATAGTTGCAGAGCAAGATTACAGTGAGTTTTTTTAAAATTCTACTCTCTATTTTTCAAGGGCTGGATTTGACTGATGGCGATTTTGGAATGGTTTCATAATTATTTATCTGTATGGGCTTTTCCATTAATAAACTTAATAGAGGGGAAAATGTTTCTATAAAGCAAAAAAAAAAAACATACAAACTTCACATTTTTACTTTACATGCAATCATTGTTTTCTACATGTAGAAAATACTTTAAATGTATGCAGACTTGAGAGTAATTACCAATATGCAATGAAACTTAAAGAATGCACCACCAAAGTAACAAAAAAACACATAATTGTTAAAAAAAATATATATATACAGCGCCGACTTTTTAGCTATTTTGGTACATTACAGACTTAAGTTCAATATTTTGTTAATCTGAATTTTATGTGATGGATCAGAACACAATAGTCTAAGTTGGTGAAGTGATTTGAGAAAAATATATACATAAAACTGTTTTTTAGAAATGGAAAACAAGTAAATTGGCATGTGCGTGTGTATTCACCCCCTTTGTTATGAAGCCCATTAAAAGCTCTGGTGCAACCAATTACCTTCAGAAGTCACATACCTGTGTGCAATCTAAGTGTCACATGATCTGTCATTACATACAGTATACACACCTTTTTTGAAAGGCTGCAGAGGCTGCAACACCTAAGCAAGAGGCACCACTAACCAAACACTGCCATGAAGACCAAGGAAATCTCCAAACAAGTAAGGGACAATGTTGTTGAGAAGTACAAGTCAGAGTTAGGTTATAAAAATATATCCAAATATTTGATGATCCCCAGGAGTACCATCAAATCTATCATAATCAAATGGAAAGAACATGGCACAACAGCAAGCCTGCCAAGAGACGGCCGCCCGCCAAACTCATGGACCGGGCAAGGAGGGCATTAATCAGAGAGGCAGGTAACCCTGGAGTTGCTGCAGAGTTCCAGAACAGAGACTGTAGTATCAGTACATAGGATGACAATAAGCCATACGCTCCATAGAGTTGTGCTTTATGGCAGAGTGGCCAAAAGAAAGCCATTACTTTCAGCAAAAAGGCATGTGGGAGACTCCCAAAATGTATGGAGGAAGGTGCTCTGGTCTGCTGAGACTAAAATTTAACTTTTTGGCCATCGAAGAAAATGCTATGTCTGGCGCAAACCCAACACATCACATCACCCAAAGAACACCATCATGTTGTGGGGATATTTTTCAGCTGGGAAACTGGTTAGAGTTGAGGGAAAGATGGATGGTACTAAATACAAGGATATTCTTGAGCAAAACCTGTACCACTCTGTGTGTGATTTGAGGCTAGGACAGAGGTTCGCCTTCCAGCAGGACAATGAGCCCAAACACACTGCTAAAGCAACACTTGAGTGGTTTAAGGGGAAACATGTAAATGTGTTGGAATGGCCTAGTCAAACCCCAACCTCAATCCAATAGAAAATCTGTGGTCAGACTTAAAGATTGCTGTTTACAAGCGCAAACCATCCAACTTGAAGGAGCTGGAGCAGTTTTGCAAGGAGGTATGGGCAAAAATACCAGTGGTAAGATGTGACAAACTTATAGAGACTTATCCAAAGCGACTTGGAGCTGTGATTGCCGCAAGAGATGGATCTACAAAGTATTGACTCTATGGGGTGAATAGTTATGCACATTGACTTTTTCTGTTATTTTGTCCTATTTGTTGTTTGCTTCACAATAAAAAAAAAAAAAAAAAAAAAAAAATCTTTAAAGTTGTGGGCATGTTCTGTAAATTAAATGGTGCAAATTCTCAAACAATCCATGTTAATTCCAGGTTGTGAGGCAGCAAAACACAAAAAATTCCAAGGGGGTTAATACTTTTATATACAAAAAGGTTAAGTTCCAAACAAGCATTTCCTATAGGGATCAATGTAAATTTAAATAATCCCATCAGAAGATTTTTCACTATTAGTTTGAACTGATGGTTTTGGATGCAAAACCTCAAAACTAAACAGACATGAATAAAAAACAATAATTACATCAAATAACATAGAATTTAACTTCAGTTTAACTGTACTTAGAGGACCTGAGGGCTCAATGGGATGATGGCGATGCAGACGGGGAGGAGAGAGGTTATTGCTTGGAAATTTGGTTCTTATAGTCACAGTCTACATTTTGATTCTTGCAGATACAGGCTGCACTTTGATTCTTGTAGGCACAGACTTTTTGGGGCTCTTGTAGGCACTAACTATCCTCGAGTGCGTTGCGTTCCAAGCCAATTTTTGTCAGTCCGATGCGTCGAGTTCCAAAGCAATTTTTTGTTAGTGAGACGCGTCGAGTATCGAAAACTATGAGCTGCAAGGACAGCGAGAACCGAGGTACTACTGTATATGATGCCAAAGGCAATTTCACTTGCACATTTCCAAAACGGAAAGTACCATTTTTTTTGCTGTGTGTCATTGGAATTTAAGTTCCCGTCTTACTCATCTAAATAATAATTAAGTTCCTACCATTAAAAAACACTAATTTAAAAAAATAAGCATTCTGAAGGGAGAATAATAGAACCACCTTTGATATACAGGTTAATAATAATAACCCTGCTATATAATCAATGTGATCAAGACAAAAAATGGTTATTTGATTGTAAAAAATGCTACACTACAAGATGAATGATACAGTTCTAAAAATGTTATGCATCATTTATAATCTAATCATGAATAATTAATTTAGATCAAGGTTACTGGTGGGCTTGTAGGAAGAACAGATGGCTTTTACAGGAAAATTGACCTTAGGGGCTCTTAAATAAATTATAGAAAAGGCTGATGCTTTGTTTTAAAGTATTTCCTGAATTTAATATGTTGTTTGATCTAAGTTCACAAAATACAAGTTATTTATTTCTATTACAAAATACATTAACTGGATTTTAGTTTTAGAATATTATCAATCAAGTGTTTCTTTTTGTTAATTATTGGAAAACAAATCAGTTTTTAAAAGGTGACTGAAGCTCCATATTTACAGAATGCTCTTTTGAAGAGCTAGTCTTGGTAATTGGCTAAATGTAAAAGATCACGACTTTATTTAATATATGCCATTAATCTTTAAGTGGAGTTTACTTACTCGATTTGTCATTTTCACGTGTGATCATATTATAAGCTACGTTCTTATGTGGAAAACTCTTTCAAAAGAAATTAAAGAAAAAAAGTGTCATCTGTTTATTTAGTTACTGATTAGCAATACAGTAATCAGTATTTGTAGCAAAATAAGCATTGTAGCTTTTAAACTTTAATTTGGAAGCTTACAATTTTAGACTTCAGCAGATGTGCTACATTCCACCCCCATCAGGTGCTCAGAGGGAGGGATAAGATCTCTCAGGGGAACTGTCTTGAAAGGAGTCTTTAACTGTTTTCCTGATAACCTTATTTTACTTACCTACTTCCCTCCGGGGACTATGGTAGGCAAACCTACATTGGTTAAAACAAAATTAGGGCACCTACTGTGCAGAACAGCTTTCTTCCCTTTGGAAGCAATATCTCTATTTTCAAATTCCGTTTTAAAAAGTTAATTCTGCAAACACTGATTTCATTGTTAATCAGTAACTGAAAAAAACAAGTGAAACCACATGGTACGGAAGATGGGTTCAGATTAGGCAAAATTAAATATTGCCAACAGCAAAGCATAATTGCATAGAACAATTAATACAGGGTTGAGTCATATTATTATAACACGCACCTACTTTTGATGTCATGGGTAAAATTTGCAATTTTTCAGACTTTGAAAAGGGGATGATCATTGGCTTTCAGGCCAAGGGTGGCAGTATTTCTGAAACAGTGCTGCTGGGGTTAAAGTGTACCGTGACTGGACAAACCACACCATTGCAAATAAACGTGGTGGAAACTGTGGAGCGCCATTGATGTCAGATGTGAAAATCGTCTGCGAAGGTGTGTTCGGGCCAATCAGCACACTACAGTTAAGCAACTCACCGTCCAAACGAACCAGGGGGATCCCAGACGTGTGTCTAATACGACAGTACAGTCAACTGCGTCTGGGGCTTCAAAGCTAATGGCTGGTCACTGCACCTATGCGGACAAGGGTTCATAAGCAGAAATGGCTTCAATTTGCACCACAGTACCAAAATTGGACCTCTTCTGTTGCCTTCTCTGATGTGTCGCTCAAAACCTCTGAGAACAAACACTTTGCAACTATTGTTGGAAGTACACAAGCTGGTGGTGGAAGCTTTTGGGAAATGGGAAAAACGGTTTGGGAAATGTTTTCTTGACATTGTCTGGGTCAACTCATACCTCATAACGGATTGGGTTATCTATCTATCCTTGTAGATCAGGTACATCCATACATGTTGACTGTCTTCTGAAGCGGTTGGGACCTTCCAGCAGGACAACGCAATATATCATATGGCCAGAATTGTCCTGGAGTGGTTGGAGGAGCACGACGAAGACTTACAAGTACATCCATGGCCTGCAAATTCCCCGAACTTGAACCCATCGAGCACCTGTGGGACTACCTTGATTGCTATATTCGCCATTTGGATCCTCCACCATGCACTTTTCAGCAGCTGTCAGATGCACTGCAGTCTTCATGGCTCCAGATACCCTTGTCAACCTTCCAACATCTTATTGACTCACTACCACGTTGTCTAGCTGCTGCCCATGCTTACCATGGCGGTTATTTGGGATATTAGTCATAATAATGTGACTGGACCATGTATATTAAATGCTGTTTTTATTTTTCATTTACCTAAATTATTTTAACCATTATGAAGTCAAGTTCTTCAAAAGAGTGTATGATAAATATGGGATTTTAATATTACATTATGTTTAATGGATATGGAAGGTTTCTGGATTTCACTAGGAATATAATATACCTATGTATCTCTTTACTTTTATGTACTTTATTTTATTAAAGATCTTTTCTTCTGCCTAAAATCATCTAAATAATAACTTCTTGGGGCTGCCCTCTGTAGTTCATGAAGACACAGTGTGGATGTACTGTGTTTGTAGTGTCTTATACTGCCCAATAAGTGACGATCTCTCAGCAACACGCTGATGAGAAATAGTCAGCAATTAGCTAATTTGAAACACCACAGTCTGTGTCTTCATGAGCTACAAAGAGCAGACGAAATCAGGTAGAATTTGGATGATTTTAGGCAGTAAAACCAGAGCTTTTAAGCACCTCTTCATAAAATAAAGTACACAAAAGTAAATAGATACAAAAGGAATATTGTATTCCTAGTGACATCCAGAGTCAGTATGCAATGTGTTCTACATTTGTTCTGTTGTAGGTATATATAATACAGGACAACGCGGTCACGAATGTTAGTCATAAGTTGAAAATAAAGTCCAAAATGAAATGACACAAGGCCCTATATAGCCAAATGTCTTGGTCGGTTTATCTACCATTCTAGGAGTCAATGCCCTGATATAGAATATAATAATGTCTTGTAACAGATACAGATAGAGGAAGCAGTCAGACTGCAATCAGCCAGCACAGAGTGTGAGCCTCAGGCTACTCAGTGACAGTAGAGTCAGGTGAAGTAGCCACTCAATATCCACCATAAACAGAGCCAGCTTGCAGGAGAGTGCTGGATTACGGACTCTTCCGGGTTTAGGAGGAGACCTCCAGTGTGTCTGCTCCTTCCCAGGTCAGACTGGCTGCCGCCACCATAGCTGACAGGGAGAGAGGGAGCATGATAATTCTGTACACATAATGATGAGTGAGGCAGACAAAGCAAAGAGGGCAAGGCTAATAACATAGGGTTTAACCTCTGCAGTGCTTCAGGTGACATTGATACAGTGCCTAGTAATCTCAGCACTCTCATATTAGCTATGAAGGGCAGAATACACCATGTTTATTCCTAGACAGTAATTATATATAAACACTGTTGATCGACAGAAACAAAAGTAGTAGATGTCCAACTTATTAAGATGGAAAGGTACTTTGGGTGCACATGAAGATGCTATCTCAGATTGAGTGTGGCAGCTACAAATGCCAGTGCTTTTATTTAGACTATTGGGAAGGTCATTGGGACATACCCTTCAAGGTGCAGACAAAATCTGCTAAAAGAAAATGGATCCCCCAAGAATAAAATAATATTTGTATGTAAAAGTTAAAACTGTAAAGGCTCTGTTTATTGACTTTTTGCTTTCCCAAACCTTTTCCCCCCCAGTTTATTTAAAAGACTGTACAAAAAAAAAACTGACAATAGTATTTCAATTAATGTGCTGGATGGCTGTCCCTTATCCAGTCATTCTGGAATCATCCTTTTATATTTGTTACTATCCCCCCTGCTCATAGGCTATAACACCTACTTACTAGCCTTTTTCCAAAGCAACATAATTATTTAGATATTCGCTCAGTACATGTGCAGGTTTGTATTATACATATTAAATATCCTCATGTTCCTCTGTTCCAAGCGGTTTTCCACATTGTTTGTGATTTTCTGCCTATTATTGACCAGATACAAAAAAGGGAGGCAGGGAAGGAGTACAAGAGCAGCCATGATTGAGAGGAACTATGTTCTCTAAAATGTACATTCTCCAAAAGCACCAGTATCTGTAGATAATTTGCTGTTCAGTCATTTGGTCGTGTCTAACTCTCCGTGACCATATGGACCGGAGCACACCATGTTGTGCTAATCCAGAAGGTTTTCATGGCAAAGGTACTGAAGTGGTTTGCCAGTTCCTTCACCAGTGGACAGTAATTTATCTGACCTCTCTGCTATGACTTGCCCATCTTGGGTGACCCTACATGATCACAGCTTCATTGAGGTACACAAGCCCATTCACCACGACAGATAGTGATCCAGAAGGGAGGAGATAATTAGGTAGGATGATCAACATTAGCAAGTAATATGTGATGTGGTGCAAAGGAGAGTTCTATAATTTAACTTGAAATGTGCCTGCACTGGCTGAACTGTGTTGGCAAATAGAATGGGCATATTATATGTGGCTTTTGACTTTTATCTGCTGTCAAATGTATGCTTTTATATATGTTACTGTTTGTTATGTGATCTTGCACACACCAACTAATATTTGTGTACTCTAAATTATCATTGACTTGTCTATACATTTTATTATACTACACTAAAAAAAAAATACATTGGTCCTCTTAAAAGAATCTTGCAATTCAAAGCACTGATGATCAAAAGCAAATACACAGGGATGCTTATTTTTCAGTGGTATATAATGATACTTGAACTATTTTCAGATTAATAATTATTTACATGCATCCCTTCAAAATGTTTTGCAGCTGTGCATTAACATTGTTCAAGCAGCCACCACTGTGGACATATACATGTTTTTTTAGTATATACAAATGAAAGGAAATAGAGACCATTACTTGGATTTAGCAATCCGGCAGGCCTGCCAATGTTTTGATGAAGCCATGGTAAATATAGCGCTACTTTAGCTTGTATGCTTACAACGTTTGCTCAGAGAAAAAGAGGAAATCATTTATCAGACTATTTTGTCAGGAGTTATAATAAATAACTAGTCAAGTGATCACACAGTGCTGGTGGCCCAGTCAGGAACTGAACTCAGGCCGACAGCTTAAAGCGACATAGGAAATCTACTTATAGCCAGCAACACTGACAAAAAAACAACAATATATGAGCCATAAAAAGGTATACTGAAAAACATGCACATCTGGGAAATAAAATGTAACTTTTAATGCCATATTATTATATCATATTAGTTAAAATAAAATATAATTTCCTTCCCAGTGTGATACATGTACTATCTACAGCCATACATATCTTATTATTATTATTATTATCTTTATTTATATCGCGCCAACATATTCCGTAGCGCTGTACAGGGGTTGAGTACATAGCAGAAAACAAATTAAACACCTTGTAAAGAATGGAGGGCCCTGTTTTTGAGCATAAAATCAAATGTACATAGAGCTTGTTTCCAAGGCCTGACACAAGATTGAAAACTCGCAAACTTACAATCTAAGGGTGTTTATTGCTCAAGTGCTACAGATCTTCCAAGACTTAAGTGACATGGGATCTGGTGGTCTACAATCCTACCATCACAGTGTCCGCTATCCCTCCGTCACATTCAAACATGTGACACAACATGTGCATGCTTTAATGGAGTGGCTCTGGATCAAAGGTGTGGCCCACATTATCTACTTTGGCTTCCATTGCTCTAGTATTCTGGATCCCATACTTGTCCTCATGAAACACTAACAGGCCAGGTTTTGAAGATATTCCTGCATCAGTATAGGTGTGTGCATCAGTAACTCATACTAATATCTTAGCTTTGATATGGATATCACCAAATACTACAGGTGGTGCAGGGACCTCTGCTGTGCGATATAATATTTCAGGATAACAACATTCTCATTTATTGTAAGTAAGCAGTCCACGGTAATGCCTTGGGTGTTAATCAGTAATTAAACCACCACTGTGATGCCCTAACAACATGAGCTAGATTTTCCATTAGGTAACGAACAATAATAAAATCCATATTCAATATTAAACTTATTTTTCAAACTCAGCTACTGCTGGTATTCACTATGAAGTCATTGGGGAGGTGGCATTGTCCATTTGGTAGTTGATAAATTTTCAGGCAGAAAGTCTACCAACACAATAATCTCTTAGCAGGAGACGTGTTATATTAAAGAGATTTGCCATGGCCAAAAGCTTTTGCTGTTGGGTCCTATCAATTAATGTTTAATCTCTTATCAAATTAAATCATTCTTAAAACCCTTTAGGATTATCTCTCAGTTAATCCCACATCCTCTCCTTAATTACTTCTTAGAGTGAAGGACGAACCACTCAACTGGAGGCTGAGGCTCTAATCTTGGAACTTTAATTTAATATTGCTATTACAAATGAGAAATGCATAATTAAAATAACCAGCTCCTTTTGCTAGAGCATTACAGTGGTCCTTAAAGCAGTGAATAAAAAAATAAAAAATCCTAGTTTGTGGATTGATCAGAAAGGCTGACTGCCAGCTAAATATTGCAAACTGCAATATTAGTTTACTGTAGAAAAATGCAATTCTTTAAAATAACATTTAATTGATTCAGCGAGTCACTGGAAACCATGGCAAAAGAACATTTTTGGAGTTCAGAATTTCACTGCTTGCATCAAATTGTTTCAAAATGTAAAAAAAGATGCAAGTATTCAATATAAAACAAGTCACTTTAATATTCCCATTATACATGCAACACTTGTATTACTACACTGAAATAACCTTGTGCTTCTCTCGTTGACCGATTCCGGTTGCTTTAAATTGGAAAAATATTGTTTCCTCATCTTCTCTCCTAATAAACAAGAACTAGTTTAGAAGTTAAGCCCTGGTTTGCAAAGCCTGTGTGTGGTCTGTACTTATAATCAGAGACAATGTTAAGTGGCAATATTTTAGCTTCCTATTTGACCTTGCTGATGTTATCAGTGAGTTGTCAGGTCAGGGCATTTTACGACTGTCCAACTCAGCTGTCCTCACAAACATGTGTGTGATGACCAGCCTCCATTAGGAGTTTTAATTTCAGCAATAGGTTAATAAAAAAGGACAACAGTAAATAAAGTGAAAGCACATTAAGAAATATGCTATATACTCATATAAAAAGGTCACATATAACAATGTTTGATAAAAAAAACATGAAACTTTTAATGTGTATTTAAGTATTTAATTACTTTTTTTTTTTCATGCCCCAGGCTATATATACCCAGGATCACTGCTCCCCTTAAACTATATATTGTGGCTGAAGTGGAGCTGCCCAGAGGAAATGCAGTGACTTGCTCATTGCCAAGGGAGAAAATGGTGAAACCTGGCTTTTTATTTTTCAGTGTAAACCCATGAGAAACTGACAAGACTGAGCATGTGCAGACCCCAGGATTAAAGAGCCTTAATTAATTAATTAATCCATGGAGTCTGCACACACACACAGTCTTGTCAGTTTTATTGATGACATATTTGTTATCTTATTAAACATAAGAAAAAGAAGACACCCATTTATGTCATCATAAAATGTCTCAAGAGAATATATGGAAAACTAGAATCAAACCAATAGATAAAATGTAACTTTTATTCTAAAACTTTAAAACATGAATGCATTAAAACATAATTCAGATAAGGTACAAAATCTGAAATAAGATCCACCGCCGCTATATTAATCAAGTAATGAAATTGGTCACGTAGGCTGTCAGTAAACATAAATATATCTATATTGATACAGTAAAATAATGTATATGGAATAATAAATATTGAAATTGCACATTCCTTACTGCAAGTAGTTTTTCTTTTTTCTTGTATATTTGTTATTATCTTTTTTATGGTACCAAGGCGTCAAGGTAAACACACACACTTTTTAAAAATATACTTTTTAATCTATAAATTGATTTTTTTTTTATTTATAAATTGAAAAAAAAAATCATGTTATGTAAACAACAAGCATTATAAACAATTCTTTAATAAAAAGCCAGGTAGATTATGTGATTATCCTACAGCCATACATTGCCCCTTGAAGGGGATGAATTTTTTTTTTTTTTTTCTTTGATATGAGGCATTGCTCCTAGGTTGCCTACAAAACATTTTACATTTATATTTGAATATGTCCATTTGCTTCATGAATACATATACTTTTAGTGGCCTTTTATCACTAGCTTAGCGTTAACTCTTTAAATTACAAATATATTCTATTCTGAATCGCATGCAAATCATCTACCAGTAACATGGTTGAAGTGAGGTTTCTTTATACTATCCAAACATGGAATTATTTGCTCCCTCAAAACGGCACAATGTTAAATAGCCCAAATAATAACACCAATGGCTTAGGTTGCAAGCAAAATATGTTTTCTCCTCCTGTTGCCCAGTGGGATAGGTTGCTTACTTTACATGACCTTGTAGCAGCTGTAACATCTCCTGAATCTTCTACCTCTCCAACAGGTGCTGTTATTCAAACACACTCTGAAGTCCACGAGGAACACATTTGCATTACAGATTTCTGATCATGTGTAGTAGGTCAAAGGCTTTTATTATTATGATTTGGGCATTTTGAAATGAACAATGCAAATCTGGAGACAGATAAAATGTGTAGCTTCTAAGACTGCCCAAGTGTAACGGCTGTTGTTTGAATTGGAAACCTGGTTCCAAATAAAATAATTAATGGACTTTCAGGGAACATATTTTAAGCATTACAAAGTTATTTTTGCATGAAACGTATCTATTATTTTGCAGCATAGGGCTGTGATAGAGAGATCACTGCACATCCCTTCTCACATATAGTTTGGAAGACACTAATACTAATATTAGCCGCAATACGATCAACACAGGTTCAGATTCTTTTCTAAAGTGTGAAGCATGAGATTCATTTAACAAAAAAGGCAAAATGATTATGGTAGAAGTATAGTTGGATTAATGGTGAATAGAGACATATGAGCAAGAAAGAATCATATATCAATTGTAGGAGAAGAAAATAGGCGGTGGAAGATGATTATGCTTTTTTAATTCAGAGAACAGTCTTAGAGCAGGACAGAAAGTCTATGTGGGTGGCATGTGGCCTCTATAGTGCCTATTGCCCACCACTGGATTCGGTAACAAGGGGCCAATGGTGTATATTGGCCACTGCTAGAAGCTCTTGTATGAATACTTAAGCATTTAAATAACAATGTCATAGGGTATTATTCTAAAGTGACATATTCCAGTAATATGCAGAGCTACAGTGAATAACTGGCTTTGTTACTGCTTCCCAGAAATGTTTATCTGATCCTGTCCTTAATTTCCCTCCTAACTGTAAATACACACACACACGTATGTGAGAGGCGCACTTCAAAATAGTAAGATGAAACCACAATGAGCTTCATTCAACTCAATATAATCAATACCTAACCATGAAATTAAGTCAACAGTCTATTGTGGATTACAAACCTGTAACCCTTCATACTCACTGACACTGAATTAACAGTGCAACCCAACGAGTGCAGAAAGAGTCACTAGAACGATTAAATGGTATCCAACAAATATTATACACACTAGCTACTTTCCTGTCAAAAATGACGGGAGTCAAATTGTAAGGCAAGCAATGCTGTTTGGCACACATTGCCCGTCAAAAATGACGGGAATAATTTTCTCAACCTCTCTCTCCCCTGTGTCTCCACCCCTCTCCCCTGTGTTTTCTTTCCCCTCTCTTTCTCCCATGTGTCTCCTTTACCCCCTCTCCCTCCCCTGTCTCTCCTTTCCCTCATCTCACTCCCATGTGTCTCCTTTCCTCCATCTCTCTCTCTCTCCTGTTCCTCTTTCCCCCCCCCATGTCTCCTTTTCCCATCTCCCTTCCTTGTATCTCCTTTCCCCCCTCTCCTGTGCCTCCTTTCCCCCTCTCCTGTGCCTCCTTTCCCCCTTTCCTGTGCCTCCTTTTCCCTCTCCATCGACCGGGGTCTCCTTTCCCCCTCTCCTGTATCTCCTATTCCCCCTCTCCCTCCCCTGTGTCTCCTTTTCCACCATCTCTCTCCCCTGTGTCTCCTTTCCCCCCTCTCTGCCTCTCCTGTTCCTCCTTTACCCCTATCCTTTCCCACTCTCAATTTCCTCCATTGTGTCTCCGTTCCCCTTCTCCCTCCCCTGTGACTCCTTCTCCCCCTCTCCCTGCCTTGTGTCTCCTCTTCACCTCCTCTCCCTCGCTTGTCTCCTTTCCCCCCTTCTCTCCCTCGTCTCCCCCCCCGTGTCTCAGTTTCACCTCCTCTCCCTCCCTTGTCTCCTTTCCCCCCTCCTCTCCCTCCCTTGTCTCCTCTCCCCCTCTGTCTTGTACCTGGATGGAATCCTGCCAGTAGCGCTGCACTCACCTCCTCAGTCTCCCGTCCTCTGGTCCAAACTACTTTCTGGATAAAGCCGCGCATTGCGCATGAGCATTCTGCCTGCGCAATGCAAAGCTTGATCCATAAAGTAGTTCTTGGCAGAGGATGGGAGCCGCAGAGGAGGCGAGGGCCGCGCTGCTGGCAGGGTCGCATCCAGGTACGTGGTTGGGCCTAGGATGTTGCGAGCCCTCCACTGGCAGGAATCAGGTAGTGTGAGGTGATGCGAGCCCTGGGGTCCTCGCGATAAGCGCCTTTGGTGCTCATCGCGAGCCCTCCACTGGCAGGAACCAGGTATGATGGCAAGTTCTGCTTCGCAAAGCTTGCCTAAGTACTGCGCTGCTGGCTGCAATGTGCACCTTCGTCGCTCAATTCAGTTTAAGTACTGCGCCACTGGCTCGCCTCGCTTTGCGAGGCTCGCAGTTCGACTGCACCTCTGGGTCGCCTTGCAAGGCACGAGGCGCTTCGCGAGGGACGCAACGGCGTTGCCAACATCACAAACGTTACGAACACTGACAACTAAAATAGGGATACAGCACTGTTAAAGTTACATAGTGTGGCATTTTTAACAATAACCTGAGTGAGCTGAACAGGTATTGTGGAAACATAATAAATGTTACAAAGTAAATTGACAAAGCCATTTTTTACAGTAACAGTTGTCCAGGTAATTCCTCCACTCACAAGTATTTTTATGTTGCGTTTAAACTGCCGTCTTCCTTTATATTAGACACTACCAGGTTGATAGTTTCTGTGAGCAGTATGATTTTTCTCTACATAGAATGATAAAACAAGGTTTGAGGACAACCAATAATAGCATAAACAATAAATAAAATGTGGAAGCAAGCCACCTCTAGGAAGTACCTGGAAAACATGAGTACTTCCAAAGTCATCATTATTATTTTTTTTATTTGCAGTAAGCTTAATTTAACACAACACCTATTACTACAGGTCATTTATCTGTTTACATGTTATTGCCCTTGCTACTTTACATATGTCAAATTCAAATTATCCATAACTATGCAGTTGCAATTACCTAACAAACTCCTAAAATCACTCTTGTGTTTGAAAAAAATATGAAGTCCTTCTCAATTTCCCACCAATCTGCTGTTCTGTACATATGTGATTTCTGGTTGTCCCTATGTCTCACTCTCTTCATTCTGCACAACTCCTATTTCTGCTGGCCTCTCCGCATATATTTATATGTTGCAACCCTCTGCACTTACCTCTCCTATAACAAGCTTAAGCTGTAAGCTCTTCTGTACGGAAAAGGTGTTTTTGTAAGTGCAGCATATATGTATACCATATAAATATTCTCTCTAAAAAAAAACGTTTTAAATACAGCGAGCATATGCTTTAAGGGAGCAATACATAAAATTGCTATTTTTGGATTCAAAGAGCAAGGCACATGGTCTTCTCAGTTGCATGTCCTTTAGACATGCAGATGAGCTTACAAATGTATCATTTGTTTAAATATATATATATAAATCAAGTAATTAAGTCTATAGATTAGGTTGTAGATAAGAACACAGCAGAGTAAAATAAAGAGCAAGAACGAGCAAGATTTTGGCATTAACATCGACTTAGCTATAAGACATTAAGATAGTGGGCCAGAAAGCCTAACACATTCCACTTACCTCCCCCCTTCTATTACTGTTTTTGTAAGCTACATGCTTTGCTGAAATGTATTGCTCTTTATTTTACTCTGCTGTGTTCTTATCTACAACCTGATCAATAGACTTACTGACCTATCAGGACATTATTCACAATGCTGGTCTGTTTCTCACTTAACTCTGGCCAATTAATTTTGTCTTTCTTGTTTTTCCATTTTTTTTCCCCATCTCTTTCTGTTTACTGTTTTTAGTTCATACTTGTATCAGTATGGCTTTTTGACTTGATAAAGAGAGGCATTATATCTCGAAAGCTCGTCGCTTTATTATGAATATGTTTGTCCAATAAAAAATGTATCACTATTCACTGCAATACTCTGATTATTCAAATATATATATATATATAGTAAATAAAAAGTACATCTGTGTTCACATTTGCATGTCTAAAGCAAGTTAAAAAACCTGCTTCCAGCTCAGAGTTCCGAGAAAAACAGTTATTACACTGCATTCTGGGAAGTTGAGCCGGGACATGCAAATCTGTGGGGGAACTGGTCTGTGTAACCTACAAGTAGTTAACGTGACTTTTTTTTTCCTTTTCACATTGAAATAATACATTGCAAAAGTACCAAACAACTGAAAATCTAGGTAAATAAAATGTGGATCTAATAAAATTCCACCGTGTGATACTTTTTCTGCTGAGAAAGTGAAGCATCGTTTTGACACTATAGCACCCTCTGTCTCCATCTCTGCATGTTACAGGATACAATAATTTCCCTGCAAGGAGCACAGGTCTTGTCCCTCAAAAGCAAAGCACAGCTGTGCTGAAGTATGTGGTAGGTTATTGATCTGCTAAGAGTGTGATACTGTCAGCTTCACCCACATCGGTGACATTTCTTACTAATCAGCAGCCTGCTATATTAAATTGAACATTTTACTTTAGGTGTAGTATAGAAGCAAAATCAAGGAATTTTTTTTGTCAACAAGCATAGATATTAATTACACTTGATATACTACCTAGTGTTCCAGTCATTGAACGGTTAGAATATTAGATTAGATAGAATATTTGGAATATTTAAATGAATGAACGCATTCTGTCACTATTGGAGGGCAAATGATTCAACATACTCGTTATCTTTTTTGTGGAATCTCCAGAGATTTAGTTTGGGCTCATAGAAAACATCCTGCACAAAGAATAAAACTGAACGCTATAATTAATCAATTTTTTCCACACAAACATAAGACTTTTAGAAAAAAAATAGACCCCAAATATGCATAATATTCAATTAAGTAAACCCAGTCCATGCATTAATATCTAGTTGGGTTCTAGGAATAGGCACGGTGAACTGAAAAGTCACAGGTCACCTATACATCATTACTATTAATAAGTTGTTACTCTGAATATTATATACAATGTATTAATATATTTGGTGTTTTTTAAAGGATTAGTATATCTCTACCATAGAAACAGAACCAGTAAATAATGAGTATTCAACTTTATTTAATAATCTGTCTGTAGAAGTAAGTTATTTAAAGGCGTACAAAGAAAATGACTCTAAGCCTACCATAAAAAAATCCACTGTTATTCTAAATGTGCTTTGTAATGACATATGTAAAAGAGGTAATAAAAGAAACTGGAATAGGACTGGCTCCCCTCCTTTGTTCGTACTTATCTTTTGGGATAATGACGGGATTTGTTGGCTCTATCTTTCTACAAAGCAGGGATTATAAAAGAGACACCTGGAAAAACATGGATGCGGCCTACTTCTTCACAGCCTCCCCCTAAATTTACAAACTCCTCCCCTTCTTCTCTTCTGTTTCCTCAAAAGCAGGGCCTGTTGGCCACAGGAATGTAAAACAATTCTTAAAGGAAGCAGCGTGTGAGAGTCAACACTTTGATGTGTCAGGAAGTTCTAATCAGTGGAGTTAGGCAGGCTGTCAACAAACTCATGAAGACTTAGGGCTCAATTTCATAAGGCCTCTAGCCCACAAAACAGATCAAGACCAACATTATTAAAGATATCAGGCTTCTTTTTCCCATAATACATTAAGGGCAGCTTAGTAATGCAGGTTTTAAGGACAACAGATTTAAGTAAAATGGCCACCAGATTTTCTTGTTTTCACCTTTTATTTGAAGAAAAAAACACCAAGGAAAGACTATTAACAAAGAGACAGAAAACTGCATACTTTTGATTAATTTAAAAGTCTGGAATTCTTATAAAAAATGTGCTTAATGTATAATTAAAATTTTTGTGACAATTGTGCTCATACAAGGTTTAATTTGTTTATTTGGTTACTGATTAGCATGAGAAGTCTGATAGAAGTCTTTATCTGTTGTCCTGATAACATTGTTTATCTGCCTACATCCCTGCAGTGGCTATTATAAGGACACAAACACTGGTCTGAAAAAAATTAGGACTGACCCCTGGGAAGACCTTTTTTTTACCACACGAATAATAACTATAATACTTATTTCATATGTCAGTTTTAAACGATGCATTGTTTTTTCTTCACATACTGATTTTACTATTAATTGGTCACTAAATAAACAAATGTAACTATATTGCGTGACTACTGCAGTGGTCCTTTAAGTGTGGTACTTTGGAGTGAAGTATGGTTAAATGAACCCCCCAAAAGATATTTACAACTAGCAGCTTGCCCGTCAAAAAATGACGGCAATAACATTGTTAGGCAGGTACTGTTTGTTTGCGACCTTAATTTTGTTGTTGTTGCAAGACCGTTGGGCGCTCATTGCGAGGATGTTGGTTGTTTGTGTGCTATTAGCATCGTTGGTGTTTTTTTTTTGTATGCCAATGAAATAATTAATGAAATAATAAATGAATATACTTGACCTATTTTGAAGTAATATATGCAGGAAGCATTATGTTGAAGAGCTGGCAATCCGTTTTCATGTTGCTGCAGCATACAATGTGTATTTTCAGTGCTGTGGAGCTGCTGTGTAAGTGTCAGCAATGTGTGCAGCGTGTAGTGTAAATAGGCTGCGTGCGCGAGGGAAAGCTGTTAGGGTAGATGTACTTCCACATTGTGTAAGTTAGTGTTGTAAAATGGGGCCTAATGTGTGGTACGCGGCTGTAAGTGATTTTGCGTCCTTGTTTTCGGATCTCGTCCGGCTTTTTCTGAAAATCCGTATGTGTTTGCCTAAATGGAGGTGTAACTTCACTTGCAGAGGTCCTGGGTGCCCCTCTTTGCTGTGGGTAATCTTTTTATGGGTTTGTTGTTTGTATTTTTTGTGTTTCTAATGTTTTTAGGTTTGTGCCGGTTGCGTCCTTGTTTTCGGAACTTGTACGGCTTGTTTTCGGAAAATCTGTTGTAGATGTGTTTGGTGGTGTTTTGCGTCTTTAGCGTCGAGTAACCTCATTTAGTTTTTTTCGGCGGCCATTTTTTATTTCGATTAGGGGATTTTCGGGTGTATAAACGCTTTTATTTCGACTTAAATTGAGGTGTAACTTCATTTTTCAAAATCCTGGGTGCGCCCCCTTGCTGTGGGTAAGCTTTTTATGTGTTTTTTTGTGTGTATTTATTGTTTTTTTTAATATTTGATGTGCGCAGGTTTCGGCGGGAGGGTCATATTTTTGCGAGGTCTTAATGTTTATTTTTCTAAGTCCCGCGTTTCGTATAATTTTCTCGTAAGTCCGTCAATTTTGTGAGGTCCGCAGTTGCTGGCAAGGAGCGCCGAATGCGCTCCATGACAGCAACTGCGGCCCTTGCGAAGCCTGCAGCGTTAGCAACAACCCGCTTGCTCACAACTATATGTGTGATATGAAGAAACAGCAGTTTGTGTGTGATCCAACATAACTACCATTTTGCTTTGTAGACAGATCTGATCCAACCGATTAGGCAGCTAATAGAGGTGGAGAGAAGCCGTTCTGCTAAAGTCTGTAACACCAAAATCCAATTGTAACTTTGAAAAGCTACTGAAATGCATTATCATCAAATACTTATTTATTTGCTACTGAGATATTAAATATACAAATGAATACCAAATTGTATAACCAATAAAGTATATCTTTAAGATGTGGTTCATTTTGTATGTGCTCATCTCTGGGCAGCCACATACTAGCTAAACAATAAAGCTAACTTTACATGGAAGTGAGTGCAATAAATACCTGGAGTTGTTTAACTCTTTCTTTGCCACATATGGCTTTGACCACACCTTAGGCAGTGTATGGAGTACCATATTGAGCTTGGAAAAGTATTTCTAGAACAATTATATTTCTCCACTTACAGTTGCCTTAGCTTGTGATATATGATTTCTCCAGATGTCATATTAACTTTATTTTTAGCCCCCTTGATCCATGAACTATTCTCTTTTTCTCAAGCCAATAAGAACATTTTTGTAGCTTTATAACATACTTAGAGGCAGAATAAAGTCCTAATATTAAAACTTTTGCAAACTGATGAAGTTCATGTGTGTTGAAAAAGGGTAAACGCACCTGTGTATTATTATGCTATAAAGGTGTCATCTTTACAGTAGCCAAAATGGCGGCCTTGTTTAAATAAATGGACCAAAAAAATCTTACAAAAGTTTTTGGCAAATAAGGTCCATTTTAACTAGTCAAGTAAGCTTTTTACCTTCCTGGTATACATTTACACTCTTTTATATACAGGATAAAACAATTGAAAATATTTATATATGAGAATAAAAAGTGATTGGATTGTGAATGTGTAAGTACGATTGTATCAGCATTGGGTTAAAAATGTAATAGGAACAGAAAATGTATGTTGCTATTTGTCTTTCTTTTTACACAATAGTCAGACTTTTGAACCTCCAGCACTTGAGGCAGATATCCTGTAAGCATTTCAGGTTCTCTTGTTTCAGCACATGTGGATAAATCAGTAACACGATAATATTGATTTTCCTACTTGTGATGACACAAAGATATCCTGAAAATGTGACCTGGTCCTTGAGGACTGGTGTTAGACAAGTCTGAACAAAAATCCTTGAGATGAGAGGGGAGTTACCCCTTTCACATCAAAGTCCCGTAATATAAGATTTACAGAAAGCCATGAGAAGAAGATAAAACTTCCATCACATAGAGAATGCAATTTTTATTGTATTTTTGGCAATACAGTACATGCAATTTCCAGATCTTATTTTCTTGTAAATAAACCACTATATCTACCAATTTATTTTGTATTCCCAGTTTCCATCAACTCTACTGGTAGACTGTTCCAAGAATCTATTACACCTTCTGTAAAAAAGTACTCCATGGTATTTGGTTAACTATTTCAAGAGACCTGAATTCCTACATAATTCCTCACTGAACAGTGTTTCCACTGTCACCAAGTATTCTTGGCAGTGACATTCAAAGGGGGATCAAAATGTATCACTCTAATCCAAGTATATGTTCTGAAGCCTGCCTGAGGTATGCAAGCACACATAAATGGATCCCATCCAATCTTGGGGCACCCACACCAGGCCCAACCGTCCACGACCCTCCTGTGCCTCCTGAAATTGGTGTGTGCCTGTTTAAAAAAAAAAGCAAGTCTTCTGAAGGTCCAAGAGGTGGCAGTGTGGAGCAGTCAAGCATGCTGGCCATGTGAATCAGGGAAGAAGGGCTGCAATGTGGGAGCAAAGTACAGGGGGGATGGATTCTTTGGAGTGTGGGGGGGGGGGGCAATGACATCGGAATGGGTGCTATGTGTGGTATTTATGTAGTGAATTGGGCGGGAAAATGGAAGTGCATCCTGGAGCTGTGCTGCAGGTAGATGAGCTTTGCCAGGCAGGAGGTAAGGGTTGGGGTGAACCTATGGAAAGGGATCTTGGGGGTGAGCAGTAATGGGTAAGGGTCTTGGGAAGGTTTGCTGTTATCAGAAGGGGTCATCACTAAGTATATTGGTCCGCTTGGGGGCCCGCAGAAACAAATGGGGATACATTTGACCATCTTTTGGTACTATCCAGGATCCTTCAGAAGTAGTGGAAACACTGATCACGGAGTAATTCTGTAGGAAATCAGGCCTCCTCATCTGCTTGGGACGCCCACATGTAATCAGAATGTATTTTTCCTTTCCATATGCTATATATACAGTGAAGGGTATTTCAATACCCTTGTTCCCTGCCATAGCATACGTCACAACTGGTCTGAAGTATTTTGAAACACCTATTAGCTAGTGTATGGAGATGTTACCCTCATTTTATTGCCCTCATCATATCCAGGTGCTGTTTATTCCATGAAATTTGCCACCATGTAATCAATGCTATTGAGAGAAAAGCCCCCATTCTAGGCTTAAAAGCTCTGGAATTTTACTATACAAAGAGGCAAAAACAGATGGAACATAAGGGATGTTGTACTTTGCTACATATTTTAATAAGAGTGGTGAACAAACATAAACTAAGTACTAATATATTATACTCTGACCAGATGTTGTATCTGTTTGGGGAATCTCCAACATGTCACTAACTGCACATTAGGAAATCACTGGCTTTGGAGCTCAAATTATAAGTTCTAGTTGAATACCTTTCCAGTTCTTTTGTTAAATTGCCTCATATATCACTCATAGACTTCCTACAATCTGTGTGAGTAAACACACAGCTGTGCAAGAACATAAAGGGACACTACCATTTTAAGCAAACTGATAGGTACACCTACAAATTCAAAGGACCACTGTAGTGCTCATACTGCAGAGCTTCAAACAAACTCAATATTTGAAGAAACAAAAATATATCATTTTAAAACTAACATTTGATTTTAGTATTTCAGACTTCAGCAGATAATCGTCCCTCTTATCAGGCATCCAGAGGTGGGAGAGGGCCTGCCCTGAAGATCTGTATTTAACTATTGTCCTGCAGACTGATCACATTTCACTCTTTGGACATCTAACAGGACCCTACTGGAAGGTAAAGTTCAAATGTAAAGTTTAAAATCTACATTGCATTTATTTTCTTTAAACACTCACGTTATTGTTGATCTAAACTAAATAAAGACAGCAAACCCTATTGTTTGACCATTACAGTGGCCATTTAAAATGGTGTCTCTCATAATCCCATGTAAATATTACTTTTTATTTGACACTAGTTGGCTTATGTAGATAGTACAAGCAATTAGCGGAGAGGCCTCAGCCTGTAAATCGGGAGTAGGCATCAAGAGGCTCTGAATATCTTACCATGTGGCCTACATCATATTTTCTCAAACAACAATAAATGTTCCTCTACAGCACAAATCCCCACCCCTGCCATATAATTTCAAGTCCCAAATAATACTTGCCCTTACTACATTACAATGTAGTAGTATTTCTTCTATGAATCCCTCTGTCTAGCTCACATTGAGAATGTTACCATTGTTTCAATGAGGGCATAATCTACCTAACCCTGAGATTGCAACTGAAACTCTGAATCTCAGAGTCAAGCCACAAGTATGTGAACAGAGGACTTGTTCACATTGTTATTGATGCATGTTGTAATATTGGGATAACTTTACTTTTAAATAACTGGTTTTCTTCTGCCTGACTTTTAATTAAATAAAAAAACAAACATTGATCTCTCTGCACAACCCCGGAGGAATCCATGACACTTGATGGAACTTGTGCGTGAGAAGGGCGTTTACATTTCTAGAGAGCTGCGGTTCCATCTTTTGATGCAGTTAGCCTGTTTCTGGGCCAATGAGAGGTGAGGTGTGCATTTCAGTTTCAAACTTAACCAGGTATCTTAACAAAGGCTCTCTGTTCCCTTCTCCAACGCTCTTTTCACCGATAGCCAGAACAAACACTCTCATGTTTCTGAGGAAGTGATATAAGCTCTGAGGAAGCGATGTAACAATCACAAAATGGATTCCTGTACTAATCAACAGTCTTCAACAATTCAGATTCAGTGGTACTACTTTTGCCCTTTCACAAGTGTTCATCCAGTTTAGGCAAAAACTAAAACCATGAGTAATTAATATTAAGTATAATTTCTAAATGGTTAGTAATATGTTAAACTCAGGTATGTATTTCAAACCTGACTATTTCAATTTAATCTTAAATGAAAACTCTTGAGTTTTGATTTTTTTTTTGCAGTGTCATTCACACTATACACTTTAAATATATATAGTATTCACTTGACAGTCTTTCCAATACCCTCAGGCTACAAGCTATTTTAGTAGAATGTATCTTATCAAAACTTCATGAAAATTCCAAAGCAATGCTATAGAACGGCATGACAACTATCTATATTATGTTGGCTTTAGTTGATTTCTCCATTTGCAAACCTAGGTATTGAGCCAATAATTAAATATATCGCTTTGGGCCTTCTTTTCTTCAAGTGTTTTTACGGCACTTCAAATTGTATCTTCAATTACCACATTCCAGCCTGAGCAATGACAATTCACAGGAGTTAGTATTTATAACACATCTGAACAAATCAGGATATATACAACTGCTAATATATGGACCAATACATTTATTATGTTATGTAGGTCCTACATGTATTGTGATATATTGAAATAAGTAAATAAATGATCATATTAAAAAGTAAGGCAGGTGGTAAGGCACATTTCGCATTCTTTTTGTTAAGTATTGTAATACCTATGAATTGAGAAGCTGCAGGGAAAATTGTGTTTGCTTCTTTTTGTAGATTATTATAGCTTGGATTTTTGCAAAAAGTGTAAGCACAGCTTTCTAAATAATTAAATGTTCTCAACAGTTGGTCTCACTGGTAAGTCTAGTGTTTGCAGATTCCTTACACTCCCCTCATGCCATTTGGCTGTGCTAGCGGATACAGAGATCAAGCAGTTTAAGCTTCTTGTCTTTTCAGTGAGCTTCAGATGGCAAATAAAACAGGAAGCTACCCACAGAGATCAAGGTGCATCAACTTCAATGAAATAAGCAAACAGCAGTGGCCACATCTGCAGTGAATTGTCACAGGAGGCAGACAATCCAGGTGCACAAGTGGCAGAGATCAGTACAATAGCAGCTTCCTAGATCATATCTGGATTTGCATTTAGTACAAGCTGGAAGAGGAAGCAATTATCTCTTTGCTAAACACATTACTGTGGGCTACAGAAGTACGCACGCAAACTAAATTTACCTAATGCAAAGGATGTAAAAGTCCAAATTTACAAGAAAACAAAAAAAAGTAAGGTAAACAAACAAATGAAATAGTATATACTGCATGTGGCTGTAATATCTATTTAGCATCCACATGCAGTATATATGGTACATTCTCAGAACTTCATGTGATTTTCTATTATTTCCATGTTTGTTTTTAACATAATTAATTATTGTAGGCATTTATTCATTAGATTGTATGTTTGTGAGTTTTCAATCTTGTAAGGTGCTTCAGCAAAAGTTCCATGCACACCAGATTCTAAACTCAAGGCTCTCTATTCTTTACAATGTGTAATTTTTTTGTGTCGTTTTGCCTCATACTTACCCCTTGTTCAGTGCTATGGAATATGTTGGCACGCTACAAATAAAGATAATAATAATAATTATTATTATCTTTATTTATGGGTTTGTTCATGGTTACATTAATGTTATATATACTGTCACAACCTGCTTCTTCAATGGGGCTTGACAGGAACCTAGTTCAAGCCTACCCCAAGCCTGGTACAGAAGATTGCCTCAGGATATCAGGAACACCGTATCATCCCTTAGAATTAGCATTAATGCACAGAATGACACTTACACCTTGTCTATGTAAGTACAGACACAACTCCCATACCTTTATTAATTGTTACATTTTATACAATTTTCTGGCCCACAGGCTGGCCAATCACAGCAAGCTCCATCCCTAAATAATAGGCTGCCCCCTGCTTACGGTGAAACCCTGTACATCTGATGAACTCAGGGCTTTAATCTCATCCGGGTGATTATATTTAGGTGGGGGGTGGGGGCTGAGTGAGTTATCTGATGATAGCAACACAGTAGCATAATAGGTTGCCCCTGCTTACTGGGAAACCCTGTACATCGGATGAGCTCATCCTAGTGATTGTATTAACTTTAAACAATTTTTCTAACCACTCAGACTATCTGCTTATCTGCTCAAGGCCCCTGTGAGGCCACGGGAGTCTTTACCAGATAACAACACTGTACATAATCAAAATACATACAATATGTAATTTTAGCCATAAGCAATAAAAAATAAATAACTTTAACCATAAACAGGATAACTTATTCCCAGTTCAGCCCCAAACCATAGTCCAAAACAGTCCAGTCAGGCCCTGGGCATGACATATACATAAATCCTTTTTTTTCCTCTCTTTAACTGTCTGATCATATGCAATCACCCCAGATAATTTATATCTTCTGTATGACATCCCTTTACCACATATCTTCAGTCCCATGCAAGTCTGTTATTTCTCAGCACTGTTTTTTCTTTTACCTTTTTGAGTGGTGTGAAGATATAATTTGTAACATGTAATCAGTATTGCCTTTTGACTTTAAAAAGAGAGGTATTCTCTTGAAAGTTTGCCTATCCAAATAAAATGTTTGTACAAAAAAATGGTATCCTAAACTGCAAAACTCTTATTATTACTTTTATAATTACTGGACCCCCTTCTGGATTGCTCCCTTGTCATGGTGAAGTGGCTTGTGTATCTCAATGAAGCTGTGAGCTTTACCATGTAGGGTCAGCCAAGATGGGCAGGTCATAGTAGAGAGGTCAGAAAATCGCTGTCCACTGGAGAAGAAACTGGCAACCAACTCCAGCATCTTTGCCAAGATTATGGATGACTACAACCAAAGACATAACAATACATGTGCATGACGTGCTGGTGCTCCATAGCTTCACGGAGTTGGATACGACTAAACAACAACAATTACTGGACATTCCTGGCTACTCCAATGTTTGCCCAGTCACATACACTATTATGACCCTGTATAATTACGATGCAATCAGCATCATTTCCCCAACCACACAGGCGCCCCTTTTAGTGAACTGGTATATGCTAAATCCAACTGGTTATAAAGAAACGCCAAGATGGCCCAGAACAGCATTTATGAGTTACACATATATTATTATACTTGATTCTTTGTCTGGAATAGAAAGCTATAAAAGAAGTTTGAAAATCAAAATGAAAAGGTCGAAGGAAAGTGGTTATAATAGATTTCTGTTTGCGTGTTGAGAATCTAATTGCAAATGGCAGTTTTTATTGCATTGTGTTTGTTTATAAATATAGTACTCTTATTTATTGTAGGAATGCAGCAATTCTTCCAAAATAAGGCATACTTTGAAGTTGTTGGACTCATAAATGGAGCCTGGCGATGCATTCCAGAGGTTCAGAGTGGAATGTGTAAGCATGTGCATTTTTTTGTTTTAATGGGAACAGGAAGAGAGAAAATTATTGGAGTTCACAGAATACACAATACATATTTTAAAAGCAAGTACTGAAAGTAAGGGAGATAAGATAGGGCAGAACAGTATTTAAGAGAGGTACTGAACCCACCTTAGTTAGACCTCACCTAATATACTGTACCCCTCTGCAGAGTGTTTACTTAAAATGAATTGGTCTCTAATGGCACCTTTGGTATTTTGAAGAGGAGTACGTCAAGGATGTCCCTTGTCTGGACAGCTGTATTGCACTGGCCATCAAGCCTTTCCTCTGTTTGTTGAGGAAAATACTCACAGGGCTGGTGCTGAAAGAACCAGATATTGGGGATTGTCCTTTCAGTCTATGCTGACGATATGCTCATCGTGGCCCAGGACCCAGTTTATCCTGAGCTAGCAAGAGAGTGCCAGGAGGTTTATTCAGCTGCCTCCTCTGCTCAGATCAACTGGTCCAAATGCACAAGGCTTTTAGAGGGTTTCCCGCAGGTGGTTCTTGCCTCCCACATTCCATAATAGCATGCTTTCGCAGCATGCAGAGGAATAGCATGTATTCTCTTGTGCTCCATACAGTGCACTTCCTTGCCCTCATGACACGTCCGGACTTGAGTTGGAGAGTGATCCATGGTGCATTGAGCATGAGAGAGTACCTGGCTAATTTCACTGACTCTCCAGCCACTTGTCCATTTTGTGGCAAGGGAGAGGACGTGTTCCATATTTATTTTAGTTGCGCCAGACTGCAGCCCCTATTGTTACTCTTGAGAGGCCGCCTCCTGCAGTACTGCCTGCATTTCTCCCCACATTTATTTTTGTTTGGCGACCAGTGTCCAGGGGTAACAGCGCCAGGGACCTGCTTGTCAACTTGCTCCTGGCATTAGCCAAGCTGGCTATATATAAGTCCAGGAGGCAGTGTTAGGCTGAGGAGGTTCCTCTGTCATGCGAGGCCATGTTCTGGGCGCTGGTGAGCTCCCGTATTCGGGCAGAGTACCACTTGTCTTTGTCCACTGGGAGGATGGATGAGTTTACCTCCCAGTGGGCTGTAGATGGTGTACACTGCTCGGTATCCCCCATCAGGATTTCCTTGTTTAATGTTTAAGTTTCTTTACATGTTTTTCCCTCACCATTAGGTGGGGATGTGGAGTGTCCTTTGACTGGCCCTTTAAAAGGCCAATGAAGGTAGCACCTCTAAAATATACTGTGTCCAGTTCTGGAGACCATCAGCCCTATTAAACTTCCCTAACGTGTAAAACCGTAGCCGTAACGTAGCCCGCAAGACTTGCGGCTATTAAATTGGCCCCGGAAAGCAAACTGCTACCGATTTGCGGGTTATGTGCGAAAAAAGCCTACGGGACGTGGAACACCACAGCCGCAAATCGTTTGTTCTGTCAAGCCCGTACCCGCTAAGTTGCAATTTATTTATTAAATTGCAACAAATTCACTGGCGTTCAACCCCGTAACCCGCAAATGGAGCCAAGAAGTCAACGAGTCTAGAGAGGACACGCAAGGGGGGTAAAGTCCAATCTGTAGCACTGTTAATGCAAATATACACACACTACTATACATATAATAACAGGGAAAGTGATGTTAGGTATTAGAATTAACAAGCGAATTGCCCGTCAAAAAATGACGGCAATGAAATTGTAATTGAGCTAATGCTATTTGGTGTATAATAATAAAATAACTAATAGATTAATAAAGTAATATACTTTAACTATTTTGAAGTAATATATGCAGGAAGGATTGTGTTGAAGAGCTGGCAATCTGTTTTGATGTTGCTGCAGCATTAGTGGTGTGGAGCTGCTGTGTAATCGTGATGAATGTGTGCAGTGTAATAGTGTGCATGCGTGAGACAAAACCGTTAGCGTAGTTGTGTACTTCCGCATTGTATAAGTTATTGTTCTAAAATGGTGGCTAATGTGTGGTATGCGTCTGTAGCGGAATATCCGTAGCTGTTTTGTGGTGTTTTGCGTGTTTCTGGTGGTGTTTTGCGTGTTTAGAGTCCTGTAGCCTCGTTTTCGTTTTGTTCGGCGGCCATTTTTTCTCTCGCTTAGAGAATTTTTTAGTGTCTAAACTCTTTTATTTTGCGTTAAATTAAGGTGTAACTTCATTTTTTGAGGTCCTGGATGCCCCCTCTTGCTGTAGGTAAGCTTTTTATGTATGTGTTGTGTGTATTTATTGTGTTTTTAATGTCCGCGGGTTTCGGACGATTTTTGCGAGGTCGTAATTGGTCGTAACGTGTATCGTATTTTGATTGCGTTACAACGTAAGTTTTGCGAGGGTTGCCAGCAACTGCGACCCTCGCTACGCAAGCCCGCAAACGTGAGCAACGGCTTGTATGCTCAGAACTATATATGTGATAGCACAACATTCTCAAGGCTATTGTGAGGCTTAATTAAACCAAATATTAAGGTAAATATAATGGGTAACCCATATGAGCCTTTTTGGTTCTTATGTGCCGTCAAATCTATGTTTCTATGTTATGTTTCAAAACAGCAAAATCAGTATTAAAAATGATGCCTAAGTTGGTCCCTATTATAGTATGTGGTTGTGCTTTCCTTTAGCAGAAGTATCTCCACTAACTCCGGTTCTGTGTACTAGCTCACAAAACTCTATTCTGAGAGCCTGGCCTTTTTATCACCTGCTGGAAGCATCTATATCACATACCATCATTAATTGCAGAGAACATCCTCAATCTTGTCACATTTTCCATTGAACAATTTCTGAGAAATTCTGTGCACCATAAGATATGTATCCCTCTCTCCCTCGCTTGACAATCCTACACTGGCATAAAGGGAGCTATGTTAAAGCATATGTAGACTATTAACACAAACTAGTGCATTACCACAGCCAAGGCCTTACGGCAGCTAATCTTTCGACAAAAGGATATGTGGACAGAATAACACCTGTAGGGGCTCTAAAAACCTGTTAAAAAGACATTACTGTACAAAGAAAATCCTGAAAAAGCCTAAGTGCATTAGCAATGAATACTTACCATTCCCATAGGTACATATGTTGCATTTAAAATATTTTTTAAATTCATCGTTTTTTTTATTTTATTATAATGTGTCTATATACATCTGGGAACATAAACTACTGGCACTTATACACATAACACATATCAACTGCAATCGGAACACAGACTCCAGTACTCAAGAGGTTAATACCTTTGACACTTATCGCCTGTACCGTTCACATGACATTGTTTTGATAGTAAATGAGGCTATATTTTCATCATTATGTCACACTTCATGCAAATTTCAGGTGGTTTGAGCACCAATATGTGATACAGTATTCAATTATGATAATATTAACATTGTGTTTTAACATGGAAAGTGTAAACACTTGGGATAATATTGCACTAATCAAATGCATGAAGACATAGAGGTGTCTAGACATATATTGCCATCAACCATAATTGATATATAAAAATGATGATGTGGTTATCGGTATATTATTAATCTCTTCATGCAGGTGGTTTCTAGAAATATGATTTATACACATCCATTATACCTTACCACAGGATGAGTACTATAATATGGATACACATTTCACATCATTAACTAAATGTAATGTATGTTAATGTCAGAAATCACTAATCATTACAAACACATGGATTACAGAATAGTAAGAATATAAATGTATTATATTAACATATTAAATGTAGCTGACCGTGCAAGTGATACCCAGGAGTACAGGAGGCATTTTAAAATAGCATAATTTAATGGATTCAAAGTAATACAATACTAATGATGCATAGCATTTACTTGAGTAACACATGGTCATTACATCACAGTAATGATAATAAGTTGAATATAAATGTTATCATTCATCACTTCATATAATAGAAGTAAACAGCAATGCGCCTAGCACTTACATTGTGTCTTCATTTGAGCAATTAAACAGATGCAATAACTTCTGGATTATGTATTCCAAATCAATTACACACAGACAGTGTTATTAGAAAAAATGAAAAAGTCTGAAATGATCTGTGTACGGTCATCATCTAAAAAATTAGGAGGACAAAAATCTAGCAAGATCTGTATGTAGAGTACAGTGCTTTACACTTTTACTGTAACAATAAACCAACTTACATGATGTTCATCTACAAGCAGTGCAAACCATGCTTTATCTGTCATGAGAAATCAGTTGCCAGGACCAATAGCAGATATTTAGCAATGATGTGGGAATGCTTAGCTATGACTATAATCAGAGACCAAGAGAAGTATCACTATTTCTATATGATATTAGTTAGCCACATTAATATCACATGTTATACGTATATGGTATACAGGTGTTATAATATGATAACGGTTTCTTGTGGTATAATGATGTCCAAACAGGTACACATGATTACTGACGACAAACGAGCGTCATTAATGTTATTAAAGCCTTAATGTCTATTTAGATCTGAAAAAATAATCTGGTCTCATATTGTAAATGTATAACTGCTGAGTTTGATTAACATGGTATTGTAGGACTATTAAATTCCACAGCCATATGTACATTGGTACTTATTAAACGTAACAACAATCATGGGAATGAAACAATAATATATGAGTTTATTTATGTGAGATCATTCTGCTGGGGGGATGTGATTAATGGAACAGATGTATATGGTGTACTTACATTATTTGGTAGCACTGCTTGCAGATGAACAAACTGCCTTAAAGGATATGAAACTTGCCTAAAATAAATAAAAAACTCAGCTTATTCAGTAATAAAATAAAATTAAAAATAAGGACTATGTCATCTATTCTCAACTGCATTCCTCAGTGACTATCAATTGGTGAAATGTCAAGCATAACCATATTTTTCATATGTGTCAAGATTATTATGGACTATATGATTGTGGGTAGCCACATGGTTACAAAATATAACCAACATATAGGCCATGATTATTAGATTTTGACCAATAGATTTTCACTGTGGACTGTATTTGATACGGATTAAATGAGATGCAGCCCCTATCTCCTCTTCTGCCTTGTCAAAGGGCCTTGGATTTACGTGTTGCAAGAACAAACATGGTAAAACCGGTATAGCAGTGTTTTCGATAAATACGTAATCTGCGCAAAAATAGCTGCAACAATTGCCTTTTTTTACACAGCTATGTATTGGATTTCAATGGAGCCCTAAGTCTAGACTTTCTGTTGAGGTAAATAACATTAGTACCACTAAAATACAATACCCTTCATTTCTATAAAGGATTGCTTACCACGTCTCTTAACTGCTGCTTCACGTCTAAAAAAATACTTTGAAGGATTTGGAACTTTAAGATTTATAGCTAAAGATAACCAGCAAGAGTAATGAATTAAACAAGTTACCATACAATGCGAAAAACTGTTTGTCTAATCTCGATAATAGCACTAAATGGGTCACTGAAGTTCTCTGGGGTCAATAATGTATCCATTGCTGACAGGTATGAATGAGTGAAGGCATACTATGTGTATGTTTTGCTGAAAGTTGGTAAATGTGCTGATTTCATATGAGAAAATCTATTGGTAAACCATCTGATAAACACTCATTGGATACATATTTTTGTGGTACCAATGTGAAGCACAATCCATAAATACTTTTTCTTTCTTTCAACCAGGTGCAATTGCAGTACTAATATAACCAACCCCATACACTCCTAATTTTCATTTATAGTAAAAGGCACATTAAAATAATATGTATGGACACCAATAATTTGGAATGGTTAAGTGTGTTCTGCAAGTTTATGGATGTCCATAAACATGTATAATACAGTTATCATAATTAACTCTATACATTGAAAAGAAATGCTATCATGGTTTCTACAACTATTTGAGTCATGTGCAAGGGAAAAAAACATTCTTACTACAGATGACATTATGGTTGGCTTTATGAACAAAATTCTTGAACTCACAAGTGGCAGATTAGATGCTGGTCCTGTAAAAAACTGATAGATCAGCATACAAAGTAAAGCTAATACTTGTTAATTTCAACCTGTTAATATTATGGTTATCACTGCATATCACTCTACCCCTCCATTTAACTAATATGGGAATGGAATGGTACCAAGGAAAAACCAGTGGGAAGCTTAATCAACTACATTTTTTTTATGGCTCCATGGTTATGAGCCTGCATATGCAGTCATGTGGCGAGGCCACAATCTTATGACCACTTTGCAGACCATAGTGTGTATGAGACCTTACACTTTTTATATGGACATTGCCATGGTTATAGTACACAGTTTTGTTTTCCAGGGTTCTCTTGCTAACTAGCATGTTTAACCAATGGCCTTTCTGCAATGCTGGAAAAAGAGCATGCATAACCATATTCATGACATTAATGTCATAAAATACAGTGGTTTCGCTCTGGCATTGCTCCTGCCCTGTGCTATTTCAGTAGGGGAGAGTGAGGTGCAGTGACAGCCATAAGAAATACAACACACATACTATTTTCTAGGCAACAATGTTTTGAAGTGAATGAACAAAGCCTCAAATAAAATGTTATTAGTGTCATTGTAACCATCCCACTGTTGATGACGAGTTAACTTGTCACATTGCAGCCACTTTCCAGTGGCACTGAAGAGTTTAACTCCTCCTGGGGGAGGTGAAGGGAGGCCTGGGGAATGTACAGGGAAGGGCTGAGTGAATTGCATAAAATAATTTGTCAATGTAAAGAGGATTTTCCATCTTTTATTTACCACTTAAAGGATTAAAAAGGTAACCCAAGCTATATGCAGTTTTCTTGCACCATTTATGGTAAATTTGGACAGGTAACAGTTTAAAAATATTAGTAAATGTCAAGAAAAACCCTCACTGGTACTTATGAAACTAACTATTCCCTAGTCTAAATAGAAGGCATAGTGCATTCTCACTCTACCTGATCATATTGCACACTTGATTCCAATGGGTGGATTCCAGCAATGACACCTAAACCTCTGTGATAGCAAAGGCATCCTAGGATACATGTGATTGGCTAAAACACCAACTTTGGGAATTGCACCAGAAGTGCAACCAGGCAAAGGAAGAAGTTCACACTGTCCTTGTATTTTCTTGAAAGTACATTTTATAATTTCCAGATCTGTTTTTAGAAAAGGTTTGTAAAATTTCCCCAACACTTCAACATTATTCTTAATGTGATCAATTGTTTAATAGACATATCTATGTCCTTTCAATTTGCTTTTAGAATATGTACGATCCACAGTTACATTACTGCGTGTTCTTCTAGCACTATTATTAGCAGCTTTAAACGTTAATACAAATAAATAAACAATTCTCTTTGAGTAGGATAAGCTCCCCCATTACTTGATTCCAATATTATTTCACAGGTATCTATTAGAAATATATTTTCAGTTCCTACAGCACCTGGAGTAAAAAAAAAATCTGGTCCACTGAGAGCAGCTGGGTGTTAACTAATACAATGTAAAGCTAAAGGGATCAATTACAGGGCCTAGCAGTAAGAAATACTTACCTGATTAGATGTTTCCCTTATTGGGGAAAAGAGTTTTCTGCTAAATAAATCAAACAGTTTATTACTGAGGCTGTCAAACGTCTAAGTACAGAACAGATTTTCCATCAGCTTGAATGTATTAGTTTAACATAGATTTCTCCCAATTCCAAATTGTTGTTTGGCCCTGAGGCTGGTGGAAACATAAGGATTTAATATCATTACTGCACCCCTAGCATTTCCTGTGAAAGCCAATTGTCCTTCCAGCCAAGGACCACATCTGCTCAGTCTATTCCAAACAGGAACCAAAAAAGCACAGCCATGACACTTGTACCAATGTCGTTCAAAATCAGACTGATATTTTTTTTATTGGCTGCCAGCTCCTACTAGAACATCTCCAAGACATTACTAAAAGTCCCTTTTTTTTGTATAATGCTTTTTCGATTATTTTATTGAGCTGGCAAGCTCATTAATAGGAACAAATGTTTTTTTTACATAATGTGGAAGAAGTTCCAACTGCGAATAAAAGGCAGACTGGCATTTTATAAAGCACACAAAATCTTGATCTTTCAAATACTTCTAACAAGAAAAAAAGATTACTCAGACAATATAATATATATGGACACATACAGCTTTTCAGCAAATCTGATATCAATAGCTGTTTAAATTATATATATATATATATATATATATATATATATATATATATATATATATATATATATATATATATATATAATATGTCGATGCAAGAAAATTATGCAAACTACTCCAGATGTACTCAATAAAAATTACTATAGCAGGTTTTTCCCCGTAATACATATGGAGTAGATTTGTTGCCCCAGAAATATGCATTTCTATGCTTCAGGCACCATGCTTTGATTTTTATACCGTAAGGGATATCTTTTATTGTATTATTTTTCAAGAAAGAGAGGGGTCTGCAAACTTACATTCTAATGCACCAAGTCTGCCTTCTGTCTAAGGGACCATCAGCACAGTGAATTCATTAGGAGAAGTATATATAGTGAAGCAGTGTGCTATGTGTTTCAGAGAAAGGGAGGTACTGTGTTAACCAGAATGTGTCTGATATGTGGTTTCTCATCAATTAGCAAATAAATGTACCATCTTTTGATCAATGCTGCTATGTTGTTTGTTGCAGAAGACCTTAGACTCTTATTGATTTGCTTGATTGAAATAGTTTGACAAAAAATATATACAAAACTTTTAGAAAATGCATGAAATGAAGACATTATTTATAGGCCCAAATTGTATTTTGTTCAAGTTGCCATCACCTGCACTTGGCTATTGACAATGAGAAGCTTTATGGTGCATTCTAGAGTTTTAGATCTTGCAGAGTTCTTGTTTTATCAGACTGGGTACAAGTTTACCTCTCACTATAATAGCTCACAGGGTGAATAGCCAAGAATGGTTGTACAATATCTAAAACTATATTTTAGCAACTAGCTTCCTGGACATTGTTGAGGATATCAAGCAAAAAAATAAAAATACAATCTGAGCCTATAATTGATCTGTTATTAGTGCAACATAAATTGTTGGCACTTTATAAATAATAACAGTGGTCACCGTGGAGTGGAGCAATGAAGCTTTGTCCTAAACTGTGGTATCCAAACTTTTCTTCAAAAAAGTGCATAACAATGCTGAGGCTCTTGACAAATTACTTGGATATAGCCAATGGTCTTAACAGATCATGAACTGATTTGTCAGCCTGCAATGCTAAGTTGTATGTACTAAGTAGTTAATGTAATATAGCATGTGCACTTACAAACAGTACAACTTAGTATATAGGTACCTCTGAACTGCTTATCCCCACAATTTTGTTTTATTTTTTCATAATTTTGTTTTATTACCAGTTTTTCCATGGTCCACATGAATGAAGTCCACTGGTAAATGAGCGTTCTGGAGCCACCGTTTGGGAACCTGTCTCACGGTATGAGTGCTATCAGCAGAATTAAATGGAAAATGTATCTGTACCCTTTACCAGGAAACAGCCTAATAGTGTGGGATTTTTGAAAAACATGTTATTGCAATAAATAAAGATGTATTACCCTAATTCATTCATGCTAACTTCCATCAAACTCAGAACATTTTATAGAGGATGGCAGAATCATTCACTATTTTTTTAAACAAGTGAAATATTCACTCTCTTACAGACCATTCAAGCTACTTTTTGAGAAATTGTTGACATTTCCTTGAAAACGACTTTCAGAGATGGAAAAGCTATCACATTAACAGGGCTATTTAAAGTAAACACAGCAGTTAAGCCAGCACAGGACAAGAGCTATAATCCCACCTAAACTGTCTCCAGCCGCATTACCGAGATCTTCCAGTTTCCATTCAGCGGAGGACATGATTCATAAAATACACGGAATACAAATCCCCAATATTATGTTCCTGTCTCTGAATGACATAGTTTTTGGTTACATAATTACAACTTAAAGTAAACTGCAGATCTGGCCACCTAGCTGTCCTGAGCTAATAGTTATTTTTTCAGAAATACTTCCTGTATTTAATAATGCAAGATTTACACATCATAATTTTTTGGGCTTTATACCGAAACTGATCTAGCTTGGGGCATAGACCTCCATCTCCTTACATCCTGGATAGTCTATTTAAGGAAAACTAACAATGCACTGACCTACCAAGGTGAAACTTGGGGACAGTCAGTGAAACCCACACCATTTCTGACCAAACCCGAACTGCTTTGTTATGGGGAAACAGTGGTTTGAGTCACAACTCAATTTAGCTTCAAAAACTAATTTCAGTTTTTTTTCACAATTTCACTGCAAAGCTAGATGGAAATTCAGTATCTCACATGAAGTATCACCCTGTTACACATGTTTTGGATCTCACAGCCTGTCCCCACGAGGACTGGATTGTGACCAGCTTGTCCCCATGAGCATCAAAAGGTGAGCAGCCTGTCCCCATGATCATCAAAAGATGGCCAGCCTGTCCCCAGAAAAAAAAAAAAAAGGTTTAGAACCACTGATTTGTGTGTCTAAACCCCAAATAACGCAGACTGCCAACCAGAAAATTTACGCTCATAGTCTGAATTTAAAGTAATATAATCTTAAATATCTATCTACATCACTTATCACATTCATGTAATCTTTATCACAGGCAAGTCAAACTAAAATGATGTAGCGGGCGCGTTCCTAATGTTACACCAGAGAAGAGCATTCTCCAGATGGATGAAAAGGGGTTGCCACACTTCAAGATGGTGATGGCATTACTTAATTGAAATTAAAAAAAAATGTTTTTCTGAAGCTACAATTGCCCTTTCAGTAATCACCAGGACCCTATAGTGTCACATATGACCACTCCTGTAAAGTTGTCACGTAGAAAAATATCACATTGGTTTGAGAAGGGCATTTTAAAAACAGGGACATTCTCTATGGAAAGCGCTGAAGAATTCGCCACATACATTTAATACATTATGAAAAACTGTAAACTCGTAGGATTAACACTGCTCTACAAATGACAGTCTACTTGGCATATGAAATGTTTCTAATAATGACAATATCCTTTATTGCAACTAGGTTTGATGCTTGCAAAATCTACTGTAAACTGATCTTGCTCTATATATTCTAGCTGTATACAATGTTGTACTAGTCTTCATGTGCATATAGTCCCCGCCCCAAAGTTACTTAAACAAAAATCGTTTTTTTATCTGAAAACATTCCATTTGTTTTAGCATAATATGGTGAAAGCTGAGGCTTAGCTCACTATGCAGAGCAAACCTTTCCTTGGGTTACACCTCTGACCACTTAAGTTTATATGCCACGTTGAGCAGAAATATTCCCAGCTCCAGAGTGTCTACTGTCCAGGTACAGACAGACAGTCAGGCACCAAAGCAAGGCTTCAGTTTGCTAAGGCACACTGGAGGCTGCCATGAAGTGAAAGGCCTCACTTTGTATCCTGGTTTATGATATGAGTGTAACGAGATATAGGAACTCACAGTTAGATACGAGTGGAATGTTATTATTATTATATAAATCAATGTCATCAAAGTAACAGTCCCAAGATGGACATTTCTTAGGAAGAAATGTTACAGTAACTTGTAGTTTATTGTGACCGAAAACGATAAATGTAACTCAATCAATAAATAACTCAGTTACTTAAATAGTAACACACGCTTATTGTATTGAAAAATAAGTGATGTAGATAGATATTTAAGATTATATTACTTTAAATTCAGACTATAAGAGTACATTTTCTGGTTGGCAGTCTGTGTTATTTGGCACTTTGTGTGATAGACTTGAAGAATAGACATACTTTAGATCAGTGGTTCTAAACCTTTTTTTGATCTGGGGACAGGCTGATCGCCTTCTGATGCTCATGGGGACAGGCTGATCGCCTTATGATGCTCATGGGGACAGGCTGATCGACTTCTGATGCTCATGGGGACATGCTGATCACAATCCAGTGCTCTTGGAGACGGGCTGTGAGGTCTAAAACATGTTTAACAGGGTGATACTTCATGTGAGATACTGAACTTCCATCTAGCTTTGCAGTGATTTCAATAAAGTACAGTTTAACTGTGTTGCTCTACAACCTGTCTATAACAATGACTAATGCTGATGGTATGAATAAAGTGTTAGGATCTCCTCATCCCTTAGCAACCATCACCGGTCCTAGGATTAATTGTTGAGAACCACTACTTTTAGTAATTCTTATTCTTATTTTTACCTTTATTAACTACAATAAAACATGCCAATACAGAAGGAGTAGGTGTTCATACTCCTGAGACTATACGATCTACAGATTAAATAACAACTCTATTATTTCCTGCCTTGCTAATGACATGGTTCAAAGTCTAGTATTAAAACTATTGTGAGTTTACTTTAAGACGATATTTAGGGTTTACCATACAGCTTTAGGTAAATATAGCATTGAATTTATTTGACGTAGTTCATGTATACAGGAAGACATTGAACCTCTTGTTGACATACTGTGTAATATGGTATTACAGATTATTGTAGTACTTACTATGTATCGCTACAAGTGGAGTATCATAAGTGCTTTAACATCTTTATACATAAATATCAGTGAAAACCTCAAATTTGACTAATTTCACCTAATATATTTAATACAATTTCTCAATTTGCTTTGCTGTACAACAGTGATAACTGGCTTGATTTCCCACAATGCTTTGAGCAAATTGTTTACCAAGAACACACACATAAACATTCAGTTTGTGGCACACAAGCACTTTATACAGAAAGGCTTGGAAATGTTCATCTTCCTGGGTCACACGCCAAACTTCAATGATATATCAGTAACTACTATAATATATATAAATAATAACAAAAAAGAAAAATGGCTCTGGTATAAGCAAGAATAAAAATATACCTTATATTGGGTGTCCACTTTCATGTAACCAATGAATATCCCCAGCATTCTGCATAGAATGCCATTAATAATGTACAGTACCACAAATGCTTTCCAAGCGCCATAAACCGCTTATGGAATCCTAAAATGGCCACCAGGTCCTTAAACTGCTATTTAAGGCCTCAAACACTTTCCATGACCCTTCTATAGATACTATACAGTTTGTCACCCTTTATGGTAATTTTCTAGAGGAATCTACGGTCACAAAATGGAACCTTAGTGTTTTATGGAGTACACTTACATTATATAAACAGTTGGTATAACATACTATTCAATTGAGAAAACATGTTTGGTAAACCAAAGCAACATACATATTTATAAAGCCCTCAAGTTTTTCTGTTTTTTTTCTTATCCGTAAAGTTATTTGAACTTTGTTGCTCAAAGCGTTGATGAGGACAGTCAACCATTGATATATATAGACATACTTTTCTGTGACATTCCTTCAAAGACTGTAATTGTGCGAATTTAATTTATGTTCATGCAACTTTGTGTGGAGGGCTGGGCTTAATAATATTTCAGATACATCATTTAAATGATGGCTTTAGTTAGCATAACACATTAACAAAAAATAGTATTCCTCTTGGGCTTTTTTTCTGTTTTTTTTTGTTGTTTTTTCTTCTAAAGCCCTTGAGTCATTTTAAAGTCAAATTCATGATCCTGCACGAAATATTAATGTTCTCATTTTACACTGGCGGGTATGCTTAATTTCAACAAGCTGAGGCATGCTATCATAACACTAGCTCTCTCCATAGGGGTAAGGCTTGCATTTTTAGGAAAGATTAGAAAAAGAAAACAACCGCTGTAATATAAGGACACTGAAAAAGTAATATACCAGCATAGCTTTGCAAACCTGTTATGCCATATTTTGTAAGAGTACATGACATAGGACATGGCTGTAAAATAAAGGATACTGCATTCATTGATGCTGCTAGTCAGCTTTCAAAACCTGAACAGGAATAAATTAAAGGTTTACAGCCTACAGCCACTCATTAATCTCTCCAGTCATGGACAGCCTCGCAGAACATTACTGTGCAATGAACTTAGTATTCACTAAATTAAATAAGAACAGTGCACAGTCATACCAGTAAGGTAACTGTCCCTACTCATGAACCTTGGTGCCTTCTGGAAACATTGGGCAATTAGCACACACTAGTTATGATGGCCTTAAAAACAATATTTAAGTGCAACACAAAAACACATTATTTGCAATAAGCTGATATCATTTTATGTTTGGCTTCTAACTATTTTGAGGAAGTGTGATGTATGACCATGAACGTGTGTGTGTATTAGTGGTAAGCACAACCATCTTGAATTAACAATTTTATCACACGCTGCAAAGTACAATAAGGACAATGGAACAAAATGGAAAACAATGTTGGAAAAAGTAGCGCTTCCCAAAGTTTGAACACAAAATATATATTTTTTAATTACAGTGAACATAGTTCAAAATAATGTGTAAATATAGTTATGATAAAGTTGTTATATTTCAGAATCTCCTTCTATCTAACCCTAACCGTGGTGTATCAATTGATTAATGGACTGGCTGCACATTTTTACACAATTCTGCCCCGTCGTTTTTGACGGGCAAGTCGCTAGTGTTAATATATTCTCTAAAAAGTATTTTTATGCTAATGGCTTGCATAACTACTAGTGTTGGTAATTTGTTATAAATATGTGAAGATTTTTCCAAACCACATTGGTCTTTTAAGCATGTTGTAAAAGAAAATGTAATCTTTAACACATTTTCCACAATTTATATTTATTCCAAAGCATACAGCTATCAGTAAATATACCTTGAGATAAGCTTCATATTGCGTGTGAATGCCCCTTTAATACATTTCTTACATAAAAACACATACACATTTAGTATTTTTAATTAACACATTTAATATAATTTAGCATGGGCAGAAACATATTTATTGTATAAGTGTTTGTCTAAAGATAGCATCCCTCTTGCAGTGGCAATGAAATCAAGACTGCAGGAACATGGTGGAAGAGAACAAGATCCAGACATTGGGCACTTTGGTTATGGTAATGCAAGGGGAAGAATTTTCCCCCCAACAATTGCTGCAAAGAAATGTCTGCTAAAGGGCTCACTAAAAGATCTTTGTGATGGGCCAGTGAAAAAAAAATGTAGGCAAGACCTAATTTATCAACCGGTGCCAAGTTAATGAAGCAAAACTCAATTAATTTGCATGCCAATGTTGCTTTCACAGAACAGAGGTCCAGAACAGAAGTTGAACTTATACTCCAATTAAGCAAAGTAGTATAAAGCATATTGATGCTAAAAATGAATAGACTAGTTACTATATATAACACTTTAAAATAAATAAGATTTATTATGCATGCATTTTTGCGTAACTTTAAAATCTTGAAACTTTGTATTTATAGTGATTATATATTTTTTTCCTTTTTCGCCTCTCTTATCTACTTCAAAATACTTAGAAAAATTGGTAATTCCAGGATAACTTTGAAATTGTAAACTATTAGGTGGGATCACAATAATACTTTAGTTATAGTATGTTTAATTACATATTTAATTAATTCATGTACATAATGCACATTTTATACAGTGTTAAGAAAATGTTGGCGACTTCTGAAAACAAAGCAATAATTATAATACCTCACCTCCACTGAAACTTTACCACACAGTATTTATATTAATACAAATAAGAGATTTAATCTGGAGATTCTGAAATCAAATATTTTTTTTAGAATATATAACATATTTTTAAGAAGGTCATAGGAGTGGATTAGCTGATAAAACCAACAAAAATGAATTTATCTTTTCTGAGAAAATTTGCTCTAAATATAGCTGGTTTTCCAATCATAAAATAAGTAGCGTATTTATCGGCGTATAACACGCACTTTTTCTCCCTGAAAATAGGGGGCAAATGATAGGTGCGTGTTATACGCCGATATTCCCTCCCCCCTTCTCATCCTCAACCTCCCTCCTCAATCTAAACCCCCTCTGCATTCTAACCCCCCCTCCTCAACCTAAACCCCCCTCCTCCTCAACCTAAACCCCCCTCCTCCTCAACCTAAACCCCCCCCTCCTCCTCAACCTAAACCCCCCTAAATACCTCCTTGAGGAGGCAGGTTGAGGAGGGGGTTGAGGATGAGGAGGGGGTTGAGGATGAGGAGGGGGGTTGAGGTTGAGGTGGGGTTTGAGGATGGGGGGTTTGAGGAGGGAGGTTGAGGAGGGAGGATGAGGAGGGAGGTTGAGGAGGGGTTGAGGATGAGGAGGAGGGGGTTGAGGATGAGGAGGGGGTTGAGGATGAGGAGGGGGGTTGAGGATGAGGAGGGGGGTTGAGGATGAGGAGGGAGGTTGAGGTGGGGTTTGAGGAGGGGGTTGAGGAGGTAGGATGAGGAGGGAGGTTGAGGAGGGGTTGAGGATGAGGAGGAGGGGTTGAGGATGAGGAGGGAGGGGTTGAGGATGAGGAGGGAGGTTGAGGATTTTGCTTCAAAGTTCTTTATTTGAATTCCCCCCCCCCCCCTGAAATTCCCTTCTTAAAATGAGGTGCGTGTTATACGCCGGTGCGTGTTATCTGCCAATAAATACGGTATGTGCACCTGAATATTTAATGGAAAGTGTAAGGAAATGTGCTTTAATCTCAAACGTGGTGGACAAAACTGCTTTTTTTCAGTGTATGTTTTTCACAAAAGAGTAACTTTTTATATCTCAATAAACTGAAAGATTGGCTATATGGATGTTTATTGCTTAAATATTAAACCGCAATTGATTGTTTTTATAACGGTGAAGGCCGTGGAGTGCTTTGTATACAATTATTTTGTAAATCTTAATATTTGCCAACAGGTTAACCACACATATTATTTCATGTCACAAGAGGGAGTATATTATGATTGTAAAACATAATCATAGTAGTTGGATTAACAATTTAAACATGACAACATAATGTGTGTATTGGAGGATGAAGTGAATCACAATTTCCTTGTTTATGCTCTGTGATTCAATGCTTTGTATATAACCAAAAAGTTTTTTTCCGGACATGTTTGGACAAACATAAACCTCATGCTTCTCTAATTTTCAGCGTTATGTTAAACCAAACGGCACTAATTGGAGCTGTTCTGTTGCAAAATGTTTATTCACTAATTAGTCCACCTCTTAAACTAAATGCACTCAAAACACATGGCAAGCAGCCAGGAAAACACTGCATAGGCAAGTTGCCCTGTCGGACTAAAATTGCATAAGTGCAAAGATTTCAAAAGTAAATATACCACCACATGTTGAATAAAGAGGTCGTCTGAACCATTAAAGTGCTTCACTTAGTGTAGTTTAGGTTTTAGTAACGGAGATCTAAATGCTAACATTTAATAAGTGATCCTAAACTGTATGGCACATTAGGCCCTCTGTATCTAACCGTCCCAGACAAAATTGTATGGGAAACAGCATCTATAATAAAGAAAGCTGACTTTGTCTAGCATGGGGTTTCCTGTATGTGCTATGATCCATCCTAAAGTGTATCATCTCAGTCTTGTGTATCAGTAATACTTACTGTTCCCTGTGATGAGCAATAGGCAACTTGTTTCCATGGGAGGCGCCTCATACGAGAACTTCAAATCAGTAAGATAACACAAACATTTAAAGGACTACTGTATAGTAGCTATATATTTTAGTTAGACAATAATCTTTAATAAATCCATATTCAATATTAAAATCCCCGTTAAGTTGCTTTTTAGACATAAGCTTGTGTCTGACCATTTACGACTTCCATCCCTTGTTGACCTCATAAGGGGTGGAATCTAGTAGCTGAACTTGAGGGTTATAAATAGATGTATGAAAGCAAGTTTAATATTGAATATTACTTTTCTAAATAATTAAATAGGTATTGATCTTTAATATATTCCAATTTGTTGCAGTGGCTCTACAATAGAAAAATTGTAACCTGCATTGAAGAAAATAGAGAGAGAAATTAAAGAGGAATAATCAACTAGAGGAAGTGTTTTGCCATGTACCAAATCCACAGATATTAATGAACTGTGTACTGTAGAAGAACTGCATGAATTTCTAAGGGAAAGTCTTTGGTGGAAGCAGTTTGCCAGTATTTGTTTTATATGAGGGACGGCCAACTTGTTTCACTTTAGGGGCTGTAGATTTAACTCTAACTTCTATATCAATTTTAAGGCACTTCCACTAACAGATTTTAATTACAAATACAGCAATGTTGATCATTCTGGGTACTTTACATTTCTGCAATAGATTGGACCTATGTGCAGATAATCAAGCCAAACTGTTCACTGGAAGCTTTGGTCATGAGACTAAAGCTCAAATATTTTGACCATCTCATGAGATGGCACGATTCCCTAGAGAAGACTCTGATGCTGGGAAAGGCACTCGAAGGAGGAGACAGCCAAGGAGGAGATGTAAAACCTGTTGAAACTTTACTGAAACGAACCTGAAAGGGAGAGACCATACTTTAGTCTGCAGATCTCATTGGCAGTCAGACAGCAAGACCACAAGAGCAGTTACAAGTAACTAAGAAAAAAAAAAATTCATGTCCCTTTAAAGAGCCATTGTAATATTCAAGTTTAAACCTTGTTTGATTTAAGCAAACCTAACATACTGCCCTTTAAATTCCATTATATTACAGTAAATAATTAAGAATCATACATTGCAAGCATAACAGCTTTTGTAAGCTTCCAAAAAAACGCAACTATGTTTGTCTTTGTATAACAATTAATGAATGGCCAGTGTACCTCCCCAGGCCTCCTGGGGTTGGTAGGATGGCCACGTGACCTGGCAGGCCCAGGAGTATGGGAGAGTGGGTGGCTAGCTGGGGCGCAGAGCCACTGATAGGCGTTTGGCGCCATCTGAGCCATTATGCCCCCAGCTAGCCAAGTAAATCGATGTCAGGACTGTGTCTCAGTTTCTTTTCTTTCTGTGTTTTCTTCTTTCTTGTCCCTCCGCCCTCCTTCCTCATCGTGAGTGCTGATCGCTGGTCAAGGAGTGAGGCGGGGGACCTGAGCTTCAGCTGCCAAGGTGCAGACGACACTGTGGGGTATCCCTGGACGGTCCTATCAGGAGTGCAGCACAGCGCCATCAGGTGACGCCGGGAGTCCCGGGGGATCTTGGGAGACGTGGTACGTTTTGGCGGACATGCCACACACGGCGCGGGCTGCCCGCAGGGAAACAGAGAGAGCTGGTCGGGGAGGAGTGGCGGCTGCATGGGGACCGGCTGGAGCAGCGGCATTGGCAACATCCCATGACGATCCCCAGTACAGCCTGGAAAGGAGACCAGGGGGATTATGGGTCGTGTCTGGTGGCTGCCTGGAGACCGGCTGGAGTGTTGGGGGCTGGGCCGCGGTGCACAAGCATGCAATGAGGCTTCCGGTCGGGGCAGGTGAGATGACGTACCTTCCCTTCCCCTTCCCTCCCGTAGACAGAGCACTGTGCAATACAGAGTTGTTATTTTTTTTTTTTGGGGGGGGGGGGACACACTCCTGTTCCTGGGGTTAGCAGTGCGGGGTCCGCTGCCTGGGTGGGGATTTTGGCGCAGGAGGGCTAGGCAATGTGACTACTATTAATCACATCTAGCATCTAGTACTGGGTATCTAGGCCTCACCTCTCTCCCTTGCTTCAATGTAAGGACAGGTGGCCTGGGAGCTGCGAGGAGGGTCAGCAGTGATTAGGGACACTGCGTAGATTACCTCATAACTTGGTTAGTGATCCCATTCGCATATCTGAGGTATACAGTCTGTCTGCTTGTCAGTATTGCTGTGGATCAGCAGCCTAATGGCCTTTAAGGCCGCTAGTCTGTAGTTAACCTTTGAGAAAGGTATAAGGTAGTAGGTGATCTTGCCTTTCGTTTTAATTACCATGCCCAGTAGAAGCTTAGGTAATTAGGGTATTAGTATCCGAATCGCTGGGTAGTTATACCGCAGCTGTGGGGGTATAGTTGGGTTACTGGACAGTGGAATTTGAGCGGGGCGATCCCGTTTTACGCGGCTGAAAGCCAGTAAGCTTGAAACAGCAATTCCCAGCCTGTGTATAATCCAAACTTGGCTTTGCATAAAAGCTGTGCAATACAGCAGGCATAGGCTTAATGGAAGGCATGTTTAAAGTGGGCTAGTATTGAAGAGCGAGGCATCTGTAGACACATTTGTCCCTTCAGGAACTGCACATCAGCCACATTAAAATCGAGCACTGGAAGTGCAGTGGGTGACCCGTAACGGCTTCAGGCTCGACAATTGGCTGAGTTACAGTGTTTTTTTATTATAACAGGCCGCGAGTTACGAGCTCGAGTCACAAAACTCGTAGCTCATGCGGAGCTCCATCTGGTTCCAAGTCTACGGTTTTAGGTACGGCGTATGAACGGCCCCACCTTAGACATAATGCAATATTGAGAAAGCAAGAGATGTGATAGGTAATTCAGTTTCCCGTTGATGAAAATAGAGTAGAGTTTTACAGTACAGTACAGTGCTATTGATTAGAGAGACTTGATGGCTCAGGGGGTTAATGCTTTGGAGTGTGGTGCTCAGGGCTGTTGGTTGACCCTGCATCTGCCTAGTGGTATATGCTCAACTTGTTTGCCCCTTTGCGGGTTGGCTTTCGGGCGTATCACAGCAGCAGTTATTACGTGGGGTTGGAATCATACTTGGTTTATTATGGACGGTAACTAGGGTGTTCCTTCAATAGCGTCACCAAGTATAGGGGTTGCGATTGGCTCTGGTTTAGTTTTCAGGCCCTGGCCTGGGGGGCGCCTTAGCGGACGGGGCCATAAGCCTATACATAATAAATTGGGCACTGGTTCGTGTTCTAGCATGCATGGTTGTGGTTATCACCTCACATTGGGTTTCACCTTGGATCCTGCGGAAGAGGGTTAGATGGAGTGGTAACCCATCTTGGTTTTATTCTACAGGGTAGGTAGTATAATCCAAGGAGCTTTGCATTGCTACGTGCATGCAGAGGCGGAGGTCAATTTCCCCTTCACATCACAGTATTCCAGCGTATCACGTAACAAAGGTTCGAAGGAACTGTTTGTTTGTCTTAGGATGGATCGCTTTTCTTCTTCAAGCTATGGTGTATCATAGGCTACGGCGAAGGTGTCAAGTAGTATAAGACTATTGGCTTTGGAGATCCCTCGAAGGCAGGCCTGTTCGGCCGTGGGCAGTGTGGAATCAGTTAATTGAAGTTCGAATAATAGGGCGGGAGTACCAGACATTTACTTTCAGTTACGCATCATCCCGCTCAGTATGTCAGGGTTGGATGCCCATAGTGGAAAGATGGGCATTTGGTGCCCTTGGCGCACGCGTTGTGACTGGACAAGATTAAGGGATTGCTGTAACTTAAGGCCCGGAGGCGGTGTTCCCAGAAGGTGGGGCGTCAGGTAGGAGCCGCTGCCTTTCAAAATGGGCCGGTTGAAGGACCTGACGTAGGAAGTATTGGTATTGCAAGTGGAACAAGGTTTTCACAGGAGGTATGGCAAGGGGATGGAAGGCAAGTGGTAGCCTTTTTCCCAAGGGACGGAAACACCACTGTGTGGAAAGAGGCCTGTGAAAAGTGTGAAGCCTTGTGGTTCTGTACAGCCATCTCTCTTTCCTGCTGGTGGTGAGAGGTTGGAGTAAACAGACAAGGTATGGTGACATCAGGTGCTTGGTCGTGGGATCCTAAGGTGATCAGGTGAACATGTGGCTCCAACGGTCCAAGTTGAATAAGGTTTGAAAAAGGGAGTCCGAGGTACACTGATCGCTCTCCTTTTGTGGTAATATGGTTCATGGACACAACGCATGATTTGGTTTGTGCTTTTCCTTATGGGAGAAAGGTGGTTCGACTCTGCAAATTGGTGACGTGCAGGCAGAGCTGGGTCTATTCCTTGCTGGGACTTGGTACCCACTGGCTTTATGCACAGACAGACACTGTGACAGCCCTATGGTGGTACAGATGTTCCACCACGGTAGGCCCTGGACAAGGGTTCAGGGCGTAGAGTGTACTGTCTCGGGTCAGGCTCCTCACCTCACTTGTTTATGTTTACTTAATTATTGGTATTGTTATTACATGAATGTGTGTTTACCAATAAATGATGTGGCCAGTTCGTTATCCGAAGAAGTGTTTTGTGTCTAATCATTATATTCAGGGAGTGAGTTGTGTCTAAAGTATTATACGGACATAACCATTGGGCCTTGTTTAGGTCATGCTTTAGTCTCAGCCATGGTAGAAATTTCAGAGTAGATTTGTGCAAGTGCTACTTAATCATGGTAGTAGATAAGTCGAATAGCTTTCCAGCATAATTGTAGTGACAAATACAGAAGCATTCTGGCAGATCATAACCAAAAGGTACCATCTAATCTGCCTATTATATCTTCCTAAAAGGTTTGGATTTAATTAAACCACAGGGTGGTCTTATGCTTTTGTAATGCATGCTTGAATTTCTTAAAGGATCACTACAGTTCAAGAATAAAGACACTTCTTTGTCACACACGTACCAAGTTAACAATAGTAGCAGTTATGTAAACAGTGGGCATAAAGCATTTTTTGTAGAATATATGAGTTTTTGAAAATTCGTTTTTTGAGTACAGGAATCCATTTTGTGTTTGTCACCTCCTCAGAAGTTATGAAGGTGTTTTGGCTATCAATGCAGAGACTGTAGGGAAGATAATTGTATAAGATTTAAATAGACACAGCACCCATTCTCTCTGAAAGCAGGCACCTGGCATCATTCACTGCAACAATAGCTCTCCAGACTACACCCTCTCACATATAAAACCTTCAGGAATGTATTATGGATCTCTACAGGGTCCTGCAGAGGCATCAAAATGTCTTTTTTTCTAATTTGAGAACTTGATGTGCAAACAAAAAAACACATGGCAAAGAATGGAGGACCCTGTTTTTTATCTTTAAATCAAACGTACATAGTGCTTGTTTCCAATGTCTCAGCACAATATTGAAAACTTTCAAACTTAATCCTTTCATATATATAAAAGAGACTTGCACAATCTTACTCCATCAGAAAGAACTGCCATAAAGTTTTTAAAAAAACAACCCCAACATCACCATCAAACTGGCAGACAAAGGAGGTGCAGTTGTTATCATGAATACTCAGGACTACATAAATGAAGCAAACAAACAACTGTCAGACAATACTTACTACAAGAAATTGAACCAGGACCCTACAGAAGAATATACTCTTCAACTTAAGAAACTCCTCAAAACATTCCCTAAAAATATACATTAGGAATTAGAACAACTCCTCCCCGCCAATCCTACAACTGGGACTTCTACCTACTGCCAAAAATCCACAAAGCAGGCAACCCAGGGAGACCAATTGTTACAGGAATGGACACACTGACTGAACAGATATCTGGATTTGTTGAAAACATCCTTAAACCATTAGTTAGTAACACCAGTAGCTATATACAAGACACCACTGACTTTCTCAACAAACTCAGTCAGATTAAAAACCTACCTGCTAACACACTACTTGTTACCATGGATGTATAGTCTCTTTACAGTAATATCCCACACAAAGATGGCACTGAGGCATGCTTTAGGTTTCTTTCAACAAACAAATAAAACAATAAATATGGCCCTGATATTATTGTTAAACTAATAGAATATATCCTTACCCACAACTATTTTACTTTTAACCAAGATACTTACCTACAGATGATGGGGATTGCCATGGGTACCAAAATGGCTACACAATACGCAAATCTACTTATGGCCAATCTAGAAGAAACCTTCTTATCTGTATCCATTTACAAACCATAAAAATACTACCGTTACATAGATGATCAGTTCATTATCTGGACAGAAGGAGAAAGCAAACTCAGAGACTTTCATAATTCATTCAACACCTTCCATTCATCTATAAAACTTAAAATGGATTTCTCCACAGAACAGGTAAACCTTCTAGACACTACTATATCCATCACCAAAGGCACTCTCCACTCATCCATATATAGGAAACCTACAGACAGATGTAATTACCTTCACAGCTCCAGTTTCCATCCCTCCCACACCAAACAAGCCATCATCCATAATCAAGCTATTAGATACCATCGGATTTGCTCAAACACTGGAGACCGTGATAAAAATTTAAAAACACTGTCTGAATCTTTCAAACAAAAGGGTTACAAACCCTGTATTATTACCCAAAAAATAACCACTGCCATCAAAATACCCCGAGAACACCTATTAAACTATAAAACAAAATAAACTACTTCACATATACCTCTAGTGACCACATACCATCCAATTTTATAGAAAATTCAGAAAATAATCAAAGATTTACAACCATTACTAATTGAAGATACTGAATTAAAATATATATTCCCAAAGCCTCCCATCCTTGCATTTAAACAACCACCAAACCTGAAACAAAAACTTGACAGCAGAAAATTGGCCAATGAACAACTGAATACAAAAAATGGAACTAAACCTTGTAACAAACGTGCCTGTAAATTATGCCAACACATTTGTAATGATGATACAGCCACACATAACAACAAAACCTATAACATCAAAGGATCATATTCATCGTCAAATGTGGTTTACATGATACAATGTACTTTATGTGACACAGGCTGTTACATTGGAGAAACCGGCCAAAAAATGCATTTAAGGATGAATTTACAAAGGCATTCAATAAGAAAACATAATGAAGACAGTTATTGTAGCCCAGTAGGCACCATTTTAGCCAGAATGATCACTCCACCCAAAACTTAAAAAAGTCAAAATACTCAGAGGAAAATTTAAAAGCATCCAAGAGAGAAAAGCATTTGAAATAAAGATGATCACATTCTTCAACTCTAAAAACACAGGACTTAATATAGACTTGGGCTTTGTAACACATTATCAGAATTTCATGTGATTTTTTTTTCTTATACTATAACAGAATTAGCACTCTTAGTAAGGTGTTTGTCTAACATGAAAGATATCACTGTGGACTACAGTGCTCTGCTTTTTCATGTATAAATTGATGTATATGTGTATATATGTTTATATATATATATATGTTTCCTTTGCTATGTTGTGTTTATTCCCCATATATGTATTTACCTGATGATGTCAGATGCTGTTTCCACTCTATCTGCATCTGCTGTTATTATTCAAACTGAGGGTCCCATCTCATGTAGTATTGCTTGAGACTTGATGAAGAGAGGTTAAGCCTCTCGAAAGCTCGTCATTATAAATAAGACGTTTGTCCAATACAAAAGGTATCAAATTATATTGCAATACTCATTATTAATCTATGTATATATATATGGATTAATAATTACTAAATTACTATATATATATATATATATATATATATATATATATAAAATATATATATATATATATATATATAAAGACATATCATATTACCCCTTTTGACACTGATTGAAGGCTTTTCTTAGAAGTTCTGCCTTTTAAACCACTACGATTTGTATTGTTCACCTTATAATAAGGGGATTCAGAACTGCCTGCAGTGTACATAAGGTTATCCAAAGGACTCTTTTAGACTAAGATTTTTAAGAAGATAGCAAAATGAGCAAGCTAGATGGCTATGTTGGTTACTATGTGATGTCGAAATCTCTTTCTATTATACTCAGAATGTACATCTGGTGATTACTATATAACAAATAATAATATACATTTGGTTAGGGATTTGTAGCTTCAAGCGTATATGTCTGTACTGAACTTGTCATATCCATCAAGGTCTAGTTGTGGCATCTGTTCAAGAGCCAGACAATTATCAACACAAACCAGGATCTGTTAAACAGGGGCCTAAAGCAAATGGAAGTGCAGAGCTCTGTACAGGCACTGCTGCAGGACAAACCATGACACAAAGTACACATTTGTAAAAAGAGCTTTCAAAGGGATAATGTCCCTTTGATCCAAAATGGGCTTCTGAAATGTGTAAAGAAATTTGTACATGCCCTGCCCGGCTACGTTATTATATGTAAAGTGCCTGAAACTCCCGTGTAGGCAAGTCACTTACACTTTTCTGTTTACCCCTACTGAAAGGTCATTCAGGTTTAAACTAGCTAAAGTCCCGCAAACCATGTCAAGCCAGGTAAAGGTACAGTTATGTATCAAAGTCAATTGTTTTTAATGTATATAACAGTAAATAACTATGTTATATATTAGTATAGTATATTATTACACAACATGTATATAACAATATATGTCAGACAGGAACTTAAAAGTGTTTTATAGAAAAACTTTTATTTAGTTGACCCTGCGTGTGTCATGGGTGCTTCCATGGACTGTTAGTTGCACGGGGGTTCTATTGAGTTCTATTATGAAGTGGCTATGTAAAGTGACAATACTTCAACAGAAATTAATAGAAATCTAATCTGAATACACAGTTCTTCCTATTCTTCTCTGGTGTCTAATCCTGTTAACGAAAATAAATTGTCTTTTGATATTAAAAAAAGATGAATAGTTAAAAATTATAGACTGCACTTGCTGTATTTATTTTGTATCTCTATAGTGCTTGACCAGTTCTTTAAGGCGTCAAGAAAAACTGAATTCCTCAAATAATATTAATAATATTTACAAACTCCTCCTTCTTTTAACCCACAAATCAGCCACCCGAATACTTTAGATAACTGAATCTAATTGAAATTGGCACCACTTGGGTAGCCTTCACAGGCCCAGAAGCAAGCAGATTTCATCTGTAGGTGCAAGCGGAGCTCTTCAGAAATGTAAACTCCCCAAAGTATCACTGATGCCTCCATGTTCCAGTATAAGCACCATAAAATATTTTTTTTATTAAATAAAAACTAACTTTTTCCCTGTTTAATTATGTGCTCAAAGTTTAGAGAAAAAAAAAAAAAAAAAAAAATATATATATATATATATATATAGAATATTTTTATTTAGTTTTTTTTATTTATTATTATATTATTTTTACACTGGTCCCTTAAAACAAAGGTGCATTTTTAAACTTAGGGGGCCTTTCTCTTGAAATAGATGGACTAGTATTTAATTAATCAATGGACAGTTTGATAAACAATAATGGAGTGTTTTTTTTTTAATAATTCCATTAACTTCTTATCTCATTATTTCCATTGAGCAATGCATATAAAAACATCTTAAAAATGTACCTTTTGTATCTAAATATGGGTTGCTGCTTCAATGAAACTTCTGAATCAATATTAGGGAAGTACCCTGGGAACCTACTGTTCTGCCTTTTTAGTTTGGGTGTGTAACACCTGTTATTATGCTAAATAAAAGGAGAATGAGTGCACTTTGCTAATGGTGTGACCCTCTTCTGCACCAGTGACTGCCCGATTTCCCAGTCTGACAAAGCTGTGTGCATTTGGGCGCCAGCACCAGCCGTCTTGTTTGTGTACTATTGTAATAAATACAAGCACAGGAATACACAGAGAAACTGATATAAATGATGATTTTCTACACACACATATACATATAGTACATACAGTATGTATGTATGTATATATATATATATATATATATATATATATATATATATTTTTTTTTTTTTTTTCTTGGGAATGGCTCTCACAGTGATACTTGTATTCTGAAATAAAACAAAGTAAAAAAAATAGACTATCACATAATCTCATTTTATCCTTGATATTATTAGTATTTTTTTTCCTTTGTTAAATAGATGTTGCAGTTTGAGGCTCCTTGAAGGATGAACACAGCAGTACAGAACTGTAGTTTAGTTCTAATTACTACTTGAGTGCCCACTATAAACTCCACTATGGCACCGAACCACACTTGAATTATGACCTCCTGGCATTTAAGAGTTTGGGGATGGCTTTCATCATTGCGAGCTGCACAACAGACACAAAGCGCTTGTGAGGATTTCATTTCACTATGAATTAGTGTCTAACATTGAGAACGCCTTTCATCGTTGACTTGTATTGCCTTCAGGTGCCCCATAAATTCCTCTGTCTTTGTGTAGCACTTGTCTATCAGACTGTGTCATCATTTTTACTGCAGGCAAGAGACAGACACACCTCTTCCTGAGACACAGACAACACAACAATTACCAAAGCCACTCTCTGCATTATCTCTCCACATCAGATCATCACCAACTGCTAATCACCCAAGACTTGCTAAGGTAAACACATTGCAATTTCCACTGTCTTCCTTTTGTTTTAGGACAACTGGACGGTGTGTTGAGTTTAAAAAGTCCTCTCTCAACAAGTTCCCTGGGCTTAAGTGCCAGTCTCCATAGTGTGCATTAGGGACATTCCTTTTTTGCTCTCTTAACCCACATTCCATTGACCCTCTCTGCAGCAAATAGCTTCTGGCCGCGATATAGTGCAGTATTTATAGAAACGCACAAAGCAAGCACTTATCTTTAGTAATGAAAGCAACCCACTTCCAGATATCTAAGTCTCACAGATTGTAAGCTCTAAGGAACAGTGCCCCAGGACAACTTCAGTACAAACATGCATATCTAAAATATTGTGGATTCAAGGGCTCAGCCAGGAAGCCAATAGCTACAAAAATATTACCATTGTTTCCTAAAATTTTTGTTACGCTTTTCATTTCCATATAAGATATATGTATACCGCAAAGGTATATCCGTCGGCGAGTTACAAATAAAGGAAAAAATAATAATGACTATATACATGCATGGTTTTCTAGCTCATAAAATGTGTTGGTGGCACCTCTCCAGCTAGCTCTTAAATTTGACATAAATTTGTCAACCTCTGGTGCCTTAATGCATTTTTGTATCACATGGGGCTGAGGAATATGCTAGAACGGTTTTGAGAAAAAGGATAGAAACAACAAAATAAAATAAAATACTATATAAAGCAACAAATTACAATAGAAGTTTAACCTAACAACTTTTTTGCAATATTATTTACAGCGTTCCCGTTCAAGTAAAATCCAGTCTTTTTCAAGTAAAATCCAGTCTTTTAAGGGACTGTATGATTAAGAACTATGGTTCATAAATTAAAAGCTAGATATTTGTATGCAAACATTTTTTTAAAGGGATTTGGATAAAATAAAGATCTAACAGATCCTTTAAAATTGCATCTGTGTTAAAATCTTTGTTCTCAGTGTTTGATGGCGTAATGTATGTTTTCCATGTTTCAGTTGTTTTTTCCTATGAGCAAAGTATTTCAGCCCAGAAAGTGTGCTGAGATTCATTATTTGATTTGCTTGGCCGTTAAATAGCAGGCTAATTCTCTTTCATGTTGTTCAGCTATGATGAGGGTATGCAACTTTTTTTTTATTTTTTTTATTGTATATCTGAAGTATCAAACTACAAAGACCATTATCAAGAAATAATAGTCTGTAAGCTCTTTTACAATAAAACAAAAACACTGAAGTCAACAGTGAATCAACCATACTTTTACAACATATTGGTACTTTTGCCACCTCTGAGACTGGGTAGTAATAAGGGAACTGACAGTAACACCTTATCTACCTGGACTGAGTTGCAACAGTGCCGACTATGGTGAGGTTCCCAGAATCATTTCTCTATATACATACCCTACGCATAGCTGTAAACAGTATGTACACATAGCATGGGATGGAATTTTGATACATTTGTCTTTAGAGTCCATTCATCAGTCACAAAAGGTCAACTGTAACCAAACGTGCATTCAGTTTCTTTGTTAGATGATAGATTTAGTTTGATAGGAAGAAAGGCAGTAAGAGATGAAGGAAGGGGTGATAAACAAATTGCAACACAAAAGCCTGTGAGGGCCAACCACCTGAGTCAAACGTCTTAAAGAAAGGCAGTATCCTTTTCAGCCTGCTATCAGGAAGCACATTGAATGCTGAATGGCTAATTGTGGAAGGAAGGCATAAAGTCACAAAGCCACTTAGAAGCTAAGTGAGGGCCTTCACAAGAGGGCTTCTTTACAAACACTATTCAGATCAGTTCAACATCACATTTTATTGCTGCTGTATTGTTGTGACAATATCCCTCTACAGAACACATTTATTTATACTTTTTTGAGTCTTATTCTTTTTTTTTTTTATTACGGATTTGTAAACATTTTAAGCAAGAAAGGTACAATTAACACATATGGTTTAAATGACTGCTGACTGCGTTATACTTAACCCATGTACAGTGCTACAGAATTTGCTGGCATGTTACGAATAAAGGATAATAATACTTTCAATTGATCAAAGGCGTGCCATTATAATATCTCTTTAAATAAGAAGCTCCATCTAACACAAGTTGTTCTAATGTGAGAGCATACACTTTGAAATGTCCAAATACGTAGGGTAATATATGGCTACTAGTAACTTGCCCGTCAAAAATTGTGTCTTCTGTCTGTTTGTGCTTCCTCTCTCTCTCCTTCTCACACTTTCTCTCTCTCCCCCTCCTTCCTTATCTCTCCCCCTCCTTCCTTCTCTCTCCCCCTTTGGCGCCCACTGCAGGCATCTCATTGTGTCTACTGTATGTGCGCCCTCCCTCCACCCTTCTATATCTCCTCCCTCTTTTCCCCTCCCTCTATCTCTCTCTCTCCTCCCTCTATCTCTCTCCTCCCTCTATCTCTCTCCTCCCTCCCCTCTTTCCTTCTCTCTCCTTCCCTCTCTCTCCCCCTTTGGCGCCCGTTACGGGCCTAGATTTTCTCAAGCCTTTGTTGAAATTTGCCATTGAATATCTTTTTTTCTGCATTTTTTGTGTCATTTATATAAATCTGGTGGGCTCAAAAGAGCAAAGCCTACCAGGCTGCAGTTTTCAACTGCTGCCTCATCTAATACTCTCTTTGCAGCAATAACATGAACGCTTTATATCAGATTTGCCAACATTTAGTCATTAGCTTGTCTGATGGTCAAATGTTAGAAACAGTATTAATAGTACAAGTTTTGAATACTATGCTGAACTGTAATTTAGTGAGACATCTGCTTTTGCTTGTACACGTTTTATATATGTTCTCTTATTTTGAGGGTAAGGTGAAAATTGAAACAAGGTTTTGGCATGGATTCTTCACACAGTACAGAACACCAAAGTTTCATCTAGTTTTGCTGGGAATATTTGTAGTAGTTTGTGATATTATAAAACACTAAAATTGTTTGAAAATAGAAAGCTTGAGAAGCTATGAGGAGTGTACGAAAGAAAAAATCAATCAGGATACCGTGGCCATCAGCAAACAGAAACTATCATTGCAGCATTAAACTGATCATTGGCTATCTCCTTGGTCCTCCTACATGCTAATTAGATAGTCTTTCTGAAAAGTGATTTTCTTTATTAATGTTATACCTGTTGCCCAGTGCTTAGATTGTTGAAATGATTGATTATTTTGACAAATTAATAACAATGTATTATCCATTGAGACAGGAGGCAGTGAGACAACAGGCACTACTTAGCATCATGGGATACAGGGAAGGATCTACCAGCCGTGGAGGTGGTGCAGTGCAGTTTTTCATTTAATTTTTTTCTGTATTGTTAGTCATCCTGAAGCCCCCTGCCCAACCCGCCATGGCCCCCGTGGGCTTCCTTGGCTGCACACACCCCTCCCAGATCTGAAAAGGTTGTGTGCCTCTATAAAAAAGGGCGTTGCTAGACGTGGCAGAGTGGAGAAGTTTAGCACACTGGGGATGTGTATCAGGGAAGAAAGCTAGAGAGCAAGGGCAGCAAAGTACTGGGGGATGGGTTCTATGAGGAGGAAGAAAGGAGATAGAGATTGGGGATATGTGAGGTGTGTGCTGAGCGGGTTTGTGTGCTGTGCAGGGGCAATGTTTATATACGTATATACTGTATATTGTAAAGAGGTCTTGAGGGTGGCGTAACAATGGCTAAGGGTCTTGGCAAGGTTTGCTGTTGTGGATAGGGGTCTTCAGGAGGGAAGCAGTTATAGGAAAGAGTCTGGGAGGAGCACTGAGTGATTCGGTTCCAGCATGGGGCCAGAGCAAAACATTTTTTACAATCCCCAAGGAGGGGGGCCCAAAACATTTTTTTGCACCAGGGCCCTAAATTCTCTAGCTTTGCCACTGATGGGATGGCATACTATAACCCTGCTGACAAACCCTGGTGACACACACATACACAGACTAATATATATATATATATATATATATATATATAAAAAAAATATATATATATATATAATATAATATATATATATATAAATAAATATATAATATATATATATATATTTATTTATTTATATATAAAAATAATGAAGAGTGAGGTAGCCGTGGGTGTACAGTAATCTAGATGAATAATCAGTGTATTGCAGTATTATTATTGTTTATTTGTAACGTGCCAACATATTCCGTAGCGCTATACATACGGTAAGTTAAGTTACAGGCAATGACAAGTTCAAGATTCACACATTGCGATGAATGGAGGGCCCTGTCTTTGAGCTTGGAATCCGGTGTCCATATCGCTTTGCCTAAAGCACCTTGCAGGATTGAAACTCACAGACTTACAATCTAAAGGTTATAATGTATATAATGATTCCTTATATAATCATATCAGTATATACTGATACCTTTTTTATTGGTCAAACATATTCATAAAAATATGACAAGCTTTCAAAAGCTTCTTCTCTTTCTCAAGTCTGGAGATATACTGCAATACCCTGATTATTTATTTATATATATATATATATATATATATATATATATATATATATATATATACACATATATATACATATATATATATATATATATATATATATATATATATACATACATACATACATATACACATACCTCTTTTATAAATGAAAGAAAATGCAATATAAAAAAAAGACCACTTATCTATAGATCTTACTATATCTTACTGTATATAAAAGCCAAGTACAAATGATGAGGGGATCTTGCAACAAAATCACAAAATCTCTAAGGTCTTTACTCAGGTGCTCAGGGATCATCAGCCAGGTGCAAATAGCAAACACAGGAGAAGGCTCATTGTTAAACTGCTGTGATATGTTTCTTAAAATATCACAAGTCTCTTCTTCCATTCTCCTTTTTAAAATTTATAAATAGTTGCTCCTATTTTAAGAGCCCTGTAATACCCAAATAAGAGGAACCATGTGTTAAAACTATGCATTGATAGTTAATATTTTTTTATATGCAATGCTTTTAAAATAGCAATATTCAAAATTAAATTAACTTTCAAAGAATATAGAATCAGACTCCAGTTGAGTGCTTGTCTCCATCCTGATAAGGATATTAAAGGGAGTTTTTAGCTGAAAAATGTCCCAAAGCAAAATATTGTTGCCAAGTGACATCTCTAACATAGCAAGTCTCCAAACAATGGAGATCATTATCACATATATAGTTGTGAGCGTACGAGTCGTTGCTCACGCTTGCGGGCTCGCGTAGCGAGCCCGCGGCCCTCGCGTAGCGAGCCGCGGGCCTCGCGAAGCGAGGGCCGCGGCTCGCGCAGCGAGCCGCGGCCCTCGCGTAGCGAGGTCACTGGGCAAGGGCCTCAGTTGCTGGCATGGAGCGCCGAAGGGAGGGCCTCAGTTGCTGGCGAGGTCACTGGGCACGGGTCTCAGTTGCTGGCATGGAGCGCCGAAGGCGCTCCATGTCAGCAACTGAGGCCCCTCGCGAAGCGAGGCCCTTAGTTGCTGGCGAGCTCACTGGGCAAGGGCCTCAAACCCTCGCAAAATTCACGTCGCTACTCAAAAAACACGACACACAAATTACGACACTCGCTAAATTTTACGAGGCACGCAAACAACGTACGAAACACGTTACCACACATTACGACCTCGCAAACATCGGACGCAACACGCCGACATACAAACATTTAAAACACAATACATACACACAGCACATACATAAAAAACTTACCTACACCAAGAGGGAGCACCCAGGACCTCAAAAATGCAACTTACACCTCGATTTTACTCGAAATAAAACACTTTAGAGACTAAAAAAAAAACGAAGCGAGAGAAAAAATGGCCGCCGAACAAAACGAAAACGAGGCTACAGCACTCTAAACTCGCAAAACACCACAAGAAACTCGCAAAACACCACAAAACACCTACGGATATTCCGATACAGACCTATACCACACATTACTCGCCATTTTACACCAATGCGGAAGTACACGACTACGCTAACGGTTTGGTCTCGCGCACGCACAGTGTTACACTGCACACATTCAGCATGCTTATACAGCAGCTCCACACCACTAATGCTGCAGCAACATCAACACAGATTGCCAGCTCTTCATCACAATGCTTCAAAATAGGTACACTATATTCATTTACTAATTTAGCTACCTTACAATTTCATTGCCGTCATTTTTTGACGGGCAATTCGCTAGTGCTAGTATAGTTTTGTGCCTGTACATTTAGCACTGCCTGCTGGACTAAGCATTTACCCCCATTAACTTTGTAGTGGACAGCAGCAGTCTGACTAAGAACATAATTAAGCCAAGCCAAGAATTTCAATCTGCTTTTCAATAAAAAACATACATAAAAATAAATAAATGGTGAAGCCTCTGTTGGACCCTGGAGGCATCCATTAGCGGAAGATGTATGTACGAGAGGGAATTTACATTTCTGGAGAGCTGTTGTTGGTGTGGTGTTAATTTCAGTCTGAAATTACAATGCCCTTTGACTTTTCCCCGTTTCCTCCCCATCCCTCCTTCCCCTTATAGATAGGGAAAATACACCCTAGTTTCTCAGCTCTTATGAAGTGATTTAACAAGCACAAAATAGATTACTCAGTGGTGCTTAAATACGGAATAATGTTTTTTTTTAAATGATATGAATTTTTAACATGATCAATACATAATGAAAACATCTAGCTTGTGTTGTTAGGGCACTACAGTTATAGAAAGAGTGCTACCTACACATTCATAATACACCCTGATACATTAGGGCCTTGCTTGCAAGAGCTTACAATCAAATGGTGAAAGGAGATAGAAGAAACAAGACGACTGCTAAGTGGGAAAGTAAGGACTACGCATCTGAGATATTTGTGTTGCGACTTGCATTGTACATCAAACCTTTAACATATAACGTATGCTTTTACTAACTGCTTGAGTTACCACGTGATGAAATGTTTAATTGTGTCACTTGAAACCCCAGATTAAGTAATCAATACTACTTCCGTCCAGTAAGAGAAAATGATTCAAAGATTTACAAAGCAAGAAAAGTAGTGGAATAATTATCATATTAAAGATTATTATCTGCTTAAGAGAAATATGGAAATGTCACAAGCAATCCACTGAAGTTTGTAGAATACAAAACATTCCTCACCCATAAAAATCAGGGAATTTGCAAAGAAGGAAAACATTAACCACCCATATTTCAAAGTTCATGAACTGCTTGATTGCGATGAACATGAAGAGTGTACCATGCCATCTCTACCACGCAGTAACAAAATTGTTTAAATTATTCAAATGTTTCTGCAATTTGTGTATATATCCCTTCTTTCAAATCTTTTGTTTTTTTCAAATAGAGCTTTTTTTTTAATTTTATTACATTTTTAATTAATTTTCCGATACAAAAAGTACAAAATACATGCATACACATATAATACAAACATAACATGTTTCAAAACATCCTAACATTCAACCTATCAATGTTCCAAGATGACGAAGTTGTATAAAACTTAAAGGACCAGCTAAAAAATGTAATTCCAAAAAAAGATAAAAATAAAATAATGTATACCAGTGCCTCTTTTACCAGTTGATAAAAGGGCCCAAGGTGCATATCAAACCATTAATCCCCATCGCATCCGTAAATAATACTTAATATTCCAAAATAGAGCTTTTGTAACAAAGGTTTCTTCTACAAACGTAAAAAAAGCCAATGCATATTTAAAGGTATGGTAGTTTCCCCCGTTTTTAATTTTTTAATCTAACACATGCTGCTTATATCAGAAACATACATTACATTGATTCATTCTACATACAAAACAGACTTATTTTAAAAATAAAATGTAGTTTCTACACCCCCAGAGCTGCACAGTGCAGAGATCGACAGAGCAATGTCTAAGCTCCTCCTTGCTTCCTTGTGCAGAGTTAAAACAGGACTACACATCCCATGATGCTTTGCTGCACAAACTTGCTTCACAGACTGAAACAATGTCATAACTGCCTGTGATTGGCCAAAATAAGTTATTCATGTTATGCTAATTTTAGCAGGGATTTTAAGGAGTGCTCTCTGTATGCAAACGTAAGAAATTTAGCAAACTTTACGGTAAGTTTAGTCATTTTTATGTTATCGTTATGTTTTCATGCAAAAAATGTTTACATACACTACCGATTCTTCTCTATCAGATGCCTTCATAATCCATGAAAAACTTAAATATGCCATTAATTCATTTCTCAGTCTTTCCTAGTGTATACATTTTACAATATTTTACTCATCCGATAATGAGTTTAAATAATAAGTGTTAGTTGGTCCATTTGATGACTCAAGGCCACTTATGGCCCTTTATATGAAAAAACGTAGTCTCTCACTGATTTAGGGCATTAGTGGGATACTGAGATCTGGCTACAAAAAAAGTGTTTAATTTTACTGATGATTAACTTACATTACATGATGTGAATATTTGAATAGATTTCACTCAATTTCCTACCTAAAATAACTCCTGTAATGTTTCAAACATGTTGTATTTAAATGCATGATCAAAAACTGTGCGAGTTCAACTTCCCTTTAATCTAAACAAAACTGAATGTACTCCATCAGATAAAATATTCATGAGTTTAGCCCGCAATTAAGACCTCATGAAAGCTAATGAAAATCGTTTGTTCTCTGTCGCTGAGATTTCTGATTGACGATTATTTTTAGGCTACCTCAAAATAAACATCACCTCTTCTCAGCCTTCAAAGAGGATATAACTCTACTCAGCATAATTACTCCACTCTATCATCTTGTTGTGGTTTACAGTAGATACACATCCTCAAGGTTCACACGTTATTTCTTCTCACTTAATGTGAATGTAACTTTATCCCCGGTGCTTCTTAAGGGCCTGGCACCCATTGCTGCTCAGTGTTTATAAAACAACACATTTAACTTTTCTAATGACAGAACAAAGAAACAGTGAAGCAAACATCTTTAGCACTTACCACTTCAAAAGTGGGATTGTGTTTATAATTATGGCTAGCCTTTGTTTAGAAAATTAGTATTTTCTTCTTAGCGAGAGCAGCCAGTTTCCTTAAATCAACCTTTGATGTAATGTAATCTAAATTCACATAAAAGCAGCTGAACAAATCTAAACGTATGAACTCAAATTAATGATAAAGAAGAGTCTTGCTCCTTTTAAATATTATGGAAAGCACCTAACACAAGTTAAATAGGGGCTCAGAAAACTCACATTTTCTGTTACACATTTAACACAGAGTGAAACAGAAAAGGGAGCGAGGGCACTGCAATCCTTTTAATAATTAAAGTGCGATACTATTGAAATAAAGATATAATAATCTACAATTTTAAAGATACATTCACGTATTACGGCTCTTTATATGCATGCACTCAGGAGCCAGAATTATGTTCTATAATCACTACTCTGAACTTTAAGAGAAAACAAGAACAGAGGGGTTTTGTCATGTGGCCTTACTGGACTGTTGTGGACTATGGCCTAGGCCTGGTATTGCAATGGTTACCCGGATTACACTGTGATATATGTGTTATGCATTAAGGATGAGGAAAATATTGTGTGTATTATGGATATGCTTATGTTATATTTTGTATAATGCACCATTGGAGTAATACTGGGCTGAGGGGTAGGGGAAACAGGGGAAATAGGGTTAGGCAAATAGGCTCCAATACTAGTTAAAGTACCTCATTGAAGTACCACAGGAAGGTCAGGACACTATATAGGGTCATTCACTCTAATAATTAGGTTAATGCTCCACCAGGGTAGATTAATGGCCTGACATCACGGGATGTACAGGGTCTCCCTGTGTACCAGGGGCCAGTCCCTGACAATTGGTCCCCCTTCTGTGTACCCAAGAATGGGTCTCGTTATGATTGGCCACCATAGGGTCGGAAAACTGTATACATATGCATGTGAATCAAAATAAAGGTCTCATTCTGTTTATTAATCCTAAACATTAGTATTTTTGCTATTGATCCAGCTCTGACACTTGGTAACTACTACTGCCTGGTATCCTGTCTAACTGGTGGAGCTCCTGAGGTGATTATCCTTGTACTGGCCCATCTCCTGCTAACAGGGATCCAAAGGACCTCACAATTCTGCTGATAGGTCCCTATCAAGCGCAATGAAGAAGCAGATCATAACAGATATGTTCTGACTCGACTGGAGAGTTTACTTCTTAAAGGACCACTGCACATTAAAAAAACAAAAGGTGTTGAAAATGTTGTCCGATTAAGAGCATAAATAAGCAGGAAAATGTTATATAGCTAGTTTTTAGTTAGCAAAAAAATGATGCCTCTGCTGGACCACGGAGAGATCCATAATACATTGGTCGAATTTGTGTGTAAGAGGACGCTTACATTTCTGGAGAGCTATGGTTGCATTGAATGATACAAGGTGTCTACATCTGGGCAAGTGAAGGGTAAGGGGTGTGATGCCTATTTCAGTCTCATCTTAACAAAGGCTCTGGACTTCTGCATGTCCCCCCCCTCCCCCACCCCTCCCTTCATTGACAAATACAAACACACATCCTGCTCTCTTGTTTGTTACCTCACATCCTAATAGATTCCTGTACTCATAAACAATCTTCAAACATTTAGATTTATCTTGTCCTGTAATGGTCCTTTAAATGTTGGGGGATAGTTGTGACAGATGAATTCTCCATACAAAAGAGAGTCTGTCTCTCAAAAAATGAGGGATAATTGAGAGGGGTGCAACACTTTTGTTGGTTCCTCCGTTCTGAGAGGAAACTTTGGGGAGCTATAATAAATTCCCACTGCTCTGAATTCTTAGCATCCCTTTGGATGTACAAGTGACTTAGTAAACACAGCTAACAGATTTACATTCATTCATTGTTGCTTTCATTCTACCTCGATAAGCCTACAGCAAAAGTAAATACTTTCCCCCTTAGCTGTTTTTGTGTAATTTTGTCTTCCTTTTCTAAAGTTTAAATCATTCAATAGACATGGAACTCATGTATTTGTCTAGCAAAAAGACCAGCTTGAAACATTAATAAAGGATTTTTCCTCATGAAAAGAAAGTGGTATAAATGTTAAAAATACTGAATATTTATCTCGTCAGCACCGTTAGGACCTCCCTATGACAGGTTCTGATTTGATATCAGTTGGAGCCAGTCAGTAAAGATGGAGTAAATTGTTTCCCTGTTGCTGCATTGCACTAAATAAAGCATCAGCAGGAAGTCCTAACATTGTATTAAGTGCAAAGTACTGAGGTAAGTCCATTTTTTTCAAACACTTCATGGATATTTTTTATGCTACAACCTTTGTAATGTTTAAAACCTGTACAAGAAACAAATATGCAAGTTCACTGTATGAAAGTTTTCTCTTACAAAAAGGCATACTGCCCATGCACATAGTAGGCCAAAACATGAGAATTGAGCATATTAATAAAAAAACTGGAACTTACTTATTTAAAAAATGTATTTTTATTCCATGCCACTGGATTTGCAGCAGTGCATGTTCTCCTTTGTTGTTGCGTCAAGCTAGGAGGCTTTTATGTGAGCTCTTCAGAGTAGGGACCTTATTTCTGTCGGCTAACCCTTTGTAATGTATTATACAGGTACTTGTAATTTGCCATGTGTACCCACTTTGTAAATAGTGTTACGGAAATGCTGCCAGTTTATATATCAAGATTAATAATAATAATAATAATAATAATAATAGATATGAACAGTGCTGATTCTGGGTTCAACCACAGTGTGCACTAACACCTTCAAAGTGTACGAAGAAGCCTCCTAGAGAGACAATAATAATAATGGTGAAGACATTAAACAGATCTATCCATCAGTCTTCTTTCATCTGATTTCCTAACAACACAAAATGTAAAGTTGTGGCAATAGGTGAGACATGGGCGCTGGTATATAATAAGGTGAAATGTTACATTATGTATCAGATAACACAGTTGGGTTAAGTACAGTGGTTTGTAATATGTATTGAAGTGCTATAAAATATGGTAAAAACTGTTCTCTCATCTGCCTTTCAATGTTTTAGTTAAAATAAGAAAATAAAAAAACTAGCTAGTATATATGTTATGAAATAAATATTTATCCATGTACTACATATCTTATACTGTAAATTGTGAGTGATATGATCAAGTATTTACATATCTAGCAATCATTAAATAGCAGGATTTTTTTTTTAGAAATGTTTAGATGTATTCAATTTACTCTAGCTTGCAATTTCCGACATCAAGGCTGAACTCGTAAACCCTGCCTTTTTAAGTCTGATTTCAGGGGGCGTGACCATATGATCTGACAATATTTAAGCAAGCCTGTCATTTACTTCTTTAAACACAGCCAATAGTAAATGAGGCCGTCATCATGTCAGTAAAACATGGAAGTTACACGTAATCTGTAATAGGAGGCTCCAAATGAATAAGTACCAATAAGTAATATTTGTCAATCAGGGTTGCAATCAAGCATTCTAGCAATCTATAAAATGCATTCGATCATCTGTTATAGTCCATGTGGGTTTCATGATTTGCATTACCCCCTTGAATCCCGAGATCAATATTACTCAGAAAAAACATGAAAAAAAAGAAAAAAAAAGTAATGGCATATTTGTGGTTTTAAAACTGCTGTGCAATTAATTCCAATGCCTTTCCATGCCTTCTCGTGCTTTTTAAAGTACAGTATTGTGTGTTTAATTGCTGTTACAGCTCTAATAAGTGTTTAAAAAAAAAACTTGATTCTTTTTTTCATTTGTGTGTCAGACTTTATTTGCGAGATAGAGCTACGGGTCTAATAGAAAATCGATTTTGTGTAATTATTTAGAACTCTTAATATTCAAGATGTGCTCAACCCAATGGAGTTTTAAGGACGGTTTTGTGGCTTTGGCTGGCCCGTAGTGATTGTGGGCGGGAACTCGTAATCAGATTGTGAGTAGCTAATAGAATATGTGGCAATATTAAGAGCAGTTTTAGGTGTGTATAAATTTACGAATTCGGCAATTAAATAGTGCACATAGTGTGTACTTCTGTTACACACCGTTCTCTGTGAAAATATGAACATTTATTGAAAATAAAATAATGTCTATTTAATCCAAGCAATATAATTCAGGGCCTCTGTCAAGTTGCTGCACTAGCTAAATAATTATTCACAACTATATATTAATAAGAAAATATCGTCTTTTTCATTCTGATTAGCTTATTTAAATAATTTGACCCTCAACAATAAGAAATGCCTCCGTACTGGGGAATTGATGGGTAACTGCAGGGCACCACATTTCAGGCTAATAATGTCATGATTATAGTGACACAAAGTAAAAAAAAACCCAGCAGTAATAAATGCTTAATGGCAACATTTTGAACGTTATGTTATCATTTTTGGAATATTCAGAGATGCTGAGTGGAGCCATGATTATACCCAACTGCAAGTTGAAGATATATTATAGCACTAGAAAAACTGGGTCTTGAGAATGAATGTAACAGAAGCAGTGTGTCTGATATCATCACTGGGTGCTGTGAATAAGATTTTGTATGTACAAATTCACTCCAGTGTTTATAGAATACAGTTCTTGGAAAAAACCTAATTATGGGTGCTAAAAAGTCCTTTCTACAAAAAAATCAGTTTCCTTCATGCTTTAAAGTAGGTAATGTACTTTACAGAAGTCATTAGTCGGGTGATTTCTATCCACTAACAAGTAGGACTCAGTCTAAACGTTAACATGTTAGCTTCCATTGCAGTGCCTGTCAGGAAATAACTTTGCATTAAGTTGCTGATGCAACTACAAATGGGTATTTGTTGAAGGATGTTTAATCTCCAAGGAAATCAGTAAAAATGGTTGTAACATTGCATAGCATATTAAATATGTAGACACCACACAGTTGTTCCAGTGTCCCACAAAGCAAAAACTTTGCAAATATACTACTAGTGATTCACTAACTTACCCAACATACATTAAATGGGCTTGACCAGTAGCACCAAAGTGAGCAGGTGTCCAGAGCCATGCAGCTGTCAGCTGGGTTGTTTAAATTGCACAGATAGAAACATATATTTGCCACGGTCTACACACATAAAACTTAACACTCACATAAAATACACACACATTACTGTGGCAGCTGGACCGTCGTTGGAATGTGTGCTACTCTTTTTGAAGCTAATTATATTACACAGAAGTATTTGTTACTGTACATTACTTGGTGCTTGGTCATAATACACAGACAGGGCATATCAAGCCTGGTCACACAAACATGGAGATTTAATGCACTCTTGCACCAATTACTGCTTAGGGCCTGTCTGAGCTGAAAGACTCATAGAACTAAGAGTTGGTACATGTTTAAGGGATCTCCAACATGATCAATTATGAAAGAAACATGAAAAGCTTCTTATGAGTAACTAACCGATTTTAATAATTTTTGTTCATAAATATTCACTAAAAGAAAATGTATTGGAAACATGTTTTTTTTTTTTGCTCAACTTGTGCATCCACCCCATTGTAATTAGTGTGTTAAAGAACTGTGCATCAGGAAACTGAAATTTTGTATGTTTTACTACGGTTGGCACTGTGCGATATTTATGTATATGGTCTATGAGCGCACAAATATGACAAATATGACAATGTTCTAGCCTTTCAGATATTATACTATGACAAATGTTGTCCTCACTTAAGAACCTGCTGGTTTAGCGACCACTCAAACTTACGACAAGCTCTACGTTAATTTTTTTTTTTTTTGTATAAATGTAATTTTATACAGTAATTGTATGTTCTGTACTAGTACAAGTATATGTACAGTATGCTATATATCAGTAATGGCCGGCTCCTCATCTAGCGACTAATTCGTTCAGCGTTGGAACAGAACTAGGTCGTTAAGTGAGGAGTTATAATGCTATTACTGATGGCACCCAATCCTTTAACCAAAACACCCTAATCTCTGATTCCAAAAATAAATTTGCATATCTATATTCCATCCATTAAACACATCTATTCACAAATATTCATATTGTTCTCTTGGCCTGACCACAGAGCATTCCAACTTCAACTGAAGACATTACTCAAAGCAAACTCAAGAGAAACTAGGTTGAAGGGGTACAAGGATCTGTACAACCACTTAAGTACAATTATGCAGTGGCCTTGAACACAATCACTTGCATTAGATTATGAACCTTGCAAATTGAGCAAGCACAGGGCAAATCTAAACATTTTGTTTACATAAGCTTCTGAATACCTGTTGCAGACTATCCCATACTGGGCTACCCCTCCCCAGAAGAGCTGTGATCCAATGATTGAGCAATGAGAAAATCCTGCTAGTGAAAACAGGAGTTAATGAAATCATTGGCTGCAGACTTGATGGTGCCTCAGTCCAAATCAACATGCATAGTACTCTGGCCAGACAGAATCAGTCCTGGCGGAGTCCGGTCTTTCCTCATACTCCATAGAGTATAGATGCCCTATTTTTCATGGGGTTAGCGTAGCGATAGGACATAAATTGGAACCAGGCCTGAGGAGATGCACCAGTAACAGTACCACAGTACCACCAATGTTGTCTATACATGGTTTGGTAGACTGTGAGGGGATGGGAGTTTCAACCCATGCGGAATAACACCACCTTTTTAGGCAGACCCAACCCCATTCGCTGACCAGTGACGCTGGGGAGGTATATTCTAAGCCGTGTTAATGTTTTATTTTCCTGTTTCCTGGTTGTAATAAAAATGTGACCCCATGAATGAAGTGATATACTGTTTCATAATATAAGTGACAGAGCTACATTTCTTAACTTAAGGGGGAGGGGGGATTATATTTATGATTATATTTATGTAAGCTTACGACTTTTGGGCGAAGGACACTTCCGCAACGTCATGGTCGCGCCAAAAAATGCCTGAGAAATGAGCGCACCCACACCAGCGTGCCCTCACCCTCCTTCTCCAGCTCTCCAACTCGTGTGCCAGCATCTTACCCTAGTCTGGGGAATTAGTTGTGCCACCCTTCTGGCACCCAGGGAGACGAGTTGGAGAGCTGGAGAAGGAGGGTGAGTGCGCGCAGAGATGGAGGCGTGCACATGGCGTTGGAGGTCTGCTTTGCGCTAAAGTCGGTGTGCCAGTATTATATGTTAGTAAGTAAAAGGAGTATATGATCAGAGTAATTATGATCCTGATAGTCTGACACCAAATTTTCGTAATTTCCCTGACAAAAAGAGGGAACAGTATCTTTGTAAAGTCTACAAATAACATACATAGTTGTCGTAATTGCGAGTTTGTTGGTATAGCCATGTTAAAAGTTACGGGTTACGCATGGCCCTTCGGCGATCATCGCAAGGCCCGAAAGTTACGGATTTGACTCAATTTGCAATGAGTGCTGAGGACGCACAACGCAAGGCTCGTAAAGTAGAGGAGGGGGGAAGAGGTCCGCAATTTAGAAATTTAGATGGGGGGGAGGGAAGGACTGCAATGAGCGCCGAAGGCCTTTGGAGCTCATCGTGAGGATCGCAAAAGAGGCTCCGACTGGATTCCGAGTTACTGGCTTGAAGAAAAAAAAATGCCACCATTTTTTTTTAAGCCTGTAATTCGGAAGCTGTTGGAAAGCCACCAATTGAATAGAAAATTAGCTACCAACCTCACTTATGTGCTCCCTGTCTCCTCCTGAGGCAGGGAGTCCATAAGTGAGGTTGGTAGCTTATTTTCTATTCAATTGGCGTTTTTTGGAGGCCTCCAATGGCATGCCGAGTTACGGCGTTGAAAATTTTTTCGGCTTTAAACCCTTAACTTTTTTCAAGCCTGCAAGGCTTGGAGCAATACCGATTTAAGCTTCAAGTCTTGCAGGCTTGAAAAAAAATGGCATGTTCAACCGCCGCCAAGCCCGAAACAATAGAGGGTAGGGAGAGAGGGGGAAGAGACAAAGGGGAGGCAGAGGGGGCGAAAGAGACACAGGGAAGGGAGAGGGGGCAACGAGACAGGGGAGGGAGAGAGGGGCAAAGAGACACAGGGGCGGGAGAGGGGGGAAAGAGGCACAGGGATGGCCAGCGATGAGTGCAAAGCCGCACATTACGGGACCCGTAATGAGTGCCAAAGGCGCTTGTCGCAACCACCGTAAAGTAGAGGGGGGGAGAAGCTCGCAATGAGTGCCGAAGGTGAGGCCTGCAAACTAGAGGAGGACGGGCAAGTAGCTTGTTTACAATAATTCCCATAGAATGACCCTATGAATGAAAAGGGGTCTCCAAACTAAACTGACTATTGAGTACCAAGTCCAAGCTTGCTGAAAACCTTCATTCCTGGTCCCGAGCTGTGTCTTCTGCTCTATCCAAGTGTTGAACGAGCACCTCCAAATCTGGAACAGCAGCCTAACTGTTGGAATTCCTTCATTGGCTGGATGTATTCTGTGACAGTACCTGATAAAGATTTCTGACCCTAACGTAAATTTGTATATTTACCAGTTTAGATGGACTTATGTTTTCAAATGCATTTTTTCATGGTACAGTGGTCCTTTAAGTTTGCTAGGGCTCATTCTCTTTTATCGAGCTCATAGCAACTGTAACCCTGAAACCATATGAAATTCAGAGCAATTCTGAAGTTTTGCTGAAGTAGTTATGAGCAGACTGATCCTATAACAAATAGTTATTTCTTAAGCAAACACTACAGGAAATTGTTACGCTGGGAAAATGAATAGAATCAAAAAGATTGGTACGGAAACATACATCATTTGCAATGACAACATTTTGTTTATAGCACTTTCATCATTCTATGACGGGCACCATGTCTGAGTTTAAAAAAACAAAAAAACACTGCTACATCATGTACGATCTAAGTATGTACGTCACTATAGGTAAAATGGATGTATTCATTCAACTAACATGAAACTGAAATCCTGTATATGCCATGATAGTTTAAATAAAAACAATGATTTCCTTTTGACAATCAACTGGGAATGCTTGTCCCACTTTAATTGCAACACTTTCCAGCAGGCTCCTGTAGGATGAAATTAACCTTGGTTTTCGTTCCGCACTGTTGCCTGAGGCTTGCAAGACTATAACTCCAATCATGGTTAATTATGAAGTCATAAAGCCTGCAACAGGAACAGTCTGGTGACAGCTATTTACAATGGGTTGCCACAGGAAATCAAACCTGTATTCATTTTCATAGGGTAACTATAAACTAGAATATTTTTGATACTTTGCTTTGGCCAGAGTAAAAGAAACAAGTCTCGTCTCCAAATTAAACTAAGGAAGCGGACACTTGGCATAATGATTTTAATTCATTTTTACAATAGTAGGCTCTTCTGTATCCATTTAAAGGTGCAGAAGATATTAATTAAAATAATCCTAACCGTATGCATTTTCCAAGAAACAAAAAAATGCAATAAAACCCTTAAACCAATGACATTTGAAACATCCAAATGTGAGACTGTAAAATACAAGGCTTATGTTTTCACGTTCATGAATGTGCACTTGCACACCATCAGGTCTCTCAACCCTCTCCTCGTGCCGTGTATTCTAAATCTATTTTTTTTTTCCACATATTCACATCTAGGGTCAGATCATTAAATTATAACGGCATACAGTAAGTATTATTGTTAATAAAACTGGATTGCACATAATTAGGTGAACATTACAACTACATTTGTACAATGAATCCATTAGATTCTTGAAGGTGTAATACATGGGATTCAATACTAGAATGAGAAAGAAAGATGAAAAGAAAAAACAAAAGGAAAAGATAGAAAAAGGCAACAAGAATGTCAGACAAAATCGACAGATTGACTAGATAATGGAAATTAGCTAATTGTGGGAACTTTTTCATGAACCGGCTGCCTTTCTACATTTGCCTCCCTAGCCCTGTGTGTAGTTTGCTTAGACACTTTCACCCACATAAAACATTAAAATTCAAGATTTAAAATTTTGCTCAGCTTTGCATTTTATTTCAAGCGGATTTTAACAAAAATGATTAAGACCGCCACACTTATCATACACTCAATATATTCCTGAGCTCAAATTGGTATTACTAAGTTCCTTATTTTGAGAGTCTTTATGTAAAAGTCTTATTGCATGTAATATAATAATGTCTAATAACAGCAAATATACCGAATTTATACCTTTAATATGAGTCAATAGAACCAAGTTCAAGGTCTGCAAAGAAAGCACAAACTCCAAAGGGGCTGTGAAAGCTTGCAAGGAAAGATTGTGCAATCATAACTAAAGCCTCTGGCATCGGAATAATCTTTCCCTATTCTTTTGTAACCACATAAGCAGTTATTTCCTGATTTATTCAGTCAGCTTTTGTGCAATTAGAAATTATTACATAGAGTTTATGACAGAAATATTTGGATATGTATAAATGCAATTAAGTTTTGATTTGTTAGGAGGTATAAAGGTCCGCTGGCAGCCAGTGATGATAGAATGGGACCAGCGACTTCCAAGTAATGCAGTGCCGTGTTTAGCAACATCAACCATGAATTCCATCTGTCTGCGTTACAAATGTGTGGCCAGGGAAATTACTAGAGAGCCAACATTGCCTGGTCTCAGAGCTGCACAGTGAATGGGTAAAAAGTATTTACTAGTGAATTAAGTAACCATTGTAGTTATATATTTAACATATACTCTTTTAAAGAACTACACTTGAAAATATGGAAAATGTTTTTTATACAAATTATACTGTATTGGAATCTACCATTTTAGTTTCTGCTGACTAGCTTCTTAAGGAAGGAGGAGAATTGGAATGTAAAGGAAGCTACACAATGTGAATTTGGCAGCTAAAACCACTGGTGCTTTTAACAGGACTGATTTAAAACTCATACATTTACAAGGCACACAATTAGCACAATCCTACATAGATGGCAGTTACCACTAAACTTCCGTCATGCCATAGTGTCAGTGGGATTGGGAGGTGGTACACAGAATAGGGAAGGCATAGGTTGTTGGCATAGTTAAGGAAGTTGCTTGAGGTGCACGCTAAAAAAAAAAAAAAAGCAGTGCTATAGATTCTGAGTGGGTTTCTGAACCTTTATACTTTTTTATTTATCTTAACGTTGCAGCAGATCTCAGAGCAATTTATTTGGTGTGCTTGTTGTTATCATAACTTTGGAACTTGTACAAGTTAGGGTCAGGATTTAGCCTGTTATTCCAAATGATATGGGGACCTGGTGTAGCAATTGGTAGTGGGAACTAGCAGAGGAAAGAAATTATTGTGTATTCTATTCTGGGCCAAATTTAGTTATTTCCCTCCCACAATTACTCCTATTTCTAAGGCTCAATCTCAGAATTAACAAACATATATATTGACGTATAAAAGTATCAGTGTTATGTATATCTTATAGTGTAAGGTATACTTCTAAAGAGAGCTGTCACTGTGAATAGACATTTCTGTACTTACAACTATGTAGAACACACTTGAGTCTTGGTGAAAATGAACTGTTACCCTGGGCATTGGTTTTTTAGGCCCAAATTTATGACTGCATTGTATGATGTGTAATAAAAGAGGTGGAAGAGTGTGGTGGTAGCTTTCATAATGGATTAGAATAGGAATAGTGAATTGACAAGAAGCCCAGATAAGAGGTTATCGCTAATGTCAAGGTGGGCTGTGTTGGGAGAGTTAACATTTCGACAGTGAATTCTGTGAGAGAGTGAATTATGATGCCTGAAGCAAGATTAAAAGTACCACTGCACAATGAATATATATAAAAACGTTAAGTCTTAGAAAGAGCATAATTAATCAGGAAAATAATCATACAACTAGTTTTTCATAAGAAAAACACTTTTTTGATGCCTCTACAGGACTATGGAGGGATCCACGATAAATTATTAGAAATGCTGTGTGAGAGGGTGTTTACATTGCTAGAGAGTTATGGTTGCCTTGAATGATGCAAGGTGTCTGCTTTTGGGCCAGCAAGGGGAAGGGGCGTGGTGTCAAGTTAAATCTTATTCAATTATCTTAACAATGGCTCTCTGTTCCCTTCTCTTTCACCCCTCTTTTCCCTGATATGCAAAACAAAAACTCATTAGTCAGCTATGCAGAAGAGATGTAACAAACCGCAAAATTGATTCCTATACTAATAAATAGAGTCTTCAAAAATTTACATTTTTCCAAAAAATGTTTTATGTCCAATGCATACACAGCTGCTAATATTGTTAGTCTGGTATATAACTTGACAATCAAGTGCCCCTGTTTCTTGATTTGCAGTGGTCACTTAATGAATTTCAGAAAGTAAAAAGATATAAGCCCATTTGGACTAAACTTGAGAGTCCATGTCTTGATCACAGACTGTGCGGAGGTCCCACTCCAAGCAAGGCTTTTACACTCTAGCTGCCCTCTCCTACAATGTCTGTCTCTGTGTATCTGAAATATCTTGGAACATTTAGACAAACCTTTTAGTGATCATCTGGCTCACAAACCATGAACATTCTACACATCTCCTGGCTTCCGATCTCAAACACCCACGCCAAATAAGACATACCATCTGTCAAATAAAATACAATTTGCAGAATGCATATTTCCCATTTGGTTTCATTGTTTCCTATTTCGACACAAATGATTGCTTTAAAACAACAAAACAAAATGACATTTACATTCTTTGGAGTCTGCCTGGCCTCCTCTGGAGAAAATTGCAACACGCAGACAGCAAGGAAGAAGTTTTGCCCATCCAAGGCTATTGTGGATGAGTTTTGTTTTTCTCCCCCCTCCTGTACTAAATTGTCTGGTGCCAGAGAACATGAGCCTGTTGTGCCCTAGGCTACAGTGGAGGGGCCGCCTGTGTACAATTACCCTGTTCCTGGTTTTAATAAATCCTTCTGAATGACCGTTAAGTTCTGTTTTTGTTCTTTAGGAACAAGGGACCTATTACTGCTGGACTCTGAAGAGGAAGGAAAAGGGAAAGCAAACGGAAAGGCTGCCAAGCTCACAAACAGTTCAGCTGCAGGATCCCTCAGGGAATCAGCTTCACAGGCACAAGACTGTCACTAAATTCTTTACAGAGAGCATTCTTTCCCCCCTAACTTCTTTTCTTCTATTAAAATTAAACAGATTTGTCTTGGTGCATCTGTTTTAAAAATGTACTTGGAAATATATTCTGGGTAGTGGTATTTCTGAACAATGCGTTTTTGAAAGTCACTCAGCACTAAGCAGAGGAGAAATTGAAATCACAAATAGGTGGAGAATTTATCTACTCATTTTCAGCATGATGCAAAACTCTAATTAAGATGTCAATAAAAACAATGAGATGTCGAGGTCTCTCCTAGAGATAATGCATATGTTCTCACCATGTTGCATCATTCTCCTTGGTTTCTTGCGCCGATGTCTTTAGGACAGACATGGCTTTATTCACATGCTCACCATAACATAACACCAGGGCATTATTATTACTATTATCACATATATAGTTGTGGATCTTGCGAATGTTTGCGATGTTGGTCACACTTTTGCGTACCTTGAACAGGGAGGGACGCAACTACGATACTTGCGAAGTGAGGCGAGCCATTGAATGCACTGTGAGTCTCACAAAGCGAGGTGAGCAGTTGAGGCATGCCAGACTTAGGCTGCAATGAGTGCCGAAGCCGGCTCATTGCAGTGCGAGCCTTGCAAAGCGAGGCGAGCACTGGAGGCACAGAGTTGCACTGCGAGCCTCGCGAAGCAAGGTGAGCACTTGAGGCACGGACTTACGACCCGTACGACTTAGGACCGAAACACGTACATGCACTCTGCTCCTCGCAAAAATCTGACTTTAAAATACGGCCGAACCACTGAAACGGAAAGACCTGAAAAAAACAACAAATATGCCTAAAATTAACTTACACACTCACACACAGCTCAAATCGGGAGAGCCAGGGAGCCTGTGACTGAGGTTGCAAGTTAATTTGAGGCATATTTGCCATTTTTTTATGATCGAAAAGCGCCTAAGCGAGAAAGAAAAACGGCCGCTGAAAAAACGCAAAACAACAAAAACGAGGCAGAAGGACGTAAAACTAGCCGGAAAGCCGTAAAAACAAGCCCTAAGGAGTAACACTTAATGCAAGCCAGTAACATTTACCACAAGACAGTAACACTCAAGCGCGATGCCTATAAAGTACACAGAGTGAGAGGCGCTCATCACGGGGCACAGGAGAGGGGACAAAGAGATACGGGGGAGAGACACAGGAGAGGGAGAGAGAGGCCCGGTGGAGGGGGGAGATGCCTGCAATGATCGCCGAAGGTGCTCATTGCGAGGGCCGCAGTGGGGTGAGGCCGGCAATGAGGCCCTCAATGGCCACAGAAGGGAGAGGTGGAAGGAGAGAGAATGCGACAAAGTTGCGGGTATGCGAATATTGCATGCCGAGGCCCGCAATGAGTGGGGAAACCGCTCATTGCGAGGCCAGCGATAAGCGCCTAAGGTGCTCATTCCGATGCCCACAATAGGCCCACAAGGTAGGGGGGGGGGGGGGAGAGAGGCCGCAATGACCTCCGGAGAACCACAATGGGCGCATGGGGGAGAAAGCCGCAAAGGGAGAGGGGGAAGGAGGAGGGAGAGTCCCGCAATATGCAGGTTTGAACATAGCACATGCCGAGGCCCGCAAAGTTCAGCAAAGCCGCTCATTGTGAGGCTGGCAATAAGTGCAAAAGGTAGAGGTCTGCAATGGGGGAGAGGCCCAGGGGAGGGAGAGTGGGGCAAAGAGAGACAGGGGAGGGAGAGTGGGGGGAAGACATGGGAGAGGGAGGGAAAAGACACAGGCGAGGGAGTGGGGGAATAGGCCGCAATGGGCGCATAGGGAGAGGCCAGCAATGAGCATCGAAGGAGCTAATTGCGAGGCCCGTAACGGCCGCAGAATGGAGAGGGGGAAAGAAAAGGGGGAGTCTGGCAAAATTGCGGGTGTGCGCTAAGCACATGCCAAAGCCTAAGGCGCTCATTGCGAGGCCCGCAATAGGCCCACAAGGTAGAGGGGGTGTGTGGCCCGTAATAAGCGGCGAAGATGCTCATTGCAAGGGCCGCATTGGGCACAAGGGGAGAGGCGGTTTTGTGCATGCGCATAGTGCATGCAGAGGCCTGCAAGAGTGGTGAAGCCCACAATAGGCCCACAAGATAGCGAGGGGAGAGGGCCGCAAAAGGCGCAAGGCCCAGGGGAGGGAGAGCCGGGAAAAGAGACACAGGAGAGGGAGAGGGGGGAAACACAGGGGGGGAGAGTAAATTCAAATATTATCCCATCATTTGTGACGGGAGGCCCGCAATGGGCACCAAGGGCGTTCATTGTGAGGCCTGAAATGGATGCCAATGTCGCTCATTGCAAGGCTCACAGAGAGGAGAGTGAAGGAGAGAAGAGGCAGGGAGAGGACACAAGAGGAAGGATGGAGAGAGAGCAACCGTGCATAGCAAGGCTCGCATTGCCAGGCTTTGCCACCCATAGCAAGGCTTGCAATGTGCGGCAGCATTACGAGACTTGCAAATATTATGCCGACATTTTTGACAGGCAAGTGGCTAGTTAATAACAATAATTGTTACTAGACAATAAATAATAATTTTATTATTATTATTGTTTGTACAATCTACACTTTCAAAATACAGTGTATATAAACATATACTAATAAATGATTTAATGAATATGTTTAATAAAATCTACAAATGCTTTCAAAGGTCCCATGGTACAAAAGGAAGTGCTTAGAGTAGAAGGGGTTATTATTTGCCTCGTGATTAAACTGGTCTGTTGTGCTAATCCACAAATGAGGAGAGACATTTTATTATATGTTTTTGTGTTATTGTTGTTGTTGTTTGTGTTGTTCAGTCGTGTCCAAATCTCCGCGACCTCACGGACTGTAACACACCATGCTGATCCACTTGGTATTCATGGCAGAGATACTGGAGTTGGTTGCCAGTTCCTTCTGCAGTTGACCACAGCATACAGATCCTGATGTTCCTAGGTGGTCTCCCATCCAAGTACTGACCAGGCCAGAGCTGTACTGTTTTGAGGTTAACCATTTCACCCAATCCTCACAAGGAGACCTGTAGGTTGCATACTACCCAGTAACAAAAGCAGTGTTTACTTTATAGTTTTCTCAACTTCTGTAAGACCATTGCCACTTTTCTGTATAGAATACTGAAACGTCTTTAGTATTTAGAAGACTAAGCCATTATAAGCAATAGTAGAGAAGATGCATGTACCATAAACATGTGTCATATCTGGTTTAAATTTGGGAAAGGCCAACACTGATAGAGGATTGACAAGTGTGAGCGGAGATTTATGTTAGACTCATCTTGTTCTACTTATTTACAGCCTTATTTAATTGCGATTTGGCCAATTGAATAGGACTCTATATAAGCACAGAGCATATTTTTTTACAGAAGTTTTTAGTTAGTGCAGACCTTACTTTTGGATAGAAGTTCACTAATTAAAAACTTCTGTAAAAAATATATGCTCTGTGCTTATATAAAGCCCTATTCAATTGGCCAAATCACAATTTAATAAGGCTGTAAAGCTTCAACATCACAGTCAAGAATGCAAAACCTACCCATGTCAAGCAGGTATGTTACATTAAAATGGATTTTGGACATTGGGTTCACTACAATTCAACATTTTGGTTCGTGTAATGCTTATTAAAATATCATGGTCTTCTGTGGAAGTTCACTTTTCAAATTTTCATAGGATTTTCTAATATACAGAAAATATGTAAACAATTCTAAGCTTCTAAATTATGTAAATTCAGCTACAACTTAAAATATGGGATATATTTCTAGTCTAGTTCTGTGATATCTAGAGCTGGGGCTTTTTAATAGTTGGCTATTCTTTGACAAGGGGTTCCCTGGTGGTCCAGTGGTTAGGATTCTGTCCTTTCACCCCAGCAATCTGGTTTCGATTCCAGCCAGAGGTCACACTACACTGAAGCCGAGCAGGGTTGGGCCTGGTCACTACTTGGATGTGAGATCACCTAGGAATACCAGGAGCTGTATGCTGTGGCCCACTGAAGAAGGAACTGGATAAACACTCTCTGGATAAACATTGCCATGAATACCAAGTGGATCAGCATTGTAGGTTGCAGTCCATGAGGTCACAGAGAGTCAAACACAACTGAGCAACACAAACATATACTCTGATAATCCTAGTGAATTCAAGAAGTCAATGAAAACATGATTCAAACTAAATTCAGAGAAAGGTGCTAAACATGTAAACCTGACCTTTGTGCACCAAGTACTAACCCAGTATTATTACAAAATACAATTTTTTTGCCTCAATTATCTGCACCTTTTGTTGCAATTATTTCCTTTAGTCTGTAAGCTTGCATGCTTCACTCTTGTAGACCAAAAGAATATTTACCTGGCGCAAGTATCAAATATATATAACTATATTGTCATAGTGTCATTTAATTGCTGGGTCCTTTCCTTTTATGAGTGCGCCATCAAGCCGCCAGCACCGGCAGCTGCAGTGATGGTGAGCATCCTCTAGATGTCGCTGCCAAAATATTGCTGCCGATATCATAGCTTTAGGGTTATGTTTTAAACTTGGAAATTGTGTACAATCTGAGCTGTCTAAAATTTTGGCAGCGCCATCTAGTAGCTCCTTGCAGCAACTACTGGTGCCAAAGCTGGTGCACTCATAAAGGGAAAGATCCAACTGCTGTACCCTTGTAATCATCTCTATAGAATATGATAGCGCCTTATAAATAAAAAGCTATTAGATATTATAATAATAAATAATAGTCATATAATAATGACATAAGCATTGTAGTAACACCTACAAATGTTAAAAGCAGTAATACACAACTGATGTATATGCGAACTAGAGTTTTGCATCCTGCTGGTCAGTCCTGTTTTAAATACTATTGACAACCATTAAAATACAATCTCCCGTTTTTCTTGCTTATGTTGGTTGACCTTGCTGTAGAGCAACAACTGTGAAGAAAGCATGGAGACAACAATTACATATTTTAATGACCATATTAACTCACTATAGTAATAATCAAATACATGTACCGACAACCAGATAATCTTTATAAAGCATTGGATATAGCCGAGATAATAGTGAAGATCACAGAGTAGCTCTCCACTCACTTTCCCATATCTGTACATACTCTTCTGTACATAATGTGAAAGTCTAGACTCAAGTCTAATGTTTGCTCACAAAAGTGTGTTTCTTTGTATGAAGTCAGCATTCCATATGTAAGGGTTGCTTGAAAGAAAATTGTCTCTATGTGGCGTTACATCTGAAGGGAAGATTACCTGTCTGATTTTCTAACCATCTTAAAATTGAAGTATGTAGTATTGAAGTGTAATGCGTTGCTGGGCCTTCAGGCTCTCAGAAAGCAAGTATCTGTGGTTATCAGTTACCAATGAAAATAATTATTTCTTTATCACTACTAAAGTAGGATATCTGAATGCATTACGGATTAATAAACTTTGCTGCTAAATTCAGTTTTGCTCCAGCACAGTAATATGGATAGATGTTTTGGGACAAAGTATTTGTCAGATAATGAGCAATAAATATAGATACAGCAGAATCCCGGTTATCCGGCACCAATTCCTTATTTTCAAAAAACTAAACCTGCATAACCGGAGTTCGAGACTGCAAAAAAAAAAAATCTAACTTTTTTTCTAATTGTTTATTTTGGGCCCTAAATGGCCCAGTTTAGGTGCTAATGCCTTTTTAAAGGCATTTTGGGGGTTAAGGGTCATTTAGACCCTTCAATTTGGGGACTCCTGATTAACCGGCAATAGGGAGTCCCCATGGGTGCCAGATAACAGGGTTTTTACTGTATATTCATTGGTACTGGAAGACTTGGACGAAGATAGACACAGACATGTATTGTCAGCAAGTTTCTAACAAGTTTAAACAGCTTTTACTTTTTTTATGATTCTTCAAATTCCATAAATTGCTTCTGTGCCTTCTATCCTCCAAATTCAACCCATGGCCTCTTGTCATTTCCGTTCTGCCTCTTCTCCAGGCAGCCTCATTTCTAGCCTTCCAAAGCTATTGTTCTCATGCATAAAATGCGTATCCCTTGACGGCCGTACGGACGGAGCTTCCATTACCTTTACATCCGCCAAGTACTGTACATTCCCTCCCTACCTCGAAACACACCTTGTTAGAGAAGCATTTCAATAGCTTCAAATCAAGACTCAACAAACCACTCCATGGAAATCTCACTAGTCTGATTAAACACTACAACCCAACGCACTTCTAGATACTCCAAGTTTCTCTGTACGTCTTCCAATATACCACTCAGACAGTAAGCTTCCTTCTTCTGAATGTTTACCTTTACAGTTGGGTGCACTTATCCCTGTATTGTATCATAACTCCCAGTATTCTTATGTATCTCTTGTAAAGCACTGTGTACATATTTGGCAATATATAAATAAAATCTATATGCACACATACATTATGAGCTACAACGTTTATAGCAGCCAAACACCAACTAATAATAATGTCATGTAACCAAGCAAAAACCGCAAAAGGCTACTGAACTAGTTCTGGTGATGGGAACACATATTTCAGCCTTGTCAGTGGTATGAAAACAGGAGTTATTCTGGTTTTATACTTCAGAACGTGTCATGATTTTATTGACACATCTAAATATGGTATATTTTAGAACTATAGCCAATATAATCCATAATTATATTTCGAAGTTTGTAATTTTACTGGTTAATCAACCTTTCTAATACAGCCTTTAAGGACAGTCTGATAGATCTTGTTAATGGTCGTTACTAATACCTACTTGAATATCCCCTGGGCATGCCCGAACTCCAGTGAGTAATACAAATTAGCATAGATACTCTCAAGTGAGCATACCCAGTCTTTTTTTTTTCTCATGCATTCACACTGAAAACAATAGATGCCCAGTTGGTAATTAGCAATTATTGGCAATGAACTCCCACGAGTAAAAGATATCAGATTGTCCTTAGTAAGTGGATAAGATAGGCTCATTAACAGGTAAAATATACAAACTTAACTGCAAGTTTACTGTCAAAAAAAGCAATATTTTAAAATAGTATTCTGTCTTTAAAGTACTGATTATTACATATACCGTATTGGTCCGAATATAAGCCGCACCCGCATATAGGCCGCACCCGTAAAGTTCAAGGGGAAAAAATTGAAAAAAGATAGTACTCAAATATAAGCCGCACCTGTAAAATTGGAGAGAAAAAGACTCTCAAAGTGATCAGCCATTGCAAGAAACAGGCTTTCTAATTAGCACTGTAGCTTTTTTTGCAGGTTACAGGCCTTACAGGATGTTAGAATCACTAAAACCGTAAATCGCTATTCAATACCGCACTCTCAAGCACAAAAATCGGCACCCTTAACTCGCAAACCGGCATTAATTTTGCGTTCGCGAATAGAAGCCGCACGCGTAACAAGCAAAGTTCGGAAATGGGCAATGATTTTTTTACGGTCGCGAATATAAGCCGCACCCTTAACTTGCAAGCTCAAAAATCGGAAAAAAGGTGCGGCTTATATTTGGACCAATACGGTAGTTTAAAATGTTACCTTAATTCAAACCTCATATGTGTCACTTTATATTTCTTTTATATGAAAGATCAGTTTCAATACAGTATTTCTAGCTATACCTACAGGATTCATGCCAAGGACAGCACATTTTCAGAGGGCTGGAGACTAACTCATGTTCCATGTGTAATTCCAGTGAAAAGATATGTGCACATGCACAAAAAAACAAAGCGTAAATTAAAGTTACGTCAGGATTACAAATGTATTTATAGTTTACGCTTTCATATAAAAACACAGCTTAGATTTAGTTCAAACTTCCCCTATGGAAATGGAATTTGTCCTTTGAGGCTCTTCACAGCCCCATAAAGCTGATTATTTTATCTTCTTGCCACTTCCACCCTCCGTTCTGTCTTTCCCTCACACGCTGTTTACATTTGTACCATTCTCTAAAGCTTTTCGGAAGCAAGTGATTATTATGATTGCAGACATTGTTTGAAATAATGCAGTGGGCCGCTCCATGCACGCAACCTCCAGAAATAAAATACAGTACACCTCCTCCCTCTGGCTCATGAGAGAGGTGCATGACTTGTGAGAGCACGCAGTGCCATCGTGTGCCAGCGAGGCATCAAACATATGAATCACAACACTTGTTACAGGACAAGTCTTTCCTTGGTTAGGAAGGTTTGGTTTTGTAGAATTATGCAACAGGAAAAACAAACACTTAACAATAGCTGTCCTCGGTTTAAAGGGACATCCCCTCCAAGGTCCAAATCAAAAAGTTCTTAATTGACAATTTAAAAAAATTAAAGAGATTGCTCAGCCATAGAAATATACATTCTAATTGACATATAGTTTTAAATCTATTAGTTAACCATATCCAAGCTTGATTACCAAAACTAGCTTCCCTCTGCACTAATAGAAATATGTGTTTGTGTATATATATATATATATATATATATATATATATATATATACCTTCTGGATCGCTACATTGTCATGGTGAAGGTGCTTGTGTACCTTAAAATGCGGTCCACTGGAGAAGGGCCTGGCAACCCACTCCAGTATATTTGTCATGAAAGTCCTATGGATTAGCACACCCAGACATAATATGTGCCTGGCCTACGGCAGTCCACATGGTCATGTAGAGTCAGACATGACTGAATGACTGAACAACAACATATATATATATATATATATATATATATATATATACACACATATAAATACATACACACACAGACACACATAGGTATACCCCATTTAACGCTACCCCATTTAGCGCGGATTCGCTATAGCGATATATTTCCTGTAATGTCACGTTTAATGCTAAACTCCACTATTACGCTGTTTCTGCCAGCTGGACCTCTTTAAACGCTCTGATTCTCTATAACACTATCCTTTTTCTATGAAAAAAACAGAATCCAGGATGACCCAGGAGCTTCAACATCAATAATTTAAAGTTTATATTTATGCTTAAAATATTTAGTTTGTGTTAGTGCCCCGTTTAGAGATGTTTCGCTTAGCACCCCTATTGCTTGGAACCTATTGACAGCATTAAATGATGTATTTATATATATATACATATACACACACATACATACATACATACACTTTATATATAAGCATTATATCCAATATTTATCTTTAAGATTTTTTCACTTGGCTAGATAGATACATTAGAGGTCTAAGAAGTGGCTAGCATATAGTAGCTGCATTCAGATAGTATATCCTACAAAGAGTGAGGAAATTCTAAGCCAGAGGTTGCCACACAGTGGTCCTCAAGCTTGATTTGGTTAGTCCTTCGTTCGGATTACAAAAAAAATAAAAAAAAATTCTGAAATAGATGCAAGAAAATCAATGAAAATGTGTCAAAATGTAGCACAGAACTGCCTAGATACTAGAATTTATGGAGAGTATGTTGGTTTGTATGCTATATGTCATGTCAATATTGCACATTTTAATTATTAATAATCTGGTGGAAAAATCATTATATGGTCAGTAAAGACAGCATTTATTCATTTTATATAAATCTATTGATGTTATATAGAAACTCCCTCTCTGCATGCAATATCTCCCCCCACATCACAAAGTAGGTAACTGTAATATATACAATTATGCTGCAGTGGAATCTATCATTTTATGAGTATAATTAGAGCTGATTTTTTACTGAATTATAAAACCAAACTACAGCAATTAAGTTGACAGTGTTTGACACAACATTAAAACTCCAAGGCAGTATAAGTGAGTGAAGATTAGCACCATCAGGCATGAACCTACCTGTCTTACACTGGGTTTAGTCGAGTAATATAAGATCATCAGTACTTTAAAAGGAAATTGTCATTGTGGAACGTGTATTCTGAGTCTCAGATCCATAAATGAATGGAAAAATGTAGTGGATTTGATCGTTGTAACACTTTCCAAAATTACAGGACCACTATTTTCAAGTGTGTATGTGTGTGTGTGTGTATATAATAGTTGTCAAACTGCAAAAAAAAAAAACAAGCCGTGGGATTTAGAAAAAAAGAAAATACGACCCGTGGGACTTAGAAAAAAAAAAGAATACGAGGTCACAAAAATACGAACTTAACGGCCGAAATGCATACAGCAAAAAACACAAAGAATAATGAATATAAAAAAAATGAATACAAAAACATCACACGCAGCACGGGGGACAGCAAGGACCTCTTAGGGTGAGGTTGCACGTAAATTAAAGTCGATTTTAGGCAGTTTCGCCACTTCAAAAATCGGCTAAGCGATAAAAAATGGCGGCGGAAAAAATGTAAACAAGGCTCAACGACCTCAAAGCGCATAAAACACTGACAAGGACGTACAACTTTTAATTACGTCCCTCCGAAAAAAATGCGTACATTCAAATACAACACAAAACAATACAAAACACAACCAACTAAGCCATTTTACAACACTAACACTACGAAACTAAAATGGCGATTTACACAACTAAAGCAACGGTTTGCCCTTGCGCACGCAGCATATTTTTATTGCACAGTTGAGACATTGATGACACTTTCTCCTCACAGCACCAACAGGCCAACTGTACATTGTATGCTGCAGGAAAATAGAAATAGATACTTAACTCTTCAGGCTATTCATTGCTGCATATTATTTTATTAAGTAAATAATTAATTAATAACTACCATATACTAAAAAAAATGACATATATATCTGTCTTTGTCATGAGAGAGCACAAGGAAGTACAGGAACAAAAGTAAACAAGAGGAGCGGATTGCTATGAGCGCCTAAAGCGCTTATTGGGATTGATGCGATGAGCGCCAAAAGTACTCAGGGCAAGGCTCGCAATGAACGCCAAAGGTCCTCAGAGTAGAAAAAGCTTTACAATGTGTGAAACAGCATTGCCATGGCTTAAAATTATATATATATATATACACACACACACACTTTGAATCAGTTTAAGTAAGAGTTAAGTAAATAAAATATAAAGCTAGTTAAAAAATATATATATTTTTGCTGCTGCTGCCGATCCATGATTAGTAGATGAAGTCTGCATATGATAGGGGAGTTAACATTTCTGCAGGAGCAGTTATCTGTGCTTTTTTTATCAGGAAATATTGAAGCCAGACAAGGTGGAATCTTCTTCAAAAATGGATAGTTTCCCTAAAAATATTTTATACCCATAACTGATTCTGAACAATAGTGATCTATTAAAAGCTCCGTAGAAGAATTAGAGTCAATAACTCCATGGTCTATATGATATTATAATGTATAAAGTTAGAGGCCCAGACCGAGAGCTTATGAGAGTTTATTCCATAGTAGTCCAGGACAGCCCCTACACCCACCATTAGAAACCTAACATACAATGTTGTATCAAAAGATCTGACAACCTGTTTTATTTAATGGAGGTGAATGTGAAAGTTTGCAATTTGATTTAGTTTGGGGCATTTAAGAGGCTGTTATATTTGTTATTTCTGGCAACATAGGGACGTACAGTATGATGATTATTTTCATTGATTGGTGAAGGCCAACTCTGTATCTCTGCAAGAATATTAATAATAATAATTAAATTAATAACACAGGCCGTTGTGTTTCAGTTTGCAGATCTCTGCTCTCACACCCATGATTAGTGCAAAGTGAAACCTCTATGCAAAGTGAAAAAGGTCACATCACCACTTAAAAGAAACAAGGGGACTATCCTGCTGTGTGGCCGACAGGCTGAAATGCTACTGAGAATATGGACTTTTTGTCAACTTGTTTTTTTTAAATAAATGTCAAAATACCAAGCTTGCAAAAAAAAAAAAAAAAAACAACTATGCATTTAGGCAGTATTATTTAATAAAATACAGTCTATCACTTAAAATTTGACTCTAAATAAATAAAAACACAAGAAATAAATAGACCACATGATGATTTAAGAGCACACAAGGAAAAGTGACAGCAGGATTTCATCATTGCAAGATCACCGCTGGAGGTCGAACAGATAAATGGCAGAAGCATTTTAGAATGCATTGTGGACAAATTGTGGTGGCCAAAGGAAGGAAGACATTAAATGAATGGGAATGATAAGGGCATGCTGTAAGATGTAAACAGCAAGCTCAGGAAGTAATTAGCTAATTTATAGAGGAAGTATTTAATCAGCAACTTAAATACTTGATTGTAGGAATATGCCATCATTAAGTGATGAAACCATATAAAAATGTTACTTTATAATAGAAAAGATTTAAAGCTCAATACAGAATTAAAGTAATACAGATTTAGTACATTATGTTTATTTCGCTTTAAACATTCACAAAACCTATGCGAAAAATATATATAATTCAAAACCGAATTACTGATATTTCTTCACAAATACTTAAAACTATAGTTATTTGTTGCAATGATAAAATAAATAGTTTGATTTTTTTTCTTTCATTATGACATGTAATTGAGACAAAAAAATATGAGACTATAAAAAAGTACAATAAAAAAAAAAGCATGTAATTGCTAATGGTAGACTTTATTTCCACTTAATATGCCATTTAAGTAAACTTGAAATAAACATACAACATTTCAATACATATTTAAAACAATATCAATATAACAATCAAATTAAAATACATCAAAGATCTGTTATGCAGATCATTATTTGTTAAAATTTCCATACAAAGCTCTCAGCAGTTACATGAATAGATTAAAAGATTTTAGATTTAAAAAAAAGCCTATTAGATATTACTAGCATTTAAAGATCTATTTTGAAGCCTTCAGTAAAAATATGACTTGACATGCTATCTGCCATTTTATCTTTATTTCTGTAGCAGAAATTGGTTCAATAAATAGAATATAATACACGACTCACATGATCATAGTTCTCGGTTCCCAACACATTCTAATGACTTAGGGCCTCATTCAATTGCAATTTGGCCAATTGAATAAGGCTCTAAATAAGCACATAACATATATTTTTTAAAGAAGTTTTTAGTTAGTAAGCATCTATCCAAAAGCAAGGTTTTCACTAACTAAAAACTTCTCTAAAAAAAATATGCTATGTGCTTATTTAGAGCGCTATTCAATTGGCCAAATCACAATTGAATGAGGCCCTTAGTCAGATGTCAGTCACCATTAAATGGCCCAATATCTGATAATAATGGGAGTGCTACTTAAAAGGAGCAGTTTCACTTCCTGTACTTTTATGAGCAGGTTGCACCCTTAAACCTATTATAAGAAAAGTAGAAAATAAATGAACTCATCATTGCAAATACTTCCATCTCTGGTTTCCATCCACACAAAAAAAAAAGAGATAATTAGGTAATGTAAGCTGTAACATTTAGCCAATAAGGCACTTCCATCAAGGAGACTTCCTCCTTTCATGAATGGATCTAATTTAGATGAAAAGAATGACAGCCAAGACATGAACTATCTAGGATGACATGTAACACACCACCACCATCAATAAACAACAGAGATGGACGCTTTTATCCCCTTGGGATGTAATGGGAAGAGGCTGAAAGAGAAATGTGATTGTTTGTGGCCAGTACCAGTGTTTGTTTTTTCCACTCTCCACTGATTCCCAGGCTCCAGGGCACTGGCTTGGTACAGGGATGTCCTTCATCAGTCTTTATCACTCACTTACCTATGTTTATCTGCGGCATCTGACTAATGACAACTTCATCCTCTGGACACTTGAGTGGTAAGAACAAAAAGTGCTACCATTATCAATTGAGTAGAGTTTTTTTTACAGCATCCATTGTTCCTATATACAGGTCATGTTTATATAAAATAAAATGGGCACTGCTATTAGGACGGCTGATGGATTACATTACAATTTTAGAAATAAGTTGTAAAAACAGGCAAGAGTGATTTACAGGTCTCTTAATTTTCCGGTCCATAGGGAGATACAGTACTCAAATAAAAAATGATTTACACATGTGTCGAAGTTTTGGAATTCTGTTCTTGAGAACACACACACACAAAACAACAAAACAAACAAACAGTGTTGGTACGATGATGCCAATCTCAATTTGAAATCTTAGAGAGATAAAACTGAGCAGCAGACTTGACAATCTACATTATTTATAATCCAGCCTGGGAAATAGCACTCAGCACTTCCATTCACTAAGAGCGTAGTTAGATGGTAGATGGTAATGCTCAGTACTAAGATAACACAAGCAAAAGATAGGTTTCTGGGAACGAACTGGCCTTCTGGTGCTCATCGAGAAAACATTTTTTTCTGCTTTCTAACTAGTTTGCAAAATGATCTGTACATAATATTTACTTGATTTTAGTTTTTAGCAGTTAGGTGGAAGCACAAGACAAATTGCCCTTGCACGTAAAATACACACACTGCATTAACAGATAGGTTACAAGTGAAATAATCTTTACCCATATTAATAAATACTTTAAATAACCATTTTTATTCTGTTTTTTACATTTACATTCAATGGAGGTTATCTGTAGAAATCGGCTGGTGATGCAATATAGCCTATTAATGATTTAGCTACTATGGTAGGCATGTAGGCCTTCAACTCTGACCTAATATGACTATGAAAGTGCTCTTCATTTTACATCGCTTGGATAATATTAAGTGTCAGCTCACATTCGGCCCTCTACTACTTTTTTTTATATATAATATAAATAAAATAATATCTGTTTAAATCGTAGCACGTATGTGAAAACCTTTGGTGCTTTTAATCAATTAATTACAACCATATGATCATCGTACAGGACCACTGAAGTAAAAAAATTAAAATAGACCCTTTTGAAAAACTAAACAAAAGGAACATATTTTTAGGATATAAAAAACAACAAAAAAAAAAAACAGTAAGCCCTCTCATTTATTTATTTTCATATGCAGTTGTGAAGTCTATAATTTTAGATTTCCAGTGAACTACTTCCTGAGCTAAGTTTGTATCTGCAGAATGGGAATGCAGTAGTACCTACTGCCAGTGCATTCATTAGCTCTTAGCTGTAAGTCTGAAGCAAAGAATAATTGCATACGAAAGTGAAAAATACAAATACTTTTTTTTCTTTACTTTTTAAGATGTAATTTAAAAAGGAAAGTCTTAGGGGTTCAAGGAAAAATATTTTTTAAGGATGTTTTTCTTCCCATCTTATATCTACAAAAAATATGTTCTCAAACACTAAAGTACAATCTCTATATACCCAGATATTAACACACATCAAAATATGTTAGGGAAAGAGGGTGAGTGTGGTATAAGGGGCGCAGGAACTGGGACAAATCCCCCCCAGATTAAATTAATAGGGGACACAAAAAATAGCAAAATTAAACGTAATCATACATTATCAGGTCTGTCCTGGAAGTAGAATTGAGTTATCCCCCCAGATTTTCTTGGGCTGCTACGCCAATGTGTGGTATAATAGACAATAAAAGAGAAAAGGAGAGGTGATATCACCAAGGCGACAATGAGAGGGTAACATAATATGTTTACAGAGTGAGAAAGAAAAGGGATGAGGAGGGCACTTTTATTTGAACTCTCCATTCCTCCTCCAAATGGGTAACAATAACAGGGATGGAGGAGTATCCAAGTGGAGAAATATAAGCAATTATAGAGAATTCTCACATGATGGATAGACTGTTGGGGGAATGAGACCTCTTCTCTAAATGTGGCCCTATGGTATTGTGGGGTTGCTGGTAATAAATAATTGCAATTTGAATGAGAACATTGAGTAGAGAGTAGTTAAGACAGATGTATGAAGGTGTGGAGTTTGGAGAGCTCCTGGTGAGGTCATATCTTCACTCCAAATCATAACATAGAATTAGAGAGATGCTCAAAGACTCCAAACTTCACGCCATTTAACATCTGGCACATGGTGAATGTAGCATGTAAGGGAGCTCTTTCGCAGGCCAGGAAACCATCCCTCTTTACATATTACCCTTGCAGAACCCATCTCAGCTATCAGGCATGTTGTATATTGCAACTGAAAACAACTTGCAAAGATACAAATCCGTAAAACCATGGCACATTATATATGTATTTCCTTAATTTCTTAACATGTTAACATATTCTTGACATGTTAAAGTTACATATCACAACTAAGAAATACCATCCTTCTATTGTGTTATGACTGCAAAAATAACATAAAAAAAATAGAATAATTCAGATTACATTTTCTTATTGGATTAAATTAATACGTTCCACAATTGGCAACTTGCCGGAATTATTTTTTGCCTAAGACCTAGACATATTTTTTCTCGTTTAATTATACAAGATTATACCATGTGATTTTGTCACTATTTGATAATAACAATCGTTCCCTGAAAACTTTCTTTAAAGACCTTTTATATATTTTACATAATATACATTTCTCCTCAAATTACCTATTTTGACTAGCAAATATAAAAAAAAATCTTGTTAATGGGTTCCTTGTTACAGTGTAGTGTAATAAACAGTGATTGATAATTTCTGCATGTGTTCATTTCTCAAAACTATGTACTGGGTCATCAGATATTCTCTTTTTCCATGGATTTTTAAGGGAACAGTTGTTGAAACAACTCCAAATTCAATAGTCATATTCTGTATTATAAAGGAACAATACATATTATTAATGTTTTTGTCATATATTATTTCAAAAATGCCAACCTCTTATATGTACAGATTTTGGAGTAGTTACCGTTTTGAATATATAGAAAAAGTTGTGAAGGCCTTGTTTTGCTTATACAGTGTGCCTTGCAAAAGTATTCACCCCCTTGGCATTTTTTGTGTTTTGTTGCCTCACAACCTGGAATTCACATGGATTGTTTGAGGATTTGCATCATTTAATTTACAGAACATGCCCACAACTTTGAAGATGTTATTTTTTTTAATTTTTTTTATTGTGAGGCAAAGAACAAATAGGACAAAATAACAGAAAAAGTCAATCTGCATAACTATTCACCCCCCTAAAGCCAATACTTTGTAGAGCCACCTTTTGTGGCAATCACAGCTCCAAGTCACTTTGGATAAGTCTCTATCAGCTTGCCACATCTTACCACTGGGATTTTTTTTTTTTGCAAAACTGCTCCAGCTCCTTCAAGTTGGATGGTTTGTTCTTGTGAACAGCAATCTTTAAGTCTGACCGCAGATTTTCTATTGGATTGAAGTCTGGGCTTTGACTAGGCCATTCCAACACATTTACATGTTTCCCCTTAAACTACTCAAGTGTTGTTTTAGCAGTGTGTTTGGGGTCATTGTCCTGCTGGAAGGTGAACCTCCGTCCTAGCCTCAAATCACACACAGAGCGGTACAGGTTTTGCTCAAGAATATCCCTGTATTTAGCACCATCCATCTTTCCCTCAACTCTGACCAGTTTCCCAGTCCCGGGTGCTGAAAAACATCCCCACAGCATGATGCTTCCACCACCATGTTTCACTTTGGGGATGATGTTCTTTGGGTGATGTGATGTGTTGGGTTTGCGCCAGACATTGCGTTTTCTTTGATGGCAAAAAGTTCAATTTTAGTCTCATCAGACCAGAGCACCTTCCTCCATACATTTTGGGAGTCTCCCACATGCCTTTTCGCAAACTCAAAACGTGCCATTTTGTTTTTTGCTGAAAGTAATGGCTTTCTTCTGACCACTCTGCCATAAAGTCCAACTCTATGGAGCGTACAGCTTATTGTCGTCCTATGTACAGATACTCCAGTCTCTGCTGTGGAACTCTGCAGCGCCTCCAGGGTTACCTTAGGTCTCTGTGCTGCCTCTCTGATTAATGCCCTCCTTGCCTGGTCAGTGAGTTTTGGTGGGCGGCCGTCTCTTGGCAGGTTTGCTATTGTGCCATGTTCTTTCCATTTGGTTATGATAGATTTGATGGTGCTCCTGGGGATCATCAAAGATTTGGATATTTTTTTATAACCTCCATTCAGGTGTTAAGTTTGTTTTTTGCCATGTACTCAACCCTTGTACAGCGCTACTGAATATGTTGGCGCAATATAAATAAAGATAATAATAATAACCTAACCCTGACTTGTACTTCTCAACAACATTGTCCCTTACTTGTTTGGAGAGTTCCTTGGTCTTCATGGCAGTGTTTGGTTAGTGGTGCCTCCTTCTTAAGTGTTGCAGCCTCTGGGGCCTTTCAAACAAGGTATGTATATGTAATGACAGATCATGTGACACTTAGATTGCACACAGGTGGACATCATTTCACTAATTATGTGACTTCTCAAGGTAATTTGTTGCACCAGAGCTTTTTATGGACTTCATAACAAAGGGGGTGAATACATACGCACATGCCAATTTTCTGTTTTCTATATATAAAAAACAGTTTTATGTATATATTTTTATCATTTCACTTCACCAACTTAGACTATTGTGTTCTGATCCATCAAATTCAGATTAACAAAACATTGAACTTAAAGCTGTAATGATGTAACAAAATAGGTAAAAAGTCGAAGGGGGTGAATACTTTAGAAAGGCACTGTAAGTGGCTAAAGAGGAACACAGTATTGGATACAGATCTTATGTATAAAAAAACCCTGTTGGTAAATGTATCCACAGCAATGTTATTCAGCCCTATGTGACTCTACTCGTTTAACTAATTTTATACTTCAAAATATTGCCTTTAAACATTATTTTCAGGTTCAGGTTGAATTTTTATGTATTGTATGTACATGTGTGTTTTCTGTGTAACAAAATGGCTGCAAAAATAGTATATAAAAACAAAAGGAATCTTATTTGCTGATTTACTAATAGGTAATGGGATAAAAGTGTTGCGTGTGTTTGCTATGTTCTTTTTTAATGAAGTACAGGAATTCCCAAATTGAGCTAAATATGTTGGTGAAAAAGTTGCTATTAATTTTCTCCCAGAAAGTGGCAGTGTTCTTCAGCTGTCACCACCACCTTTTATTATACCTGGGCCTGGAGGCTGCAGCCACTGATTTACTGCTTTTCTTTAAAGCTCTGACAATCAAGCAGTTAAAAAAAAAAAAAAAAAAATTGCTGTTGAACACCTGGGACATATTTATTAGCTGCACTCCAGGAAAGGCTCTCTGTTTAAAGAGCACTGTAATAAGTTTCTGTGCACATAAAGACCAAACAGCAGTGATGACGGGGAAATGGAAATTAACACACAAAACCATCTACGTTCTATCACAATGCAGGCATAGGGATGAAATTTACACTGCTTACTAATTATGTTTGCTTTTATCTTATTGCAGAATAAATGTATGCGATGGGACTAAATCAGGATTTTTGCTGCATTATTCAATTATCTGTTTCTCCTTTAAAAAAAGAACAATTAAATGATGGGACTTGGGTAGAGCTTTAAGTGGAGCCTTTTTCTGGGAGTTCCTTGATTTGTATGCTTCTTTATTGTGTCTTTTCTATATCATTATATTCAAATACAGACATATTTATCTACCAAAACCATAACTGTTTTCAAATATTGATATCAATTTCCTGAACACATTTGGACAATGGTGACCTCCGTAAAGATTAATTGGCTAGCCCTGAAATAGACATTCCAAGCAAAAGTCTTTTGGGTCACAAGTCAAAATGTATTGATGATTTACTTCACCTGTACTATGTTATCTTCAGACATGGAGTCTGCAGGATCAGAAGTCCAAGCAGCCCTTACAGGTGTAGAATGTAGGTGCTTTACTTCATGTGTCATGGACCTTTACCCTTTTACAAAGAACCAGGTGGACTGTAGCACTAAACATGTCAAGACCAGGCAACTTTACAAAAACGGCAATGCATGTCAGTAAACATATAAATATTATTTTTATAGACTCTGTCTATTAGTTAGAAAGAGGCTTTGTTACGATGCATTGCATTTCCATAAGGAATGGCGGGTATGTTACCATTTTAAATATATCTTTCATAATCTGCATAATTTCATAATCTGCAGAGGGTTTCCCAAAACAGAGCTTGTAAGCACTTCTTAATAACATATAGTACATAAGAGTAAATATATACACATTTATATAGAAATCTTCCATATCCCTTTGATTCTCCTTCCAATATCATTACTTACATTTTTTGGATGCAGTTTATAGATTAGTGTAAGCAGATATATGACCAAAAGACCATTTCTTAGTGATAAGGAGTGATAAGCATATATGGATATGGGATGCAGAATGGAGGGCTGTGCCACCAGCCTAAATATGTATTAATATAACCCTTTGAGATACCACCTAAACTGTAACTGTCTTTAGCACATACGACCATCACCTGAACCTTTGACCGTCTTGTAACCACATCAAACTGACCTGATCATAGCATCCTCTGCTTACGTCAATAACGGCAACAAAATTACAGTCGGCAATCACCATGCTGCCAAAGAAGTTGGGTTTGCATGTACAGCAAAGGCCTACATGCATAGTGAGTATATGTACTTGCATATATATCTGTAAGTCTATCTCACACCATTTAATTCACATCAACGTAACATTTGTATAGTTGTGAAGATTGTTCAGAAGATTTAGCAAGAAGAAAGAAGGGTAGCAACATCCTTAACAGCTACAACTAACACCCTACAGACAGTTCCACTGGATTACACCCACTTACACACAGCCTGCTGTATATATACATCCTACTCTCCTCACTTTACCACATGCCCAGTTATCTCCTCTAGATTAGAAACGTTCAGTAGGAAGGACTTTGTACGAATATGATCAAGTGTGCTAATATAACGGGTCTTGTTCATTTACAATATTACTAATATTCAGCACTGCAGAAAATGCTACTAAAGAGTAATATTAATAATAATAATAATTCTCCTTTTAACCCCAAGTCAGTCCACATAAGAAAGACATTTTTATAATTCATACATCAATGTGGAAAGGGGGTTGTTCATGCTAGACACACATTTACACATACACAAAAGCTAGAGATAAACCTTCAAAATAGAATACATTAGAAATATATACAATTTTAGGACCACTGAAATCTCCCTAACTTGACTGGTCACCATGGAGGTACCTCAATCCAGGTCTACTCAAAAGGAAGGCCACAATGTTGTGCAATATACAGTAGGATCACCCTCCTAAGGAACATTTGCAACAATGGACACCCACAGTAAAGAATAATACCTTATAATAGCTTATTAAATTAAAGGCTGTAATTTTACTTACATTCCTAAACATTTTTCAGATTATCAAGACTAGTTATTCAAATTATATATAAAATATGTAATTAATCAATCAAATAAATAGTATTTAAACACATATATTGCTGTTTTTGTATCATAATTCATAAACTTTAATGTATTGTATTGTGAGATTCCATATCTGTTTTTTTGTATATATACAAAGGGGCAATATTTTCTGAGGCTACCTGAACTATTTTACAGGCGAAGGCATGAATATCCAATCTGTTTCTTTCACGCACTCTTCTGCAAGTTACAGACTTGATCTGCGAGGCTTCATGCATGTTATCCAGCCTTGGCCTGTGTCCAGACTTCAAGGCATTGCCACCTACTGTCAGCTCCTTAGAAGTAACTCTGAAATTATTTACCACGGTTGTCATTATTTATCTTAATGATGATTCATATAATAGAATACTGGTGGTGTACATGACAGCAACAAATATTAAACTAATAACAATCCAGTAATTACATACCTTCTTGTGCCCAAAAATATGCTCACACTATGATACTTTACAAACTGCTAACAACCTTTAGATGCAGCTATTTAGGCAAAAACACCATATGTTTGAAAGAGGCAACATTTCCATGAAATATATGTCCACATAAAAGTTATTTAAATTCAACCTGAACCTGAAAATAATGTTTAAAGGTAGTATATAGAAGTATAAAATTAGTTAAACAAGTAGAGTCGCATAGGGCTGAATAACATTGCTGTGGATACATTTACCAACAGGTTTTTTTGCACATAAGATCTGTATCCAATACTGTGTTCCTCTTTGGCCACTTAGATATCTGGCTAGGATAATGTCGCCCCACAAAAACAAGACATGGAATATCACAGATTTTTAATAGGACTTAAAGATTAATTTAGATTAGTTTTACAAGGCACAAATCACAAAATGGAGTTTTAAAATGACAAAAATATTCAGTATACAGTATTCCTGAATTATGCCTAAGTAACAACACAATGACCGAAAGAGTGTGCCACGCACATAAAAAATAATAATATTTGTTTGAAAACTTTAGGTCTGACTTTTGAAGTCTGATATTAATTACACAGGAAAAAAATGGCGATGCCTCTGCAGGATCCTGGGAAGATCCATTGGTTACATTTCAAGAGAGATATCGGTCCATTATCCTTCGATGTGGGCCAGTGAGAGGGAAGGGTGCTGTTTCTACTTAGACTTATCCAATTAGTTTAACAATGGCTCCCCATTCTCTCCTTTCCCTCCCACCTCTTCACTGATAGCCAAAACAAACACCCTCATTATTCAGGTTTGAGGAAGTAATGTAACAAACGCAAAATGGATTCCTGTACTTGAAAAATACAGATTTTTCTAAAAATGCTTTATGCCCATGGCTCACGCAGCTGCTAATATTGTTAGTTTGGTATGTAATTGACAAACAAGTGCCTTTGCTCTTGAACTGGCTGATGTCTTTAAGTTAGTACCCCAAAGAACAGATTAAAAATATAAAAGTATACTTAGTATTAAAAGTATACCATAATATTAAAAGTATCATATATGTGTTATTAAAAAAAAATGGCAGAAGAAGAGCCTCACCTACACACACAGGCCTCACTATTGTAAATGCAAGTAGTCGTTCACTCAGGCATTCCCTTCACACGTACCATGCATCCTCTTGCAGATTTCCCAGCCCTGGAAACTCCCACTAAAAATAACTTTCTTTTAACTTATTTAAGAAGAAGTGATAACAGTTTCTGCCTAACAAAGAGCGCAAGAGCGGTAGAAAAGAGAAGCTTTTCCTTTTATTCCGGTATCCAAGGAATCTTTCATGATCCTGTCACACACATGTTTATCTTAATGAAGATACTCCAGCACTACGAGATCACAGCTAGTGACAGCCCCTAAGAAAATATAAACTCCCATCTGTCTGGCAATCAATGAGCTCCTTTGTGCGCTGGTGTCCTTTCTGCTGCTAGTCTGTGCTGTGAGGAAGCTCCCGGTGCTCCATGGAACTCAGGCCCCCCATCCATCTTCACACAATGGCTCAGGCTGACATCACTGCATTTCATTCATCTTCATTTGTCCAATCACATCCTGTCATTCTTATGTAAATCGGACACTTGAGGATGCATCTTTTCTGCACTCCATGATAAGGTGGAGAAAGGCTGTCAAAGGCCCCAGGGTGCCATCACAGACGGCAGACCCGGTCTTTATTCTGTGCCTTGTGCTCTGCATCCCAGCTAATGTGTCTGACATTTACATCCCTCTCAATGGGAGACAAAGTAATCCCATTTCTCAGCTCCATCCCACTTCCCGCATTGAGGCAATCAGTAGGTTCCCTGTGGATATGACACTCACCCTAACTGCTTTGTGTATAGCATTGGAAATTAACCCCATAAATCCAACAAATTGTTAGCTAATATTAACCATTACCTACACACCTTTGTGTTGATTATAATACTTTACAAATATAACAACTGATAGGAGAGTCTTAATGCCACCTACAATTCAACTATTCAAATTCATCAGGTATTCTGAAAATTCCAGTTTTTTAGTCAACTTCATATCTGGTCCGAAAATTCTCTCCAATCTCATTTCACATTTGGCAGAACTAACTTCTCACTGATGAGGTCCATATATGGGTGAAGCAGCTGTCTGTGCCACTGTACTCCAATGCAAGGCTATATTCTGAAGGCTGCCTGAGAGCAAATATAATACTAAAAAACAATCCCAGATGAACTTGGCTACTGGGAAAAAGGTCCTTAACAACCATGGAAGCACTCTTCAATGTGTAGTTATGTGGGGTCTGCCCTGCTTTGAACATAGAGGTATAATGTTTTTCTCTCCATACTATAACAAAACTCCCATGTAAATTTCCTGTGATTAGGATGAAAGGAAAACGTGTACAATACCCCTCACACTTTGGTCATCACAGTGTATAATGGACTAGAGGAAAATGCAGATGCATTTTAAAATGTTAGGAAATGGACCAACCATGGCTAATAAGCCCTAAAATATTACATGACCAGTCCAAGCTCCACACAAATACATTTTATCCTGCAGATCACCACACAAACATAAAAATATACACATGCTAAGAACAGCAAATGTAGATTTTACAAGAAATAAAACTATTTAAAAATGACCTTGATGCAAAGATCGCTGCCAGCTCACCCTCTCGCAACTCCCTGGGTAGCTGATCCAGATGACAAGCTAATCAATTTCAACTATAATTCATACATTAATTTAATCAGAATTACATATTTACTATTTTAAAATAGAGGGAATTACTTTGCTTTTACTTTACAATAACATATTTATTCAATACAATCTTATTGGCATATTCTATGTGATATCAATAGTGGCATATTTAATATATAAAGTTAGAGAGCAATATGTATAATTTATCAATTTAAATATACATTAATATAAATATATTTTATGCCCAGTGATATGATATGTCAAAGTGTAATATGGCATTATATCATTTACTAGTAGTTTTCCCATGTAAAAAAATGTTTTGCTTCAATGTGGTTTTGTAATAAACTATTCTTCATTGCAATAAAAAGAATGTCTCATTTAGTTTAAAAGATGGACAGACACATAGTTATTTTAGACCTCCCCAAACAACTACAGAATTAGGCAGAGAGTGCAATATGTATGGGTAAACAAAAGAGATGCTTTCATATAATACAATAGCCTTTCATATTATGGTAAAACCTTGTTATTTTTTATAGGTTCACACTTTTAATTGATGATCCTAATGTCACAATCTGCTTCTTCAAGGGAGCTTGATATGAACCTAGCTCAAACCTACCCCAGCAGAATCGGTAGTTCCTGTTCTCTGTGGCCCAGAAGATGGCTTCTGAAGAGGGCAAGGGTAAAAGGTACTGGCACAGAATACTGCATACAGGTTACTAGTGGTCCATGGCAAGACCACTCCCCAAGTCAGGATAAAACACACACAAATAGTCTCACACTGTGGGTATGTGAAAACTATCTCTCAACCTTTATTGAATGATCAAAACAACATATTTATACTCTTCAATACCACACCCTTGTGTACATTTGTGTATGTGTGATGTCAGCCCACCTGGCTTGCAACCTTGGGTTATCAAAGCTCCTGAGATCAAGTTCACCAGATATCTGTAACTGGCTAGTGAAAAAAACTTTATGTTAAACTCAAGTGTTTGCTTAGGACTACTTGAAGTACATGCATCTGTCTTGACCCAAGGTCTGCATGTTTGAGTCTGCAGCTAACTTCTATGCAGAGCATTTTTACCAATTCCACATACCGTATGTTCTATATAACATTTTCCCTCTTATAATAAATATAATATATTATAACTAGGATACATAATAACCATGTACAGGTGACATATAACCACACAATAACACATAATCCCAATGTAACAATGTCATGCTCCCTTGCCCATATTCATACATTACTGGCAATATGAGTCTTTAAACAATTAAATCATGACACCTATCATCCTACATTAGTCAGAAGGCTAGAGGTTAGACTTATATTAAACCATTGTATTGCTTGTGTCTAGCATGCTCACCCTACTGCTGGCACTGAGCATCTCTGCATGCAGAATGTATTTTTCAGAATCACTATACAACATATATCAAGTTATCAAATACAGGAGAGGAACAGGAAAACGAGATAAGATGGAGAAAGAGAGAGACAGAGGGGAGAGAAGGAAAGAGACATGGTGAAAAGCAGCGATGATAAAGGGGAAAACTCAATCAAACACAGGGATGGGTTTAAAAATAGAAGAGAACGAATGTGTGTTAAGTTGAACTGATATGAAAGGGTGAATCCATTTTGCAGATGTCCCTCCATTTTCTGCCTCCATAGACCCAACCTTATTGAACTTGCAAAACCCAGCTCAGATTTGTATAAACAAAGCATAATAGTGAATTTCAAATCTAAAATAGCAAATTATTTTAAAACTATTCATATGGTAGTTGTATACTGCACTCCACAGAAGAACAGATTTTGACAACAAGATGCTGATCAAGTTTGACTATTCTCTGAATTACCTAAAATACTTGCACTTAATTAATCCTCAGGTTAGGGTTCTGTACATCAAAGTCCTTCTTCAATCTCCTAATTGACCTGATAGCATTCCTGAGGTAGTGTTGGGTATCTACTAGCCTTTTTGTGAAGTGCTACCTTCTAGTCTCAATATTCAAAAGTGAACTGGCTGGTCTGGTATTATTTTTTCTGATCAGTACACCCTTGCATATTGTAAGAGCTATATAAACCTAGTAGATTATCAATTGTTTCATAAAATAACTCTGCATTTTCTTTATGTTGGATAATCCATCTACAAGAGTATCTAAAATCTATTCCGGCGGAAAAGGAAACATTTATCTATAAGAAAAATTCCTCTTATTTTGTTTTTGCCAAAGATTTGAAGAAAGTACTCAAGGGGGTTGCTATGCTCTCAAATGAAAGGTAACATGAAAACATGAGCTTGATTGTGCAATAGAATATGTGATAACACCAGGCAAAGTTATCAGGGCATAAATATGATGGAACATGATTGTATATGTTTTTAAGACTGGAGATATTCTATCTCCTTTTTCTAACTTTTAAGTGCATTAAGAGAAACAATGTAAATGCAATCTGATTTTAGCCAGCCTCTTGCTCTGCTGCAAAGTAAGACAGGGTCAAGTGTTTCAAGCCTTCCTTGCCAACATTAAAACGTTTGTTTGTCTGGATCATTTTGACATAAATGGCATTGCTGGTGGAAAACCATAGCGGAGCTACTGAAAGTGTAGCCAGTGCAAAGCACCATGGGCCCTCCGCTGTTGCCAGTAAATTAGGAATAATAATTACATTAAGATGGCTGATAATTACTTTATAGAAAGGGGATCTGTTTACCATAAGGGTGATTTGATCATCTACCTATATTTTTGGCTGGTTATTTACCCCAGGGGTAGATAGAAGACTTGCAAAAGAGGGCCCAAATTACTTTGCATCAGGGCCCTCCATTCACTAACTGGGCTACTGGTGGAAATGATCATGTATGTTTTCAACTTTTCTCTATATAAACACCAAGATTTATCTGTATGGCGTTATAAAATGCATGAAACTGTATAAAGATTAAATTGTACATTGTGGTTCCAGCAGATGTGAATGAGTAATTAAGGAATAAATATATAAATATACACATACATATATATATATATATATATATATATATATATATATATATATATATATATATATATTAAAAATACAAATCAGAAGTTTTTGATAAACAACTTATGATTATATTACTTGGGTAACAGCTTAAGTAACTAAAAAAAAAGTAAAGATACACATATTGTCTATGGTGAGAAAAAAATTAGATTATATATATATATAATACAACAACAGTATAATACGGCAACAGTCAATCTGGTGCAACAGAGCTGAGGTCCTTACACCGTAAATCTTACAATCTAGTAGCTGCCAGTGTAGTGTGTGATAATGCACAAAGTTGTCTAAATGTAGTGATGTTTCTAACTGCGTGTATACCTGCCACCTTCTGGCATACTATAGAATGTGTGACGGACGGATAGATACTGAATTGGATGAATATAGAATACATTTTTTTCTATAGGAATTACCGGTAACTAAACTTAAATAATCCATTCCCAGCTCCAAATCTGATACATAAATAAATAAAAATGTATTAAGAACTTTATCTTTACAGAGGAGCAATGATGGCAGAAGCTGAAGAGGAGCAAATTAATTATTGTTTAGAAGCAGAGTCACTTTCCATTAAAACCTCAGGTAACTCCAGTGATCAATGTCCGCCCCCCCCCCCCCCCCCCCTTTCCTGAAGATTTATTAGAACTTGATGTAGGAAAGAACTTGACCAATGTTGTCTGTATTTTTTACATTTTGTGACTAGCGTAGGACTTAGGCTGGATGAGCGCCAAAGCCGTGTACGACGCAAGACTGCATTGTGAAGGGTCGCAACCGTGAACCAAGTGCTTAAATCTAAAAACCCTAAATAAAAACCAAAATTTAACAAATAGATTAACACACTCACAGACAGCACAGGTGGAGAGCCAGAAACCTGGGAGTGAGGTTGCAAGCAATTTTGAGCCATATTTGAGGCAAATCCAAAACCAGCTAAGAGAGGAAAAAAATGGCGTACGAAAAACGTAAAAAATTCAGAAACTGGATGAAAACGAGGCTGAGCAAAGGTCCAGGCATGCAGGACTTCGAAAACGCACAACGGCAAAGACAAGGTGCTCATTGCGAGCCCCACAATAAGTGCCAAAGGCGCTCAGCGTGGGGCTCGCGATGAGTGCTGAAGGAGATCAGTGCAAAGCAAGAAAGTTAAAGTACATGGGGAAGAGGCTCGCAATGCGCGCCAATGACGCTCATTGCGGGCCTCGCAATGAGCGACGAAAAAAAAAGCCTCACATTGTGTGGCAAACAGCATTGCCAGCCTAACAATTTTAATCCCGTCATTTTTGTTGGGCAAGTAGCTAGTAGCTAGTAGCTATATATATATATATATATATATATATATATATATATATATATATATATATTAGACTCTAAGTTATCCGACACTCACAGGGAATGATAGATGCTGGACAAATGTAGTTTCTGGTTGCTTAAGAGTTACTATTAAAAGAGCCCTAGATTAGCTGCACATAGGATGCTCTGCTAAGTATATTTGTGAGCGAGGGCTGTTCTAGCAGCAGCAGCTTTCACTCCTCACTTACACACAGGTACGTTTGGCTGGAGGGTGCGGTGCTGAACCCGGGTAATGTAACACCAACACTGCACTGGCTCAGTCACTCATGCCTTTCTGCTTCCAGGTAACACTAAATTGCAGAGACGTACAGTGGATGAAATCTAGGTGTCTGTAAGCATTTTGTGGCATGACAACCTGGCTCCTGGCATTTGTTGAGCCCTGTAAAATTTAATTTTTATTTAAAGTACAGTATTTAATTTTTTTTCTGGTTGCTTGAGTTCTGGTTAACAGAGTAAGTATATATATATATATATATATATATATATATATATATATATATATAATCTCCCCTAGTGATCTCTGGGGCATGGTCTATAGTATCATGGCGGCTGCTGTTGTATAGGAGTCAGCATCCCCCCGGAAGTCACATATGCTCTTTTTCTATCTGCCAGCCGCATGATACAACTAGGTAGAGGTCTTAACCTCATGTATAAATCAAGTTATACCAAACATGGATAATAAAATGAAGCGCAGGGAGGCATTAGATGAAGTTGGGATGTCAATGTAACCACCCTGAAGCCCTGTGTAGTTTTAGGGGTGTGTGCGCGTCTGAGTTTCTCTCAAGGACTGAATTCATTTTGAAAACACTACTTTAGAGTTTATGGTTACACTTAAACCAAACTTTTCCAGGCAGATGTCCTGATTTTGCAGAGCTGCTTAGGCACAGGCTAAGCATAAGCTTTTTAACCGTGATAGATTATGTTTTAAAAATTGCTGTTTTAAAACAATGTTGACATTTTATTACTTAAATACTTAGGTACTGTTTCATGTCTGATGCACACCCCAATGTGCTTCTTGCACTGTGGTTTCGTAGAAAACAATATATTGATTTTGTAGTGACATAGACAACAAATTTTATAGGGTTTTCTATTTAGCATATTATAATATATTATAATGTATCTTACCTTGTCTATCAAATCAGGACGGTTTGTTGCTGCTAGAATCACCACATCCTTTAGTTGCTCTATCCCGTCCATTTCTGTCAACAACTGCGCCAAAACCCGATCTGCTACGTTCCCAGCTCCAGAAGAACTGAGGAAAACAAAAATCATGGATACAATGGTGTTACTAAATTTCAATTGTATAGATCCTAAATTGAATATACGGTATGTAGTTATTTTTGATAAATGGAATTTACTGTAAATCACCAAGCTTTATAAGCATGACTGCAATGCCTCAACACTATGCTACAGTAAGATAATCACCTTTGTAATGTATTTTATTTAGACTTTATGAAGTCTTCATAGTAAAAACACATTTTTTTAAAAGGTCTCTGTCCTTCTCACAATATGTAAATCCGGTCTAACAGTGAATGTGTGGCGGCACGGTGCCATATGGAGGACCAGAAAAATATGTTTCACTAATCTAAGGTAACCGTTATCATTTAACAGTAGCATTTTATAAGGAATTTTAGAATAGATACAAAACTGCTTGCAAAGATGTTGATAAAAGTCAATTATGCCAGTAACGATAAAACACCTGATAGATACACTGATAGAAACTAATTCTGGTAAGAAGTAGAAACAAAGCAAAGCAACACGGTTTTAGAAAAATAGAAAATGTGCTAGTTCTAGATTCATTTATCATGGTTCTTATGGACCGCATCATTCCAGGCACATCTGGTGTCTAGTTGTGTTTATCTATAAGGTTCTCTTAGCAGACATACTGCTGTGGGTTGCCAGATCCTTCTCCAGTGCACCGCAATTTATCTGACTTCTCTGCTATGACCTGCACACCTTGGGTGACACTACATGGTATAGCTCACAGCTTCATTGGAGTACACAAGCCACTTCACCACAACAAGGTAGTGATACAGAAGGTGTTGTTAACTAGTCGTTCAGTCAAATTAACTAGTTAGTCATTATTAAATAAGTAAAGGAACAAGATTTATAATCATTGAAAAATAAAAGAATATTTCAAGTTAAACTCAAACATTGACGTGACAGTATAAAAATATTAATAAAGTGTTTCATTGCAACATCCTTTCTAAAATACACAAAAAATTGTATTGTTTGCATGTCCATTGTTTAAAATAAGAGTAACAGGAACGTAGGGGCTATAAATCCTTTGAGTTTGTTCCAGTGTTCCTTTTGTAATTTAAATTTTTGACAGGAGCTCTGGAAAGTTTGCTGGCCGATATCCAAGAGGTTTTCATCAGACATAAACCAAGAGAATCACGGTTTAAGCAGGATGTGTTTTTTTTTGACACAGTGATCCAGTGTAGATAGAAGAGCAGGAAGCTTGGGGTTTGTAATCCCCGTCTCATTCCAGCGAAGCATGGAATGCTAAACAGCACTTAGCAAGAGGATAAGACTCGGAGCAGGGGCACCTCTACCTGGCAACTACAAATACATTGATGAGTAAATGGCCACCAGAGTCAGAAACAAATGTGTCCGTTTAATGAAGATTCTACTTTATAACATACTAGTCCTTATCCTGTCATTTATGACGGGCAAATATATATCACCCCCTACCCCTGTATCTCTTTCCACTCTCTCCCTCCACTGTGTCTCTTCTCTCCCCCTTGTCTCTTTCCTCCAGGTTTCCCACCCTGTGTCTCTTTCCTCCTCCTCTCCTTCCCCTGTGTCTCTTCCCCCTCCTCTCCCTCCCCTGTGTCTCTTCCCCCTCCTCTCCCTCCCCTGTGTCTCTTCCCCCTCCTCTCCCTCCCCTGTGTCTCTTCCCCCTCCTCTCCCTCCCCCTCCTCTCCCTCCACTGTGTCTTTTCTCTCCCCCTTGTCTCTTTCCTCCAGGTTCCCCACCCTGTGTCTCTTTCCTCCTCCTCTCCTTCCCCTGTGTCTCTTCCCCCTCCTCTCCCTCCCCTGTGTCTCTTCCCCCTCCTCTCCCTCCGCTGTGTCTCTTCCCCCTCCTCTCCCTCCCCTGTGTCTCTTCCCCCTCCTCTCCCTCCCCTGTGTCTCTTCCCCCTCCTCTCCCTCCCCTGTGTCTCTTCCCCCTCCTCTCCCTCCCCCTCCTCTCCCTCCACTGTGTCTTTTCTCTCCCCCTTGTCTCTTTCCTCCAGGTTCCCCACCCTGTGTCTCTTTCCTCCTCCTCTCCTTCCCCTGTGTCTCTTCCCCCTCCTCTCCCTCCCCTGTGTCTCTTCCCCCTCCTCTCCCTCCGCTGTGTCTCTTCCCCCTCCTCTCCCTCCCCTGTGTCTCTTCCCCCTCCTCTCCCTTCCCTGTGTCTTTCCCCTTCTCCCTCCCTTCCCTGTGTCTTTCCCCTTCTCCCTCCCCTGTGTCTTTCCCCTTCTCCCTTTCCACCCCCTCCCTCCCATGTCTCTCCCCCTCCCTCCCATGTGTCCCTTTCCCCCTGTCCACCTCTGTCTCTTTACCCCTTTCCCCTCTGTCTTTTCCCCCCTCCTCCCTCCCCTGTGTCTCTTTGCCCCTCTCCTGGCGCTGCGCAAAGTGTCTGTGGGCAGGTACAACTGCCGCATTACCCATAGTAGAAAACAGAAAGCCTAAATCATGCTTAAAACGGTATTATCCCTTTATCTAAAATTATGTAGCGATACATGAAAAGATGTTATAAAGTAGCATATTCATTACATTTACTGATTTCAGTGGTCCTTTAAGTTAAATGCATATCTAAGTTTCCCTGTTTTTAACTTTTTCTAATCTAACACATGCTGCTTATAGACACACATATTACTCATTTTATACACATTTTATACACATACAGATTTGTTTTATTTTAAAACATTGCTTTCCACACCCTCAAAGCTACTTACATCTGCATCTGGTACTAACCAATAGAAATACTACATTCAAGTATGTTTTTTAAGCCTATCCTAATTTTTCATGCAGTAGCAGCATAGGGCAGAGATCCAGAGTAGCGGTGTGGAGTCGCATTATTCAAGGGAGAAGAGAGGTGTGTTTATTTTTTGGGAAACAAAGACTACAAATCCCACAATGTTTTGCTGCAGAGGCTGTTGTGCCTGCCACTGATTGGCCAAAACAAATTATGAAATTTATGCTAATTTAGCTCAGATTTTTCAGGGGCATTCCTTCTCAAAATCAACTGCAAAAGACTGAATAAAGTTTGCAAATTCTTGGGTAAGTTTGTTAATGTTTATTTTTTTCATGCAATTTTTTTTGCATACACTACAATTTTTTCTCTATCAGATGCATTCATAGCCTGTGTAACTTCCATCTACACCTTTAAACTGTTTAGATATTTCTATTGACTTTGTAAAAAAAGAGGTACATCTCTTGAAAACTCTAAATAAAATGTTTATCCAATTAAAAATGTATTGCAGATGAAAAATAAGAGTAATACAATATATATTATTGCACAATAACAGATTTTCCAATCTAGAAAAATTTCCAAGAAATATCAGCATGAACTTCATCAGATAAATTATGGACCCACACATACTTCTTGCATATACAGGAATTCCAATTATATATTCTCTAATTTTGTGTTGACAATAGAATTTTTTTTTTTTATCAAATTGTAAAACACTGCAGAAAAATCAAAACCAACAGCAAAAATCTTACAAGAAAAAAGAAGCACGACAACACTGTATTTATATGAATAGTATGGTGTAGTGATTTGTATAAGTATTTTGCTCTTATTGTTATTTAAAGGACCAAATGTAATGATGAATTTCTACTATGCTCTTTCAAATATCTTAAAATACATTTGCCTTTTCCTTAACAAAATTAGTCAACTGGAATTGACCTTGGATGAAGATAGTATCACTATTCAACAGTACTGAAAGGCTGTGAAAATGCTCCGGCACTTTACATTAGTATTAAATAGAAGAGTAGCTCACATCAGGATAATCCTCTCTCTTGGGATCCTGGACAGAAAGCAGTGAATATAACCAATATGGTAGCCTTCAGATACAAGATGGGTCTGCTAAAATTAGAACTTTCTTTAAAATGATTTGATTTTGTTGGCTACTAATGTGAAGGTTTTCCCAGGCTATAGAGGTCCCTTAATGTATGTATTTTGCATTTCCATGGTCTCTGTGACTCTAAGTGACCTTCAGTACAGCCCTTTATCTCGTGCCTCAGATTACACCATGTAAATGGCAAACATCACTGCCAACACAAGAAAGCTTAGGAAGAAGTGTTATCAATGACACAGTACAGTATTTTAGAAGACGCCGAGATAAACAAGAAGAGTAGCTAGAATGAATATGAAGGGGAAGCCCAGTTTCCCACAGCAAGTTAAAGGGTCATTGACCATCCTAACAAACTGTCAGATCACTACAATAAATGGTGCTGCAGCTGCTCTGTGGATATTCAGATGATGTCAGTTCTCAAGTCTCCCCTCTTCCCACGCATTTCACAAACCCCTAAATTCACAAATAGAAAAATGAAATGAACGCAAGCAAACAACATGCTAGGAATTTGTGACGCATGCACGGGCTGACATCCGTTGTTTAGATCTCTACTGGCTGTGCCAAAAACTCTAGACAAGCCATGCTGGGTGTGAAACTATGGAAAACTGAGCTTTTGGGCTTACTGTGATAATGTACAAGAATGCAGACAGATATTTATAGAGAGATTTCTCCAGCAGCAGCTGCTGGATAAATGCGTCAGCAACGTGTGCTCCGAGATGCTGTAACTTCACATGAGCAATGTGTTCTGCCAGCGGACACACAAACATGTAATTCTTCACTTTCACAAACTTACACAGCATGGACCCCATCACTGGCAAAGGATGGGAAGGAATGTAATGCAGAGTAACAAGCCAAGTGACATGACCTTGAGAAGAAACAATGTCTTTACATTCATTTGTTGCTCTTCACATGTTCATAAGTGGACGCACAGAGGAGAAAGCACCTGACTAGCCAAAGTGGTCCTTAGATCACAAATGCTATTCTGTCTACCTAAATATAACTGAATTCACCATACTAGCCTCACAGATCACAGAAAAGAGAGGGGTAACAATATAGAAACCTTCAACTATATTAAATGATTTCATATATTTCAGGAATTTACCATTTTAGTTTCCAGTGAACTACTTCCGGAGGTGGGAGGAGACTTTGAATACATAGGAAGTTTGTATCTGCACAATGAGAAGGCGACCTATACAACTTCCTGTACTCTCCTTGGTCCTAATGCAAAATATATTAGTTTACACACATACACTACGCTGAGACGGAACTTGCCAGAAGCAGGCTTGGTAAAGAAAATGGAAGCCTGAAGTAAAGCATAATTGTATATAAAAATTCAAAGGCCTACATTTTGTACATTATCAAGTTAGGTAAATTCAAAACACCATATAGAAAGAAATTGACCAAAGTGGTATTTTAAACCATTTTTTAGACCCAATGGACCTATGACTGTAACTTTTCATGACTTCTACGACACTTGTTCCAGCAAGTACCTTTTAATACAAAATATTTCTTACTCATATCATCTATGATGCTGGTTTCAAAGAATGGTCTCTTGCCCTGGCAATTTCAAATCCTTGATATACTGTATATAAAAAAAATACAAGAAATGTATTTATTAAGATTATCTAGTTCTGCTTCTGTGTGAGATGTTTGGTTATAAACTCAACCTAAACTGTAATCAGTTGTATAGTGTGTAAAAGTACAACATCCGTGACACAAGATAGATGAGCCAACCCTCAGGTACTTTCCTCTCTGTGCATCTCCTTATGGACAAGGAAAGAGCAACGCACGGATGTAAAGACACAAGATCAAAACTTCCTTCCAGACATCAACCTATCAGCAGTAAAACACCATATGTTATCAAAGGTCATGAAAATATATAGGTTGTAAATGTGGGCAATGTGCTTTCTTTACATAAATAAACAGATTAAGGATCACTTAGTAAATGTAAATTAGACCATTTGGTTAAAGAAAAGAGTTACAAAATAAATAAATAAATAAAATAAATAAAATAAAATAAAATAAATCATGAAGTGAATGGACTAAGAAAAAAGTTTATAGTAAAATCAGCCTCTAAAAAAAAAAATGAAAATTATTTATGTGAACAATAGAGATAAGAAGACTTCCTAATTCACCAAAATCTCAGAAATTCAGAGGTCCACAATTATCATTGTATGAGGTAGGTACAATGTGCATACTCTTTAGGTTGGTGTATTGTCCAGTTTGTATACTCCTATTAGGTCACTTGCACTTGTCACTGCAGTCACCACCCATTAGGTTTAATCCACTTCAAGCACGGTTTGTTATCTCATTTTAATGTGTGATGATTCCCAATAGTTACCTCACTGGGATCTGTTTACATTTGGTTCAGTTTACAGCAAAGTGAAATTTAGAAAAAATTATCTGTGCAGACCCCATAAAGTAATCAGGGACTAATTACGCTAAGGTCAGCACAGGCTCATTCTTCAGTCTTGGTGGCTTTACACTGAAAACAGTGCAGGTGGATACCCGAGATATTTAGATATAAGAGATAGCAGGTCATAACAGGTGGATGGGTCACACATGCCGACTGACAGATAAAAAATACAAACTTCAATGTAAGTTTGCGAATGAAAGCATACGTAAAAAAAAAAAATAAACACATTCCACTTGTGGTTAACTATAACATAAAATTATACCATATTTATAGCCCTCATTCTGCCTTTTTGTGGATCCGCAGCACAATGCATACTGGTCACTTTTCTGTATTATAACTATAATAAAACAGACCTGCCCAAATTAGTCCCTACAGCATGCAATGAAAGGACTAGACAGGTCTACTTTATATCCCCGGTTAGAAAGGAAGTATTTTCTAACACATGAGTTTAAGCAAAATATATATCATTTTTGGTCAAATAAAAAAAAAAGCAGGGATTTATAAGATCTATTATTGAGTTGAATCTTCCGTGGTGTATTAGTTATTTGGTACATCCTTAATAAAAAAGACCCATCAAATCTCCATCTGATACATACTGATTGCCTAACCAGCATAATGTCTTTTCCACTGCTATTCTCTTTTGGAGTACATCTAGCTTTCAGGCATTCATTTAATTTAAACATTTTTGGACAATGCAGCTTGGTAAATCAGTGCCAAAAGTACTGAAAAACACATTTTTCCCCTTACTTCCTGATGTAATCATTTCGGGGCCCCGGGTGTTCCAGGCCGTTCCTGCCAGGGCCTAAGATTTTCATATTTCAAACTGAAAGGAATCTGGCATGCAGCACTGGACACTATTTCCTTTACACATTCTTCTAAAAGGCCAGCCAAGCTTTTTGTATCAATAATATTTAAAAGAATAACAGATGCCACATTTAACCCCCTTTACGGGTTTGTACAGTATTCCATTCACTTTTTTATTTTCGTAATTTAAAGGGGTACTCAAATTATACCTGACTAACATTTCAAATAATTACACATTCTGTACTATTATGTCATTTTACCACCATTCTGTATATTGTGTAAACTACATGTTAGTGATACACACATTTAATATGTGCACAATACTCCACAGCACCACACATTATGTAGAGTGTAGAACTCTAGGCTGCCATCTTTTTCCTTCACATTGAGAGAACACAACATAAGAAAGCGGAGAAAGTACACATGATGAGGGTTATAAAATAGGGTTTACCCTTAATTGTGAGAGTTTCATTTAAAAGTACAGAAGAATTTCGCCTGGAAAAAACAGACGGTCGCCACAGAGAGGGGAATAGTTGGGAGGTATTCTCCCTCTTACCAAAAAATGTCAGTTTCATGATTTTATATTTTTTTTGATTCAACAGCATTACATACTTCTGTATTATAGTAGATACAAAATAAATAAATAATATAATTTGTGAATATGCAGTGGAGGTAAATAATAGATTTAAGGGACTAGACATGGAAGATAGAATGCCCGAAGAACTTTAGATTATGCATCATTATCCAGGAAACAGCAACAAAGAATATCCCTAAAAGAAAGAAAACTAAGAAGGCAAACTGGCTATCTGATGAGGCTTTAAAAGTAGCCAAACATCTTGGAGAGTGAAGTGAGATGGGCCCTAGGATTTCTTGCTGATAATAAGACTGCAGGAGGTGATGGAATCCCAATTGAATTATTCAAAATGCTAAATGATGATGTTGTGAAAGTGTTGCTTGCCTTATGCCGAACAATTGCACTCATTTCACCAGCAAGGTAATGCTTAAGATTCTACAAGCTCACCTCCAACGATATATGGACCAGAATCCTTTGACTGTATGGATCACAACGAAATGTGGCATGTCCTTAAAGGGATGGGAAGTGCCAGATCATCTGAACCACCTCCTGAAGGATCTGTACGTGGACCAAGAAGCCATGGTCAGAACCGAACATGGGACAACAGAATGGTTCAATATCGGAAAAGGAGTGCAACAAGGTTGCATATTGTCACCTTATTTTTCAACTTATATGCAGAGTGCATCATGGGTAAGGCTGGACTGGATGATTCCAAAGTTGAATCATTATTGCTGGAAGAAATATCAACAACCTCAGATGATTCTACCTTGATGGCTGAAAGTGAGGAGGAATTAAAGGATCTATTTATGAGGTGAAAGAAGAGAGTACAAAAGTGGGCCTGTTGCTCAACGTTAAAAAGACGGCCATCATGACAAACGGCAATCTTACTTCCTGGCAAATAGATCGGGAAGAAGTGAAGGGCACAAGGGAGCTCAAAAAGGTTGCTCTCAGAGTGGGTTATCATGTCCACAGGTTAGTTCGTTCTCTGATTAGGCACCTCTATTTCTGTTTTTTGTTTATTCAAATTACCTTTGGAATTAGTCTCCCTAAGGGTGATAGGGGAATCCAGACGTGGACCCCTTGCTCACTGTGCCTTAGGGAGTTATCAGCTACACCTCACTAATGAGGCCCAAAGAAGGCTGAAACATACATCTGGGGTTTGCGGTTTCTCCTGTTCAGGGTAGAATTGCCTGGTATTTCAGGGCTGGACCACTCTAGTGATTGGGACCAGCCTGACATACTACAGGACATTTCTCCCTATGAAGGGCACATGTGAGCTAAAAGAGGTTGCTCTCAGAGTGGGTTACCATGTCCACAGAACTAACCTATTAAGGTTCGTTCGTTCTCTGATTATGCACCTCTATTTATGTTTTTTCTTTAAGTGTACCAAACAGATTCAAATAAATACATCAATGACTATTCAATAACAACCTCCCCCCCCCCCCCCCCCCGACACACACACACACACACACACCTTTTTGACAAAAATGAAAAGTAACAAAAACTAATTTCCATCTTAAAGTTGCTACAAAACATTGGAAACACAAACTGGCAACAAAGCTTTATCAAATAATGCACAAAACAGAATACAATAGGGAAATAAAGAGAAGATAAAAGGAAGAAGAAAAAAAGGGAGGAAGAGAAATAAAGAAAACTGCAGCAAAAATAGTAAATGAACAACTTAAAATAGACAATATACTTTGTGATGTATGAAGTGTATCTGGATATAAATAAAGATCATTATAATATTTATTTGTAACGAGCCAACATATTCTGTAGCGCTGTACAGGAGTTGAGTACATGGCAAAACAAAATGAACACCTTATAAAGTATAGAGAGCCCTGTTTTTGAGCTTAGAATCAAATGCACATAGAGCTTGTTTCCAAGGAGCTGACACACGATTGAAAACTTGCAAACTTACAATTAACACTAAAACGTATACAAAAGAGATATTCCCACCATCAGTGTAATTTCGACTACTTTAGTGATTACCAATACTGTTAACTGCTAAAGACATGACACAAATAAAAATTAATTTGAGATTGTCAAATATGCCGAATGATCAATTAAAAAAGTAAGAAAAAAACAGGCAGTTTGGTGCAACAGATTTGAGGTTGCACTGTGCATATCATGTAATCTACAGTATCATAATCAAGTTTGCAAGTGGAACTGCCTTCCAGTTGAAGTGGTAGAGTAAAATACAGTTAGAGAATTTGGGCATGTCTGACATAAGCAGAAGGCTATTCTAGGGCTAAATTAAGTCAATCCTTTAGGTAGATAGAATGGGTAGACTATATGGACATAGTTGGTTCTTATTTGCTATTTTCTGTATAACATAATATTAAAAAAATACCATTTCCTTGCAAACTCTGATCTGCAAATGTGCATTTTTAATGTCCAATCAGAAGTCTTACCTTATAGTTTAAAAACAGGGCCATGGAGCCTTTAGTCTTACATTGAAGGCCAATAGAAAATTAACTAGAGGTCACATCATCAGATCTTCCTTATAGGTTTTATTTTATATGAACTCTCATTCACTTCTGTTTAGCCAAATAGAGTAATATGGTCAGTTTTGTTGTCACTGGTGTGGCAAATCCAATACTAACTGTTAATATATAAGATGCAGTGATCAGGTCACCTAGTTAGAAAGCTGGGCATATGTTCGGCCACAATATGCAAAGGGTCATGTGGAATAAGCCACAGGGTCACAATAGGCCCACTCCCAATGTAAAGCTTTCTTCAGAGTGTGTATCTGCTGACATAGTGCCATAAAATCCCTGGGAGGTCCATTTGCAAATGACTTCAACTAACCCAGTGGTCCTTATCAATAACCATACAATACAATAATGGTTAATGTTCAATGTCCATTAGTCTTTGCTAATAGAAGATCCAGGGGCTTTATGACACTGTATCAATAATCATACATGCGGATACACTGAACCTGATATGCCAGGTATAGCTAATACTCTGATTAGTGAAAGTTTAAGTTTTATAAGCAACATTTCCCTAAAAAAACGTGCATATTCTCTACAATTCTTCCCCTAGATTGTGTTTGATATCTTTACTCCTTCTGTTACCACTACTCAGTTCTTAGTGCTCAATTAAAGAATGACTAATTCTCTAACAAAAGGACTTTGTTTTTTTAATTAGGAAATTACCATTATTCAATTCCAATATAAAGTTTCATGATAGCAATATTCAATTCTAAATTAAATTTTAAAAGGTAAGAGATTCAGTCTTCAATTGAGCTGATTGACTCCACCCGGATAAGGACAACAGTAGAAAGGAGGGTGAGGGGTTGAATGATAGACAAGTCTAAAGGGTTTTTAAGAACAACCTGATTAGATAACGAGGCCAACAAAACCCTAATATACTGTCCCACAGCAATATCTTGTTGACAAACAAAACCACTTTAACACAGCAAATCTTCAGCCAGTAGAAAGGATTGTGCTTTGGTACTAACAAGTTAGAACAATGTGCTAGACAAAAACACCTCAATCTTTTGACCTTGTAATGGGTGGATACCAGCATCAACTCAATTTGTTCTTTGAGAATACACTTAGTATTGATTATTTTTAATTGAATGCAAATATTATTGATCATCAAAGCTACATTAAAAAAAATCTAGCTCCTCTTGTTAGGGCATTACAGCGGTCCTTTAAAATATGGTTTCATATGCATCCTTTCTCTCTAAATGTTATAAAGGGAGATTTAATATCAATATACCGTGGACCCTCGGTTCTTGACCTCCTCAGTACTCAAAGTTTTTGGTATTCGATGCATCTCACTGCCCAAAAAATTGCCTTGCATCCTTCTTTCAGGAAGTTGAATACGGTGGCATAGTGTAGCTAGTGCCGACAAGAGCCCAAGAGCAGTCAGTGCCTGCAAGAATCAAAGTGTAGCCTGTGCCTATAATAATCACAGTGTAGCCTGTGCTTACAAGAACCAAAGTGTAGCTTGTGCTTATAAACTAAACCTGCCTCCTCCTCAAACATCACCACTATCCCATTGGGCCCTCAAGTCCTCTCAGTACAGTTAAAGTGACATTAAATTCTATATTATTTGTCTAATTATTTTTTTATATTTATGTCTGTTTAGTTTTAAGGTTTTGTAACAAAAAACAACACTATCAGTTCAAACTAAAATGTGAAATTTCTGGGGCTTGGAACAAATTATTTAAATTTACATTGTTTCCTATGGGAAATGCAACCTTGGAACACAACCTTTTTTTTAACTCAACCTGCCGCCCGCAATAGATTAATGTTGAGCGCCAAGGTGGCACTGTATAAAGGCATATTACATGAATTGACTTGCATGGTAGCACAACTACAAAGCTTAATATGTTAATGCATTTTTTTTAACAAATCTGCAAAGATGTTCCTAATGAGACCGGTGTAGATGCCATGCAGTCAAGTGGGATATGGGATTGCAGGTCTTATTCTGAAAATAATAGGATGTGTGTCAGGGTTGGCAATGTGCTACCCAAAACATGGTGGCATTTTAAGGTTTCGTTTAAGGATTTGAGGACTTGGAAAACATCTGACGAAGCACAGTAGCAAGTCAGTAGAGTATTCATGCTTTTATATAGGGGAATCATTGGAAATAAAAGTTGAGAGGGCTACATCCTGGAGTCACTAAAGAGCAAAGTTTTCTAGTGCATTTAAATACTACCGGTATACAAAATGTGTGTGGTCATTGCTAATACTTTTCAAGCTTACCCCCAGTGATTTCATTGATCAGGATCTCGCTCTTTTTGTGAGAATATCACGGAGGGGCAGATAGAGGATTACAAGGAATATAAATTTGGAGCATATATTAACCAATTGGGGATACGAATGAGGAGGATTATCCTGGGAGAAGAGCACTGGGGAGAGGAGAGATGAGCAAGCATGATTCCCATGAAGATAATCAGATTGTTGAGCTTGGGTGTTGATGAGGAATTGGGTTAAGGGGTTTTGTAGATCTGCTGGTAATAAATGGTTGTATTCTAGCAACAAATTCAAAAGCAGGACCAAATGAGGTAGTGAACAAAGTATTTATTAGCTCATAGGCAATTAGTTCATATATAATTTCAACCAGAAGGCAATGCAATAGTCAGTTGGTGATAGTAGATCTAGGGGGAGAAAAATGTGTGTATCATGAACATTAAGGATATTGGAGTCTGAGAAAAATAGATGCATTTTCCAATTGAAGAGGTTTACAAGGGAACTGTAGGCAATGAGAGGAGTACTGGAACAGGTCCACTTCATGTAATAGAGGACTAACAGAAGAGCAAAACAGAGAAAAATAGTATGTTAAAGAGAAAAGCTGGATATGATATGAAGTCCTAGTTATAATTATGTTATAAGCGGAGTTGTGAGAGGAAAAGGAAACTTTTAGGTGCTGGTTTGCTGCCAGCTAGTGGTCTAGAGTTATAACCTGCTAGAAAGAAAGAAAGACCCAACTTTTATTTGTAGTCATGTCATGTTCACCTTAACAAACAAAACATCTTCCACATGCGTCTGTGCAGTTCTACTTCGAAGGAGACCAGCCTATCATTATAGAAGTCTGAGATAAGTAGTAATACATTACATTTATGGTTTTAATATGTTAGCAGTAGTGCATCTTATCTTCAATAATGGTGAGCTTCTTGATAATTAATCATCGATCATTAGAACAGGAGCTAAACCTGACAGACTGTATTCACATAGAAAGCTACTGTAGAACTTACCTTTAATTTTGGAGTGGCCAAAGCCTAAAATACTTTAATATGTATAATTCCATACAGATAAGATTGCATGTGACAATGATGCATACATGTTCTACTTATTTGCTTATAAAAGGGCATTCCAAATCAATTATTAATATCCATATAATTTCTTACAATAAAATTGTGAAACAATTTTTTGATTTTGCATGTAAATTAAGAAATGGCCCTAAATATCAGTTGACGGGAGTTCCTGTACATGCATACAATACCGTCATTTCTAGCACAATTTTCTAACAATCAATGATTTTATATTTATGTATAGTTTTTTTTTTATTTCTTTTCAGTGTCATTTTAATAGAGCAAGCTTTAAAAAATAATAAATAAATGTTCTACATGAATGTTATAAAAAAAACATTTTAATGACTGCAAAGTCAAAATTAGAAAAGTATCAGGACCTTGCTCTGACAAACTCAGATTTGGGCATATCAGATACAGCTAAGTTCTTGAGCCCAAAAAGATTGTTCACTGTCCATTGTGACATCTCTAAGAGGTTAATGATAGATCAGGGGGTGTCAGACAGAATTGTTCAGCATACACAAATATTCAAATTTCACTTTGTAGAGAGAACATTAGCAATACTGGCTGTGGAGTACAGCTTTAAAAAAAAAAACAGTGATGTGCACCAGTAGGGCTATGAGCATGGCCGGATTACCCATTAGGCCAAGTAGGCAGCCGCCTAAAGGCGCTTCCCTGTGAGGGGCGGCACTTTTAAAACAAATGGTTCCTGGCTTAAAAAAATGAAATGCTGCAGAACAACCTAGAACAAGAAGGAACTTACAGGAAAATTAACTTACATGCACAGAAAATGCAAAAATGGGTCCATGCATACCTTGTGTACTCACTCGCAGGGGCTCCTCGACTCAGTACCCCTCCGTTTGCGAGGCTATTCTATTGCTCAAGGTCGCAAGTTGCGATCTTGATGCCAGCACCGTAAACCATGCACTGGTTTGGAGCAGATGAGGGCGGGAACACAATCAATTTAGCAAGCCCGTAAACTCCCATTTGAAATCAGCCAATAGGAAATTAGACTGTCCGAATTACAGCAGTAATCCATGGAGGTTACATGTCAATCAATTAGATATGTGATCAGAAAATAAATGTCAATACTCTTCTAGTCCATATGGATGGCCTGAAATGTATTGACTCATTAATACCCAAGATCGTTTTAGCCCCGAAATGACACATACATTTATTTCCTGACGATTTGCGGGCTTGAGACTGTAGTGCAATTAATTCTAATATCTCTCATTGCTTTCCCCGTTATTTACAGTGCAGTATTGATTTTCTTTTTTGCATTCACAGTGCTACGAATATGTGTTTCACCCCCTTGTCCTCTCGAGCACATGTAGGATTCCCTCCTCCATTTGCGGTTTACGTGTGTGGATAAGTTTGTTAGCTTGGGGAAATTGAGCAATTGAATAGCGATTTTAAAGTTTTTCAAGCCCGTAACCCGATCGGAGCCCGCAAAAAGATGCCAATTAAATATCAAAATTGCTTGCGACCTTAATTACGGGCTACCGGATTTCAAATTTGGCCAATTGAATGTGGCCCCATGTTACTAAAATCTATGCTTTGCATAATGTAAAATTGGATAAAATGGACAACAGGAAATTAAAGCCACCCCATTATCCCAATAGTACACTAGCTTTTTTTTTGCCAACTTAAAACAAAATCTTGAGATATACATCCATGTGAGTGCCCCAAATATGGACACAGCTCTAATGTATGCTTTCCATATGTACACATGGAAAAAAAGTAGCTTCTAGTTTATTTCTGTGATGGCAAAAAGTACCTACCGTGTTGTCTGCGCCAATCAATTCTTAAAGTAGCACATTAGAGCTGCAAATTTACATACCTGAGCAGCACAGACAATCTCAAGACGGAGTAGTGCTCTTTTAAAAGAACACAACAAGTTTACATTTCAAAAAGCTATGTTTTATTTTAGTCAAAATAAAAGGATTCCGTCTTGTTCATGACTACATTTGCTCAGAGTATCTTTGATATTGTCTTACTGCACAGCCAGGACAATTGTCCCAGGGCCGTACTTCTTAAATTTAGTACAGAAGAGTTTTGTCAAATCAAAACTAATGAAAAAACATATTTAAAGTAATTAATTCAAGAATTCTGACCATTTTTGGGTATAGGAAACAGCACTGCAAATGGCTGAATATCACAGAAAACATCAATCCCTACTGTTACATTACTGTGAAATACTTTTAAAGGTACACATTGTAAAATTAGGAATGTATTCCTAGAAAGTAACAATAAGAAACATACTTTATCCTAAGAAAATATTGCTTTGAAAAGTTATGAAGAGGATGTTAAGAACTGTGTGGCTCAGATGAATGGATTTTAATGTGTGCTAAAGCCTAAGCAAAATCTATGCCACATCTGTCTATAATTAATATTTAGAAAAGTTTGAAAAAAGAAAATAATTTAAAATACATATAAAAATAGTAGACATTTTCCAATGTCCAGTTTGCCTCTATCTGTATTGCTGCCACACAGAAATCATTACTAGGAATGCATGGTTTAAGCCAACACACTGTGTGATGCTACTACTAATGTACATTCACTGCTTACAGTAAATTAAATGGGCATCTTTTGGAAAAAAAAAAAGACCAATTTGGCTAAATGGGTGGATAGTAAGTAAATTAATATAGTGTTCATTCTAAATTGAGATAATTTACTAATGTTATTTATATATTTTAATGTTATTTATATATTTTTTAAGACAATATGAATAATACGCTACTAATTAAAGTACTGGTGATCCTAGAAGGGAAAATGTACTACACTGTGGGCCAGTGACACTTCCACCTATATACATTGAATAAACCGGAAACTTCTATAGGTTTTGTGACATCTCTTAGCTGATGACATCCAAATATATCACTCTACACAGATTATTATTTCTAACTTATGTCACAAAATGTTTGCTTGTCATCTATTCCTGGATTGCTTCCATTGTCAGAGCATTTTATGATCCTTGCTTTTACACTACCCCAAAACTTCAGATCTCCTGTGTATAATTCAGGAATGACAAAAACATCTCAAGTCTGCGGTCTCCATCCAATCCTGCCATGTTCATCTCCAGAAGCGCTCAAGAAGATGTACATTTGAAAGAGAAGACACAAACGGTTTCATATCCTTATAGTTAATAATATATAATCTCCTTTTGCCTTGTGTGCAATGTATTTACATTACTTGCCTGCTGGGGTGCAGCTAAAGAGAGCCAGAGCTTTGTGAAGAGGTCATCAGTTCCTATTCATAGCATTCTGTAGCCATTGGAGGGCAGAGGAGAGTGCATTATTGGATGCTTCAAGCATGTTTTTTTAAAGCTTTAGCAACATCATTTTATCAAACTGTTTTTAACAGGATGTTCTATTCATTTGGAAACATTGTGTCCCCTCAATATTTGTACAGGAGAGAGAGACAAGGCCTCCTAGGTAGGAAAAACAAAGCACATTAAAAGTACCCCCCCCCCCCCCGTCTCTTTCCGTGTAATTATATAACTACCTTGGATATTAAAGATACAAGGACAAAATTATTTGCATAAACTTTTTATAAAAGTCTCTATTTCCTTTATGGCTTCTGGGCAGCACAGTACTGGAGAGATACAACTATAATAAGGACTCGGGTGGGTATTACTGAACAACCGTTTGCAACACCCTGACCACATTATAGCTTCCCGAGTCTGCTGCAGTTGATGATGTTTCCCAAAGGTATAAATGCTTTTCTAGGTGGCTGCCTTGCAAATTTACTCTGGGAATATGAAGGTTCCTTCAGCCCCAGGTGTGGGAACGGACTTGTTCGAATTAGCTCTTTCTTAATTTTCTGGTAAAAAGTTAGAAAAGCAAATTGTTTTTATCCATGGATAAATAGTTTTGAAAATCTCTTTTTTTCACCTTTGTAAGTTATGAACGGTCTCTGTGATTTACTAAATGATTGAGTAGACTTAATGTACTGGATAATACAACACAGGAGGTAAATGTCCCCTGCCCCCATTTTGATCTCCAACACCTCCACCCCCCAGGGCCACCCAAGCCCCCCCCTTCACCCCCCATTATGATCTTCTACACCCCACCCACCAGGCCCACCCATGCCCCCCTCACCCCCCAGCTTCCCTATTACACCCCCACCCACCAGGCCCCCCCAAGCCCCCCTCACCTTCCCTCCTACACCCCCTGCCTACTGTCACACTGTCTCTTTCAACACATCCCATTCCGCTTGTCACACCATCCCTGTCATGCAGTCACTCCATTCCAACTGTCACACAGAGCCCTCAATCACCAAACACACTTTCATACAGACCCCAATTTCCACCTGTCACACACAGCTACACTCCCAAGACACAGTCCCTAGTTCCTCTCATCCTGTCATACTCCTCTCCACTGTCATATAACGGTCTTCCCCCAATTCTCCTTTTCCCTCCCATCACTCTCCCATATCCACATTCACTGCACCAGTTAGACACTCACTCTCCTGCCATACGTACTCTACAATCCTTCATTCATACACACCCTCCTGACCCCACTCACGTCACAGTCCCTCAGCTCCCTGCAGTCACACTCCCTCGGTTCCCATTCCAACCACTAGATGCCGCTGTGAGACATGCGGTCATGCGCGCGATTGCGGTGCGCACTCACAGCGTGCGCTAGCCTAAGGGACTAGATACAAAAAATTTAGAAACATGGGCAAAATATTTTCGTTCTGAACTCTTGAAACAATTGCACCCTTTGCATGATGCAGTCAATGGCACGTGTTTATGAATTACTTGAGACTTCCACTGTTGCCTTCATGGTTTCATGGTTGTACCTGAGGCTTGAACATAACATCTTATAGCAAACTCTGCCCTTCTATACATAGGTTATGTGAATGTTGAGTCATCTTCTAATGGAATGGTTGATTTCTTTACTAAATATGATACTGGCACAGCTAGTCCTGCTTGCTAGATTCAGCTTGTTGGAGCCAACATATGTTTTTTTTTTAGGAGCTAAGGAAAATAAATCTCTCTCTCTGGAAATTTCCATTCCTCATTAATAATATCTGTTATAGTTTTGTGAATCAGAAATAATTTGTGTTCTTTTCTTTGATCCAGAAAGGCCCTTCTTTTCAACCGTTTTTTTTACATTTCAGAGCTAGAAAACGAACAAGATGCTCTTCTTGAAAAAAAAAGTTAGCCCTTCTTGGTGACGTGTCTTCACCAAATGAAGAAACCTCAACTTCCCTATCTGAATCTTCCATCTCTGAGGAAGGAGAAAGGTGTTCTATTGAAAATATATTTGAGGCATCACCTTTTCTGTAGCGGATCAGTGAGCCTTAATGTCAGTTTTTTTGTGGAAAAACATTGGCAAATGGTTGATCAAGTCTCACAACTGTTACAGTTTGTGGCAGAGAGGATTGAAACATACCAAAATTGTTGTATTTCTTGGGAAGGTGCTAGACTAATGTTTTGTTCTATTAAACAACCTGGAAATACTTTTTTTGTATCCTTTCTTATCACATAAAGCACAATGAGGTAGTTTATGCCTAGCTTTGATAGAGATCTATGCAGGTGGTGGTGGTTTAGAAAGACCAGAAGGGTGACACAATAAAATCATTCAAATATAACAAAGGGAAAATGAAGAAGCATTTTTCAAAGAAAGAGAAAAGGAGGAGGAATGCCAAGGACCAAATAAGGTTTCAATACACATTAGAAAATTGGCACACTAGATGGGCAAGGAGAAATTAAATTACATAATTCTATGGGTTTTTTTCTCTCAAATATCAAAGCATTTCCCCTTTTCATGTGTAATAGAATCAGCAGTAAACAAAGCTATATTCATGATCTGTTAAGATTATCAGTATTTGTTTATTCAGAAAGCAGATCAGATAAACAACAGGTGGCAGGAATACACTGAAGCTCTATACAGGAAGGATCTTAGCAACAGTGATTAACTCTATAATTTGTCAAATTAACTAGAGCCAGACATCTTGGATAGTCAAGTGAGAATGGGCCCTAGGCTACAGAAGTTGATGGAATCCCAGCAGAATCCCAACTATTCAAAATCCTATAAGATGATGCTGTGAAAGTGTTGTTTGCAGTATGCCAACAAATCTGGAAAACTCAAAAGTGGCTAATAGACAGGAAATGGTCAGTCTATCCTAAACATCCCAATCCCCTAAAAAAGAGGCAGTGCCAAAGATTGCTCTAATTATCGAACAATTGCACTAATTTAACATGCAAGCAAGATAATGCTTAAGATCCTACAAGCTCGGCTCCAACAATATATTGACCGGAAACTACCAGATGTGCAAGCCAGGCTCCACATGAGGTCAAATTGCCAATGTCCACTGGATAATAGAGAAAGAAAGAGAGTTCCAGAAAAGCATTTACTTCTGCTTCATAGACTAGTCTAAAGCCTTTGACTATGTGGATCACACAAAATTGTGGCATGTGTTTAAAGAGATGGGAGTACCAGATCATCTCATCCTCCTCCTAGAGAATCTGTATGTGAACCAAGAAGCCACAGTCAGAACCGAACCTGGTTAAGATCACGAAAGGAGTGCGAAAAGGTTGTATATTGTCACCCTATTTATTCAACTTATACTCAGAGTACACCATACGTAAGGCCGGATTGGATAAATCCAAAGCCGGAATCAATATTGTTGGAAGAAAGAAGAGAGTGCAAAAGCTGGCCTGCTGCTAAATGTTAAAAAAAGACAACGGCATACAGAGATTTCAGTTCCTGGCAAATAGATCAGGAAAAAGAGGAGGCAGTAACAGAATTTATTTTCCTAGGATGCCAGATTTCCTCAGATGTTGACATTAGCCATGAAATTAAAATACATTTGCTTTAGGGGAGGAAAGCTATGGCAAGCTTGGTCATGCTAAAGTAATAAATAAAGATATTACATTATCAACAAAGGTCCGATTTGTAAAAATGTATGGCATTCTCAGTAGTAACATATGGATGTGAGAGCTGGACCATAAAAAGGAAGGTTGTAGAATTGACACCTTTGAATTGTGGTGTTGGAGAAAACTGCTTAGAGTCTCTTGGACTGCAAGAAGATCCAATAAATCAGTGCTTCAGGAAATCAAGACAAACTGTTCACTAGAAGGTATGATCATGAAGCTGAAGCTCAAATATTTTGGCCATGTCATGAAAAGACAGGATTCCCTAGAGAAGACTCTGATGCTGGGGAAGTTGGAAGGCACTCAAAGAAGGGTGAGGCAGAGGTGGAGATGGATAGATAAGATCATTTAAGCAATGAACATGAGCTTGATGGAGCTCACAGGGGGCCATAGGGGTCTCAATGGACCCCCATGGTTATGTAGTTGGAATTATTCGGGGTAGGCTGATGGGGTTTAAGAAGGGAAGATGGCAATTGGAGAGTGAGCAGGGAAGTGGATACAGCTCCTTCGGGTGTATTAATGGAAGAAATACCCAGGGATTCTCATTAGTTTCAGTTTCAGTTTTTTACACGCAAAGCCTTTTCAGCAAAGCCTGAGCCTTCTAACTTTACTTTACTAACTTGGTTTTACGAGATGTGGCTGTGCTCAGTAATATTACTTGTGTGCAGCATTGGCTCGAATAGAATAGGGCTCAAATCGGGATCCTTCAGTAGTGCTGTAGGAAATTTCCACCCTCTAAGTTCATCAACACAGGTCCTTGATCCAACAAAATTATATTTCCTATCTGGCAACTTTCTATCATGTCCATCAAGTGAGATGAGACCAGAAAAAAAATCAATACATGATAGAGAATTCAGGGCATTAGAATAGCAAGTATAATACCACTCTGTTAAGTTTAACGTCCAGCCAGATGGTAAAGAATTATACTTCTGGCTCTTTGATCTATCCAAAGTTCCCATAGGGACTTTCTTGAAGTCTCCCTCAATAACAAATGTGTATTCTACAAAAGGAATGAATGTATCTACAATCTCAAAGGCCTGCTGCCCCTGATTGGAAGCATATAAATTACACAAAATAATTGTAATTTGTTCCACCTGTACCTGGAATTTAATAAAGTGACCTTCTCTACCCAATTCTATACATTTAACCTTATAATCAACCCTTTTTTTTTTCCAAAAAATAGCCACCCCTCTATTTTCTTCTAATATTAAGTAAAGATTACTTCCTTGACCTATTCTCTTCCCATTTTGTTATGTTCCATTATATTAAGATGTTTTTTGTAACATCACTATGTCAGCACCCATTTTTTTAATTCATTAGGAATACTTTACGTTTTATTGGAAATGCACACCCTATGTTTCAGTTTATTATCTTACACATTAAATTCAAAATGAAGGCAGATTTTTCGCTGTCATTTGCTTACTAAATTGTTTTCCCTAAATGTAACCCCACTTCTGGATCACTATCTTGTCGTGGTGAAGTGGCTTGTGTTTTTCCAAGGAAGCTGTGCACAAATTAGCATGTAGGATCACCCAAGATGGGCAGATACTTGCAAACCATTCCAGTATATTTGCCAACAAAACTTTATGGATAAGTACAACCAGAAACACAGACAGATGTGCCTGGCATGCTGCATCCATATGGTCACAGAGTCGGACACAACTAAAGGACTGAACAAAAACAACAAAAATTGAATCACATGCATTCCCCTTTTGTCTTCCCCTGTATCCCCTCCTGGCTGTGGATAAAGTGCATAAAAAATTTAAATACATTCCATACCTGTTAAACTTAACACATTTATACATCCATAATTTAAAATAGCTTTCTATTAGTTTCTAACTGGTTCAGCAGGGTATAACAGACCCTCACAAAAAGCTGCTTACAACATACAGAGTAAACATTAAACAGCCTTAAATTGGAGCCCTCAAAAGAAATACACTCCGTTCTCCTAAATGCTTGTAACATCTGTTTCTCCTGAAAATTCATGGACTTAATACGGTCCTATTCTTTATAGAACCATTTATATTCTTCCTCTCCACTTCAATACGATGTGCTCTCTATATCATTACTGGCTGTTTATTTGGATTCATTCTCAAGACCTTGGGTAGTTCCACTGAATCAAAATATATTACATTATGCCCATAATACACTCTGGTCAGCTAACTAACTGCAGATTACTAGGTCTGCTCCGGTTATCCAAGACCTCTAGTCTATTTTGTAGACTATAATTTGTTTTTCTTGTTCTGCCAGCTTGTCCTCCACATCTAAAACTCTCTATTCCACCTGGCCCATTCTCTCATAAATGTGGCAGATACCTTTTGAACAATAGACTACACTAATTTGTGAGGGGTCATATCCATAGAGAGTTCAAGCTGTTTAACATAGCTATGTTCTTTAAGCTCTTTGGCCTTTTTCCTATCCTTCTGGGCTTACACTTTTTTTTCACCCCTACTAAAACAGGCTCCAGTCATCTCAACCAACCCTGTGGATATTTTCACAAATGTATCCATATACTGAATCAGCCCTAACTATCTCACTACAGAGAACTGAAACATCAAGTCCTTTATAAGGATAATTCACAAGCCTCAATTCCCAATCTGCCCCGACCAATATTACCAAAACCTATGGGTCCGATCGCTTGGGTTCACGGCCACCTTCCCCTGTAGCTCCACTGGTTCTTGTTGTACCGGGAATCTGGATTTCTACTCTCCCACCAAGACAGCACACCGGACCTTTGCCAGAAAACCAACCACTGCTTCCATCACCTACAGCCTGCTAGAGACCTCCAAACCGCTTAATACCAGACCCAAACGCTGGTTCCTACACCAGACCAAAGCAACCACCACCCAGCCAACTCCTAGGCATCTGTTTACCACTCCTGCCCAGGTAGTCAAGATGTTCCTACTGGGTCAGAGCCCTGCCTTTTGGAGAGCAGCTATATAGCAACAGCTGTGACCCGATGTCTCTTGGGCCTGCCTTTAAAAAAACTCTATATATTTTGCTGTGATGAGCCTTCGCTTTGTGAAACAAAACACTGAGTATCACCCTGTACTGACCCCAGATTTTTGTTCCCAACTTATAGGACTACTAGGTGAATAAATCTGGGTTACGCTTTTTTTTAAGATTGATATTTCCCTAAAAAATAGACTATGAACTGGGATAGTTGTACACAAATTAGCATTAAATTAATGAAACTGTTGGTCAGTTTAAGATTGTGCCATTTAATTGGTAAATTATACTTTTTATACTAAACCACAAATTACAACATCAATATTATTTAATAGAAGCCATATTATTGAACAGAAGCCAATGTTAATATTAGTCCTGACCTTTTTAAAGGACCACTGCAGTGTAGTTTTTGCAGTTTGCTCTTTTGTAGAACTTAATAATTAACAACATATATTTGCACAGTTTACTATATATAATTACAATTTAACAGCCTTATAAAAAATGCGATTCGGCATATTGAATAGGGATCTATATAAGCCCATAGCATATGTTTTTTACAGAAGTTTTTAAGTTAGTGAACTTCTATCCAAAAGTAAGGTCTTCACTAACTAAAAAGTTCTGTAAAAGAAATGCTTTGTGCTTATATAGAGCCCTTTATAACTGGCTGAATCACAATTTAATAAGGCTGTCAATGTTTAACTATTGTATTCGGTTTTGTTTTAATGATAACATGACATTTTCTCTTTCTTGCTTGTAAATGGACTAGAAGCTTGGGGAGTAGTGGAAGAACATTGTACGCAGATAAGGGTCTGTATTGGTTTTGATACAAAGGGTTCTTTTCAAATAGTTCCTGTACAATTGTAGTCAATGGCAGAATAAGACTGGCAGTCTAAGATGGTTCTACCAATGATACAATCAGAGCCATCTAAATATAACATTTCTCAGAAATTTTTGCAGAGCTGCTAATGTTGTTATTTTGTTACATACTTCACAAGCATGTGATGTTTTTACCAAACAACAGTGGTCCTTTAAGCAGCTCATTACCAAATATGGCTTGCAGAACAATATGGCGCATTAAATGAATAGTGTAGTGTTAATACAAACCATGGTCCTTTGAAAGTATAAGTCACAAGTGAATTATTAGTTTTTCATGGACACGAGGTGCTTGCTTAGACCAACAGGGAGACACTGCCTGTGTTGTGCGCATTAGAACATGTAACATGGAGATTTACATCACATTTACAGCTTGCTCGAAGGAATGGGAAAAACCAACTTGGCAGGCCTGTAGAAGCAAGTGGATGGATATTAGAAAACCATAAAAAATTGATAAACCAAATTGTATTTGAGCAGGATAGAGGGTCTTTCATTATGCTAGATTAAAGTTATTTTTAAAAAGCTTTAGCTTTTTTTTTTTTAGCACTTAAACCCCACCATTTTTCAAATTCATGGAATTCCATTTTTTAAGTTATAAAGTTCTAATAATGTTTTAGGCCTTTACAGTACTCCAATTAGCTGCATCTAGAATTCAGTTTTGATCACATCCACATGTACCTGAATTGTCCTTGCAGCACCATGTGTAAATATCCCTTGTCACGCTCAGCTAAAAGAAAACATTGGCATTTTAATATTGGTGCATTTTATCATCATGAAGTACAGGTACTTCCTCGAGAACACTTAATGTGTTTATCTTGGAGTCTGGCACTGGCAAATGCTAACATATTAAGAAATATAAAAGTGTTAAGCGATTTAACACTGCAAACATTAGATGTCTGCTTCAGAAAGAGATGGAATATTGTTTTGGATATTGTGAAGTATCTTTAGAGGACAGGAGTCAAAAGTAAACCCATCATTCACCCCCTTTTATGTCTGCCCATAGTCTTCTTCTTAAAGGGACTTTGTATGTATGCTGTTCTACTTTATCAAGAAGAGCACTTAAAAGCAATGAAAAAAAATTAAACTTGATGCCAAATTTTACTGATTTGATTTTTTTTTTAATAAGATTCAGTTATTCCCCCAATGCCCTCCATACAGGCAGTATGCAAAGTGTTTGTTGGTTCTAAAAGTAATGAAAAGATGCAGAGACACTCAATCTGAGTAGCTTTGCTCTACATGTCTGGTTACCTGCCCACAGAGAGATATATCCTGCAGTATATCAGTCTAATCCATCCCTAAAATACCAGGCAATTTTACCCTGAACAGGAGAAACTACAAACCAGAGACGTAGGTTGCTCTCAGAGTGGGTTATCATGTCCATAGAACTAACCCATTAAGGTTATTTTGTTCTGTGATTGAGCACCTCTATTTTTTTGGTAGGAAGTAAAAGCACCATAAGCTCTCAACTGCTTGTGCCTCCTGCTCACAAAAATGCCATCACCTTGGGATTCTCCAAACATAATAAAATATGATCTAAAAAAAACGGCGATGTATTGTTTCAGGTCAAAGAGTATTGCATCAGAGATAGCAACCATGTGATTTCCATGTATGCCTTCTGCAAGTTAAAGGATCACTAAAATATCAGCATCAATGTAAGTTTCAATAAATGGTGACCATTTGGGAGAGACTCTACACTGAAAACTTCAGAAGAAAAATCCTGCTTAGCTTCAGTGTGGTGTGACCTCTTGGTTCCCTGACTGGAATAGAAACCCAGGTTGCAGCAGTAAAAGTACTGAATCCTAACCACTGGACCACCAGGGAACACAAGAATACAAGTACTAGAGCATTAGTAGGGCTGTGTCATGCATATATCTTATCGCATAGTCCCATATGTCCTTATTTTCCCCGATATTTTCACTTTATTTCAGCATTTGCTTTACTCTTTTCACTAATATAACTAAAGAAAGGTTTATCACTATTTGTTACAGACTATGCATTCTTAATTATGCTTCAGCCATAGCACATCTTTTACTTAGTAAATTATATAAAACTACATGAAAATAGACTATTCTAATCTTACTAGCCTTTTGTGTTTACAACATTTGCTATATACAACCTAATGTGTTTTATTCCCTGCTACTGTGAGGAACATACCAAATGAATTGTGCAGTTGTGACCGATGTGTGATCTACTGATATTATCAAGTACACACAATACAGTTGGTGATCAAGGCAAGGTACAATCAAGATGAGAGAAGGACACGTTAGTCAAACAAAAGTTCTAATGCATTTCCAAAACCTGCCAAGCCTATCCAGAAATCTGTCCAGGAGCGAAAAAGCAAAGTGATTACAGAGGTCCATGGGTAGGCTTGGCATGCTTGTGGCCTGGTTGCAGCAAAGTTGGCGTATTGGCAGACAGTAGCAGGTGATTAGAGCAGACTGGCACATGCTCAGACATGCTGAAGGACACCCAAGTCATCTTGGGAAAGATGGAGGAAGGAGATCAGTGGAGATATTATAAAAACAGGTTTTCTAAATCCACATTAACTTCATAATGTCTATGACTCAAATGCTTGGAAAATAGTTACTGAGAATCACTTCCCACTAAAAGGAGAGCAAGAAGCTATTTATTAAAAGAAAAGCAACAGTGATTACTGAGGTTTTATTCTTTTTAAAATTTTATGAAGCTCCAATATTTTCTGAAGCCATATATAGGGGTTAAGCTCAATTACATGGATGAAAATAAATATTAGACAACAGAATTAGAAAGTGTAATCATATTAATCATGGGTGTAAATAGCTTGTATGCAGATTTGTGCTTGCCAAATACCCCAGTTGCAGCTCCTCCTTTCCCATTTCTATATCTCAAATAATACGTGTATGTGTGTTTATGAAAATATAGGGTATGTAACAGGACAACTTACAGACAAAAGTATCACTGCATATATACATTTCTGTGCATATACAAACATATTTTATAGGCCTGTGCTTCGTGGACCGGGGCAGTAACGCAACCGTGATATTAATACATAAGAAAACAAGGTCAATGGTCCAGCTAGAACCAATGGACAGTGATACGACAGAGGCGTAAGTGCTTCAAGATTGAAAGCCTTACTCTTACTACTTAAAGGTATATGCATCCTGTAGAGGGGAATTAGTAGTGTATGATTACATTTATTTGCATGCACTATGTTTTTTAGCTTTGCATTAAAAAAAAAACTGTTGCAGGTGATGTTTACACCCCCAGGATTGAGCTAAATGTACCCTGTCCATGTGAGCATGCTCAGCTTTGCAGCCAATTAGCAATGCTGTATGCAGCCAGCTAGATGAAGCTGCTACACTGGGTCCTTAAAGGACCATAAATCAACTTTGAAGTAAAAATGGTTGGGCGGTTACACAGTTGTTCTTTAGACATAAACCCTCGCTTGATAAACTCTGACAATTTATAATTGTACTGAAACCAATCATTTCAGATACTTCTTCCTATTTTTAATCTGTCTTTTAGACGAATGAGCATTTATGCTTGATTTATAGTCCTGCAATGGCCTGCAACATTTGAGGAAGAGAACATTCATGGTCTGTGCATGTGTGTCTGTGTGAGTGAGTCCATGCAATTCACTGGGGCTGGGAGAGATCTCAGGGGCAATTCACTAGGGCTGGAGAGGTAATGGGGCAATTCACTGGGGCTGGGAGAGGTGATGGGCAATTCACTGGGGATGGGAGAGATCACATGGGCAATTCAATGGGGCTGGGAGAAATCACAGGGGCAATTCTGTAGGCCTGGGGGAGGTGATGGGGTCAATCTCTGGGGGCAAGGGAAGTTTCACCTGGAATGTAGATAAAACAATCAGTGAATGAAGGGACACAGACCTTGTTCTGGATATTACAGAAATCTAAAGGAAAGCTGCAGCTCAATTCAAAGACCAAAAAGATACAATGTATTATGTATGCTAATTTTCGCTGGATTTTCAGGGTGTCTCAACATTGATAGAAAACCGTTTGCAAATGCAAGAAATTCAGCACACTTTAGGGTAACTTTAATTGTTTATTTTGGTATTTTTTCATGCAGTTTTTTTTTCATACACTACTAATTCTCCTCTATCAGATGCATTCATAATCCAGCTCACTTGCATATACCTTTAATGATTACTGTGCACAAGTATAGGACATATCAATACTGTTGAGACTCTTGCCACATATCTTGGACTGACAATAATCATTCAATTGCAAAACCTTTCTTAAAAACCTTCCTCAAAACATATATTTAATACAGTAGTTAGGTTAGACTCTACAAAGATCTACTACACAGAACTGTTTTGGTAACTTCTGAGACAAATGCAATTATAATACTAGCTATGATTTGAGATAAATACCTGCTTTTTAAAAAGCAGGCGTTGCTCTCAAATCATAGCTAGTATTTGTAGTCCTGTATGACTTTTACAAGGTATTCTACATCCAAATGATCAAAGCAAGATCATGAAATCAAAAGTACCTGCTCTCACATTTCTGACTCTGGGTAACATTGCTGGAATCCTAACCCAAAAACAGAACATTTTCCGCCCAAAGACAAAACACACCACACAGTGACTGGGAAAAGGCTACAACCGGCTGAAAACACACTGACCCATGAATTTTTTTTCACTGTGCAGAATAGCCACATTGACCTATTGTCTATCCTGACATGGACTCTGACTTCTTACAAAAGGCTATGGACTGGCATTTCAACACGTGGTTGATCAGATTAAGCTTGTCCTCTACCATGTGAGCCCCGAGCAGAACTGTTCCAGCCAATGAGCCATTATCCACAGTTCCAGTACCATGACGTTGGACAAAGGTTTGTGATAATGTGAGCAGTAATATGAATGCACGCAGAATACATGTGAGAGAGATCACGGCTTGAAGTCGTCACACTTAAAGGGCATAGAAATAATCACAGGTTTATATTATATTAGAAAGATCAACTTTTGTTTTCAGTCTCATCAGCATCAATAACTGGATCATCTTCACAGGGGAAGGTGCATTTGAAGCTATTATTATTGGAAATCAGAGTGACAAGGTAGAGAGATAAGAGGGAAAAGTTAAAAATGTGCGATATCGTCTACTCATACCAGTGGAACGCAACTCCTGTCATTAAGGGACGGAAAAGGGCTACATTGTAAGGCAATTCCCACTCAAAGGACCACTAAAGTCACATATTCTTTTCAACAGCTAAACTACAAAATAGGAAAATGTTAAAAAATGAACAAAAATAAGAATCTTGTTTCTATTTATCTAATTTGGGAGACGACTTTAAATGCATCACAATAGAAACATGGCAGCTAAACTCCTAGTTCTTTTAATAAGACAAAATATTGATTGTTTGCAAGGACGAATCTTCCAGACAATATAGCAGCACTAATGAACTTGAAAACAAATCAGCATAAAAAAGTTAAAAATATGTGCTTTATTTTTAGGTTTTTGAGTTCTATTCCCCCCCCCCCCCCAATATCAAGTTATTCAAATCACAAAAAGCTGCCCCACAGTGGCCCTTTAAAGGAACAGTAATCGTAAAATCAGCACAAAAAATAAATTAAAGGGACATGGAACACAACAGTGTTTTTCATGCATTTAAAAGAGCATCTTTTAAACATAAAAGTGTTTATTTCAATGAAAAAATAGAGTGAAAAACTTGTTAAAACTTCATTCAAACAGACATAAAATTCAGAAAGCTTATTTTAGTCTATAGATCTCATTGGGTGACAGAGGGCAAGATCCCAAAATTAGTTAAAAATCTCAATACACTTTTTTTTAAATTTCGTTACTTCCACCAACAAATTGGCATGGTCAGGCAGTAAAAACAACATATACCATTCCCTTTTACAAATTAATGCAATATTCAATAATATAATAATCATATTCATACTGATACAATCCATTACATATCAAATCATTGAGCTCTGACACATGCATTTGAAAAAGAAAACACACTTAAACACATTATAAAATACTCTGATGCAAGAAATACATTTTAAAAAAAAATCTACGTCCTGTTAAAATCCTCAAACTCAGCAATATTTTATGTATTGTGTTAAAATGCAAAAAAAACTTTGACAAATCACTTATATATGCTTTTGATCAGTCTTACTTTATGGGCCACTCATTGCAGGTTTCATTAACCTGCAAGTTTTGTGCTTGGGAATGCCATGTGTCTCTTTCCACCATCTCCCCCCTGTCCCTTCCCTGTGTGTGTCTCCTCTGTGAGTCAGCTGAATGTTTGCGTATTGTATTTTCAAAGTCCGGCGTGCCTGGCGTTGTTGGTGTAAGTGTTACCGTCTTGGCCGTCGTGTATTTTCTAAGTTCCGCGTGCCTGGCTTTTCTCAGCCTCGTTTTCATCCACTTTCAGAACCTTTTAAGTTTCTTGTCCGCCATTTTTTTCCTTGCTTAGCCGATTTTGGATTGTCAAAACCCCCCAAATATGGCTCAAAATTGCTTGCAAGCTCACTCACAGGCTACCTGGCTGTCCCCTTGTGACGTCTGTGAGTGTGTTATTATATTTGGTAAATAGTTTTTTTTGTTTTTTTTAGAGTTACGCGCTTGGCTTGCAGTTGCGACCCTCTTTGCATTTTAACCATGAGCCTAAGTCCTGCGCTGTACACGGCTCGCTTTGCGAGGCTTCACAGATGAGCACCTTTGGTGCTCATCCAGCCTAAGTCGTGCACCGTACACGGCTCGCCGCGATTCACAATGTCGCAACTGCGTGACCAACATCGCAAACGTTACGGACAGTGTCCTTGGTCCACAACTATTGTAGTAGTATAAAGGGCTTCCAATCAATTCAGTATATCATAACCTATTACTTGGGTCCCTACAAAGACTGTTGTGGTAGCTTTGGAGCCAGTAGCTCCTATAATCTATCTACAAGCTACCACAACATATTCATATGTCAAGTGAATAGGTTTGTAAATGTATTCATTTAGTTTGCACTTAAGTTTATTATATAACTAGCGACTTGCCCGTCAAAAATTACGGCAATAAAATTTGAAGCCTGGCAATGCTGTTTGCCACACAATGCGAGCCCCCCCCACCTCTAATTTATGGGCCTAAGGCGATCATCGCTGCTCATTGCAGGCCTCGGCCAACCCGCAACTTTCGTGCACCGCAATGAGCACCATTGGAGCTTCTCTCGAGCCCTGCAAGGAGCGCCTTTGCCACTCATTGCGAGCCCTGCAATAAATCGGCTTTGGTTCTCATCGCGAGCTTCTCCCCACTCTCTCACCCCTGTGTCTCTTTCCCCCTCTCCATCCCCTTTGTCTAGTTCCCTCCCGTGTCTCTTTGCCCCCTCTCCCTCCCCTGGGTTTTGTTTTCCCTTATGTCCCTCCCCTGTGTCTCTTCCCTCCCACTCTCTCACCCCTGTTTTTTTTTGCTCCTATTTGCATCTACAGGTGTGAAACCGTTTGTGGGCTTGGGAAATTGATCATTTTCCCCAAGCTCGAAATGTGTTTCCGATTTCCGTGCTTGAAAAAAAATTACGACTTTACGGCCACCATTTTTTCCTTGCTTAGCCGTTCTGAGAAACCTTACTTACTTGTGCTGTGTGCGAGATTGTAAGCTAATTTTCTAACTAATTGGCTTTTTTTGGCGGCCCCAGAACGGCTTCTGCGTTACGGGCTTTAAAAAAAAATAGCGGACGTCAATTATATTAAGTAATGCACTAATGTTTACCTTTAATATTTCTATAGCTAATTATTTTTTGTATTAATTATTCCCCGTACCTATTGAAAGCACGTAAGACTGTTGTATTTACTTCGTTAAACTTATCAATATATTTATCTAAACACAGGGATCAATAACAAAATATAAAACGGTACCTACAACTGTGTTATAGATTCAGGACAGTTGATTATAATTGTTGTGGATGGGACAGCCTTTTTCAATCGTCGGATTTTTATAATTTTGATTTAGGTTATGTTTTAAATATTTTTTTATGGTGGTCAATCCAATTACTCTCCAGATATGGTTTCCTTCAGGTGGGAATTACTTTGAAAATGTTGTCTCTCCATATAAAATGTAGTTTCTTACACTTGCCAATAGTAAGGTCCTTTAGAACAACATATACAGTGGATATAAAAAGTCTACACACCCCTGTTAAAATGTCAGGTTTCTGTGCTGTAAAAAAATGAGACAAAGATAAATAATTTCAGAACTTTTTCCACCTTTAATGTGACCTATAAACTGTACAACTCAATTGAAAAACAAACTGAAATCTTTTAGGTGGAGTAAAGAAAAAAAAAAGAAAAATAATGTGGTTGCATAAGTCTGCACACCCTCTTATAACTGGGGATGTAGCTGTGTTCAGAATTAAGCAATCACATTCCAAATTGTGTTAAATAGGAGTTAGCATATACCTGCCATCATTTAAAGTGTCTCTGATTAACCCCAAATAAAGTTCAGCTGCTCTAGTTGGTCTTTCCTGACATTTTCTTAGTTGCATCCCACAGCAAAAGCCATGGTCCACATAGAGCTTCCAAAGCATCAGAGGGATCTCATTGTTAAAAGAATTTCCAAGGCATTAGATATACCATGGAACACAGTGAAGACAGTGGAGGAAATATGGCACAACAGTGACATTACCAAGAACTGGAGCTCCCTCCAAAATTGATGAAAAGACGAGAAGAAAACTGGTCTGGGAGGCTACCAAAAGGCCTACAGCAATATTAAAGGAGCTGAAGGAATATCTGGCAAGTACTGGCTGTGTGGTACATGTGACAACAATCTCCTGTATTCTTCATATGTCTGTGCTATGGGGTAGAGTGGCAAGACGAAAGCCTTTTCTTTAGAAGAAAAACATCCAAGCCAGGCTACATTTTGCAAAAACACATCTGAAGTCGCCCAAAAGCATGTGGGAAAAGGTGTTATGGTCTGATGAAACCAAGGTTGAACTTTTTGGCCATAATTCCAAAAGATATGATTGGCGCAAAAACAACACTGCACATCACCAAAAGAACACCATACCCACAGTGAAGCATGGAGGTGGCAGCATCATGCTTTGGGGCTGTTTTTCTTCAGCTGGAACTGGGGCTTTAGTTAAGATAGGAGGGAATTATGAACAGTTCCAAATACCTGTCAATATTGGCACAAAACCTTCAGGCTTCTGCTAGAAAGCTGAACATGAAGAGGAACTTCATCTTTCAGCATGACAACGACCCAAAGCATACATCCAAATCAACAAAGGAATGGCTTCACCAGAAGAAGATTAAAGTTTTGCAATGGCCCAGCCAGAGCCTAGACCTGAATCTGATTGAAAATCTGTGGAGTGATCTGAAGAGGGCTGTGCACAGGAGATGGACAGATTTGGAGTGTTTTTGCAAAGAAGAGTGGGCAAATCTTGCCAAGTCAAAATGTGCCATGCTGATAGACTCATACCCATAAAATCAAAAGGTGCTTCAACAAAGTATTAGTTTAAGGGTGTGCATACTTATGCAACCATTTATTTTATTTTTATATTTTTTCTTCCCTCTACCTAAAAGATTTCAGTTTTTTTTTAATTGAGTTGTACAGTTTATAGGTCACATTAAAGGTGGAAAAAGTTCTGAAATGATTTGTCTTTGTCTCATTTTTTTACAGCACAAAAACCTGACACTCTAATTCTTTCAATTGAAAACCTGTCCGGTTTGCCAGTTACTGCTCCATTTTCAAAGAAAACAAAAAATGTGTATGTCTGTCTCTGTTATTTTGAGCTCAGAATTCTGTCAAACATCAATTAAATTCCATCAGTAGTTCTAAGCTATGGTAGCTTTCATCACCAAACATACAGAGTTTTGGTGGGCAATAAAGAGCAAGTGCTATAACTTTCTCATGTATACTAAAATGTATGTAAGCATACTCTTTCACATTTAGGTGGAAACTTCCCTTTAACATCTGAATTTAGACAAACCACCCTTAATTAGCCCTGCTTTCTAATTTAGCTTCACTTTCTTATCTTAACTAACTGTTGCTGCTTATATAATACCATTGCTAGAATTCACCTATTCTCATCCAAGGACAAAATACTGATTCTAGCTTGGTCTATGCCTTTTCTTTTCTTATCAGCTTACCTTGCAAAATACTATCCAGTTAATCCAAAATACTGAGGTTGAACTCATCAACACTGAACCTGCTGATCCATATAAGCCAGTATGAGTTATTTACATTGTGTAAATATAATAATAATACTAAATAACAACAGCAATTAAAAAATAGTCTGTTGTACAATGATCAAATGATTGTGACCAAGCTGTCCCCAGACATGATTTGCCCCTCTCATGAACTTTTTTGCCTTTTATGGGATGGTTTATATGCAAGGTGCAATCTCAAATCGAAAATTTACCCAGCATTTGGGGGCTGGTGTTTCCTTTTTGGCAAAGTCACACCGATTGGTGATTTATGTTCAAACGTAACAACACTAACAAATATGGGTAATTTCTGTATTACCAAAAGTAGTAGAGAGGTCCATGAGAATCTCCATATGTCTCCTCTTCTATAATTGCACAAATGAGCTAAAATTAGAGGCTGCACCCATAGTCGTTACTTTGCCACAGTATATGCCAGGGGTGGGTAAATTCAGTCCGGGAAAGACCCACACAGGCCAGGTTTTGAGGATATGCCTGCTGTGTGCAGGTGAGTGATTCTTCATTCATCCTGGTTGACTCACCTGTGCACAGAATGGATAGCCTCAAATGCCGGCCTGTGTGGGGTTCTTCAGGATCAGACTTGCCCACCCCTGGTATATGCAATAAGGCTTAATCTATTCTAAATTGTGATTCTCTTTCTTTGTAAATGTATATAAAAATGTTTGTTCAAGCAATCCATACATTTAACAACTTTTAACATAACCTGTGCTTTCACTTAAAGGTGAAATGTATGGTATAATAATTATACCATAGCTCATGTGAATGTTTTATCATTTGCAGAATGCGTGGGTGTATTACACAGGGGAGTCTGGTCACATTCTCCTTGCTAGACAATCATGCTGCTAAAGCAAAACGCTTTCAAAGATGGGGAGTGTGCATTAAAATGATCAGAAGATATACCACTAGTACACTAGGCTGCCAATAATTAGATTTGTTGTTTCTTTCAGTGTTGCTACTTTGAAGACCTTAACAGGAGCTTAAAAAAAAAGGTAGTTTATCTAGTCCCTGTAAAGTTAAGCATTCTCCCAGTGCTTGGTTAATAAGACTAGGGATATGATGGCCCTTTCCTGTTATGAGTACTCGAGCACACCACCAGCAGGCTGCAGTGGCGGTGAGCATCCGCTAGATGTTGCTGCCAAGATTTTGCTGCTGATGTCATAGCTTTAGGGTTATGGTAAAGGTAATAGTTTAAGCTTGGAAATTGTGTACAATCTCAGCAGCGCTTACAAACTGTATATAATTTCTGGCAGAGCCATCTAGCAGATCCTTGCTGCAACTGACCCATCTGCAGTACTCATAACAGGAAAGATATTTAATTCAAAATAATTCAAGTATGTCTGCAAGAAGCAGAACACATCCAGAGATAGAGCTAGTGGAGCCTTTCAGGTTCTTATTTACCATCAAATTTACATTTCTATGTAACATAGTCATAAACAGAGAGGTGATAAGAAGCTACAATAAACATTAATTAAAAAGACACTAAAGAAAAAAATATGCATTGCCTTCTGACTAGCTCTAATTATAGTGTGTGAGGGCATATTTACTATAGTAAATAATTATTTTCTGTTTGACATTGCAGTCTGCTTCAATTTTTTATTTTTTATTTTTATTAAAACCACCTTAGATATCCATTTATATTTTCCTTTAAAACCACCTTGGATATCCATTTATATTTTCCTTTAAATATTCCTTTAAATACAGGTTAGGAAAAACACAAACAAGCTTGACAGTGACAAGACATGAAAAACATAAACAAACTTGACAGTGATGCGTTTGGGTCAAGTATGTGATAGGAGGTGAAAATTATAAACATCTTGAGTGGCTTCACTTTAAGAACCACTGTATGATGAAAATGTATGCTTTAACATTTTGAGTCTAAGACAATAGACAGAAATAATGTCATAAAGCCAGTTTTTAATTAGAAAATATATATTTTTAAAAACCTGGTCATATTTTTAAATGTACTGTTTTGAAAAACTTCACTTGAATATTTGCAAATTTTTTTAGATTGTATTTATGAATAATACAACCTCTAATGTATTACTTTTTATATGTGTTTATGCTACAGTGGGATCAGTTATTTTGTATTCAGTAGCTCAACTTCCTGAGATGGGAGGAGATGTTGAAGACACAGGAAGTTCGTGCTGCTGGGAGCACTGGTAGTAGTTGCTGCCACTTTCCCACAATGCAGTGTACAAGAACACACCCATCGCAGGAAGTAACAGGCAGCAACAGTCAAGAAAACAAAATGAAAGCCTGCAGCAAAGAATAATTGCATATATAAATTGCAAAAAGTAAACACTGCATTTAGTTCATTTGCTTTCTAATGATATTTTGCCCATTCTAATGTTAAGTTAAATCATATATAAAAAAGAAAACATTACCAGTGTAGTCCTTTAATGCCACTAATGGTATTTAGATACAGCTATGATACTTTGGTGAATTGTGCATGTAAAGGAAGGATGAAGGAGCAAAACTTGTAGTTTACATTGCAATTGTCTGCTTCGAGTATGTGCAGGGGAAGGGTGTCAGTGTCAAATACTAAAATATCCAATTACATAACAAATCCTGATATGAAAAACAAGACTATCCGGGTCCATTCTGGTAGGAAGTGCTGAAGCCAGACAAAATGAAACCTTTGTTTAAAAACCGTCTTCAAAAATTATGCTTTTCTTCTAAAAATACTTTTATTCGCATGGCTTACACAGCTACTGATGTTCTTCATAAACATATGCCATTTTTCCTAATCTACAGTGTTTTTTAAATAGGTAAAACAGAACTTTAGTTCTTTGTTCCAAGTTTGTGATCCTGAGAAGCAAATGTTATTTATTCAGGAGCAAAAGGATACAATCCAGGATCATTGCTAAGCCTGACCATATAGTGTTCATCTGAAAATCCTTTTCAGCTGATAGGGTTTCTGTTGAATAGACGTCTACAATTTCAGATAATTCCTTACAAATTGCAGTAGACTTGTTTAAGGCCTGAAAAACTAATTTATAGCACAGTGAACCAGAAGGCAGGGGAGAATGAATGGGGGAGACAATGTAAACAGGTGTTTCCCTAAAACCCTCAGCATGGCTACGACTAATAGTACAGGAAATTGATCTCCAGAGGCAGCAAATTGTTAGCATCTCTAATGCATTTTCAAATTCCTACTGTGCAAAATCAGCTTGTAAAAACAGGTCATTTCTAACAAGTGCCTTGTCTGTGTTCCTACACCGTTTAATTTCAGATGACTTTAATGAGAACTCTGCTACATATTTTACCTCCCATCTGGTTCCTATTTGACAATGAAATATTTGTACTTCCCCAAAGAGTGCACTTCTTGAGTTTTAAGAACAGATGTCTCTCCTTAAACACATGACGGCAGCAGGTCCCTTTGCATTGCTCAAAAATGAGCTATTTATTGTAGTGAAATAACTTTGGATTAATCAATTCCCCAAAGAATCCAACATTCGTGTCCTCTCTGTTGGGGAATGATTCTTTAAGAGTGTACTTCCTCCAAGATAATTATAAAAAAAAGGAAAAAAATAAAAATAAAAAATAAATAAAAAAATATATATATATATATATATATATATATATATATATATCATGCACCCACACACTTATTTATAGTGCCTTGCAAAAGTATTCACCCCCCTTGGCATTACTCGTGTTTTGTTGATTCACAACATGGATTGTTTGAGGATTTGCATCATTTAAATTTACAGAACATGCCCACAACTTTAAAGATGTTTTTTTTTTTTTACTTTGAAGCAAACAAATAGGACAAAATAATAGAAATAGTCAATGTGCATAACTATTTACCCCCCTAAAGTCAATACTTTGTAGAGCCACCTTTTGCGGCAATCACACCTCCAAGTAGCTTTGGATAAGTCTCTATGAGCTTGCCACATCTTACCACTGGGGTTTTTGCCCATTCCTCCTTGCAAAACTGCTCCAGCTCCTTCAAGTTAGATGGTTTGCGCTTGTGAACAGCAAACTTTAAGTCTGACCACAGATTTTCTATTGGATTGAGGTCTGGGCTTTGACTGGGCCATTCCAACACATTTACATGTTTCCCCTTAAACCACTCAAGTGTTGCTTTAGCATTGTGTTTGGGCTCATTGTCCTGCTGGAAGGTGAACCTCCATCCTAGCCTCAAATCACGCACAGAGTGGTACCGGTTTTGCTCAAGAATATGCCTGTATTTAGCACCATCCATCTTTCCCTCAACTCTGACCAGTTTCTTGGTCCCGGCTGCTGAAAAACATCCCCACAGCATGATGCTGCCACCAACATGTTTCACTGTGGGGATGGTGTTCTCTGGGTGATGTAATGTGTTGGATTTGCACCAGACATGACGTTTTCTTTGATGACGGAAAAGTTCAATTTTGGTCTCATCAGACCAGAGCACTTTCCTCCATACATTTTGGGAGTCTCCCACATGTCTTTTCGCAAACTCAAAACGTGCCATTTTGTTTTTTGCTGAAAGTAATGGCTTTCTTGTGGCCACTCTGCCATAAAGCCCAACTCTATGGATCGTACGGCTTATTGTCGTCCTATGTACAGATACTCCAGTCTCTGCTGTGGAACTCTGCAGCTCCTCCAGGGTTACCTTAGGTCTCGGTGCTGCATCTCTGATTAATGCCCTCCTTGCCCGGTCCATGAGTTTTGGTGGGCGGCAGTCTCTTGTCAGGTTTGCTGATGTGTCATGTTCTTTTCATTTGGTTATGATAGATTTGATGGTGCTCCTGGGGATCATCAGAGATTTGGATATTTTCTGTAAACTAACTCTGATTTGTACCTCTCAACAACATTGTCCCTTACTTGTTTGGAGAGTTCCTTGGTCTACATGGCAGTGTTTGGTTAGTGGTGCCTCTTGCTTAGGTATTGCAGCCTCTGGGGCCTTTCAAAAAAGGTGTGTATATGTAATGACAGATCATGTGACACTTAGATTGCCCACAGGTGGACATCATTTCACTAATTATGTAACCTCTGAAGGTAACTGGTTGCCCCAGAGCTTTTTATGGGCTTCATAGCAAAGGGTGTGAATACATACGCACTTGCCAATTTTCTGTTTTCTATTTCTAAAAAATAGCTTTATGTATATATTTTTCTCACTTCACCAACTTAGACTATTGTGTTCTGATCCATCACATAAAATTCAGATTAACAAAACATTGAACTTAAGGCTGTAATGTAAAAAAATAGGTAAAAAGTCAAGGGGGTGAATACTTTTGCAAGGCACTGTATATATATATATATATCATTTTATTTTTTTGCGTGGTGCTTACGACTTAGCGATGAGCACCAGAGCCGTTAAACTCGGTAAGCCTGGCATAGTGAGGCGAGCCGTTAAAAAAAACATACAAGACGCAAAAAATTACGAGATTAGCGGCCGAACCAAAAACCCGAAAAACACACTAAATACACTTTAAAAAATCCCAAAACATCACAAACAGCATGGGGCAACAGCCAGGAGGTCTGTGAGTGAGGTGGAACGCAAATTTAACTCGATTTAGAAGATTTTCACCACACGAAAATCGCCTAAGCAAGAAAAAAAATGACGTCCGAAAAAAAAAATGAAAACGAGGCGACACGACCCCGGAGCACGCAAAACACTGCAAACCGCGTACCACTTTACACATCACACAATACGACCTACAACATACACTATTAGAAAAGCAGGAAAATGCTCACGAGACGCGTACCACATTAATAACATTATGACTAAAAAATCCCGCTTTACAAAATAAACCATCGGCTTTACCTCGCGCACGCAGCCTATTTAGAATGCACACTTCAAACATTCATTACACTTTATAAGCAGGGCACTAACACTCACAATGTATATTCTATGCAGATGCAAAATACAAACAGATTGTTAGCTCTTCAGCCTATTGCATCGCTGCATATATCAATTATATAAAGTATATTAATTTATTGCATAAATATTTATAACTTACTTAATTGAATAAATCATTAATTATTACTTAACTACATATACTTAGAAATATATATATCTCTCAGAGGACCAAAAGTACACAACATGAGAGGCTCGCAATCTTTGCAAGGCATGAGATGTGCGCCGAAGACGCTCAGCGCAAGCCTCGCAATGAGCGCCAAAGGTCCTTACAGTACAAAACGGTTTCAATTAGGTCTCAAACAGCATTCCCATGGCTTCAAATTTTATTGACAGTCATTTTTTTACGGGCAAGACGCTAGTGTATATATATATATATATATATATATATATATCTTCAGTATAGGATAAAGTTACTGTGTAAAACACATTTTTTAAATTGAAATGTACATAGCACTGCAAATTGGAGAGAGTGAACAGTCATTTAACAAAAGTTTTGTTTTCCCTTTGGAAAAAAAACTAAACACAAAAGAATTCTAAAGAAATTTCTATAAAAAAGAAACTCCACCAATAAAAAAAGAGCCTTATAATTCAACATGTAGAATGAATGCATCTTCCTAAAAGTAAAATCCTTCGCTAAGTTAATAAGAGCAAGTGCAGAAGGGGGAGCAAATTATTTTGTCTTTTGTCCAATTTTCCGGCATCGGTTAAACCGGACAAAATTGATGAGCAGGAAGTAGCACACTGTATCACTATTTGATTCGTCACAGCCTCTTTGGAGCCTGTTCTGAGCAAGTGTTACAAATTGAGCCCTTTTTGAGCACATTCTGAGCATATTTAACCTTCTGTACTTTTTTGACCTATTGAGCCTAAAAGGAGAATACTCTGAGCCTATTTGACCTATTGAGCCAAAAAGGAGAACATTATGAGTTTATTCATCCTTCAGAGCAAATTTGGAGGACATTATGAGACTATTTGTCATTCTGAACCTATTTGGAGCACACTCTGAGCCTATTTAACATTCTGGGCCAAAAATGAGGATATTCTGTGCCCATTTGACCTTTTAAGTCTATGTTTGGACACCTTAAATGCTTGCTATGGCTTCAAACAAAGATGTTAAGCGACAGTGGTGGTGGTGGCAAACGTAAACACAGGTCCATAACGATTGAAGAGAAAATTGAACTGTTGAAAAAAACTTGACCGTGGTGTTTCAGTGAGTAACTATTGAAAATAATGAAAATGATAACAATGTAACACATTTTCATTTATCAAAGCAAGAAGAAGTTGTTCATGAGTTGCTTGAGTATGCAAAAAATGTTACATAACCTGTTGCTAACGATATAGCAAGTAATCTTAAAGAAGAAAATCTTACAGATAGGATGAATGCAGATGAAGAAACACCTGTTGTCCATTATCTTAGATACTATCAAATTATAGACACGGTTTGAATGTTGAAAAACATAGGAAGTAATGAAAATGATAATGATGAAGATAAAACATAGGTAGTTGAATGACTTTACTATGACAAGTTAATTAATGTGGTGAGCAAATTAATTAAAGGACTAGAGCAATATAGCCCCTTTACAGCACAAGAACTACTGAGTTTGTTTTTGTTGCATGAAAAATTACACAAGGAAAGATCTAAACAAATGAAGCAACCTCGTTTGGATTAAATGTTCAACAAGATTGCCAAGAGTACCGTGTGCCCTGTGACTTCATCTTCAAATATCCCAGATGTCACACTGCCAGCATCAGAAATCCAAGATGAGCTTTGTAACTATGAAACATACAGTAATCAGGACAGTTTCAAATTCAAGAGCTTAGTTATTAGATTAACAGTTCCAGTTCATTTTTACAATTTTTCACTTTATGAACTGTAAGCTACAAAATGGGGTACTTGCAGTTGGTTGAGATTTACATGTACAGTATACACTGTATTTAAACTGATTGATTAATACCTGTATACATAAGAACATGCAATGTTCTTGTAAAGCATGTAGATCTTTAAGCTCCAGTGCTCCTTTTTATTCATTAAATACTTCTACTAACTTGTTGACAAGCCCATTTGATGAACTATTACATCCAACTTCATGACATGGGCTTGTCCACAACTTAGTAGAGAGAGAATTATTTACTGAATGAAAAGGAGCACTGGAGCTTTAATGAATGCAAAGGAGCAGTGGAGCTTTCAACCATCTTTGTTTTACTTTAATAGTTGTATGTTTACTCTTTATACAATAAAAAAAAATCTCTCTCTAGAAACTTGTTGACAAGCCTGTGGTATTCCATGTCCCATCCCAATTCATGACATGGGATTCTCAACAAGTTGTTAGAGAGAGAAGTATAGACATTTATTTTATAGAGAGTAAACAAGCAGCTATCAAGGTAAAACAGAGATGGTTAAAAGCTCCATTGCTCCTATTCAATAAGTAAAGCTCCACTGGCCCTTTTCATTTAGTAATGCACCACTGGTCCTTTTTATTCTGTAAAGCTGTATTGATCTTTTTGAGTCAGTAAATAGTTTTCTCTCAACATCTTGTGTACTTTGTATCATTCATTATGAAGTACTTCTTGTAAAGTATATAATTTTGCAGTATTCTGGTCTGGCAAAATCAATTTTCCGACAAAGCCCCGGCCGGACAATGTCGGAAATTTGGTAATGGACCTTTTATTATTATTCTCTTTTAAATAAACTATAGATACCTGTAACCCCAACCTTATTCCTTTTGTCTACTTTTGGCAAGGTTTCCACATTCATTCTACTCAGCAAACTGAACCCAGACCTCAATACAAAAAAAAAAGAAAATAAATCTATATAATAACAATTCTACCAGATCACATCATGATACCATACCACAGTCTTATGTTTCCTCAAGGAGAGCCTGTAAAGCCCTTTTCCCAAAAGCTCAGCAAAAGCTTCAGAAAACATGGAGACAATTGTACTAAAGCAATGACATATGCTTCTAAGACTTACCATAAGTTTGTCTCACAAGGAAATGAACTCCAAATTCAGCCTTGCCAGTTTACTTACAACTTCACAATCTCATTAGAATCACATTTCAATTACAGCTCACTTATAGAGATAATTGTTTGTCAATGATCACAAAACAGATTGGGAAATTCATATTGTAAAGGAAAACAAGCCCTGGGTGGAGCAAACTCCTTCACCCGCTGTACTTGTGGGAACCATTAAGATGAAACTACTACAACATAAGCATTGTTTCTGTAGTTCACTTTCCTTGAGATGTTGCTTCACATGCTACATTTTTGAGACTATTCCTCAATAGGTTCCCTGACATAAGGTTTGGCAAACTAAATCTATAGACTATACCAAAATGTACTTAATTGCAGCCAGTACATACCTTAAATTATAGGGGTACTTGTGTTGGGACATTGGAGTTTTTGCGCTTAGCAGAATAGTTATCATGCAGCATGCTAGAGACCATGAACCCTACTATCAGATGGCAAAAAGTAGAAATCGGATTGAAGAAGATACTCCGTAAAAAACAAAAAATTGGAAGATTGGGACACTGCTTTCATTTTTCAATGGATATTTCAGAATTTTTTTCAGAATGGCGCATTTATAGGTTGCTTTGGTGGTGTGTATATCTAAAGAGAGAGATCACTTGACTTATTCCACTCATGTAACTAATCAGACTCACAAAAATGTGTCAAGAAACTTGTAACAGTTGTCTAAAACATTTTGCCACAGTTTAGGGGATCAAATAGCATCCTTACACTTAAACAAACTGAAATAACGATAGACAACAAGCTATTGACCACATTTTGCTAGTCATGAGGGCGTATTAAATACTTTCAAAGAATGGTGTTTGGGTGCAAGAGGAGAAAGAAGGTGTGTGGCGGCTGTTAAGAAAATACATTCTAGTGGATCTAAGAAGAGGGGAGAAAGAAAGAAAGAAAGAGAGAGAGAGATCTAGAGAAAGAAGAGCAAGGAGAGAAAGACTACATATGCATAAATATATATAGCTCTCTTCTATTAGAAGGCCATAAGGACTCTAACTCGTGATTTTGGCTGCAGGTGTTTTTTTTCTCTTAATGTTTATATGTATTCTATTGACTCAAGCTCGTAATTTACATCTTACCGCCTCCACAAATAAACCATGCCTTGTTAAGTAGGACTTCAGGGGGCTTGATCACATGATCTGGCAATATTTAAGCAAGCCCGTAATTTACTTCTTAGACACCACCAATAGCAAATCAGGTAATCATGGCGTCAGTAAAACTTAGAAGTTAGACGTAACCTGCAATCTGAGGCAACGTATTAATGAGAACCAATAAGTAATATTTGCCAATAGGGCAGTCTAGCACTCTATAAATGTATTACATCATCTGTTCTAGTCCATGTGGGTTTCCGATATGTATTAATCCCGTGATTGATATTACTCAGAAATAACAGTTACAAATAATATTTTTTAATTGCATATTTGTGGTTTTGAGACTGCAATTAATTTTAAAGTCCTGTGTTGTGAATTTAATTGCTGAAACAGTTATAATAAGTGTTTGAAAAAGCCCTTGCAAGTCCTATTTAGTACTCGTAATATTTTTCAAAGAAACTTGATACGTTTTTCAGTTGCGGGTCAGACAAGGTTTGCAATCTATCGCTACGGGTCTAATAGAATATTGATTTTGTGTAACTTTTATTATTTAGAGCTTGTAATGTTCGAGCTGTGCTAAAACCAATGGAGCTCTAAGGCTAAATTTGCTTCTTTAGCTGGCCCATAGGGATTGTGGGCGGGGAACTCGTAATCAGAGTGCAAGTAATAAGGCTAATAGAATCTGTGGTAATTTTCAGAGCGGTTTTAATGGTGTGTAAATTTACGATTTAGGCAATAGAGTAGGGCCATAGAGGGAGGCTCCAAATGCATCAGGAGAGAGAGAGACCAGGCAGCATTAAAAAGATACATATCCTAAAGGATTTGTATACACAATGTTAAGTGTCAATACTTCTAATCAAACCCAGGATTATCAGACACTTACCTTCCTCTCTCAACAGCCAAAGCATCAATTTCATCAAAGAAAAGGATTGATGGTGAAACCGCTCTTGCCTTTCTGAATATCTAAGGAATAAAGTGGGAAAGCTAAATACATAACTAGTGTTCTACATTTACAGAAATTCCAGTTTGATAATACTAATTATTATTTCAATACCGTACTTAAATGTTATTAATCCCTACACAATGAAGGATTTTATTAGCCCATTCACATCATCAGTGTCTTATTGTTTTGTATTCTCTGTTTCTGTACAACTTCTAATTTGTCCCATCATGCATTTATTGTACTGTATACTAGCAATAGGGACATTTTGATGTTCTATTATTAAAGAGTAATAATAATAATAATAATTTTGAGTCATGTAGATTTATCTATATTCTTTCAAAAGTAATTTTACATTATAGAATTACTATTTTAATCAGACTTGTTCTGAACATGAAGTAACTGATCCAATAAATTAACGTACCCTCTAATTTACAGATTTCATTCAAAAGTATCAATTAATTATATTTTAGAAAAAAAAATTGTTATTATGTTTTCAAGCTCATCAGGGGGTATCCATGAACTAATCATATATAAAATTTATTTTCAAACTGTATGCTCTACTTTAAGAACTTAATTTAATTAAAACAAATGCTATAACTTAAAAACTATTATATGCAAATATGGTGTGAAGGTAGCCACCATTACAGTGTGATTAACTCTCCTGGCAAAGATTCAGATAAGATTCCCATTCCTTTTTATTAAAAGGGCTTCCATAAGAAATAATTAAAACTACATTATTGTCCTGGGTTCTCTTTCCACTGTTAAAACAGACAAAACAAATCAGGCATCCTTCATAATGGGCTATACTTATATTTTTTACTCTCTTGTCCATTACCAAGTCAGGGTACAATATATAGGAAACTCTATAACCACAACATCAAGAACATTTATGATGTTTAAAAATGCAAGTATTTGGGGGGAAAAGAGCCACAACGATACTTGATTCACTAATATTATTAAGACAATTCAAAATGTACATTTATCTTTTAATACACAAGATTTCAAGTATATATATTTAATCATAGAATTACAATTTAATAATAATGTATTCAATTGAAGTGCATTGACTGCAACATTTATAATATTATTACACTTACCTCTCGGACAGCCCGCTCAGATTCACCAACATACTTGTTCATCAGTTCTGGACCCTTAAAATACAAGACACAATATTATTGAAATAGCATATATAACATTTTTAACATCACAGACTTTCCACCACATAACTGACAAATAAAATCATTGAGGAATATAAAGAAAATACTGTTTTACTACAGAAAGTAGTAGTATTTGCTTAGAAGGCAACTGGACTCCCATATTTTCAGTATGCGATTTTGAGAATAATAATGAGAACTGATAATGGGGCAAATTTATTTAGAAAGTAATAAGATGCCCCCTACCTTTTCTTGTCAGATAGTCTGGAAATTGACATTAATTTACTTCAACACACTGAAAATGCATTTTTGATTTTTACAATGGAAGACTTTGCTAATCAGGAAGGAGCCTTGACCACTGTAATGGTCCGGTTTTAATGACTTTTAAGAGGTAAAGTCCGGTATTAACAATTTTTCCTTACATTGAAATAAAAAATTTCAAATAAATAAAACTCAATTTTTTGTGAGAAAAATTTCAAGTACAATTTACGTTTTAGAGGCAGAGTCTGGGGTTATGCCCTGTATATGTTTAATAAGGTGAGCGCAGCTCCAGCTTTTTAGTGTAAGCCTCCGCACAAAAGATCAGATTTTTTAGTAACAATTTATTGATTACTTAAAGCCTTACAAAGTTGATTTATTACAAATGAAATATTTGATTTTTTTTTCTAGAAAGCAAAAAAATAAAATTAAAGATTATTGTCTACAGTTCTTCCGAAGTGCATATTATAAATACCATTTTCCATTTTGAAGAATTTTTTCTGCTACACGATTGCGATTTTTTTTGCAACAAAATGTAATGTCTCATTGACAACAAGCTTAAAATTGTTCCAATAGCTTATATGTTATGTGCCTAAAGCACCCTTTTCACAATGCTCCCATATAGTGCCTTGCAAAAGTATTCCACCCCCCCCCCCCCTTTACTTTTTACCTATTTGGTTACATTACAGCCTTAAGTTCAATGTTTTGTTAATCTGAATTTTATGTGATTGATCAGAACACAATAGTCTAAATTGGTGAAGTGAAATGAGAAAAATATATACATAAAACTATTTTTTAGAAAAAGAAAACAGAAAATTGGCACATGCGGATGTATTCACCCCCTTTGTTATGAAGCCCATAAAAAGCTCTGGTGCAACCAATTACCATCAGAAGTCACATAATTAGTGAAATTATGTCCACCCATGTGCAATCTAAGTGTTACATGATCAGTCATTACATATACACACCATTTATGAAAGGCCCAGAGGCTGCAACACCTAAGCAAGAGGCACCACTAACCAAACACTGCCATGAAGACCAAGGAACTCTCCAAACAAGTAACAAGGGATAATGTTGTTGAGAAGTACAAGTCAGGGTTAGTTTATAAAAAAATATCCAAATATTTGATGGTCCCCAGGAGCACTATCAAATCTATCATAACCAAATGGAAAGAACGTAGCACAACAGCAAACCTGCCAAGAGACAGCCACCCCCCAAAACTCACTGACCGGGCAAGTAGGGCATTAATCAGAGAGGCAGCACAGAGACCTAAGGTAACCCTGGAGGAGCTGCAGAGCTCCACAGCAGAGACTGGAGTATCTGTACATAGAGCTGTACACTCCATAGAGTTGGGCTTTATGGCAGATAGGCCAGAAGAAAGCCATTATTTTCAGCAAAAAATAAAATGGCACGTTTTGAGTTTGTGAAAAAAATGTGGAAGAGGAAGGTGCTCTGGTCTGATGAGACAAAAATTGAACTTTTCGGCCATCGAAGAAAACGTTATGTCTGGCGCAAACCCAACACATCACATCACCCAAAGAACACCATCCCCACAGTGAAACATGGTGGTGGCAGCATCATGCTGCAGGGATGTTTTTCAGCAGCCGGGACTGGTAAACTGGTCAGAGTTGAGGGAAAGATGGATGGTGCTAAATACAGGGATATTCTTGAGCAAAACCTGTACCACTCTGTGCGTGATTTGAGGCTAGGACGGAGGTTCACCTTCCAGCAGGACGATGACCCCAAACACACTTCTAAAGCATCACTTGAATTGTTTAAGGGGAAACATGTAAATGTGTTGGAATGGCCTAGTCAAAGCCCAGACCTCAAACCAATAGAAAATCTGTGGTCAGACTTAAAGATTGCTGTTCACAAGCGCAAACCATCCAACTTGAAGGAGCTGAAGTAGTTTTGCAAGATGGAATGGGCAAAAATCCCAGTGGTAAGATGTGGCAAGCTCATAGAGACTTATCCAAAGCAACTTGGAGCTGTGATTGCTGCAAAAGGTGGCTCTACAAAGTATTGACTTTAGGGGGGTGAATAGTTATGAACAGTGACTTTTTCTGTTATTTTGTCCTATTTGTTATTTGTATACATATTTTTTTTTTTTATTGTGAAGCAAAGTTGTGGGCATGCTCTGTAAATTAAATGATGCAAATCCTCAAAGAGTCTATGTTAACTCCTGGTTGTGAGGCAACAAAAGACGAAAAATGCCAAAGGGGGTGAATACTTTTGCAAGGCACTGTAGGTTTTTAAAAAATGTATAAAAACTTAACTTATTTTGCTTTTGTTCCTCAAAGTACCAGAAACCTCTGAGGAAAAGGAAATACATTGGATTCAGATAATTTCTATGTTTTGCTGAAAGACTCACACTTCACATAGGCAACAGAACTAAATGGTAGAGTAAGCACCAGTGGGATAACTTCCCCCTCAAGCTCTAGGCAGACTATCTATGACACAAGATGAATCCGTTAAATGTAAGAATTACTTAAAGCTGCTTTTATGCTCCTGGCTTATATAGCTGTTAATATTGTTAGTTACATTTTGTTTGCGTTGTTCAGTCATTTCCGACTCTCTGTGACCTCATGGACAGTAACACACCAGGCACACATGATGTGCAAGTAATAATGATGATCCACTTGGTTTTCATGGCAGAGACACTGGAGTGGGTTGCCAGTAATTTCTCCAGTGGGTCACAGCATACAGCTCCTGGTATTCCTACGTGGTCTCCCATCCAAGTACTGACCTGGTGTGACCTCTTGGTTCCATGACTGGAAGCAAACTCAGGTCGCAGCGGTGAAAGGACGGAATCCTAACCACTGGACCACCAGGGAACCCTTTGTTAGTTACATACTTCACCAAGATGTGAAGTTTTTCCCAAACTACAGTGTTCATTTATCAAGTTAGGAAGGTTTTAAAACCGCTTATTAATGATAGAATGGTGTTAAAGGACAACTCTGAATTGGGAAAAACCTGCAAACTTTGTAACAAATTAACAATATGATCAGTTGTGTAAACTGTGGGCAGAAAATATTTTTATTTCAATTCCTTATATTAGTAGACACGGTTTGTGCCTGAATGATGCGTCTTCCACACATCCTGCTGCCTTGAAGATTGATTGAGAGTGTTCTCTAATGTTTATTCTTTATTCAAGAGTAGGAGGAGGGAGAGTATGTGTTGAATCATTGGTGGATTTAGATCAACATTTCAACACGGGGCACCTTCCTTCCATATGCAAAGCAGAAGCAGCTTGCAAGTATGCTTCCAAGCCTTCCTTGCCCTGCTCTGTAATGGCTCCATCATGTCTTTAAATGAAGAAGGACTATTATTATTACTATTACTATTTTTATCCATGCTTTAGCAGACTGATTTGTCTGTGCATGAAGAGTACATACTATACAGATTGGGCATCCTGTGCATTTGGGAACATTTACTATTTTATTGCATCAAGTTGTTGATTAAGATTTAGCACCATCTCAATATGCAGACAGTTTAATTGACCTTTGTCAGATATTAAACAGGAAAGGTCTGACTATCACATATATAGTTGTGAGCGTACGGGTCGTTGCTCACGCTTGCGGGCTCGCATAGCGAGCCCGCGGCCCTCGCGTAGCGAGCCGCGGCCCTCGCGTAGCGAGGTCACTGGGCAAGGGCCTCAGTTGCTGGCATGGAGCGCCGAAGGCGCTCCATGCCAGCAACTAAGGCCCCTCGCGAAGCGAGGGCCTCAGTTGCTGGCGAGGTCACTGGGCAAGGGCCTCAAAGCCTCGCAAACTTCACGTCGCTACTCAAAAAACACGACACACAAATTACGACTCTCGCTAAATTTTACGAGGAACGCAAACAACCTACGAAACACGTTACCACACATTACGACCTCGCAAACATCGGACGCAACACGCGGACATACAAACATTTAAAACACAATAAATACACACAACACACAAATAAAAAGCTTACCTACAGCAAGAGGAACCATCCAGCACCTCAATAAAACAAGTTACACCTTCATTTAAATAAAAATAAAACACTTTAGACACTAATAAAATCGCTAAGCGAGAGAAAAAATGGCCGACGGACAAAACGAAAACGAGGCTACAGCACTCTCCAGACGTAAAACACCACACCACACTCGCAAAACACCACACGAAACTCGAAAACCACTACAAACCAACAACGGACAATACGCAAAGACGCACAACACACATAAACCGCCATTTAAGTACGACACTACGCGCACGGTTTCGACTCGCGCACGCACAGTATTACACTGCACACATTCACCACGCTTAGAGAGCAGCTCCACACCACTAATGCTGCAGCAATGTCAAAACACATTCACATCTCTTCAACACAATGCTTCCAAATAGGTAAAGTATATTCATTTATTAATGTATTATATCTACACACCAAACAACATTAGCTACCTTACAATTTCATTGCCGTCATTTTTTGACGGGCAATTCGCTAGTTATAACATAAAAGTGATCATTTAGATAGACTCAAGACCTACATTTCAAAACTAGTAGAGAAGCAATTTCAGCCCAATCTAATGCTGCTTTATACCTTTGAAAACATAAGAAAACCTAGCTGTTTGTTGTTTTGTGCCGTTTGAATTACATCTGGTAATTACTGTCAGCATCATAAAATAGATTGGGTGAGTTACTTGTGATCTCATGTTAATTATAGAGGGCTGTATTAGAGCTCACATCTAATTATGGGTCCATGGACTGTCATTGTAACATCACCTCCAGACATAACAGTCCTCAACTTTTAACTTGTTCTGTGCACAGTTCAGCAAGAAATGTTCTAGTATTAATTTGAGAAGTCCACACAAAAAGGTAATATTATTAGGGATAATAATGTTTAAGCATTATTAGTAGTGTGCTTTTGTCTTAATAATCAGTACTTTTGTTATAAAACATCACCTTCATATAGCCCCTTGGAAACAGCAGTCAGTGGAAGAATAATAACCCCCCTCCTAAAGTTACAGACCAGCAGTCTAAGATGGTGTCACCCACGACACAAAGTGATCTAATTATAAGAATTTCACTGAATTTATTTTCCTGTCTTGCATACCTGCTAGTGTTATTTTATTACATTCTTCACAAGCATGTGAAGTTTTTTCTTATCAAACAACAGTGGTCCATTATGTCTATAAACTAAAACTGTAAGCAAGAGGCCAACCAATGTGATGGAAGTAGTCATTTATTTCTCAGTCAAGCTTCATAACTCAGCTGGTGCAGTGGCCAAAAAAGCTTAATATTTTCTAAAAGTGATCTTTAATATAAAAGAAACGTAACAATCTATGTAAAAGCTATTAAACCTGCTCCTCCATGTTTGTAAAGATAAGAAGCAACCACTTTAAAGGGCAATTTACCTCACTGTAAGTGCTCTTCATTATAGCACAAGACTATATGTTAAAATTAATATTTTTTTATTTACACTAACCATAAATACAAGATCTAATGCTTTAAGGCTATGTTTACATACAAAGTGTATCCTGCTTACTGGTTGTTGCATGAGTAATAACAGATAGCGGAGTCCCGCACGTGCTGTGGGAAAGCAGCTTTTCCCTGGAATCAGTTCACACTGCACTGACCAGTTAACCCATAGCTGACCTTTAGGTGAGTGGAACAATCCATGCCCAGAAAAATATAGATCAAAAGAAAAAAAAGAACCCTTAACAAATCTAATGGACAGCACCAGAGCGGAGCTCTAACCCCCATTAGTTGCTCTGAATTTTTCAAATTCCAGAGGCAAGGGAGAAGAAATCTGCCGGACGAAATTACAAACTGGAAATGTAAGCAGTCTTACCATTGACTAAAATGGGACACACACCCTTGCAACCCGATTGGCTGTAATAATGCAAACATTTTCTGCATGTATCTTGAAAAAATTCAAAAAAGTATTTCAACATGCTTTTAGTCGATCCTTACAGTGATGTAGTCCAAACTGTAGTGAATTAAGTAGCAATTTAACATCAATTCCCATCACACTGAATGTTGAGCTGCCTGGTTTAGACTGCAGAGGAGTTGTAAGCTGTGACTGTTATTAAAAGGATTCCCCTTACAAATCCAAATATCTGATTTCAGAATAGAGTGAACCGCCTTAGGATGTTATCTTTCCACATACTCACACCATGCTTTAACAAAAGAGAAGATAAATATAAACTACAACATAATTGCCTAAAATTACTATGTTCTCTTTTGGGGCTAAAAAGCAAGCTGTATATACCAGGCACATACAAATGGTCTGAGCATGGCATCATAAATACAAACACTCATTTTGAAAGTCATTAAAATAAGTGAGTCATGAGCTGCTCTTCCAGCCAAACATAACTTCCACTTTTTTTTTGTGGTTGAGGCTTAACAGGATGCAGTCATTTTAGCAACAAAAAAAGAAGAAAGACACTGTAAACAAAGGGTAATGTTGCTTAAAATTATAATGGGTTCTAAAAACAATTGTGATTAAGTATAAAATGATATCACCATATCAGGCCTGGAGTAAAGCAAGTTGGTGCAGTTATTGTCAGGTAGAGGAACTTAGGGAACACAAAATATACTGTAGCACACTTCAAGTTAAACAACATTGCAGTATACTTTGCTTGAAAAACATAGTTTCTTAAAAACATATCCCTTTTCTTTAAAAACGGGACTGTATCCGTTGTTTTTAAAAAATATCCTGCCCATTATCAAGTTTAGTTAGTCAAAAGATTATATGGAACAAATAGCGCAGTGCTCCTTTAAAATGCCCTAGCACTTTTTGTTTTATATGGCTCCATGCACTGGTGTCTGGCCACTATGAGAGACCATGGCGTCCTCACCTACGTAGAAAACTGTGCATGTGTCAGAGGGCTACAGAGTGAAATACACAGGGCCACATGCGCCCCCTAGGCCTCATGTTCCCTTCCCTTTTTACCCTATGATAATTATTGTTTTTTGCAACTAGTTTTCTTTTTAAAGCTACTATGGATTATATAAAGTGCTTTATTACTGTCCATATAATGTCCTCGAGCTGTTCAGCTGTCTTGTCAAAAGAGAGAGAGCTTTAGAAACTAAAACTTATTAGCACAGCGACACATTTCAGGCATCTTCCACTTGGCAACACTGATAAAGAGCTATGGAGCACATAGTACACAATAAACATTATCTTTACATTTTTTAGCATCATTTTTAATTTCTTCTAAATCTTTAATTATGGAATTTCAGTGTCCTTCTAGAGGACAGGGCCATAAAAAAAACTATATATAATAGTTTTATATCTGGGAACGTAACAATTGAGCACAATTCAAGGCTGTTACACTTACAAATACAAAAGAATACAATATTTATTAAAAAAAACTCAACACAAATTAACTGAAACATATTTACTTAGGGCCTCATTCAATTGCGATTTGGCCAATTGAATAGGGCTCTAAATAAGCACATAGCATATTTTTTTACAGAAGTTTTTAGTTAGTGAAGACCTTGCTTTTGGATAGTTGTTCACTGACTAAAAACTTCTGTAAAAAAAATATGTTATGTGCTTATTTAGACCCCTATTCAATTTGCCAAATCGCAATTGAATGAGGCCCTTAGACATTCTGCAGCGGCCAAGCAATAGCAGGACTGTTGCACATAGTGAGGAGTATAAAGAAGGATAAAGAAGTAGTGATGTGGGCACAGACTAAGAATTTCGCTATACACTACGAGAGTCCACGTTTACACAACTTCTGTCACCAATTACTATTTCCACATCTTATTACATGAACCATTGAGGTACAAACATAGAGCCTGATTTAATTCAAAACACGCATCTCGCAGTATATAGTCCATATGTCTGCGGGCTTGAACTCTGCTACAATTCCGGTGCTATTTAATTGAACAAGCCCGCAAGTTACGGGCCGAATGCCGAAACCATAAACCATGCACTCGTAGGTAGCAGTTCAGGGCGGGAACATGATCAATTAAGCACTGTAACCACCCATTTTGAACCAGCCAATAGTAAATGAGAGCACCATCATTACGTCAGTAAAACATGGAGGTTACATGTCAATTAGTGTTTGGGGGTCTGATATGCGATATGACTTGCAAAACACAAAATAATAAAAATGAATGCCAATATTGATCTAGTCCATGTGGCCTGATATCTATTAACTCATTGATATAAGCCCAAAATGAAACATATTGCCGATTTGTGAGCTTGAGACTGTTGTGCAATTAATTTTAATGTCTGCCATCGCTTTCCCTGTTATTTACAGTGCAGTAGTGATTCGCATTTACAGTGCTACGGACAGGGGTTAAACCCCCTTGCGAGTCCTCTCTAGCACTCATAGGATTTTCTCCTTCATTTGCCATTTACGGGTGTAAAACCACTTGCCGGCTTGGGGAATTGTAGCAATTGAATAGTGATTTGCGATATTAGCGATTGTAACTCTTGCGGGTGTGAAAGATGAAAGGCTTCGGGAGGCTGTCAGTTCTGGGCTTAATAACCGCAGAGTTTTCAAAGCCGTAACCCGTTTGGAGCTAGCAAAAAGAGGCCAATTGAACGTACTATTTCTCAATTGAATCGGATCTTTGTTTTCAAATTCAAATTTCTTTAAAACTACATTATTTATCACTTACTAGAATTCTGAATCTTTTTTTTTGTCCATCACATGGTCCTATTGATATAAGCAATCCCACCAGGATCAGCAAACATCCTAATTGCCGTCAGGATTTTACAGGATCCTTCTTACCTTCTTCATTATACATTCATCTATTAAGCTCTTTATACATGTTTCCCATATGACTCAGCACAGCAAATTAGGCTTCAGTTAACTGTGTGTTCATTATACTACAGCGGAAACAATTATCCTTAGTCTGGGAAAAATAACAATTTTCAAAAATGTAGTAGCAAACTCCACATCAAGTAACTTCAGACATAGATGATCTTGTCCACAGATGCCTTTAACAACTATGATTTTACTAAGAGGTGTAAATTGCAATATGCACTGCAAAGCTGTTTACGGTATACTGTAGTAATGAGTAATATACAGTTATAATTGCACATTCTTTTGCTTTATAAATTATCTGACCCCGCGAGTCAGAGAGCAATAAGGCGTTCCACCAGAAGCACCCAGCTCACAGTGAGTCTTTCCAAAACAACTCCATAGGATATACACAGCGCTATGAAAATATACAAGCAGGGTGTTATAAACTAAGGGGTTTATTACACAGCTCTTGTCCCCGTGGGGATTACATTTTCAGTATGTGCAGGGCCCATAGGGTCACTTGGGACGCTGTACTCCATAAAGAAATAATAACATCAAAAATCTATAAAGTCCGTTCGTGGCTATTTATTAATGTGGTGCAATATTGGGACTGTAACTTTCAAGGGATTGGACTATACAAGCCCTCTGTCATAGGGATAAGCTAAGGGACTATTGATCACCCTCCATAGCTGAATTTTGCAGCTATTGCATATTGCAAAGGAAACAAGAGTAGCATATTTGCCTGTACAATTTATGAGAGGCTTTGTAACCCAGGCTGATTGGAACTCTACATTTACACCCTCAAGGGACTTATGAAGCTATACATGAACCTAGTAGGAGGGTTCTTTGCTTCAGCACAAGGCAAAAGTGTATCTAGATCCAGCCCTAATACTAAGTTAAATGCACCCTTGCTTACACTTCTTACTAACCACAGGGGGGTACATGGTACTTCCAACAGGTCTATAAAAGACATAATAAAAGCACAATATAAGTGCAGAATGTGGGGTGGAAATTTGCCACAAATGACTGATATCACTCACCGCAAAGATCGTTTATGCCTGTATAAGTGGTGTAAGGGTCTAAAAAGAAAAAAAAGAAGAAGAAAAGAAAAATACTCTCCTGCCTCCATAGACTGTCATCACTGCTGAAAAAAGTAGTCTATTTTTGTGATGTATGGACTTTATTGACTCTATTCCTTTAATTTGTCCCCCATTACAATATTGAGGTTATAAGAACTGGGTGTTTTGCCAAGGGTTGTCTTCCCTCCCTTTTGTTCCCCACTTGAGTAAGATAATAACTGAGAAAAAATTAGGGGTAAGAAGAGTAGTGGCATGAAGGGGAAAGTAAAAGATAAAAAACAGATTCCTAAATCCCCTGCCGCTTTCTTTTCTCCTAAAGGAAAAGAGATAGCGAAGGAAAAATCCTTATTGGACTTCTCCACCTGTTCTGAATCACAACTCCCTAACAAAGCAGGTGAGGAGGCCTGCCCTGCGCCCTCAAAAATGAGGAGGAAATTCTTACTACATCTACTATGAAGAAACTCTTAAAGGATTTTCAAATCTCCTCCTCATGATATTGCCAATAACACAAAGGCAATTAAAATTTTATAGACCCAAGTTTCCGACTTCGAAAATGATCATACCAGCATCCTAAAAGATAATGATATAAACAACTGGTTGAAATTAAGTCAGAAGTTAAGGACAAGGGTCATTAACGTAGAAAACTCCTACAGGAGGAATAACATAAGAGTAAAAGGGATATCACAACTAATACACACAACAAGACTTAGTAGGATTCCTCATACACTTTTTTGCACAACTTCTCAATGAGGAGCAAAGTGCAATTAAGGTTGAGAGAGCTTACAGGGTCCCACTCGCGAGGTCGTTGAGTAGAGATCTCCAGAGATACAATAGTTAAACTATTGCACTTTCCCCAAAAAGTGGCAGTAATGAGAGCAGTAAGGCAAGACACCTCAAGGTTAGACCCTCAATTTCAGAAACTGGAGCGATATAACGACTTTGTAACCCAGGCTGATTGGAACTCTACATTTACACCCTCAAGAATTACAACATCTTATTAATGGGGCTTTCCGGCTAAGCTAATCATTACTAGAAATAACCAGACATATGTTGTACATAATGCTTTAGAAGGTGAAAACCTACAAAAAAATTGGGAACTGCTACCCAGACAAGAGCCAAACCCAAATATCAAGTAGCTATTAAACTCCTAAGGTAGAGGGCAAGTTGTAGCAGTGGTTAGGGCCTGTTAGTGGAAGTAAGGGAGACATGGTATGGGGATGTTAGAGAGTAGGGGGATCATCATACTAATTCTTAATGGAGATAGAAAATTTGGGACATTTCAGACACTGAATCATCCTCTTAGCGGTTGGTTAAATTTGTATGCACTTTTTGGGCACTACTGTAAAGCCTTATAAACTCAATTTAACTTTCAGGATATTAAATGCTTTATTCACGAGTTTATTATCACTATAATAAGCTATATTAATTTTACACAATAGATTCTTTATTTAACTACATGTAGTTGTACATTTACATATAATTATTAAATTTACTTAACGCAATCACTAGATTATACACAATGCAATAGACACATCTGTAACAATCACGCTGCTATTTTTGTATATTTTTTGCACATAATATGTTCTAGGCGTTTCGTATTTTAGGTTGATGTATTATTAGACGGGTGGATGTGGTGTTAAGTTAAAATTATATGCATTTCCCCACTAAACAAATAGGTCATCTCTTTATTTCAGAACAACCCCCTGGCATAGAGCTATACATTCTAGCACTATTCCACCTAATCAGTTGTGTTGTTAAAAACCTGTTCGTTCCCTACATCTCAGACTACACCAATGGTATTTCCTGTAATGATAAATTACAAAGCAAGTGAAGGTGGTTTAATACCTTCTGACTAGGAAGCTTTTTGAGAGCACTTTCTAAGCCCGTTATGGGTTACTACTGTCTTGGTTTGGTAGGTTAGTTAAATAGAATACTAGCTCAGGTTCGAACATCTTTTTTGGCCGCCAGTAGTTCGTAATACTGGCCATCCAAAGTAGAAGATCTAACTCCTTGGTGGCAGATCTCCAAGAAGTTTGTTTTAACGTTATTGTTAGTTATTGTTATTTTTGTTTTATTTTCATATCTCACATGTTTTATGTTAATTTGCATTGCAGTGAGGGGGGTGATTTGCCTGGGGAGTATACCTTCATATGTACATGGAGGAGATTTTAGAAAGAGGTCTAAAGGTCTTGTCTCAGAATGTTCAAGGCTTGAATTCCCCCTACAAATGATACACATTTGCACGGAAAAACCCAACATAATCTGTATGCAAGAGAGCCACTGGAAAATAGGGAAACATCCCAGATTTCGAGAGGGCAAATAGCTATATCAATTACACTCTACATATAAGGATAAAACTAGGGGAGTCTCTATGTTCTTCAATAATCAGTAAAAAAGGTAGCCGAACAATACTCAGAAACTGACCCTGAGGGGAGATTTGTATTTTGGATCAGCAAAATAAACAAAGAAGCCTTCACTGTGGTAAATTTGTATGCGCCCAACTCTCGTCAAAATGGATGTTTAAAATCAATTTTGAAAAAAGTGCAAAAGTTTAAGATTGGACGCATGATTGATTGTGGAGATATGTGTATTGATCCATATATGGATAGAAAATCAAATAAAAAAGTCCTGACAAGTTAATTGTAAACAAGTCCAAAGTTTTTCAAGAAGTATTATTACATTATTATTGTTCATTTATAATGCGCCAACATATTCCGTAGCGCTGTACATAAGCTAAGTTCAGACAAATACAAATTAACAAATAACAAAGCAAGGAGGGCCCTGGTCTTTGAGCTAGGAATCCAATTTCCATGGTGAATTCCCAAAGTAATTAGATTGTATGTCTGCAAGTTTCTATCCTAAGGTATAGTGAGTGGTAAAAGAGGGTGAGAGAGGTGATAAGCGTAGTAAGTAGTAGTGAGTAGTAGTATGACGTGTGGAGAAGTCGATAGGATAGATAAATCTCAGTAAACAGAGAGAAATTAAAAAATAAAATCAAAACATTTTTCGAAACTAATCAGCACTCAGTTGTTTCTCAAACTACAGTATGGAATTTGCACAAGGCATACATAAGGGGAATGCTAACAAGTTAGGTAATTAGACGAAAAAGGTAAAAGGGAGCCACCCTAAGAGAACTATATACCCAATTGGCCCTCCTAGAGAGAAATAATCAATCTAACCCAAATCAAAAATCAATTCTAGAAAGTGTGAGAAGTCAGGGACGGATAAAGAAAGCATTACAACTAAAGGTAGATAAGAGTAGATGGACATACCTACAAAGGTTTTATTACCAAGGTAACAAGGAAGGTAAACAACTAGCGAATTCATTAAAGAAAAGAGAATGTAATAAAAGAATACTTAAAATCAGAAAGGATAATGGTATAATCTGCGAAAATCCGGAAGAAATAAACAAAGTATTCTTTGATTACTATGAAGCTCTTTACAATTTGGAAAACTTGGATGACTTTGTTAAAGCCACCCCGCAGGTGATCAATAAATTCCTTGATGATTTAATATTACCTCAAATATCATGTTCAGAATCTGAATATTTAAATAGAGAAATTTAGGTGGAGGTGAAACAAGCGATCTCTAGCTTAAATTTGTATACAGCGCCAGGATCTGATGGGTTGATCAACAACAAGATATTTTCATAAATTTTAACTCCTATATTCAAAGAAATGTTTAACGAAAAAAAAAAAAAAAGGGTAAGGCTCCTGTTGAAAATCTTGAAGCTGCCATCATCTTGATTCCTAAACAAGATAAAGATCTACTCGAGTGCAAAAATGATCGTCCTATTTCTTTAATCAACACAGATATCAAGCTGTACGCCCAAATTTTGGCTGTCAGACTTAATTCAGTAATGTCCAAACTAGTCTTGCTAGACCAAACAGGGTTTATGGTCAAAAGACAAGGAGTGGACAATACTAGATGTTTACAAAACTTGATATCTATGTCAAATGCCCAAAACACTCCGGTTATTATAATGTCTCTCGATGCAGAGAAAGCATTTGATAGAATAGTGTGGGCATTTATGGAGGCCACACTGCAAAGATTTGGATTAGGGGATTTGGGCATTTGTCGCAGGATTAGGCCAAACACAATACAAATTTACAATAGGCAATGGAACGTGTCAGGGATGTCCGTTGTCCCCTCTAATCTTTAACTTAATGATTGAGCCGCTAATACAATCTATTAAAATCACAGATAATATCAAAAGGTATCTCTTTTAAAAGAGAAACATCCAAGTTGATGGCATTTGCAGATGATGTGCTTCTGACTTTGACTAGACCAGAAAACTTATTGCAAAATCTGAAGTCTTGACATTAAATATAACTAAAGCCGAGCGTAGTGCACTCGAAGCTAAGTATCCGCTAGATTGGCGATCTGATAAAGTCACACACCTCGGTATAGTCTTTACTCGTGATTTGAAACAACTCATACAAATTAACTATAATAAACTGATAGGCAAAATAAAGGAAGTCCTGAAAAAATGGAAAGTTCATTTTCACGGTCGGGAAGAAAAGACACAGCTAAAATGTCCATACTACCCCGAATTAGTTATCTGAGGTGCGCAGTACCAATAGAAATTCCCAGGTATCTAAGCAGACATCAGCAGACAGTTGTAGATAAATATATTTACAACAGGAAAGCAAGGATAAAAAGAGAAATATTATCAAGAAATTTACGAAGAGGTGGGCTATCTTGACCAGTTATAAAGAATTACCATGTAGCTACTATGCTTGCCCATTTGGTAAAATGGTAAATAAGTAAAAGACAAGGCAAGATGGTATCAAATAGAAAAGGCCTCCTTGGCGAGAGGCTCGTTGTTAGATCTATTGTGGCTAAGTCCTTTATCCAAGGATAAAAAGATATCAACTTATTGTATTGTTACTAAAGGTATAAGCTTCTGGAATAAGTTAAATAATAAATTACCCTTAACCCAGTATCCGATCACCCTGATGCCTTTGCAATCCTTAGAAGTCAGTGAAAATAACCTAATTCAAGTCAATTGGGACCCTTGGGGTAGTTTAAAAATAAAAGATTTATACAACAAAGAAAGGTTATATTCTTTTGCAGAACTAGGCCAAAATATGATCTCCCCACAAAAAAGTGGATGGAATATAATAGGCATCAAACATTGTTGGGACAGATTTAAATAATATCAAACTCTTAAATCGACAACTCTCCCCGTTTGAACAAATTTGTCATGCAAAATAGGACACACATTTAATTTCTAAAGGTCTCCAAGTACTTAAACTAAAGATGGAACAGAGCAAGTCATTTAGGATAAAAGAATGGGAAAAGGAGATCAACTCCACCTGGTCATAAGTACAATGGTCCCAGGCCTTTCGTAACTCTGATAGATATCATAACAAGCACCTCCCACAGGGAAATATACTTTAAAATGATACAAAGATGGTATGTCCCAAGTGTGGTAGCTAAATTGATAGACAAAAATAAATCAGATAGATGTTGGAGAGAATGTAATGTAGTTTGAACTTATTCTCATATATTATTACTATAAATTTATTTGTAACGCGCCAACATATTCCGTAGCGCTATACATAAGTTAAGTTACAGGCAATGACAAGTTAAAGATTCACACATTGCAAAGAGTGGATGGCCCTGTCTTTGAGCTTAGAATCCAGTGTCCATAGCGCTTTCCCTAAAGCACCTTGCAGGATTGAAACTCGCAGACTTACAATCTAAAGGTTAAAGTTTGTATGTGGTACAGTAGGAAGAGAGTAGTGCTGAGCATGTTAGGGAGGAAGGTTATAGGCTTCTTTAAAGAGGTGCGTTTTTATTGATGTTTTGAAGGATTTAAGGCAGGAGGATAGTCTGGTGAAGCGAGGCAAGGAGTTCCAGAGAATAGGGCTAGCGCGAGAAAAGTCCTGGAGGCGGGAGTGAGAGGAGGTGACAAGAGTGGTAGAAAGAAGAAGGTCGTTAGCAGAACGAAGAGGGCGTGTGGGGGAGTATTTGGAGATGAGAGCAGAGATGTATGGGGGTGTGCTGTTGTTGAGGGCTATATGAGTGTGATAAAATACAACAATTTTGGAAAGAGGGCTTTCTCTTTTTATCTAAGGGCTTAAATAGACAAATTAATTCTGCACTATTTCATAATTTTCGTGTAAGGATGAACCAGAAAGAAAAAGCATACTTAGTTAATATCATGTAATTGGAAACAAGACCATATTCCTTCATGGAAGTTTATGGTAGAGGAGGTCAACACAATTATATCCTTCGAAAGAGAATATATTACATTTCACTACCTGCCCATAGATACAGACAAATGGTCAATTTGGGACAGACTGAACGACCATTAGTATGTAACTGGAGGCTGCAATTCTGTTTGTTTTTTTGTTCCTTTGTGTAGTTATGTTTTAATAGAAGTTTAGAATGTAAAAACAGTATGTATGTGTAATGTTTTGTACTGAAAAACAATAAATTCTAAAGATACCCCCCCCCAAAAAAAAAAACAACAACAAAAAAAAATGTCACCCAATGTCAAGGTTAGTTATTTAAAAGATCATATAGAAACATGTGATCACAATGGGACTACTGGCTACCTGGAGGGGCTTCCCGTGTAAACGTGATGTCAGGAGCACATCGTTCTCTCCAGTTTCTGGAGCTGAGCGTATCGTTTTGTCTTTTTATCAATGTTTCATACGCTCAGAGTTTACAGAATGTCCAAACAAAGTTTCATAGTCAGAAAATATTTGTACAGCTGTTCTGTATATCTGGCATGAGCCTGAAGTCTGCTTCTTATCTTTTCCGCTGTGTAGTGTTTTACTTTTTATTGTTATTAAACTGTAAGTTCATTTGGTTTGCTTGGAGTTAATCTCTTTGATGGCTATCTAATAAATAATAAGTCTCTTCACAAGATATTTTGAGACAGCACAGGAAATGTAAGTGCTCTCCAATGTGTAGTATGTCTCGACAAACCTCCAGAGAATTAGGACACGCAGCTGAACTCCGTGATATTTTTGTAACCCATTGAGAGCCATTTTGAGATTAACTGAACCTCATCTAAACACACCAACAATACAACTGTTAAAGGAGCATGGCAAATGTTAAGTCTGACTAAGAGCATAATTAAGCAAGAAAAAAAAAAAGTCATACAGCTATTTTTTTATTAGAAAAAAATAAATAAAAAGTTTTGATGCCCCTGTAGGATCCTGGAGAAATCCATGTTACATTGGTGGAATTTGTGTGTGCGAGAGAATAGTGTTTATTTTTCTGAACAGCTGTACTTGCATTGTTTGATGCAAGGACTCTGCTTCTGGTCCAGTTAGAGGGAAGGATTGTGGTTTCAATCTCAATCTTATCTAGTAATCAGACAGTGGCTCTAGACTTCTGATTGTTCCCTCCACAAATACCTCCCCATCATCCAGCTCTCATGATGTAATGTAAAACACAAAATGGATTCCTGTTCTCCTAAATTCAGATTTTCTCAAACAAATGTTTTATATCCATTGCTTACACAACAGCAACTATTGTTAGCTTGGGACATATCTGACAAACAAGTGTATTTTTCCCCATGAACTGCAGTGGTCCTTTAACAGCTTAGTGATAGTTGCAATATTAGGAGAAAATCGGTTTGTGCTCATAAAAAAAAAAGAGCATTTCTACTAAAGCTCCAAGAGGTGGCATAGAGGAGCAGTTCAGCACTCTGGGGATGTGCATCAGGCAGAGGATGGAGATCAGCTATGCAAAGGAGTCTTGTGGAGTGGGGGGGGGGATAGCTATGGAAAGCATCTTCGGAAGAGCCATTGAGTGAGCTGGTACTGGGGGGGTTATTTTTTTGTACAGCAAACTTAGAAATGTAAGTTTTTTCTACAAATAAATGTTACTCTTTTCATGTTTTCTTATTTGCACACTTTTTAAATGGTGGGTAAAGGGACTGAGAAAATCAGGAAGAAGAAACTCAGATTTACAAACTAAATATTTTTATAATAAAAGAAGCAAAAACCATTAATGAATTGACATTATATTTCACTGAGCTTGTGGAGGTGTGAAGAGATCTGTGATCTCAAAGGACTGAAACTGTTTAAAATCCCCTTTCTTGTCCTGCAAACTACTTTTGTCATAAAGTCAGTGCTTCTTTCCAGGCACATATTTAAATTTATGCTATAATAGTCCTATACTCTTTTCATCTTAATTTATACAAAATAGCATCCCCGCCTCTCTGACCATGTTTTATATCTCTCTTAACCTGTTAACTTCTCGCATATTACTTTCTTCACATGTACATTTCACTGCATACACCCGTTCCATCCCTACAATTCTCCTCTATTGAGGTTCACACTATCCTCTCCTTTTTCCCCCATCTCTGTGTGAGTTGCTGCGATCAATCGCCTGCCTCGACTACCCTCTCAATTGAGCATTTTGCAGCCTGGCTCCCTCATTTTTTCTACTCCAACATGCTTTCATTAGTTCGTGGCGAATTTAGCATTGCCACTGAAAAAAAATTACTTTCACTTTATCTCTCAGAATGGACAAACTCCCCAATTTACCATGCTGGACACTCCCTTACCTAATCTTTACCAATCGCTGCACAATCTCCAACCTTGTTATTCACCCACTCCCTCCATCTAACCATCACCTCCTAAGCGGCAATCTCACCACACCTTCCATTCACTGAGCTTCTTCAATCCCATCCACCAGAACCTACAGAAACTTCCAATCACTTGACCCACAACAATTTTCCAACATGCTACAACCCTTATTAGCCTTCTCATCCATATCTACCCTCAATTGCTCTAACATGGCAACCTCACCATACAACATTATCTAACTTGACACTTTTTCCCCAACAGCCACATGCACACTATGCAAATACACTACATGCAGATGTTTTCCGCATTGTTGAATGACTATAGAGGAAATGTCGCACTTCAGCAGTCTTCCTCCATTACAAGCTTACTTTGTGCTCCTACTTTTCTACTTGAAATCTTGCCAAGCAATACTAGTTTTCATTGTTAATATAAATTCTGTTTGCTACCTTCTCATCTCCCCACCCCTTCCAGTCTCCCAGCTGAAGACTTTACCAGCTACTTTACATATAAAATGTATAACATCTGAAAGAAACTCTCCTCTCGGTGTAGCTCAAACACACCATTCTCTCAACAAATCCAACAGGATGAAGTTGCTTGTCTCCTATCTCAACTTACATCTTGCCTACTTGATCCCATCTCATCACAGCTAACACTGGCATGATTCTATCATCTTAAATACACTCCATAATTAGACCAATTCTTAAGAACCCCCATCTGACTCAGCTTCTGCATCTATCATCCTATCTTACTACTTCCCCTGGCTTCAAAAGTGCTTGACACCTTCCAGCCCCAACAATCCAAAGAGACAGCTCTCAAAAGACACTAATGACTTGCTCACTGCCAGCCAAATCCTCACTTCTCTATTCTAAGTCCCCTGAATCTCTCTGCTTGCGATGATACAGTTGACCACCACTCTCCATTCTCTCTTGTCATCCGTGACACAGCTCTCTCATATTCCCATCCTTTATTACAGTCTCCACTCCTCAAATATCTCTCACTGTTGATAATGCCATCATCACGCCCATCCCCTAGGCCAGCTGTGTTGGGGTGCTATTGCGCACCATCCTCTCTTTTATTGCACATATACAATAACAAAACTATGTCATTTTCACCTAAAACACGTCTTCAAAATATTATATCTTGCCTCGACTAATGCAACTACCTCCTTGCTTGCCTTACAATCAACCATCTGTCTCCATAATGATGACTCCACTAGACTCATCTATCATAATCAACACTCCATGTATGCAGCACCTTAAGCTGTCTTAACTTTTGCAGCACTTATTTCCCATACAAAGTAAAGATCTTACATTGATTAATACCTCCTCTTTGCATGATAACAAATCATGGACTTCAGTTTGACAACAGGAATAGTAATATTGATTTTAGTTGAGGTTATTTTCTAGACTTAGTTTTGAAAGTTTAGCTTGCTCTATGAAGAAGCTAACAGCTGTTTTCAAATAGGCAAAGGTAGCCAGCAAAAATGCCTGCCATGCACCCAAGCCACATAGCAGTTCTGCTCACTGGGTTATCTAGAAGACACACAGTCCTCATAATTTACAATTAGTTGACATTAAAGGACACAATAGAAGTAAATATTTTACCCATTTAAAAGACAAACCTTTTCCAAAATATTCCAACATTGTATAATAACATGGAGGAGCAATACAAATATTATCTATATTTTGAGTCACCTTCACAGCCAAGAAGTTAAGCCCACTTTCATTGGCCAGTGCTTTTGCGATCATTGTTTTGGAGCAGCCTGGTGGTCCATAGAGCAGCACTCCTTTAGGTGGCTGTATCCCCATACGGATGAATGACTCCGGGTGCTTCAATGGCCATTCCACAGCTTGCTTTAGTTTCAGTTTGACATTCTCCTGCCCTCCTATATCTGACCATGACACCTGAAAGGGAAGCACATGTATCAATTACCAATAGTTACAAGAGGATACACAACTGTTCTTGTCTTTGTAAAGAGTCTTATCTAGCTAGGGACAGAATGTTGTGATGGAATATAGCTTTGCTGTAGAAGGATATGCTCTCCTGGTACAGAGGACAGGATAGGAGTGGAAGAGGACACCCACACATAAGTATAATTGTCTTAATCTAAATTATTGTATTGCATATATTAATAACTGCAAAAAAAGAATACTTAAGGTAAAATGTCATTTCCTCAGCATAAGTCAGTTTGCTTACATGACAGCATGGTCATTAATCTTATTGTTTTGCATTTCGCCATGTATTCATTTCACTATATAGTGCTTGAAGTCACAGCAGAGCTCAGTGGAATATACAATTTTGGTTTCTGCTGAGCAAGATCATGAGGTGGGAGGAAAATATGAATACAGACAAAGCTTCTATCTACATCTTCGAAATGTGGTCACTACAACAGCTAATGCTATCAATAGGAGTAATGGCAATCTTATTAACTTACAACTAGTAACTTGCCATTCATAAATTATGGCATTATATGTTATGTTCAATTGTTTGTTCTGTCTCTCCCTCACTTTCTCCCTCTCTCTCTCCGCCTCTCCCTCCCTCTGCTTCCCTTTCCACCTCTCCCTCCCTCTGCTTCCCTTTCCACCTCTCCCTCCCTCTGCTTCCCTTTCCACCTCTCCCTCCCTCTGCCTCCACCTCTCCCTCCCTCTGCCTCCACCTCTCCCTCCCTCCCTCTCCACCTCTCCCTCCCTCCCTCTCCCTCCCTCTGCTTCCCTTTACACCTCTCCCTCCCTCTGCTTCATCCTCTCCCTCCCTCTCCACCTCTCCCACCACCTATCCCTCCCTCTCCACCTCTCGTTCTGCCTTAGTCTCCGCCTCTCCCTCCCTCTCCACCTCTCCGTCCCTCTCACTCTCTCGGCACTGGAAGGGTTGAGAGCCGCTGCTTTAAAAGGACATGGACATTTTCCTTATTTTAAGTATGTAATATACCTATGTCTTTATTTACTTTTATAAACTTGTTTTATTAAGAAGCACTTAAAAGCATTGTTCTTATGGTTTAAAATTAAACGAATAACCCATGTTTATAGCTTATGAAGACACAGATTCTGTAGGGTTGAAAGTGCAGTGTAGTGTTAAGTAAATAAAGAGATAGGTATGTTATATACCTAGAAAAAACAAACAACCTTCCATATCCCTGTAAGAAGGGAATGAATACACTGAAGAGCTATAAACATGTTGGATAACAAGAAATCAGCCATGTGGAAGAGTATCAGTTTACTGTACATTTTACTCTCATAAGAAAGATTCAGTAAATCATACATTATTCTAAAATTGCTGTATTAAAGTACGTAAAGAAAACGCAGTGCTTTAGATAGAAGAACAAAAGATTATGCAATATTTTCTCATTTGATATAAAAATCACACGAGACGGTAAGTCTAAGCCATTGTATAAACTTGAAATAATCACTGTGCCAAATGAAGTGCTCTTAAACATGTCTGAAAACACACAAAAAATATTTCAACAGGAAATATGGTAAGTATTAGCTGGATCCAATGCCTGCACACATATAAAACAGCTCTTACTTGAGTTCTCATTTCTGCATTTGACTTTTTATTGGTGTATACAATGGGTTGTGAAAAAAAATCTTTGGAGGATTTTTTAGAAATGTGTAATATTTAGTGTTTCCAAATAGCTTTATCTAACTTTTAAAAGGGCAGATTTTAACAGTCTAAGGGCAGCAATACAAAGTATAAACTTGGGACAGAGAACTGGCAGGTAAAAACACTGAACATAAATGGACAACATTTAAATCCTTACTAAATATACATACACATCATCATATATCGTGTGGGAATAAAAGTAAAAGGAGTAAATCCCATCCAATGTGGCTTAACAATGATTTAAAGATCAAGATACGGAGAAAAAAACAGGCATTTAAATTATACCAACAAGAGGGGACAGAGACTGCTTTACAGGAATACAAGGAAGTCAACAAGGCTTGCAAAAGCGCGATTAGGCTGGCTAAAATAGAAAATGAAAAATGAGTTGCAAAAGAGAGTAAGACGAACCCTAAAATATTTTTTAAGTATATTAATGGGAAGAAGGAGAGGAAGGAAGCTATAGGAACATTACAATGTGACACAGGCCATCTGATAATTAGTGGCCAGGAAAAGGCAGATGAGCTAAATAGGTTCTTTTCTTCGGTATACAGAAGGGAGGTACCAGTGGTTGGGACACGGCAACATAATGGGGCTACACAGGAAGTAATCCAAAAGAGGTTGGAAAAAATAAATGCTAATAAAGCCCCGGGTCCTGATGGAATACATCCAAGGGTACTAAGGGAACTGGGTTCTGTAATAGCCAATCCATTATATTTAATTCACTCAACACAGGGTCTCTACCAGGTGACTGGAGAAAAGCTGATGTTATACCTATATTTAAAAAGGGAGCAAGAGCAAATCCGGGGAATTATAGACCAGTGAGCCTCACTTCTGTAGTGGGGAAACTTTTAGAAGAGTTAATAAGGGATAATATACAAGAATATGTCTATTTGAACAGGATTATAAGGAGGAGTCAACATGGATTTATGAGGGATAGGTCATGTCAAACAAATCTGACTAGTTTCTATGAGGAGGTTAGTAGGAACCTGGATCAAGGCAACTCAGTGGATGTAGTCTTTTTGGATTTTGCAAAGGCTTTTGATACAGTGCCACATTGGTGACTATTGTGCAAACTAAGAGATACAGGAGTTGCAGTAAATATCTGCGCATGGATTGAGAGCTGGCTAAAAGACGGGAAGCAAAGGGTTGTTGTAAATGGAACATACTCCGATTGGACTAATGTGGTAAGTGGGGTTACTCGGGGTTCAGGTTTAGGTCCTCTCCTTTTTAATATATTTATTAATGACTTAGAGGTAGGATTGGAGTGTGGTGTCTCCATTTTCGCTGATGACACGAAGTTGTGCAAGGTAATTAAATCAGATAGTGAGGGCTTTCCCTCCGAAGGGATTTACATAAAATTGAGGAATGGGCATCTAAATGGCAGATGAGATTTAATACGAATAAATGTAAAGTTATGCATCTGGGAAGGAAAAATAGCCATGCAATTTATAATCTTAATGGAGCAAATCTAGGTGTATCAGATATTGAAAGGGATTTGGGAGTGCTTGCGGACAACCACCTAGGTAACAGTGCTCAAAGCCAAGCAGCAGCTACAAAGGCAAATAAAATATTAGCATGTATTAAGAAGGGTATAGAAGCCAGGGAAGCAAATATAATTCTGCCACTATACAAATCTCTAGTATGCCCTCATTTGGAATATGGAGTACAATTTTGGGCACCATTTCATAAAAAGGACATTTTAGAGCTGGAAAAGGTACAGAGGAGGGCAACAAAACTAATAAGGGGAATGGAGGGGCTAAGTTATGAAGAAAGACTAACCAAATTAAACTTATTTTCTCTAGGAGATATGATTACAAGAGGACATCCCTTAAGGTTAGAAGTAAAAAGATTCCACCTTAAAGAAAGAAAAGGGTTCTTCACAGTAAGGGTGGTTAATCTGTGGAATTCTCTACCAGAGGAGGCGGTGACAGCGGATTCGATAGAAAACTTTAAAAGGGGACTGGATTTATTTATAATTAAAAAGTGAAATCAGGGTTATCATGGATAATTAGAGAGGCGGTATTGATCCAGGGAGAAGTCCAGTCGCCGGTGTCTGGGATCAGGAGGGAATTAATGTTTTTTTTAAATATATATACACAACTAATTAATTATTAGTTAATCCGCATATTGCAGATCAGAGGAGATCTTAAAAGGTTGAACTTGATGGACTGAAAGTCTTTTTTCAACCTTAAATACTATGGCCCTCATTCAATTGCAGTTTTGCCAATTGAATAGGGCTCTAAATAAGCACATAGCATATTTTTTTTACAGAAGTTTTTAGTTAGTGAAAACCTTGCTTTTGGATAGAAGTTCACTAACTAAAAACTTCTTTAAAAAAATATGCTATGTGCTTATTTAGAGTCCAATTCAATTGGCCAAACTGCAATTGAATGAGGGCCTATGTATGTAACTTAGACTGGAATTTCAAGATTATTCTTACATATTTAACAACACAATATGATGTTTTAGTTTTCCAATTTTCTTGTTTAACAGTGGTTTCCAGCAGCTTTCCCTTTGTACCTAAATGATTCTATCAGCAGTTAATGGCATTCATTAAAAAAACATTTTTGATTACAATTACATATTCAAAGTATACATGACCCATTACCTTTGTGAAATATTATAAAAGCGTTGCATGACGTACTTATTTTTATAATGTATACCTAAATTAAATGTATATATATATGTAACTTATAAAGTTTCTTTTCTTTTTCTTATCCTTGTTTTAAAGTTCAGAGTTTTCTGAGGACTGTGGATTAAGAAATAAGAATTTCAACCTAAAACTAAGGTTGCGTGTGAGTTGTGTGTGACTTTTCCGATAATCATATTTTATGATCAGCTGCAATTGTATTCCTTGGTCAGTCTGGCTTTTGTTGATAGTATATCACAGATATCTTTTTTTTCCAAGATATTTCTAAACTAGTGGTTTTATTTACTGCTCATTTCTATATGCCGTCATTGACACAGTCAAACACTTTTTAATTACAAGCAACTAGCATGTGTGCTGAAAAATTATCTACGAGGAATTTGCACCACCAAGAGAAAGAGAGGTAAGGAGTAATCCACAAATCTTGCATGTGCGCTGCATCATATTGACATCATTTCTTTTTCCAGTCTCCCTGTTGTTTTATGCCTACTGACTCAAACAGCAAGGGGTAAAATAAAAAGTACACAATCACAGAGATTTAATTTGTGCCCAATTAATTCAACAATAAATGCTCAACCAAAATGTTTAGGGGTAGGTCCTCATATGCATCATCACTGCACTCCAAAATCTGTACCACCTCCAATCACCCTAAACGCATTGTGCGTAAAACCAAAGTTAAACGCCATGTTGTTGGCGCAAAAGGTGTTACACCAGGCTTACAGATGTAAGGGCATCTGAGATTGACATCATCTACTTCAGTCATGGAAGAAATGGCACGGCAATAAAAATGCCACCAGTTCAATCCATACTTGCCCAAGCAAGGACATATTCGTCGTGGTGGCGGTATTGATTTATTGGATTTGACCTTGGTCTGTGACCATACCTAAACTCAGGGTTGTGAGGGTTCTACAGATATGGATTTTCCATGCTGTATCAATACATCTCTCTTCAGCTAAAAAAAACAAAAAAGCAACAATTCTAGCAAATGAGGTTAGTATTACTTTTTTTACCTTGATAGCATTATATCAAATGTTTGTTATAGGCCAATAATGAAAGCAAAGCCTTGCTAATGACTCGTCTGTGGTACATGTGTGATCGCTCCTTTATTTTTTAGATCTGAGTTTCAGATGTCAAACAGGATAGGTTACACACTTCCAAACAACAACCACAAAAGGTAACCTAATCTTACTTTTACCAAAAGGGTACACGTCGGGATAACCTGCCTATTTAACTAGATTTAAGAGTGTTTCCTGAACAGGAGTTAAACATAGAAAAGTCTGCAAGGATTAGTAGAGCAGAAATGACTAGACAGGCAACAGCATCTCCAGATGTGTAGGCTAGGAAGCCAAAAGGCTTTAGAATGAAGCATCCAGTTACAGGAATCTGAAACTATACAGGAAAAGAGAATCTCATTTTTGGGCAAGAGATTAGTTTTTCTATAGCTTTTTCAGTCTGAAAGAGTGTACGATTATTAAAACAATGTATTTTTATTTGTTCCTGATATCTCACAATGGACATCACAGCACACCATGGGTAAAAGCCAACTAATAAAGCACTGAATGGAAAACTGGACTTCATCCATCAAACAACAATACTACAGCTTTCATTAAATATAATGTCTGTGTGTTTGTGCATATCCCCAAAGTAGCATTGTGCTCTGCATCCATGCCACTAACAGGACAGCTCTAATGACCATATTCAACAAGCAATCTCTTGTAGCTCACATAAACTGAAAAATGTGTGCTATTTATGTCTGTGTTTAAATACTAACTATTTTTTTAGATATGTTTGGACATGCTGCCTTATTTTAGAGTCTGATTAGCAAACTTTATTAGCAACACCAGTGCTTAATCTGATCGTTATTTTAGACTAGAACTAACCCATATAGCATCATAAATGTCTGAGGGCAATGGCCAATCAGACACTGCTTCTATTCATATTTATGTTGACATACCTATACATCCCCTTCGGGATCTCTAACTTGTTGTGGTGGAGCTTGTGTATTTCAATGAAGCTGCGAGATATACCATGTATGGTCACCAAAGATGGGCAGGTCATCGCCAAGAGACGTCATACAAATTTCAGTCCACTGGAGAATGAACTGGAAAACCATTCCAGTAACCTTAGGCATAAGCACAATCAGAGAGAAATAACTATTGTGCCTGATGTGCTGTTTTCCATAGGGTCACGGAGAGTTGGATGCGACTGAACTACTAAACAACAACCTATACATACTTCACAAACCTAAAATGTAGTGGTCTTTCAATAAACAAACGACAGAGAGTAAAAAAATCCAAATCTTCCAAATGTAATGTCTGCTGCTTCATACTGTTCCTAATGCATACATGTCTTACAGCAAGAGTCAATATAAACCCATAGAAGGCTTTTAGTATGTTGGGCACCAAAGGGTTGAAATCTGTTTAAAATAGGTTGTAGATAAGACTTACATTGGGCACGTCAATTGCTACTTCCCTCATGGCACTGGGCCTCACATCATTCATCGCCTGCAAGAAATCGTTCACAGTGATTACCACAGACCCGGCCACTTCAATGTCTGATGGGCTGTGGAGCTCTCCAAGTTTTCTCCTAAGAGCGTTCAAGCCTGCAAAGGAAACCAACCAGACATGACTTATGCTGTTATCAATAACTAAACAAATAAAGGCAAGAGATTCAGTAACAATATATATTGCTTCACAAACGGCCAATCAGAATGATATCTATCAACACAACCAACAAAACATCTGTATTTTATTTACCTGTAAAATGAAAAAAAAAATTGTATTGAGGGACTGTGGTGTGGACTGGTAATTGTCACTGAAGCCCAACTTCAATACTAATCAAATATAATATAGATATGCACTTATTTTATTTTTAAGAAACAAAATGAATGAAACAAATATAAAATGAGATCATGGATAATAAAACATAGTGCTCAATAAATCCTTCTGAGATATTTTTTAAATCATTGTTATTGTGAGAATAGAAAGATTCACATCCATACATTGACTTATTAAATTCACATCTTGAATTAACTAACAATTGGCAATTTAAAGTGAAAACATTCTGTGTTTCTTTGTCTCACAAGGTTTCACATTTTTTCTTTTTCTTTTTTTTTTTTATTCTAAAGTAGCAGGAGTTTTGTTTAATTAGCTACAAGTTGGGTTTTGCTCACAGCATAAATTACTCAAATGCACTATAAGAACGTTTATACAACTTAAGATGCTTAGACTAGGAAGTCAAGGGGGACAGGAATGGATGGGAATAGGAATGGAGGGGGGCAGAAATGGATGGGAATAGGAATGGAGGGGGGGCATGAATGGATCGGGACAGGAATGGCATAAGCGGTACAGCACATGCTGGTCAAATATCAAAGAAGAAAGAATAATTGCTACAAAAATAAGCACCATGTGCATGAAAGTGCTTGTGACTTTTGATCATATCTGGAAACATTTTAACTAAGCTCACTCAGACATTTACCAATATAAAATTATTCATGCTATATTCTTTTTTCTCTGAATATGTGTTTACATATATGTACATAAGATAAAATTATTTATTTTGCTCTATTTTAACTTTGGATAAAGTATAATTTTATGCACTTAAAGAGAAGCCAATCATAAAAACACTAAAGGGTAATGTCATAGCTTGGCATGCTATGGGACTTAATTAAAAACCGAGTGAACGTTAAAAATGAGAAAACCCACATATGCTTATGACACATTATGTAGTCTATGATGATAGGTCACTCAATACACCTCTTAGCAGTATTACAAACCATAAATAATTTGATTTATCCAGCTCAAGTATATATACAGTGCCTTGCAAAAGTATTCACCCCCCTTGACTTTTTCCCTTTTTTGTTACATTACAGCCTTAAGTTCACTGTTTTATTAATCTGAATTTTATGTGATGGATCAGAACACAATAGTCGTTGAAGTGAAATGAAAAAAATATATACAGAATTTTTTTTTTTAGAAATAGAAAACAGAAAATTGGCATGTGCGTATGTATTCACCCCCTTTGTTATGAAGCCCATAAAAAGCTCTGGTGCAACCAAATACCTTCAGAAGTCACATAATTAGTGAAATTATGTGTGTCACATGATCTGTCATTACATATACACACCTTTTTGAAAGGCCCAGAGGCTGCAACACCTAAGCAAGAGGCACCACTAACCAAACACTGCCATGAAGACCAAGGAACTTTCCAAACAAGTAAAGGACAATGTTGTTGAGAAGTACAAGTCAGGGTTAGGTTATAAAAAATATCCAAATCTATGATGATCCCCAGGAACACCATCAAATCTATCATAACCAAATGGAAAGAGCACAACAGCAAACCTGCCAAGAGACGTCCGCACACCAAAACTCACGGACAGGGCAAGGAGGGCATTAATCAGAGAGGCAGCACAGAGACCTAAGGTAACCCTGGAGGAGCTGCAGAGTTCCACAGCAGAGACTGGAGTATCTGTACATAGGACGACAATAAGCCGGACGATCCATAGAGTTGGGCTTTATGGCAGAGTGGCCAGAAGAAAGCCATTACTTTCAGCAAAAAAACAAAATGGCACATTTTGAGTTTGCAAAAAGGCATGTGGGAGACTCCCAGAATGTAAGGAGGAAGGTGCTCTGGTCTGATGGCCTGAAAAGTAAAATTTTAGTCTCAAAGCAAACGCTATATCTGGCGGAAACCCAACACATCACATCACCCAAAGAACACCATCCCCACAGTGAAACATGGCGGTGGCAGCATCATGCTGTGGTTATATTTTTTAGCAGCCGGGACTTGGAAACTGGTCAGAGTTGAGGGAAAGATGGATGGTGCTAAATACAGGGATATTCTTGAGCAAAACCTGTACCACTCTGTGCGTGATCTGGGGCTAGGACTGAGGGTCACCTTCCAGCAGGACAATGACCCCAAACACACTGCTAAAGCAGCACTTGAGTGGTTTAAGGGGAAACATGTAAATGTGTTGGAATGGCCTAGTCAAAGCCCAGACCTCAATCCAATAGAAAATCTGTGATCAGATTTTAAAAGATTGCTGTTCACAAGCGCAAACCATCCAACTTGAAGGAGCTGGAGCAGTTTTGCCAGGAGGAATGGGCAAAAATCCCAGTGGTAAGATGTGGCAAGCGCATAGAGACTTATCCAAAGCAACTTGGAGCTGTGATTGCCGCAAAAGGTGGCTCTACAAAGTATTGACTTTAGGGGGGTGAATAGTTATGCACATTGACTTTTTCTGTTATGTTGTTATGTTACAATAAAAAAAAAAATCTTCAAAGTTGTGGGCATGTTCTGTAAATTAAATGATGCAAATCCTCAAACAATCCATGTTAATTCCAGGTTGTGAGACAACAAAACACGAAAAATGCCAAGAGGGGTAAATACTTTTGCAAGGCACTGTAAATACAACATAAAACACATTTTATAATAGACATTACAACAGGTATACTATTGAAATACTACATTTTAAACTTGCCCATTATAAAACATTTGTTCCAGAATGCAGTAGGTTATCCATTTCTATAAAATGGTGTAATTGATGTCATCCGGGTAGGCAACTTTTGAAATAACAGGTGTTAATTATGATTTAAATGACAGAGAAAACTTTTCATGACAGTTCATTTTTTTCCTCTATAAAAACAAAATCAGCAAATACATAAAAAAAGAAGATTAAAGGGAAATGGTGAAATTTTTTAAAATACATCGCCAACCATTATCAGGTATCTGCCAGTTCTCCTTTACAGCAGAAATCCCAGCCAATCATAGGACTTTATGGTAAATAGATAACCTGGCATGTGTTCTTTGATAAGCTGAGAAGTCAATATGAACATTTCACTGTAAAGGAGAATTAGTATGAGATGACATGTATAGTCCGTGCTTCCATGTGGGACAGTGAATAATACATTGTTTTACATGCTAATGATGGAGAATAATTGAAATTACTATCAGTATACAAAACTATCCCATTCTGGATCACTACCTTGTTGTGGAGAAAGGGCTTGTGTACTTCAGTGAAGCTGTGAGCTAAACGGTGTAAGGTCACCCAAGATGGTCAGACAAATCGCAGTCCTCTGGTGAAGGAACTGGCAACCCACCCCAATATCTTTGTCATGAAAATATTATGGACAACCACAAGCAGTGACATATGTGCCTGGCGTGCTGCGTTGCATATGGTCAAGGAGAGTGGGATGTGACTGAATGACTAAACATATAAAGTCATATGCTAGGAGGAAATTAGCAGACAATACATGCCACACATCTGTGTAAATATATTTCTATACATATTTGTGCAAAACACCTTGGCATACCCACATACATGAGTTTTTTTAAGTTTCTTGGCATTAGGTTCACTCTTCATATGCCTTTTTCTGATGCTTGGTGCATAGGCCCTATAATGTGCAAATAATGAGCAACACTGCTTTATAAGACTTCTTACATTTTTGTCCACTTTGATCCCCAGAGGGAGGATTAAAACATTGCCTCCATTTATTTTCATGGGGCTAAGAGGAATGGAAAAGCATACTGGACACCATTTGCTCAATGCTCTTAAGGAGACCTGATATGCTTTAACAGCCCAGCATATAAAAAAAGTACTATACAGCATCTGGTGCTGCCTCTACAGAGAGAAAAAAAAATAAGAGCTATAAAAGGGCATGAACACCTGCCTTCAATCCCCAGGCCCTGTAACAGAATCACAAATATTTGCAATTCAGACTTCCTGTAATGTGGCACATTCATAATGAACAGGATACAGTGCAATATCAATAAAAACATTCCAAGAGGCCAGCTGGATAAGATGGAGAAAGCTCCAGGCTGCAGGCAAAGGAAATACTAGAAATATCTTCCCCATTGTGACCGCAGATCATATTTTTTAAGCTAATTATCTTAAGAAGCCCATTGGCAATGGCAGACGAGTTGTAACAGTACACAGGCCATCGTATCCACCAAATGAATACAAATGCAGATTATTAAGGCTTCAATGATTCCAGAATAAAATGCAAATAGATGTGGAAAATGAAACTCTTTCATATAATCCTCCCAGGTTCTATTCGGTTTCTACGTACAGTAAAAAATAATAATATAAAAAACAATTCTATCAAAAAGTAGCAGGCCTATTGGAATATGAAAGTTATTTTTTTTTTATATATTGAAATTTAAACCAATTGGCTTTCCTTTCTGCACCAATGGTAAACCATAGTCATCCTTTAACCTTCCTCTCGATAAAATTAAGGGGCGATTGTAACGGTTCAACTTTCATTAATTTTAAGACGTAAAGATCAGTATAAACAACCTTTTTCATTTCTAGCAATTAAAAAGTAAATTTCTTATGAGAAAAACATACTAAAATCAGCATTTTTTCCATCATCCTTTGCCATTCTGTGACACAGACTAAAAAAAATCTTTGTGACTGCTTATATACTGCACAGCTTTGCTGGCTTAGCCAGGGGAAATAAGCAGCACTTCGCCCTACACACTAAAAAAAAAAATATGTGAGAAGCTCCAATATAAGCATCAGGAGAATATAGCAGTTTTCTCACAAAAGGTGAACATTATTAATTACAATAAACTGAATAGTTGTTTTTTACTAATAGATATCAGGCTTTAGAGGAACACTGGCTCATGTTAATTAAATAATAATATTAAAAATAGAGTGAGATAAAAGTTTTAAAATTTAACATAGTAATAATTTTGCATTTTCATGTACAAAATGATTTTTTGCTTTTATTTGTGGAAAAAAGTAATCTTTTTGTGTATGTTTGACCCCACCACCTCCAAAAAACTCAGTTTTGTTGTGTTCCAAGTAATTAAATTAATATGTATGTGCTTAGAATATACCAAAACTACATTCAGGGAAATCTGTAAACCTTACTAAGAAGAAGCTGACAGTATGGTAGGGTGTTGCATTCAAGTTCTGCCAACTAACGCCCATTTATCTCCATGAATGATTGCAGACAGTTTAATTCACCACAGTTCATGTCTACATACAAGTGAGTGTAGCTTGAAGCCAAATGCCCGCCAGGTTGTCAGCATCTTCTAAAATGCAATATATGATTTCATTAAAGGCATTTGGGATTTAGTAGGTATGTAATACACCTATGTATATTTTTTATGTACTGTTTTATTAAGAAGCAATTAAAAGTTCTGCTTTTACTGCCTAAAAACATACAATTAGTCTCTGTATTTGCATAGGCTGCAGTGTGCAGATCCAAGCAGACTCTGTAGTGCTGGATGTGAAGTCCTAGCCTATCCGGGACTTCGTCTCATAAGCATGTTTTCTGAGACATGGTCCCTGACTGGCTAGGACACTACACTGCACATATAACATTGCAGAGTCTGTGTCTGCATATGCTGTTTGAGTTTAGACAGCAAAAACAGAGCTGTACTTCTCAATAAACAAAGTACATTAACATAAATAAATAAATTGGTATCTTACATACCTAACAAAACCAAGAAACCTTTCATATCACTAATATTAAATTATAAAAAATATATTTAAAATATTAAAAACAATATTTACATTTTATTTACTTGAAAAGCAAGGGAATGGCCAAAAATGTTCCGTTTCACTTTGGCGGATGTAATTATAAATGTTACAGTTTATTATGAAAAGTGTTGCTGATTGTCCTTTGAACCCTGTGCCAAAACCGTCTAAGCAGTTGCATTTATTTCAGGGGAAAAAGGGAAGTGAGTGCCCATCCCTCACCCAGAGATTGGGTTATCAGAGCCAGTCAGAATGCATGCTCAGTATAAGATACACATATATATCTAAACTAAAGCGACCTCTTTTACATGAAAGAAACGTATGTTTAGGCAAAACTTCCCCTTTAAAAACAAACAGTTATAATTCATGATGAAAAATATTCAGTCTGCCATATGTCACTGTCAGGCCAATGTTTACACTAAAAGAAAAATATGAGTGTTTTCATCTTCGGGTGAAACACTATATTATACAGTAAATTCACACCACAATTTGCTTCTTTTAAAAAAAAAAAAAAAAAAAACAGTTTCTGAATTTGTGTAAAAAGTTTATAAATGAAATTATAAATGCCCAAAATATGTTTTGCATGTGAAGACCCTGTGGGAGGAACACAGTGGCCTGTATGGCGGTATTGAGTATTTATTTATGTATTTTGTGTTATAATGATCCCTTTTACCATTAGACATTTCCACTCCACCCATAACGCTTCTCTCTCACGACCACGGTTTTATATCCAGTATTTGCAAATGAACAGCCCAAAGACACCACTGCAAATACTGGAAGGAGTGGTCAAGAAAACACTTAACTGGTGCCGAAAATGGCTGAATGATAGGGAGTTGAAAAACAATCTAGCCTGAAAATCAGCAACAAAGTAGAAAGGTAAACAGTAAACACCCAAAATATAAGTCGTACTTTCTAAGTTTCACCAAGAATCAAAATTTTAATTCTCAGGGGAATTACAAAATATAAATATAATATGTTAACAACAAAAACACAAACAATTAAACACAGATCTGCAGTTTCAGGCATATTTATTAATATATTAATATAATATTTCTATATTTTTTTGGGTAAGACTCTTGCTATTTCCCTCCACTCTATATGGGAGACAACCTGGGAATGCTAGGAGCTGTATGCTGTGGAGAAGGAACTGGCAACCCACTCCAGTATCTCTGCCATGAACATCAAGTGGATCAGCATGGTGTGTTGCGGTCCAGGAGGTCACGGGGAGTTGGACACGACTGAACAACGCAAACATATATCTCCAGGGACATGTTCCCCTGAGCAGTCACAGGACAGTATTTGGCCGATCTCCTTAGTAACATGTGATAACATAATTACTAAAAAGGATACAACTTAAGTCTGTGCAGCTAAGTAACCCAATAATAAAACACTGACTTCCATGGGACACCTGTTGGAGCACAGATGACTGACACAAGAAAAATGGGAGACAAGAAAGCTTGCAGATAGCATTGCTTGAGAGTTGATCAGTGATGGGCATCAGTTGACTCGGGCCCCATGCAGCCCTCAGGCACTTCCCATGAACTTCTATCTTGAAAAGCAAGTTTTATTGAAACCTTGGAGTAGAGGGATTATCCTACTGGGACTTGCTATGCGATTCAGTTCTCTTGCCATATGTTAATTCAGGGGGGCATTATTTCAACAGAATTGAATAGAGATGTTACCCCCATGCAGAATATGTGTATTATCTTGTTAGAAATCAAAGCAAATATATGGAACCCCTTTCTAATACAATTTTTGAAATGATTAATTTTAGTTAATTGAAAGTACATAGTGTAAAAATGGGAAACAAGGGTGCTTTAATATGAAGTTGCAGTAAACGCATGTTAACCTACATACCAGTATATATATCTATTTTAACTAAATGATCTAGCTCTCAGTAAAGTGTACTCTAACCATGCATTTCACTTTAATATTTTGTAACCTAAACATTTAATATTTGTATATTTGCTTTGATATTTTTAAGGAGCTTGACATATTTAGCATGGCTTGTATGTAATTATTATGCAGATTAATGGCTTCCAAATACTAATTAGTAACACAGACTGTTTGTTTCTGTGGAGGCCAATTTCATCACACAGACAATATCAACCCCCACACACATTTAAGCTATAAATTAGCATGCATAGCCACCTATTAACATAATTTAGCTGCACAGACTATGTTGAATATCTCAAGAATTATTTACTGTAGAGATAAATGGTTACTACAGCATATAACCAGAATTTAATGCTCGTTAAAATGAAACCATCTTGGGGTGAGTCTCTTTTTAATGACAGAATCCAAGAATACGTACAGCTACATAAAAATAAATTAAAGGTTGTTTTGAAACTATTTTATCCATTATCAATCTAGTTTTCAAAACCGTATATCACGAGGTTTCAAATGTTCCTGTAACTTTAAGCCCATCTAAATACAGAAACTCTGATCTATTTATGTTTCTGAAATCCAGTTTCCCCTTTCCAAATGGGGGAATAAGTGATCAAAGCTTTCCAAACAAAGCCTGAAGTCATTTGAGTAGAATGTGCGTGCACAAGCCACTTCTGGGGTCATTATTTAGATGGAAATATTTTTTACATTGAGCGATAATAAAAAGCAGACCGGGAATAAGAGCATGTATTTTCCTGTTTCCTCATGCTGTTTTCATAATCATTCCTTCCTCCCCCATTACTCTGCTGCTGAAACCACACAAAACCTAATAGAACACATCTAGCTGCATGACATACCAAAACAAAACATACGTGTGCGTGCAACCGTGTGCTGGGGACTTGCTAGGTGTTTTAAAAATGGCTTCACAAAAGAAAATCTTATTAAATGTAAATTCCATGAATATATTGGATTGTGTAGTATTATTTACTCATAGAGCTCTAAGCATATTCTGATGGGGGAGAATCCTGCGGATCAGCTCTCTCTTAGCCCGGTCATGCTGTGCTCTGTCTTAATCTACTCTCTACTATATACACCGTGGAATTTACATTGTCTATGGTGGGTCCAATAAAATAGGAAGTATTGTGTCGCCATATCGAAGTTTCATGTGTATACAGCACATCTCATAAAACATTTTCTTTTTATTAATATCTAAAACTCACCTCCAGGAGCTGTCTAAAACAGACATCTGACCCCCCCCCCCCCCCCCCCCCAATCAGCATGCATAATCCGGGGAGCAATATTAACCCACTATTTACCTGCTGTTGCTGGTTCAGCCAATCTCCTTGCAGTTTCCATTCTCTATGTCAGCAGCAATACTTAGCACATATCAGTGATGCACTACATCTCCCAGGCTGCTTTACAACACACAAACAGGAACCCACAGTTAATTCAAAAGTTTCAGCTAATCTGATTGGCCAAAACAAATAATTTTAAATCTGATGCTAATTTAGCCTGGGTTGGGAGGGTTTTAACCCTAATTTGCAACTATCAGAAATTACAAGAGATTTTGCTGGCTTCAATGTACCGTAAGTGTTTAAATGTTTATTTTTTTATGCAACATTTTTTTTGCATACACTACTAATTCCCCTCTATCAGATGCATTCCTAATCCAGATAATTTAGGTATACCTTTAAGTCAACAGATCAGGCTCTCAAAGAAAATGTATAGTTTTTGACAAAACAAATAATATTTGCAGGCAGCACAATATGGAAGCTCCAGAGGCTCCATGGAAGTCATGGATGAGGGCTCATTAAATTCACATAAGAAGACAGTACCTAGCTAGAAATGGCTCATGTCATTGGACTCATAATGTTGACCACATTCCAAACGCATAACCATAATTTACTCACATTCAATAATAACATTTTTAATATATAATTTCAGCCCTACACAAATGCTTTTGAATCTACAAAATACAAAGTCAATGAATATTATTGCCAAGATTCTACTGAATTCAAAACTTTTACTGAGGCAACATCCAAATGTCAATGTGAATAGAAATAATAATTTCAAAGTTGTATGACCGAGAATTAAATTAAAAAGGAGGTATGTGCTCAAATCCAAAAAGTAAAATGATAGGTTTCATTATAGCTTCATATGTACGGTATCATATGTTATGTTCAATTGTCTGTTCTGCCTCTCTCTGTGCGCCTTCTCTCTGCGCTCTATGGTCCTCATTCAATTGTAATTTGGCCAATTGAATAGGGCTCTTTATAAGCACAGAGCATATTTTTTTTACAGAAATTTTTAGTTAGTGAATTTCTATCCAAAAGCGAGGTCTTCACTAACTAAAGAATTCTGTAAAAATATATGCTCTGTGCTTATATAGAGCTCTATTCAATTGTCCAAATTGAAATTGAATGAGGCCCTAGGTCTCTCTACCTTCCACTCCCTTTCTCTCTCTCTCACCCTGCCTCTCTCCCTCTCTGCATTCTCTGTCTCGCTCTGCCTCCCTCCCTCTCCCTCTCCCTCCCCCCTCCCTCTCTCTCGGACTCCCTCCCTCTTTTGAGCGGCGCATGCACGTTGGCAAGGCTCCTCCTCACATGCGCATTGGTGAGTCTCTGCTGCGCATGCACATTTATTCAAAATCCCCCTACCATGTATAATAGTAACGCTTGCGCGCGCCTGCGCAGGATGCACCGCGCAGGTGTTACGCACACCAACCATTATTATATGTGATACTATGTGCTAATAGAAAAGCAATGTATTATTTTTTATTTCTTAGCCTAAATTTACATGAGATACAAAAACATACCAAGTCTGGTATCTCCGTAAACTATATTTAAAAACACATATATTTATAAATCAGAATTAATTCAGTGAGCTAAAACATTTTATTAAATTTCACGACTATGGATCAACCTCACTGATCCTGGATCTGCATGTTATCTATTACGGATAAGCGGTGTCGCTAGCACGTGATCATAACGATATTAGCAATTGGCTGTGAGGCTTTACTCTCAGCCTCACATGCAAAGGAGTAAAGATCAATGTGACTGGTTCAATCTCAATCAAAGCTACCTATTTTATATCACTGAATGACACAATTTTGAATGCGGGTTTTAATTACAGACAACCTTTTCGGTGTCCCATTGATAGTCATCCTAATAAATATAATACAATTGTCTGCTATACTAATTACATATCTCCTTATCCCCTAGTATCCTAATTTCCTGTCTCCAGGGCTACTGCAATTTGTCTCCGGAGGTTATCCGGGGTCTCTGCTAAGTAGTTTACATTCGGCATCTACCACAGACCAATACGTTTACAAGTCTTCAGCGCAAAGGAAGAACAGACTATTAAAGCACAGAGTGGGAGTGCAGTTCACTTTTTTCCTTCTTAATGATTTTAACAACCCATCCCACACCGTTGTAGAGCATGAGGAATTTGGACATGATTTCTCAATTTTAATATGGACCGTTGCTAAGGTATTAGAACACTATTAGCTGACAGGGAAAATATGCAGTCAAATAACTTCCCCACACTGTTTTTTTTTCTAGGTCTGGATTTAATATTTGCTTGCTGCAATCACTTGAAAATCTAGGCTTTCCTTTTATACTTGTCCATTTGCCCTAGGTTACCATATTGAATAAGGATGTGGTTTAGTGGTTTCTTCATTTTCTTTCCTGGTAGCCTTAGATTTATTTGGATGTCTGTTATTTGTTATACAGTTTGGAAAGGGGGGCGGAGGGGATTCATAATTCTTTTCCTAACAATTACGGTTTCCTAAAATGTAATTATGCTTGTATAAAATATGAATGCAGCCCTTGACAACTTATTGAAGTGCTTTGGAAACTGGGACACGTTTTTGGCTGGGGTACTGCTGTGTGGGTGGATGTGCAGAGTTTTCGCAACTTTTTACATGGTAGAAATCCCTGCTTTTTCTGTACAAAGGGTGATCAACAACCCTAAACTGAAGGTAGTTTGATATTTGGGTTAGATGTCAAAATATTTAGGATGGTAGGGACCTAGGGAGAGAGAAGTCAACATCCGCCAAGATCTTTCGCAACATTACATGGGTATTGTAGTGGTAATGTGATGGTCCTTTAACTAAAAGAATATTCTTTTTTAGAAAGCAAAAATAAATAATTGATTTAATAATTTTGCAATTATAATAAGAAATGATTGTAATTATTTGTTTCTGATGATTTACTTCTACAAGTGGGAGGACACATTGAAGGCCAGAACCATAAAGCGGTTTCAATCTAATAGTAGTTTTCAATAGGATTAATGCAAATCTCAATCAAGAAGCTCAAACAAGACAAAGCAGACCTTCAGTAAATAATAATTGCGTATATTACTTAATAAATTAAAGGCTAACTTTATATTTAAAAATATTATTTGAAAACAGTAAAGTATAATTCTTCAAAAAAGTATAGTGTAAAAAAATACACAGCGGAGGTTCCAAATATGGTATAATAAAAAATAAAAAAAAACATATAAGTACTTTATCAATTAAATGAGGTTTAAACTGCATTTTCTCACAGCAAACTTACACCAAAATATGGATTTTTTTTACTTAATATCAGTTTTGCATAAAATGAGAAGGCTGATAGTCAAGAGTACCAGTATAAGAGAAGCAAATGGGCTCCAAGACAGCAAGGATGAACAAGTGGGGAGGAAGCACACAAAACAAGAAAGGTGGAGAGAAGATGAGGAACAGGAGGACAAGGTAACTAACATAATAGTTTATATCCGAGCTGTATTTGGGCTTATGAACATCCATGGGTACAATTTTGATTTTAACCTGAACAGTTTTGGGAACCACATACATATATTATACTTAAATTGAGTATAAAAGTAAGAATATTTTATTAATTATATTTTACACGTTATACTATCATGGAACAATGGTTCTTAAAATATTTGGAGGCTGCTTGGAAATCTTATCACAGGATCACAGCACAAAGGAGGGAGCAAAGGAAAAAGTATTGAAGCAACTAAAAGGCTAACTAGTGACTAACCTACTTTACAGCTTTATTTGTCCCTAGGATACTCATTTGTAGTTGATGTGTCCCAGAGTTTCATCTCAAGACTGATCCAAACACTGAAAGTTCTAGTTCATAAAAATAGCCTAAGAACATCTTTAAGACATTTGTTTATTAGCTGGTCTGCTGTAACCAATCACATAACAGCAAGAAGAGCTGCACTTCCACGTTCTTCAAATGAAGAAAGGGAAAGCAGATGCACCATGATACTGTGAACACGCTGATTTGAATAGCTACCACAGTTTCTTTCTTTACTGATAAGGCTAATCAAGCTTCTTCAATTTGTAAGGAACTTGTGAGAACACCAAAAACTTTTCAGAACCAACACAATCCAATATTTGTTATAAAACACTATGGCTTCACAATGGGGTACAAAACTTTGTTCAAGCTATACTTTTTATACTTTCTAAAAACATTTTGTCAATAATCAAGAACATATTATAAATAAATATACATAACCATTTTTCTAAATGCACAAATGGCTATTCGAAAGACATCCACATTATTTTATAATCACTTTCCGAGGTTGTGACAACAAGTCCTGCAATGTTTAAAAGGCATATTTAAGTCTTAGGGATTAGGAATGCATCTGAGGAGAAGCAGTAGTGTATAAAAACATTTTTTTGCATTAAAAAATACCAAAATAAGCATTATTATGCTTACCCTCAAGTTAAAGCGAAATCTCTTCAGTTTGCAAGTAGTTAACACCCCTGGAATCCCTGCTAAAATTATCATAAAATTCATAATTTGTTTTGACCAATTGCAGACAGCTAATACATTGTATCAATCTGTGATAGCAGTTTGTGCAGGAAGGAATCATGGGATATGTAGTCCCCTGAACAGGGAAGCAAGGAGGAGTCAGACACTGAGTCAGATCTCTGCATTGTGCTGCTGGTAGGTTAGCAAAGGATTATATATCTGTACCAAAATGCAGTGTTTCTATTGGGAGGTTCAATATGCCTATGTAAGCAACTGTGGGGGGGTGGAAAACTATTTTTTTTTTAAACAAAATAAATCTGTGTGTGTATGGAAAGACTCAGTGTAAAGCGGGTTTCTGATATAAACAGAATGTAAAATAAAAGCAGGGGAACTTAGATATACCTTTAAAATGCATAATAGAATATTTGGAAGGTCTATGTAGCTTTAAAAATGAACACAGAAGTCACACAATTTCTATTATGCATTTAAAAGAGTGTGTTTAAAACAGTGCAAAATAAGCAAACAGCCTGTAGTTTAGAAAACTTACATTAGTATGCCAAGTAATAAAAAAACAAAGATGTTAGTGCCATTTGCCAAGACTTACCATGTTATATTCATTTTCAGAGTAGAGACAGGATTCCTCTGTTTCTATTAATGTATTAATTAATGTACATCTGCTATATTCAGTTAATTTTTCATAAAAAGTAGTGAGTTCCTGTAACCCATTCACTAGCAAAGGCAATGCATTGTGGCAAGGATAAACTATGTATGCTTTTTTGCATTTTTTGTTGTTATTTTTTCACATTTTGTAAATTTTGTTTTCCATTTCTTTAGAAGAACCAAATGCCCTACAACTGAAATAGTAATGTTACATATCATTTTTTAACTCTTCATAAGACCACATACCTACACATATTACAACAGTGATTTTTTTTTTATTAACAAATGATTGAATCGGTACTATAAAACAACAACAAAAAAGGAACTAAGGCATTAGTGTAATAAATATTTTGTCCCGTTGCACATCCCCCTCCTTCCTGTAAATGATAATAAAGTTCCAAGCCTTGTCTGGATTCAATTAGACTTTCAGTGTCTAGTCTTACTGTCTAAACAATGCCTTCAAACCTCTCTGGCCCCAGTGATGCTATCACATCAGAGGCCCAGGGTTTCATAAAAGGACACCAAAATGGTGCGCAGATCGTGCGGATATTGAAGATTAATTTTAAGCATTACAAACCAAATACTTCCTTCCACTCTAAACAAATCAAATGAATCCCCTTCTTGAAAAAATCAAGCTCTATTTACATTCACCCCGATGCAGCTGCGCAGGCTGCCTTAGAAGGCCACGATTGCAATAAATCCCTATATTAGGAAAGCCAGATTGCCCAGCAGCGATCACGACAGCAGAGTCCCTGCGTAATCATTAACATTTCCTAAAGGTTTTAATAGATGGGCTTATCTTTTTTAATGAAATTAAAAAGCTAATCTCTTTTTAAAAAGGACACAAACATTACAAATGTAAATTAGTTGTGAATTATAGCAAGTTTTCTATATTGTTTCAGCGTCTCTTTGTATTCAACAATTGTCATCTTGAGTAAATCTGCATTACAGGGCTCTTGTCATGGGCCTGCCCCTTTCGACTTGTGAAACTCTACCAACAGGTTTGCACAGAAAGCAAACTATATAGTGTTTAAAACAAACTCACGCTAAACTTTTATTGTGAGGCTAACTTTAATACATTTATATTAAAACAGTGCTCGCTAAAATGACATTATCCAGAGTAGATTACTGCAGCTATCAAATAAATCAAAACACCTAATCCACACCCGTTTTAGACATAAACAGGAAAAAAAGCATGTCCTTTGAAAGCTCAAGGCATATAAATCATCAAGTCCACTATCAATAGACAAGGATCTGAGAGCCTTCTGGAGCTGTCTCCAAGTCAGAACCACATCCAGCCCCTTGGTGACCTCAGAGGAGGTGGAGACAAACAGCTTAACTGATCTTTTACAGGAACCTTAGCACCGAATATTGATTTTCTAAAAACATTTAATAGTAATGTCAAATTAAAGTGCAAATAAAGTAATCCGTTATGCTCTGCACCATCAGAGAGTAGAAATGCTCTAGGAAAAAGTGTTAACGAAACTGCTGTTGAACTGATTGATAAGCATATTAGTTTGGGATTACGGTTTGTGTACAGCCCTCCTTGAACTGCCGTAGACATAATAAGTCTGCACCAACCAAGGGATTTGGGCCTACAGTGCAGGGTTGAGAGATAGCATTGCAGACGTATAGCTTTTTTTTTTTTTAACTCCTTCATAATCATTTGAAGACACAGTCCAGTGGCAGGACCTGTACTCATGAGAGAGATAAAAGAAAACTCAGATTTATGGACCCTGCAGCTGCTTGTCTTTTCTTACAGAATGATGAACACATCTCTATTCACTTTATTTACTTGACAAGCTCTACAGTCACAGTCACCAACCCCCTCCTTTCAGTATTGCACTCATTCAACATCACTGCAGAACATCACTTCTTCCCTGAAAAGCTGGCACAGAATATATGACAAAGTGTGCCTGGGTATTACGGCATGAATCTGATGGGAGACACAGCAAGAAGTCCGATAGCTGGATCCTGTAGCAGCTTGCATTGTCTCAACACAGCTCCAATGACTTGATAGGCAGGTCTACTAAGACAGTGCAACAGTTGTTGGTGTGCTCCGTACCCTTTTAAACATCTAGCTCCTGATGCTAGGGCATTACCATTATATTTAGCAATAAGCACAGAGGAAAATAAGGTAAAATTATAAAAAGGAACAATAGAACATTTGCTTAGCTGAATTACATTTGACAAATCAAATGCTTGATTATATGCTCATACAATACTAATTTAGAGCACTGATCTAGCTTGAAATTCAGCACAGACAAAGCCTAATATGTCACATCAAAAAGCAAATAATGGTTTCATATTTTTGTATACATTATATAAACTGTTTGTGCAGTGTCTCAGAGCGGCCAATCAGTGACCATCTCTCAAAAACCTTCTACAACATGACTCTGAGAGATGGTCACCAATTGGCTAATTTGAAAGACTACACTTCAGAGTCTGTGTCTTCATGAGCTGAGGGCAGACCCAAGCAGGTACTATGTGTATGATTTTAGGCAGGAAAAAAAAACCCTGGAGCTTTTAAGAAAGTCTTAATAAAATAAAGTACCTAAAAATAAATAGATCAATAGGTATATTATATTCCTAGTGAAATTCAGGAACGGTCCATGTCCCTTTAACTATACCACAGCCTCTATTCTTTATAACTGAGAGAACAAATATCTATATTACATTGATTTTTTTTATTATTTTTAGATGTGTGCATTGGCAAATAGCATGAGAAATGTTTTTAATGATTTATTCTAGCTCTCTAAAAAACATATAATCTTGTTGTAAATTGAAACCCTCACTTTAATAGAGCTAAATATTTTCATACCTACATACATTTCGAATGAATCATAATCAGTATATACAGATATAAAAATCGGTATTAATAAACACCACCACACACTGACTTGTAACTTGCAAGAAGTCCTTACCTGCTTCCTTACACAGTGCTGCCAAGTCGGCCCCCACATAACCATGGGTACTGTCTGCTAGATGCACCAGCTCTTTTTCTTCCAGTACATGAGGCACCTTGGGCAGCAGCCTCTGGAGGATGTCCAGACGATCACGGGCATTAGGAACCCCGATTTCAATTTCTTTATCAAATCTTCCAGGTCTACGAATAGCAGGATCAAGAGAATGAGGGCGGTTTGTAGCACCCAGCACCAAAAGCTGACCTTGACTTTCTTCCTAGAATAAGAAAAGAGCAGAATTTTTTATACAGATAAATCAGCAGCCAAAGAAATTGGGAATCTAGCTGTAGAATCACAAGTTGTATCTTCTTTGTATGACGTACAGTGATGTGAAAAAGAAAGTACAGCCCATTATGATTCATTGATTTTATATATTAAGATTTATCTGACATTCATATAGGAGTAAATACTACAGTAATCAGATACAATTTAGCACCGTAATGAAACAATCATTTAGGCAAGATAACAGAGATATTACTATTTATAAAAAACACCAAAAAGTTAGTTAGTTTTAGCAGTGGGTGGTAAATGTTCTTGTAATCCTTGTACAAAAAAAGCTTTAGCAGCAAGTTGGGGCCTCCTTCTGAATAACTCTAAGTAGGGTGTGTCCGTGCACAGCACCAGCTCTATGGGAAGATCAGCTATTCCCTCTATTGGTTAGAGATTAAAATAAAATCAGGAGGAGGTCATGGCATTGTAGAAAAAACTATTGTAATGTGCTCTTTTAAACATGTGAGAGTTGATTTGTTATTTCAGTGCCCCTTTAAATCACAATGTACAAGGACTTCCTGGGTAGATGCTTAGCTCTTTGTAGAGTCTCAATAATCTGTTCAAAATCTTTAATATAACAAGCCATCCGAACATATTTTATTATATCATTGCTTGACATTAAACTGGACAAAAAAAGTTCTCTCCCTATTGCTCTCCTTTATGATGGTCTCTTCTCACCGATCTCTCTGCATCTTGCAGTCATCTAACATCCTCCTTGTTCATCCTCTCAATTTCTTGAGCTTTTTGCAACCTGGCTTCCATACTTTCTCTCCAACGAAGGGCTCAATTACATGGCTGCAGTAAGTTATCTTGTGAGTGAAAAGTTCACGTAAGCCCTATCATAGCTAATACATTCCACTCGCAACCAACACAAGGGATTGCTATGTATGAACGGTTACCGGTTGCTAGGAGGGTTTTTACCAAAAGTGCCATTAACTAAATGCCTCCCTTAAGAGTTTCCGTACACCCTGCTTGTTCTAGTAAGGCCTGCGAGTGTGAACAGTGAGACAAATCTTTGTGTGTTAACTCAATCTCCCGCCAGAGCGGAGAGAACCTTTATGAGAAACCCTACAAGACACTTAAGAAGCTATTTGTATTATTATTACAATCATTTATTTTTAATGTGTCAACATATTCTGCAGCTCCATACACGGGACAAGTTCAAGGCAAAAACAGCTTCAATACAATGCAAACAAATAGAGGGCCCGGTCTTTGAGCTTAGAATACAAGCACCTTATACGATTAAAAACTTCCAAACTTCCAATCAATGTTATGAAGCAAGAGGGTTATAGGTACATTGTGCATATTAAAAATGAAGGTGAGAAGCTTCATTAAACAGGTTTGTTTTAGTGAGGTTTTCAAGGACTTGAAACAGGAGGAAAGTCCAGTGGAGCGACGCAAGGAGTTCCAAGGAGTTAGGGCAACACGAGAAAAGTCCTGAAGGCGGGAATGAGCGGAGGTGATAAGAGAGGAGAAAGTAGAAGATCATTAGCATAATGGAAAGGGAGAGAGGGGGAGTATTTTGAGACGAGAGCAGAGATATGAGGGCAGTGCACTGTTGTTGAGGGCTTTATACATTAGGATAAGAGAAAACCGAAGCCTACACATCCTAAAGAACAAAAGATGCCTAATGTTCAATTTAGTGCTATACAACAAAACTAAAAAAACAAACAAATCTAAACTAAATCACAAATGTCAATTACAAATACCTGCTCACACAAGCTGCCTTATGTTCCATAATAAGCACCCTCATTACATTAACTATTGTATCAAACTATGGAATTTTCTCTGGATTTACCTAAGACAAAGTACACTTTGCTTGGAAACAAATTACTGTATATACTCGAGTATAAGCTGAGTTTTTCAGCCCTTTAAGGCAGAAAAGGGCCCCCTCGGCTTATACTCGATACTCGAGTCACTCCCCCCCCCCCCCCCCCGTGTCTCTCTAACCCCCCCGTGTGTCTCTCTACCCCCCCGTGTCTCTTTCCCTCCCCCCGCCTCAACCTAAACCCCCCTCCACACCTCTCCCCTCTCTCCTCACTTACCTGCTTGTGCTCCGGCCTCCGCTCCTTGACCCGGCGCCGGCGCGCATGTGACGTCACATGCGTGCCGCATCATTAGCATATACCGGGGTTGAGGTTGAGGAGGGGTGTTGAGGAGGGGGGTTGGGGTTGAGGGAGGTTGAGGGGGGAGGTTGAGGGGGGTTGAGGTTGAGGAGGTGGGTTGGGGTTGAGGAGGGGGGTTGAGGAGGAAGGTTGAGAATGGGGGGGTTGAGGAGGGGGTTGAGGATGAGGAGGGAGGTTGAGGAGGGAGGAGGGAGGTTGAGGATGAGGAGGGAGGTTGAGGATGAGGAGTGGGGTTGAGGAGGGAGGTTGAGAATGAGGAGGCGGTGGTTGAGGAGGGTGATAAGGGAGGGGGGAGAGACACAGGAAAGGGAGAGGGGAGAAGAGACAAGGGAGAGAGAGGGGGGACACAGAGGGCTCAAGAGGGACACAGGGGACAGCACATTTCCCACCCTCGGCTTATACTCGAGTCACTCATTTTACCCAGTATTTTGGGTAAAATGGGTGCCTCCGCTTATACTCGGGTCGGCTTATACTCGAGTATATACAGTAGTTGAAGCTGGATGTAACCATCTACTGGAGCTTCTATATACTTAATATCAAACAAGACACAGGATTCAGACGGCATAGTGGCACAAGAGCAAATAAAATCTACAGTGCCATAATGGAAGCCACTCTGGCAGGCCTCAACAGCTACAGAAAAGAGACACAAGAAAGCCAACCACTTACAGACTAAGAACAAATCAAAAAGGACATTCAACTTTCAAAAAAAATCTTGCCACCCCAACTAGACTAAGCTTACAGGCTCAAAGCCCAATTCAGCAAACGTCCTCACTGTAGACACCAACAGCCCTGGAGAAGAATCCTGACTGAGCTCTGTGTACACAGATGGCTGCATGGCAATTGTGAGACGTAAGTTAATATGACCACCTTCAACCATTTTCATCATGCAAGATGGTGAGCTGAAAACCATGCCAGATGGGCATTCTCAAACCCTCTGTATTCTGAGGAAGAGCAGTTAAAAATCACCGCTGTCAGAATCAACCACTCTTGCAGCAGCACAAATTCCTGATCATCTTGCGATGGAGTTGCAAATTTAAAAAACTGCTGTGCTTTATACGTGACAGACCCCTATAAGTATCTGCTACATGCTTTAAGAACCATGCCTGCAGACACATGGGTATGAATTGCAAACTTCCATGGATTTACTCAAGCACAAATTGGTTTCCTATATCTTTCCATCCCCATAAGAGAATCATCGGAAAAGCAGATGTTTCATAAGTATTCATTAAATAAATGGTGGCTGATCAATGAACACAATATTCAAATACAGCTTCATATGTGCTATGATAGAATCTGCATCAATGTGATTGGGAAATTGTTTGCCTCATACTGTCTACTATTCCCACATACTGTCAGATTACCAATGAGCAGCTGCTCCATCTAAAAGCGACTGACAAAATAAAGGAAGCTTTACTCTAGAACCTAGAGCAGCTGCTGAATTACAACAGCAGGTGAACAAGCTTTTGCCTTAAAAACAAAAGCTATGTGTCCCCGATCCTGGAGTATGTGTGATGTAGTGACTATCTATACCAATAAGTACACATATAGGATAAAAAAGTAGTGCCTTCTGTGTGTAAAGCCTTACCGAGCCAATACCATCCATCAGGGTCAGTAATGAGGCTACCACTCGCTTCTCCACTTCATTCTGAGCTCCTTCTCTTTTTGGACACAGAGCATCCAGCTCATCAATAAATATAATAGAAGGATGGCTGAAAAAAAGAAAATAAATCAGAATACTGGTAATGAGCCCTTAAAAAAAAAAAAGTTAACAAGGAAGTTATATCACCATATACTTAAACCTGACATTACCGAGAGGATGCTTCTGCAAATATCTGCCGCAGTCTTGCCTCTGACTCTCCATAAAATCTGAAAGGGATACAGAGTACAGAAAAAACACTTACGTTTTTCAGACTGCATGCGTTTTAAATAGGAAAGAGTGGTAACTTTAGTAATAAAAAAATGTCATCTTTTGCAAGAAAAAGAAAATGGACATTGAAAATTGCTTGTTTTCCCTCACAGTTTTTTGAAATGGTGGCACAGCTTGCAACAGACTTCCCTGCAGCTGTATATTTACTGCACAGCTTTACTGGCAGAGTTAGGAGAGATGTGTTGCACTTGTGTTATTGTAGGTTTTCGTATTACTTAAATGTCATGAAAGATGAAATATTTTAAGCCATCATTTAAAGAGATGCACAATTAGCAATATGCAAGGATATAAAATGGCATTTTATTGAAAAGAATTAATTGTACAAGAACTGTACATCCTCATCTAACACATTTTGTACTTTTTATCTACTTCTCAGTTATTATTTTTTTTTATTTTTTACTAGTTGCACCACTGTGCATATAGCAGAGAAAAACGTGCTTAAATGCATGGGAATAATAAGTGTTCAGGTCTCGCTATTTCCTGTATGTGATTTCTTTACATTGCATAACCCCTAACACTATTAGTTTGCTATATGTGTTATGGTGTTTAAAACAATAAAGAAAACAAATATAAATGTTTATAAGTATCCTGCAGCCTTTTAACAATCATTTAATTGTATTTATTGCCAGTAATAGAACTCAGCTAATTCCATTCTTAAAAATAAGTGCTGAGGGGGCATTTACTGTGCTTTCCTGCTGTGTGGGAGATCAAATTATCCCAGACATTCCTGGGCGACTAAGAACGCTTCTGCAGAAAAGGTTACGAAGCAGTCTACCATGATGCCTTTACCACTAAGTAATATAATAATAATATCACTTTTCCATATGATGAAGTTGTTGAGGGGGGGGGGGGGGGTGAAATCAGTAAGTGCAATGACTGCATCCAGGAAAGATTGGCTACAAGGGACTCTGTCACCCCAAAAAGTTGTTTTCATACAAGAATAAAACTGCAAAACTGTCTATACATTGTACTTGCCATTTTACATACAGTGAATCATTCCTGTGATATTCAGACTTGTTTGTTTTACTCAATATGCAAATGTCTTGCTCTGCAAGTGTGGTCAAGGTACAGCATGGTAATACTGGGTAGACTTGTTTTGAAACAACAATAACAAATAAGCACACTGTCACAAATTATCACAATAAAGCAGCACAGGAGTATAGCAGAGACACTTGTTCGCATAACAATGCACGGCATACAATGGTGAATATCTAAGAAAAATTTACTTTACATCAAGAAATGCAAGCTCAATGCATATAGCCAGTTTTTAATGTTCTTCAAAAAGAACATAATACTTTTTTTGGTGAATTTGCAATCTAATCTGTACATTTTGCTTTCCTCCTGTGCAATTTGTCCATCCCTGTTTACATGTATAAGGAAATAGTCTTTTGAAGAGTGAGTGCAAAAAGTTAAAACGTTGTTTCTGTACTTCTATATTCTCTAAAGCCTTATTAGTCTGCAATTTAATTTTATCCTCTATATACATTAAAAATGAGTTTTAAGTCTAACAAACATAAATATCCATAAAGCTACTTTTTAATTTGAATTTTTTTTTTTTTATCCAGGAGGCATCCGTGTTACTTTAGTTATAATTTCCTGGCTGTTTACATCTCTGCAGGAGAAAGGTTTGTATTTTACCTAGCAACTGTCTGCTTCTGGGCATGTGAGGGAGTACACTGTAAATGCTGAAAGCCAATATGAAATATCAAATCTCCCTTCACTCTCCCCCCAAACTTTCCTACACTGATCAATAGAAAGACAAACTCCCTCAGGGTCCAGAGAGTGTTGCAGACAAACATAATGGCTTCTTCTTCAACAAACAGAGTCTGCTAAAAAATCTTCTCTAAAATGATTTCATGCTCATGGCTTAAACAGTAGCTAATACTGTTACCTCCTTCAGAAACATATCTTATTTTCCCTAAACTATGCTAGACCAATAATGCAGCTCCCTAAAAATAATTATCACATCTCCAAGGTATCTATTGGTGCGGTGACAATAAAAGTGTCAGAACAAGAACACTGGATGTGACAGTCACACACTCTCCTCTATTTATATACTAGTAACAGAACCAGCTGGTCCCAGCTCATCTTACTTGCTCATTATCTCTGGCCCATTGATTACTGAAACATGAGCTCCAACCTCATTAGCGATCGCTCTCGCTATCAGGGTCTTGCCTGTTCCCGGAGGGCCATGAAGCAGCACTCCTCGTGGAGGAGGGATCCCTGGAAACAAAACAAAATATTCTTTATTAGCACAACTCTCTGAAGTGACCCAAATATCATACATAATGATGCATACATTTTCACTGCTAAAAAGGGAAGACAATAATACTAACTGTAGTTACATCTCACCAGATAGTTGGTCTCTAAGTGTAGTGACCATAACAACTAAAGTGCTTAGTGGTCCTATATAAACCAGAAAAGATTAAAAAGTTGTGGAAATATGTACTGTAACCAATGGTATCCTAAAGCCTCGACTACATGTACGAAGGGAACAAAACATAGGTGCTTTTAGGTATGATACCCTGCTATGTAATTTCAGTTTGATGTTTGGACTTCCTGAATGAACAATATAATGGTGTGGGGAAGTCTAGTCAAGTGTCCTGCCTTACCATAAGTACGGAAAAGTTCAGGCTGCTTCAGAGGTAACTCTATGGTTTCCCTGATTTCTTTCAGTTGGCTACTTAATCCACCTATCATATTGTAAGTAACTCTGTCCTTGAGTTTATCTTCATCCATCTCCAGTGTGGTTCTTGGGTCTCTGTGCATGATTTTAGTTTGTGCAGAAATACAATAAAATGTGTCAGTGTTGGATCTCATTCCAGGTTTCAGGAATGGAGACTTTAGTCTCCCATTTACACTGCAATTGTCATTATCAGCACTTTGAGCATGTGATGCTTTGGTTTCTGGATTCAATGACTCTGTACTCTGGTCTATTGGCTTGACTTCTGATGATGTGTCAGTAGAAGGAAGAGATACTCTGCAATCTTCAGGCTTGCATGGGGTGCTAGTGATTGCAGGCTCCTGGGTGTCCTCTATATCCAGCAAACTGAGCTGCAGAGACAGATCCAAACTGCTGCTGTCCACACTAGTCCTATCCAAGGTGGTTTCATGTGCTAATGAGTTTCCCACTACAGATTCTTGAATTGTACCATCAATCCCTTTTACTTTTGTCACCAGTAAACTGCATGGTCGACCATAGAAGGTAAAGTTTAGGAGGTTGCCTGGTAGAATTATCTTTCCATCTGTAAATCAAGAGAAAGAATTAATAACTAGTATTATTTTCCTTCCAAAAAGATACAATGGACAGACAGAATACAAAAATAAATAAAGCAATCTGGCAAAGTTGGTCCTGGAGTCCTTGATTTCAGTATTTCCCTGCTGTGCACAGCTAAGTCCATCAAAATGTTTGTGGTAGTGACTACCTAAGACTGTAGTGCAATAATGAAATCCAGAACTGGGTTCGGCATTCCAGGACTGGCGTTGCCTATCCCGGCTATAAAATGTCTAACACCAGTTTTTAAGAAGAAATAGGGTTTTATAATGCACATTGCCCCATGATTCATTAATTGGCCAATTTTATACCATAACAACAGAAGCTAGATATTTTATTTAGGAATTGATCTTTAAAAAAAAAAATCAAACTGGGATTTATTTCTGAAAACGAAGGGCTGTTAATTTGCTGTGTGCACCAATTACTGTAGAGGTGAGTAGTTAAAATCTCATTTCAACAACAGAAGGAGCAAATTTGTGAGCTTGCGAACACTTCTGATAAAAGTGAAGTTCTAGCATAAGTGTAGGAGTTTAAATAAAAGGAGGCACATTGTAGTGTAAAAGGAAGGAAGGAGAAAAAAAAAAAAATTCTTCGGTATAGGTTATTTTCTTCGGTATACACATGGGAGGTACCAGTGGTTGTACCACTGCAATATAGTGGGGCTACACTACCCTCACCAAATAACTGGTTAACGCAGGAAGAAATCCCAAAAAGGTTGGGAAAAAAAATGTTAATAAAGTACCAGGTCCCGGTGGAATACATCCAAGGGTACTGAAGGAACTGGGCTCTGTAATAGCAAAATCATTAAATCTAATTTTTTAAAACCTATATTTAAGAGGGGAGCAAGAACAAATACAGGGAATTATAGACCTGTAAGCCTCACTTATGGAGTGGAAAAGTGTTTATTTAAAGAGCATTAAAAGTATGAGTCAAAATGGATTTAAGAGGGATAGGTCATGTCAAACAAATGTAATTACTTTTTATGAGGAGGTTAGTAGGAACCTGGATCAAGGTAACTCAGTGAATGAAGTCTATTTGGATTTTGCAAAGGCTTTTGATACAGTGCCACATGGAAGACTATTGTACAAACTAAGGGATGCAGAATTGCAGAAAATATCTGCTTGATAATGGAGAGCTGGCTAAAAGACAGGAAGCAAAGGGTTGTTGTAAATGGAACATATTCAGATTGGACTGATGTGGTAAGTGGGGTTCCTCAGGGTTCAGTATTCGGTCCTCTCCTTTTTAACACATTTATTAATGACTTTGAAGTAGGACTGGAAAGTATTGTCTCCATTTTTGCTGATGACACGAAGTTGTGCAAGGTAATTCAATAAGTTAATGATGTACTTTCCCTCCAAAGGGATTTATATAAATTAAATAGAAATTATGCATTTGGGAAGGAAAAAAAGCCATGCAATTAATAATCTTAATGGAGCAAATTTAGGGGTATTAGATATTGAAAGAGATTTGGGAGTACTTGTGGACAACCACCTAGGAAACAGAGATCAATGCCAAGCAACAGCAAATAAAATATTAGCATGTATTAAGAAGGTCATAGAAGCAAGGGAAGCAAAAAATATTCTGCCACTATACAAATCCCTAGTATGCCCTATGGTAAAGTGTTCGGTACTTGGAAAAATTATACTGCCACATTTTTGATATTCAAAAGGTGACAGCGGATTCCATAGATAACCTTAAAAGGGATTGGATATATTTTTAAATACAAAAGAGCATTCAGTGTTATCCTGGATAATTAGAGAGGGAGTATTAATCCTGGGAGGAATCTAATCGCAAGTATCTAAGGTCAAGAAGGAATTTTACTTTTTTTATCCCCTTTTGAGACAATTGGCAAAGTTTCACTGTTTTTTTTTCCCCGTTTCCCTTCCTCTGGATCAATTAACATTTAATCCGCATATTGCAGTTCAGAGGAGCTCTAAAAAGGTTGAACTTGATGTACTGAAAGTCTTTTTTAAACTTCAATCACTATGTAAGAAAAGCAATATTCTTTATAAAACCTACTAAAAACATCAACTTGTAAACCATAAGTTGAGCTACTACTCTATGAAGGTATCATGGAAATTTAGGCCAATCTGCCTACGGGTATATTTTATTCGTCAAAGGATTATATTATACATTCAGGAAGGCACTGGTAATTTAATAATAAGAGATATTCGTTAGAGGGGGGAGGGGGTACATTCTCTTATTGCATAATGAAACATCATGGAAATGTCATTTATGTTGTAGTTTAATAAAAAAATAAACTGAATAAGAAAAGCAGTTAATTAAAGCCAGACATCTTACCCATAAGCCTCAGTAGAAAGGAAGACAATTCTTCAACATTGACACCACTCACATCCTTCTCCCTGATGGATGGAAACACACAGAACATGAATAAAACTGACTGGCACAGTGTTGCTGCTGCTGTGACTTACACATGCTACGACTTACAGTATAACAAATGTTGTAGTAAGCCTAACCCAATTTTATATGGCACATATACTTACCCAGGATGAAAACAAATACTACGCAGCCCTCAAAGAGTTCACTCAAGTCTCACACAAAACAAAAATTATTGTATAATGGAATTATTTCAGAACAAAACCCTTCATTTTGCATTTAATATAGGGAAGTGTGCCCTGCTCAAGTCCTCAAGGGCATCAAACAATTACCGTATATACTCGAGTAGAAGTCGACCCGAGTATAAGCCGAGGCACCTCAGTTTACCACAAAAAACAATAAAAAAGGTATTGACTCGAGTAGAAGCCGAGGCTGGAAAAGAGAGTCCTTCCCCCCCTTATAATCATCCTCCTCCCCTTATCATCATCCTACGCCACCCCCCCGTTATCCTTCACCACCCCCTTATCATCATCATCATCATCATCCTCCACCTCCTTCCCCAATAACCTCCTCCTTACTAAACCCTCTCCAATCCCTATCCCCCTTCCTCCTTACTTGCTACTATGCTCCGATGAGCTGATGCTGATCCTGACGCTGCAGCACGTCTTCTGTACCGGCATATGCTAATGACGTGACATCAGATGCGAGTCACGTCATTAGCATATGCCGGTACGGAAGACGTGCTGTGGCGTCAGGATCAGCATCAGCTCATCGGTACATAGTAGCAAGTAAGGAGGAAGGGGTATAGGGATTGGAGAGGGTTTAGTAAGGAGGAGGTTATGGGGGAAACAAGATGATGATAAGGGGGGGAAGGAGGAGGATAATGGGGAGAAGGAGGAAGATAAAGGGGGGGGGGGAGTTTTTTTTTTACTCTAGTATAAGCCAAGGGGGGCTTTTTCAGCATAAAAAAATTAGAGTATATACGATATGTCTGTGACCTTAATGTACTATAGTTGTACACACTCTGCAAGATATGGTGGCGAGAAGGAAGAGATGGATGTAGTTCTCATCATGTTATGATCGAGATATGTTCAGTTGCTGACAGCTACTCTATTACACAGCCAGGAAGGTGTATTAGTATACAGAGATTTCCTCCCTGTATGTACTAAAACTGCCAGTTGCTAAAATCATAATCATATGTGTCAATAAATGGCAATGAATTTGCATTATATTATCATTTAAATGGAGTCAAAAACATAGGATCTTTTGTTATGGATAGGTCTCAAATATTATTAAAACAGAATGCAAAATTTAAAGGGCCAAAATGTTCTATCGCTTGAAAAAAAGAAGAAAAGAAAGATCATGTTTTATATCAAAATAATAAGGAAGAACAAATACATTGGCATGAGCCAGACTGTCCTATATTGTGGCTTTTACTTTGATAATATCATGGCTGTGTACAGCTTTTATGCTCTATAAAAAGATGGTGGATGAAGACAATGGCGCATCCAAATAAGCAACCACGTAAAATGCGCCACTCCTGGTGATGTTATTTCAGGCAGAATTATAGAGAAATAATCACTCCGGTAATTACGTTTCTTGACTGAGTAAATACAGATAGATAAATTAACCCATGGATTCAGAAGATTGCTCTTGGTTTGGTTTCTATGATTTAATCGAGTTTCCTGTTATGCAGTGGTACTCCAAGAAGAACGGTTATGTTTTTATTTGTTTTTTGTTTTTTTTAATTGCCTTAATAATTAATAACAAAGAAAATAATTTGTAATTAATATATATTAATTTCTAATAAAGATTAAGTTTTCAGCACAATTCACCCCTCCTTCATCTGTCTAACCAAAGTTCACATTTAACTATAAATTGAATTGTATTTCACTGTAATGTGAATGATTTCACATATTATTATTATCTTTATTTATATTGCGCCAACATATTCCGTAGCGCTGTACAGGGGTTGAGTACATGGCAAAAAAAGCAAACTTAACACCTTGTAAAGAATGGAGGGCCCTGTTTTTGAGCATAAAATCAAATGTACATAGAGCTTGTTTCCAAGACACGGACACACAATTGAAAACTCGCAAATTTACAATCTAAGGGATTATTGTACAGTAATCAGGAGATTTAAGTACATACTGAGGCACCTACAACCTCAACCCTTAGTATATTCTACACACTGTAATCAGCCACTTCATTCTTACTTTGACACAATTTAAACCCAACTGTGTTTAAAACAACGGACAGCAAATACTTAATAAAGATTTATTATTTATTGTGAATAATACATGAATGCTGTAAAGGTTAAAAACATGTATTTTGTTCCTTAACAAAAAGGACACTTTTAGAAATAGTATCTGCTTCAAATAAACTCTGATTTGCGCGTATCTGGTGCAGCCAATTACTGTCTGCACCACCCGAGCGACACAATTCTGTGGGAAAATCATGTGGGGTTCCTCAGGGTTCAGTATTAGGTCCTCTCCTTTTTAACATATTTATTAATGACTTAGAGGTAGGATTGGAGTGTGGTGTCTCCATTTTCGCTGATGACACGAAGTTGTGCAAGGTAATTAAATCAGATAGTGATGTGCTTTCCCTTCAAAGGGATTTACATAAAATTGAGTAATGGGCATCTAAATGAAAGATGAGATTTAATACGAATAAATGTAAAGTAATGCATCTGGGAAGGAAAATAGCCATGCAATTTATAATCTTAATGGAGCAAATCTAGGTGTATCAGATATTGAAAGGGATTTGGGAGTACTTGTGGACAACCACCTAGGTAACAGTGCTCAAAGCCAAGCAGCAGCTGCAAAGGCAAATAAAGTATTAGCATGTATTAAGAAGGGTATAGAAGCCAGGGAAGCAAATATAATTCTGCCACTATACAAATCTCTAGTACGCCCTCATTTGGAATATGGAGTACAATTTTGGGCACCACTTCATAAAAAGGACATTTTAGAGCTGGAAAAAGTACAGAGAAGGGCAACAAAACTAATAAGGGGAATGGAGGGGCTAAGTTATGAAGAAAGACTAACCAAATTAAACTTATTTTCTCTAGAAAAAAGGCGTCTAAGAGGAGATATGATTACTTTATATAAATACATCCAGGGTCAGTATAAAGATTTGTCAATAGAGCTTTTTTGCCAAGAGGTTTTTAACTGACAAGAGGACATCCCTCGAGGTTAGAAGTAAAGGAGATGGTGACAGCTGATTCAATAGATAACTTTAAAAAGGGATTGGATATATTTTTAAATAAAAAAAAATAAAAAGGGCATTCAAGGTTGTCCTGGATAATTAGAGAGGGAGTATTGATCCAGGCAAGAGTCTGATCGCGAGTATCTGGGGTCAGGAAGGAATTTTATATCCCCACCCCCCCTTGAGACAATTGAAAAGCTTCCCTGGGTTTTTTTCTGTTTGCCTTGCTCTGGATCAATTAATCTGCATATTGCAGATCAGAAGAGATCTAAAAAGGTTGAACTTGATGGACAAATTGTAACTATGTATCCTCATATCGGATTAACTGGAATAAAAACAACTGTGATTTAAATGAAGATTTCCAAAAGCTGTTTTGCCCAGAGTGCAGTTATTTCAAGCTTTACATAATTCTTTGTTCATGACAAAATCAAAAAAAGTAAACTGTTGTAGTGGTTAAAACATGCTATTTTAAAAAATATGATAGAAAGAATACCAGAGTCCCCTGACCCTTTAATAAGAGAATGAAATCAGACTTATAAGGAAACAGCAATTTTGTTTCAGGAATTTAAAAAGAAAAACTATATTTCAGACATGACAAGATGATAATGATTCAACAAACACTGTACACATAAAAAAAATAATTTTGCAAAGCTATTTCCTTTGACACTAGAGAGTGAGCCTGGACACATAATTTACAGGACGGGAAAATTTAAATTAAAATTGTAATATAAAATATTTCCACTAGATGGTGCTAAAAGCCTTTCAAACAGTCCCTGCTGCAGACAGCAGAGGATGCTCAGATAATGTCTTGTGTAAAAAGCTCACACACCCTCTAAATAGATCTAAACTACTATATAACTGCTTTATAACTCCACTGCTTTTTAGAGGTTTTATAAAGTTGTTGCACAATTAAATGGTAATTAATAATCTAATCTAATTTAGTGTTCAGTGTAAATAGGCTGCGTGCACGAGGCCAAACCGTTTGTTTAGTTGTGTAATGCTGCATTTTAGAATGGTAATGTTATTAGTTGTGTTAGCGTTGTAAAACGGCACCGATTGTGTTACGCGGGTCTGGAGCATTTTCCGTCCATTCTAATATTGTATTTTGTACCTCGTACGTTCCTGGGTAAAAAGTCTTATGTGCCTGGCGGTGTTTGGCGTGTTTAGGGGTTGTGTAGCCTAGTTTCGTCCTCCATTTTTTTTGTTGTGAAATTTAAATTTCTATTGATGTGTAGTACCGCGGGTCGAAGGGATGAGCGCCTATGGCGCTCATCTCCACCAACAACGTGAGCGCCTTTGGCGCTCACTGCCTAAATCATGCAGGGTCGTAGGAATGAGCGTAAGGAGAGGGCCGTAGATGCTGCGCGAGCCCGCAACATTATTAACAACCCGCAATGCTCAGAACTATATGTCATATATAGTTGTCAGCAGTGCGGGCTTGCCAAAGGTAGTTGCTAACGCAATGTTAAAAATGTGGGCTCGCAAAGCTTATTGTGCTGGAGGAGATGAGCGCCGTAGCAGTTTGAAAAATCGCGTTACAAATGTAATGGGTTGTAACACTTTGTATTTTTGTGGGGTCCGGATTTTTTCAGAGGTCCGGGTTCTTACAAATTTAAACGGCCGAACCGGGCAAATCGAAAAACACACACAAAAAAAAAAAAAACACAGCACGAGGGGATAGCCAGGACGCCTGGGAGTGAGGTTGCACTCAAATTTAAGCCAAATTTCCTGAGTTTCGGAACTCGAAAATCAGCTAAGCAACAAAAAAAATGGCGGACAGAAAAAACAAAAACGAGGCTACACGACCCCTAACCGCGCAAAACACCACCAGGCACATAAGACTTTTACCCACGAACGTACGAGGTACAAAATACACTATTTGGAAGGACGGAAAATGCTCGAAAGTCGCGTATCACATACACAATCGCCGTCATTTTACAACACTAAATTGAAACTAATAACATTAAGCTTCAATATGTCGCTTTACACTACACAAGCGGTTTAGCCTCACGCACTCAGCCTATTTACACTGCACACTTGCCACATTGCTGACACTTTCTCCTCAGGCCAGCAACAGTCCAAATGTAGATTGTATGCTGCAGGAAAAGAAAAAAAGAGATTGCTAGCTCTTCAGGATTTTGATTGCTGGATATATTAATTACAAATAGGTAAAGTATATTAATTACAGTGGATATAAAAAGTCTACACACCCCTGTTAAAATGTCAGGTTTCTGTGCTGTAAAAAAATGAGACAAAGATAAAAATTTCAGAACTTTTTCCACCTTTAATGTGACCTATAAACTGTGCAACTCAATTAAAAAACAAACTGAAATCTTTTAGATAGAGGGAAGAAAAAATATAAAAATAAAATAATATGGTTGCATAAGTATGCACACCCTTAAACTAATACTTTGTTGAAGCACCTTTTGATTTTATTACAGCACTCAGTCTTTTTGGGTATGAGTCAGCATGGCACATTTTGACTTGGCAAGATTTGCCCACTCTTCTTTGCAAAAACACTCCAAATCTGTCAGATTGCGAGGGCATCTCCTGTGCACAGCCCTCTTCAGATCACCCCACAGATTTTCAGTCGGATTCAGGTCTGGGCTCTGGCTGGGCCATTCCAAAACTTTAATCTTCTTCTGGTGAAGCCATTCCTTTGTTGCTTTGGATGTATGCTTTGGGTCGTTGTCATGCTGAAAGATGAAGTTCCTCTTCATGATCAGCTTTCTAGCAGAAGCCTGAAGGTTTTGTGCCAATATTGACTGGTATTTGGAACTGTTCATAATTCCCTCTATCTTAACAAAGGCCCCAGTTCCAGCTGAAGAAAGCCAGCCCCAAAGCATGATGCCGCCACCACCATGCTTCACTGTCGGTATGGTGTTCTTTTGGTGATGTGCAGTGTTGTTTTTGTGCCAAACATATCTTTTGGAATTATGGCCAAAAAGTTCAACCTTGGTTTAATCAGACCATAACACCTTTTCCCACATGCTTTTGGGAGACTTCAGATGTGTTTTTGCAAAATGTAGCCTGGCTTGGATGTTTTTCTTCGTAAGAAAAGGCTTTCGTCTTGCCACTCTACCCCATAGCCCAGACATATGAAGAATACGGGAGATTGTTGTCACATGTACCACACAGCCAGTACTTGCCAGATATTCCTGAAGCTCCTTTAATGTTGCTGTAGGCCTCTTGGTAGCCTCCCAGACCAGTTTTCTTCTTGTCTCTTCATAGATTTTGGAGGGAGCTCCAGTTCTTGGTAATGTCACTGTTGTGCCATATTTTCTCCACTTGAAGATGACTGTCTTCACTGTGTTCCATGGTATATCTAATGCCTTGGAAATTATTTTGTACCCTTCTCCTGACAGATACCTTTTAACAATGAGATCCCTCTGATGCTTTGGAAGCTCTCTGTGGACCATGGCTTTTGCTGTGAGATGCGACTAAGAAAAGGTCAGGAAAGACCAACTAGAGCAGGTGAACTTTATTTGGGATTAATCAGAGGCACTTTAAATGATGGCAGGTGTATGCTGACTCCTATTTAACATGATTTAGAATATGATTTCTTAATTCTGAACACAGCTACATCCCCAGTTATAAGAGGGTGTGCAGACTTATGCAACCACATTACATTTTCTTTTTTTTTTTCTTCCCGCCACCTAAAAGTTTTCAGTTTGTTTTTCAATTGAGTTGTACAGTTTATAGGTCACTTTAAAAAAGGTGGAAAAAGTTCAGAAATTATTTATCTTTGTCTAATTTTTTTACAGCACAGAAACCTGACATTTTAACAGGGGTGTGTAGACTTTTTATATCCACTGTAATTAATTAATAAATTACTTAATTATTATTAAAAATAAATAAAAATACGCTAAATAGCATATTTTACACTGCCGTTACTTTATGAATACATTAATGCTTTGCACTTCCTAATAATAATTAATTAGGAATGAATAAATGTAACGTACATTCATTTAATAATTATTAATTAGTAAATAACAAATTTATAGAAAATAACAATTTATAATTTCCACTGCACTAAATTTGTTTTTACATTTTACACTGCACTTATATATCTGGATTACTGCTCATTGGCTGACACTCTCAAAGCAGTTACATGTTTAAATGACTTTATTATGCTAGGAGACCTTTGTATATTTAACTCTGTCCTGGTGATGAGCGCCTAAGATGATCGTTGCAAAGCACGAAACTTGAAGTACACAAATGGAGAGGCTCGCAATGAGCACCAAAGGTGCTCAGAGGAGCAAAAAGTACACCAGGAGAGAGGCTCGCAATGAGCGCCAAAGGTGCTCAGAGGAGCAAAAGTACACAAGGGGAGAGGCTTTGGCCAAAGGCGCCCAGCGCGGGGCTTGCAATGAGCGCTGAAGGAGCAAAAGTACATGAGGGGAGAGGCTCGCAATGAGCGCCGAAGGTGCTCAGAGGAGTAAAAGTACACAAGGGGAGAGGCTTGCAATGAGCGCCGAAGGTGCTCAGAGGAGCAAAAGTACACGAGGGGAGAGGCTTTGGCCAAAGGCGCTCATCGCGGGGCTTGCCATGAGCGCTGAAAGAGCAAAAGTACATGAGGGGAGAGGCTCGCAATGAGCGCCAAAGGTCCTCAGCGGACAAAAAGCCTTACATTCTGTGGCAGACAACATTGCCATTGCTTCAAATTTTATTGCCGTCATTTTTTGACGGGCAAGTCGCTAGTCATATATAATATTAAAGTTACTTACCGAAGTGTTGCGTGTATTTCTTCTGCTTGCAGCACAGCTCCAGTCACGGGCTGAACAGAGATTGAATCTCCAGGCTTCACTTTCAGGTTTTTTTGTGTTGTCGCACCAATGCCAACTTTCCCACCTGGCACACCAGAAACTGGCCACGCAGTGCAAACCTGCAGAGAACAAGGGAACCAACTCCAAAAATATAAAACAAACCAACAACCAAAAATATGTAGCAAGAATAGTCTTGGTAAAACTACAGACCAACGTTCTCCTCTACTCAGTAAGCTTTAGCGGCTCCTATAGAGTTACATAGCTACCTAGTAAATGAGGCACGCTGCTCCTGCTACTTTGACAGGAAAATTCACACAGAGTAGCAGAAGGAGCATAACCACACCCATCCTATTGTTAAAATGTAATAAAAAATACCTACTCTAAATATCTCTAACAAACCCTAACCCTTACCCTAACCTTACCGTCTACCCTCACATAAAAAACACCTTTAATTAAAACATAGTAAAGCATTACATAGAACACAATAAAATCACATTATGCTAGCAGTACCACATTCTAAACACTAGATGTCGCCACGAGAATCAAAGCGCGTTGGCACGGCCAGGTGCGCTCCTTGCGGCGCGACTATAATAGGAAAGGACCTAGGACTCTACTGCAAAGACCTCTGGGAGATCCAAACTACTAATAAACAGAAACACTTGAATACATTTGGATATACTTCAAATTAAAGCATAGATGAATGATAGAAGTAACAAGATCTTCTTTACGTTGTTATTAAAAACAGCAAAAAGCATCAAAATACAAGAGGTGGACCAGCAAGCTTGTTTCAATACTTAACAAAAGCATAAAAGTTTAGCAAAATTTTATTTTTAATGGATATTTAAAAAAAGAAGACATTTTTATTACTTCTTCCAAACATCAGTTCGAACCTATTAAAATCCTTTCAAGTATATTTTAATACAGAAAATTACAGACACCTGCCCATCAGAATATACTATAAACATGATGTACCCGACCACAAAATGCATGACTTACCTCCTGTCTGCCATCCGGGCTAGTCAGCAAAACAGGACGTCCAATACACGCAGAAGCAGCTTTCATACTGTTTAGTCCTAGCTGGATGAAGGAACACCTGTAAACCTTCGGCACTTTGTCTTCCGCTACAGCAATACAAGAAAAGAAAATATAAAGTTTAGTTTCATTATGATGTAGACTATTTGCAATCATTGCTTGTGCATCCTATTCAGTGAGACACACTAATTATTATATCTCTGATGTCACATACCATAGACTATTACATTGGAGGAATAGGGCGAATTTATACTCAAAGAGGTTTAGGGGATGGTACAAAAAGAGAGGATGAGAGGAGAGTGCTCATAGAGGAAGGGGACGAGAAATATGGATATTGTGGGAGTGGGATAAAGAGACTATTATCATAAATTGGTATCTTCTTAAAAGAGCGTTCAAAGTGGTTATATCAGCTGCATCTTCATTCAGCATGTTGCTGAGACATGGTCACTGTTTGGCTAGTAGGAGAGGCTGCACAGCAAGGGAGGGGAGAGACACAGGGGAGGGAAGGGGGAGGGAAGAGACACAGGGGAGGGAAGAGACACAGGGGAGGGTGAGAAAAATTAAAAATTATACCGGGCAATTTACTAGTATTATGATAAGCAACAATTCACTTTCTTTTTTTTTTTTTAAGGATTGCCAAGGTTAGTCAAATCTTTAACTGCCTTTTTTTAAAATATTTAGTTTGATGCCTTTCTCCTAAACTATAAAGCCGGCTGTGAGATCTAGAACATGTTTAACAGGGTGATGCTTCATGTTTGCACTGAATTGAATGAAGTATAACTGCATATAAATCCCTCTATAATTCATCTATAGATGCACCTAATGGTGATTGTATGCATAAAGTGCTAGGCTCTTTTCATCCCTGAGGACCGGCTGTTGGGAACCACGATAATGAATCCAATGCAGCACCAGTAATAATGCCAATAACGATGAAACCTATGCATAGATTAAAGCTAGTGGGGTAGAATAAAATGTCATTTTACAAGAATGATTTTGCTAGGTGCATATTTTAAATCAAATTGCAACCTTTCTACCTCAGATAAACAAGTGAAGTAAAACCTTTAATGTCTGACTTGGTCAGAGTGCAAGCTTTGATGACAACTTATAATTAGACTTAGTCCACATGTTTCTGGTCTTCCATGCAGTATTATTCTTCTATATACATCAATCAATGCAATACAATAGTAAGTAATGTCCTATGTATTTCCAGAATAATTACCTCTTATTAACCTATACAATGCAATCATGCACCTGTAACTATCATCACATGACAAGACTTTCCCTTGCATTGAATGCACCGACCATAATTTGATAAAAGCTCATGTGCATTCAAGGTATTCTCACACTTGCAGAAGCAGATCATTAGAAACAAGAATGGTGGCTCACACTTCATCCAAATATTTTTTTATAATATGCAAACTTTTAGCTATTATCAGATTTAGTTCATCAAAACGTTTGCTGTATATATGGAACTACAGTGGTTCTCCAATATTTGTTAAATATAGTGGTAACTTGGTTCTCAACGTCTCGGAACTCAACGAACCTGACTGACAAAGTTGTCTCGGAACGCAACGCTTGCTCTGTACTCAACGTGCTTGCGCCACCCCGCATCCTATCTCTCAGGAAGTGATGTGGCAAAGTGGACAATGGGGGAAAAAAATATTTGATCCCCTGCTGATTTTGAACGTTTGTCCACTAACAAAGAAATGATCAGTCTATAATTTTAATGGTAGGTGTATTTTAACAGTGAGAGGCAGAATAAATAAACAAAAAACAAACAAGAAAAACACATTTCAAAAAAGTTATAAATTGATTTGCAGGTCAGTGAGTGAAATAAGCATTTGATCCCTTCGACTTAGTACTTGGTGGCAAAACCCTTGTTGGCAGTCACAGAGGTCAGACATTCTTGTAGTTGGCCACCAGGTTTGCACACATCTCAGGAGGGATTTTGTCCCACTCCTCTTTGCAGATCCTCTCCAAGTCATTAAGGTTTTGAGGCTGATGTTTGGCAACTTGAACCTTCAGCTCCCTCCACAGATTTTCTATGGGATTAAGGTCTGGAGATAGGCTATGCCACTCCAGGACCTCAATGTGCTTCTTTTTGAGCCACTCCTTTGTTGCCTTGGCTGTGTGTTTTGGGTCATTGTCATGCTGGAATACCCATCCATGACACATTTTCAATGCCCTGGCTGAGGGAAGGAGGTTCTCACCCAAGATTTGTCGGTACATGCCCCCGTCCATCGGCCCTTTGATGCGATGCAGTTGTCCTATCCCCTTAGCAGAAAAACACCCCCAAAGCATAATGTTTCTTCCATGTTTGATGGTGGGGATGACGTTCTTGGGGTTATAGGCAGTATTCCTCCTCCTCCAAACACAGCGAGTTGAGTTGATGCCAAAGAGCTTGATTCTGGTCTCATCTGACCACAACACTTTCACCCAGTTCTCCTCTGAATCATTCAGATGTTCATTGGCAGACTTCAGACATGCCTTTACATGTGCTTTCTTGAGCAGGGAAATGTTGCGGGCGCTGCAGGATTTCAGTCCTTCACGGCGTAGTGTGTTACCAATTGTTTTCTTGGTGACCATGGTCCCAGCTGCCTTGTGTAGTTCTGAGCTGATTCCTCACCGTTCTCATGATCATTAAAACTCCACGAGGTGAGATCTTGCATGGAGCATCAGCCTGAGGCAGACTGACGGTTATTTTGTGTTTCTTTCATTTGCGAATAATCGCACCAACTGTTGTCACCTTCTCACCAGGCTGCTTGGCGATGGTCTTGTAGCCCATTCCAGCCTTGTGTAGGTCTACAATATTGTCCCTGACATCCTTGGGCAGCTCTTTTGTCTTGGCCATGGTGGAGAGTTTGGAATCTGATTGATTGCTTCTGTGGACAGGTGTCTTTTATAAAAGTAACAAGCTGAGATTAGGAGCACTCCCTTTAAGAGAGTGCTCCTAATCTCAGCTCATTACCTGTATAAAAAGGCACCTGGGAAGCAGAAATCTTGGATCAAATACTTATTTCCCTCACAGACCTGCAAATAAATGTATAACTTTTTTGACATGTCTTTTTTTTTTGGGGAGGGGGGGGGGTTCTGACTCTTACTGTTAAAATACACCTACCATTAAAATTATAGACTGATCCTTTCTCTGTCAGTGGACAAACATTAAAAATCAGCAGGGGATCAAATACATACATACATACACAAGCTTATGATTTCAGATTTAGAAAGGGCGAAAGACGTAGATGTAAGTGGGGTGGGGGGCACAAATCTGAATGGCCATGGGCAGCATAAAACCCATGGTATAAGTGATAAAAAATAAACAAAACATTATAGTGTAAACTTCATCATATGATTGTAACCATCCCAATTCTACTGTCGCGCTGTAATAGGTATTCCTTTAAGTAAAACACATGTTCCATTCAAATGACTTGTGCGGTAGTTGGTCAATGTGGCAATAACATCCTCTTACAGATATCACTGCTACTAAAAGTACAATAGCTGATAACAGGGTGCCACACCATGCAACATGCAGGAATCAGGCAATGACAGATCTAGCACCTACATGGTATGTAGAACACAAGAAGACGGCAGTGCTTATATCTCTATACAGAGATGGGTTTTGTATGTGAGGGTATACAGAGCCACCCTACCCAGCTGGATGTGTTATATGTGAGGGTATACAGAGCCACCCTACCCAGCTGGATGTGTTACATGTAAGGGTATACAGAGCCTCCATCCCAGCTGGATGTGTTACATGTGAGTGTATACAGAGCCACCCTACCCAGCTGGATGTGTTACATGTAAGGGTATACAGAGCCTCCCTCCCAGCTGGATGTGTTACATGTGAGTGTATACAGAGCCTCCCTACCCAGCTGGATGTGTTACATGTGAGTGTATACAGAGCCACCCTACCCAGCTGGATGTGTTACATGTAAGGGTATACAGAGCCTCCATCCCAGCTGGATGTGTTACATGTGAGTGTATACAGAGCCACCCTACCCAGCTGGATGTGTTACATGTAAGGGTATACAGAGCCTCCATCCCAGCTGGATGTGTTACATGTGAGTGTATACAGAGCCACCCTACCCAGCTGGATGTGTTACATGTAAGGGTATACAGACCCTCCATCCCAGCTGGATGTGTTACATGTGAGTGTATACAGAGCCACCCTACCCAGCTGGATGTGTTACATGTAAGGGTATACAGAGCCTCCCTACCCAGCTGGATGTGTTACATGTGAGGGTATACAGAGCCTCCCTCCCAGCTGGATGTGTTACATGTGAGGGTATACAGAGCCACCCTAACCAGCTGGATGTGTTACATGTGAGGGTATACAGAGATACCCTCCCAGCTGCATGTGTTACATGTGAGGGTATACAGAGCCACCCTACCCAGCTGGATGTGTTACATGTGAGGGTATACAGAGCCACTCTACCCAGCTGGATGTGTTATATGTGAGGGTATACAGAGCCACCCTAACCAGCTGGATGTGTTACATGTGAGGGTATACAGAGCCACCCTACCCAGCTGGATGTGTTACATGTGAGGGTATACAGAGATACCCTCCCAGCTGGATGTGTTACATGTGAGGGTATACAGAGCCACCCTACCCAGCTGGATGTGTTACATGTGAGGGTATACAGAGCCACTCTACCCAGCTGGATGTGTTACATGTGAGGGTATACAGAGCCACCCTACCCAGCTGGATGTGTTACATGTGAGGGTATACAGAGCCTCACTCCCAGCTGGATGTGTTATATGTGAGTGTATACAGAGCCACCCTACCCAGCTGGATGTGTTACATGTGAGGGTATACAGAGCCACCCTACCCAGCTGGATGTGTTACATGTGAGGGTATACGGAGCCTCCCTCCGCAGCTGGATGTGTTACATGTAAGGGTATACAGAGCCTCCCTCCCAGCTGGATGTGTTATATGTGAGGGTATACAGAGCCACCCTACCCAGCTGGATGTGTTACATGTGAGGGTATACAGAGCCTCCATCCCAGCTGGATGTGTTACATGTGAGTGTATACAGAGCCACCCTACCCAGCTGGATGTGTTACATGTGAGGGTATACAGAGCCTCCCTACCCAGCTGGATGTGTTACATGTGAGGGTATACAGAGCCACCCTACCCAGCTGGATGTGTTACATGTGAGGGTATACAGAGCCACCCTACCCAGCTGGATGTGTTACATGTGAGGGTATACAGAGATACCCTCCCAGCTGGATGTGTTACATGTGAGGGTATACAGAGCCTCCCTACCCAGCTGGATGTGTTATATGTAAGGGTATACAGAGCCTCCCTACCCAGCTGGATGTGTTACATGTGAGGGTATACGGAGCCTCCCTCCGCAGCTGGATGTGTTACATGTAAGGGTATACAGAGCCACCCTACCCAGCTGGATGTGTTACATGTGAGGGTATACAGAGCCACCCTACCCAGCTAGATGTGTTACATGTGAGGGTATACAGAGATACCCTCCCAGCTGGATGTGTTACATGTGAGGGTATACAGAGCCACCCTACCCAGCTGGATGTGTTACATGTGAGGGTATACAGAGCCACTCTACCCAGCTGGATGTGTTACATGTGAGGGTATACAGAGCCACCCTACCCAGCTGGATGTGTTACATGTGAGGGTATACAGAGCCACCCTACCCAGCTGGATGTGTTACATGTGAGGGTATACGGAGCCTCCCTCCGCAGCTGGATGTGTTATATGTGAGGGTATACAGCGCCACTCTACCCAGCTGGATGTGTTACATGTAAGGGTATACAGAGCCTCCCTCCCAGCTGGATGTGTTATATGTGAGGGTATACAGAGCCACCCTACCCAGCTGGATGTGTTACATGTGAGGGTATACAGAGCCTCCATCCCAGCTGGATGTGTTACATGTGAGTGTATACAGAGCCACCCTACCCAGCTGGATGTGTTACATGTGAGGGTATACAGAGCCACCCTACCCAGCTGGATGTGTTACATGTGAGGGTATACAGAGATACCCTCCCAGCTGGATGTGTTACATGTGAGGGTATACAGAGCCACCCTACCCAGCTGGATGTGTTACATGTGAGGGTATACAGAGCCACTCTACCCAGCTGGATGTGTTACATGTGAGGGTATACAGAGCCACCCTACCCAGCTGGATGTGTTATATGTGAGGGTATACAGAGCCACCCTACCCAGCTGGATGTGTTACATGTGAGGGTATACAGAGCCTTCCTCCCCAGCTGGGTGTTATATGTGAGGGTATACAGAGCCACCCTACCCAGCTGGATGTGTTACATGTGAGTGTATACAGAGCCACCCTACCCAGCTGGATGTGTTACATGTGAGGGTATACAGAGACACCCTACCCAGCTGGATGTGTTATATGTGAGGGTATACAGAGCCTCCCTCCCAGCTGGATGTGTTATATGTGAGGGTATACAGAGCCACCCTACCCAGCTGGATGTGTTACATGTGAGGGTATACAGAGCCACCCTACCCAGCTGGATGTGTTATATGTGAGGGTATACAGAGCCTCCCTACCCAGCTGGATGTGTTACATGTGAGTGTATACAGAGCCACCCTACCCAGCTGGATGTGTTACATGTGAGGGTATACGGAGCCTCCCTCCGCAGCTGGATGTGTTATATGTGAGTGTATACAGAGCCACCCTACCCAGCTGGATGTGTTACATGTAAGGGTATACAGAGCCTCCCTCCCAGCTGGATGTGTTATATGTGAGGGTATACAGAGCCACCCTACCCAGCTGGATGTGTTACATGTGAGGGTATACAGAGCCTCCATCCCAGCTGGATGTGTTACATGTGAGGGTATACAGAGCCTCCCTCCCAGCTGGATGTGTTATATGTGAGGGTATACAGAGCCACCCTACCCAGCTGGATGTGTTACATGTGAGGGTATACGGAGCCTCCCTACCCAGCTGGATGTGTTACATGTGAGTGTATACAGAGCCACCCTACCCAGCTGGATGTGTTATATGTAAGGGTATACAGAGCCACCCTACCCAGCTGGATGTGTTACATGTGAGGGTATACAGAGCCTCCATCCCAGCTGGATGTGTTACATGTGAGGGTATACAGAGCCTCCCTCCGCAGCTGGATGTGTTATATGTGAGTGTATACAGAGCCTCACTCCCAGCTGGATGTGTTATATGTGAGTGTATACAGAGCCACCCTACCCAGCTGGATGTGTTACATGTGAGGGTATACAGAGCCACCCTACCCAGCTGGATGTGTTATATGTGAGGGTATACAGAGCCTCCCTCCCAGCTGGATGTGTTATATGTGAGGGTATACAGAGCCTCCCTCCCAGCTGGATGTGTTATATGTGAGGGTATACAGAGCCACCCTACCCAGCTGGATGTGTTATATGTGAGGGTATACAGAGCCTCCCTACCCAGCTGGATGTGTTACATGTGAGTGTATACAGAGCCACCCTACCCAGCTGGATGTGTTATATGTGAGGGTATACAGAGCCTCCATCCCAGCTGGATGTGTTACATGTGAGGGTATACAGAGCCTCCCTCCCAGCTGGATGTGTTATATGTGAGGGTATACAGAGCCACTCTACCCAGCTGGATGTGTTACATGTGAGGGTATACAGAGCCACCCTACCCAGCTGGATGTGTTACATGTGAGGGTATACAGAGCCACCCTACCCAGCTGGATGTGTTATATGTGAGGGTATACAGAGCCACCCTACCCAGCTGGGTGTGTTACATGTGAGTGTATACAGAGATACCCTACCCAGCTGGATGTGTTACATGTGAGGGTATACAGAGCCACCCTACCCAGCTGGATGTGTTATATGTGAGGGTATACAGAGCCTCCCTCCCAGCTGGATGTGTTATATGTGAGGGTATACAGAGCCTCCCTCCCAGCTGGATGTGTTATATGTGAGGGTATACAGAGCCTCCCTCCCAGCTGGATGTGTTATATGTGAGGGTATACAGAGCCTCCCTACCCAGCTGGATGTGTTACATGTGAGTGTATACAGAGCCACCCTACCCAGCTGGATGTGTTATATGTGAGGGTATACAGAGCCTCCATCCCAGCTGGATGTGTTACATGTGAGGGTATACAGAGCCTCCCTCCCAGCTGGATGTGTTATATGTGAGGGTATACAGAGCCACTCTACCCAGCTGGATGTGTTACATGTGAGGGTATACAGAGCCACCCTACCCAGCTGGATGTGTTACATGTGGGGGTATACAGAGCCACCCTACCCAGCTGGATGTGTTATATGTGAGGGTATACAGAGCCACCCTACCCAGCTGGGTGTGTTACATGTGAGTGTATACAGAGATACCCTACCCAGCTGGATGTGTTACATGTGAGGGTATACAGAGATACCCTACCCAGCTGGATGTGTTACATGTGAGTGTATACAGAGCCTCCCTCACAGCTGGGTGTTATATGTGAGTGTATACAGAGCCTCCCTCACAGCTGGGTGTTACATGTGAGGGTATACAGAGCCACCCTACCCAGCTGGATGTGTTATATGTGAGGGTATACAGAGCCACCCTACCCAGCTGGATGTGTTATATGTGAGTGTATACAGAGCCTCCCTACCCAGCTGGATGTGTTATATGTGAGTGTATACAGAGCCACCCTACCCAGCTGGATGTGTTACATGTGAGTGTATACAGAGCCACCCTACCCAGCTGGATGTGTTATATGTGAGTGTATACAGAGCCACCCTACCCAGCTGGATGTGTTACATGTGAGGGTATACAGAGCCTCCCTCCCAGCTGGATGTGTTACATGTGAGGGTATACAGAGCCTCCCTCCGCAGCTGGATGTGTTACATGTGAGTGTATACAGAGCCTCCATCCCAGCTGGATGTGTTACATGTGAGGGTATACAGAGCCACCCTACCCAGCTGGATGTGTTATATGTGAGTGTATACAGAGCCACCCTACCCAGCTGGATGTGTTATATGTGAGGGTATACAGAGCCACCCTACCTAGCTGGATGTGTTATATGTGAGGGTATACAGAGCCACCCTACCCAGCTGGATGTGTTATATGTGAGGGTATACAGAGCCTCCCTCCCAGCTGGATGTGTTACATGTGAGGGTATACAGAGCCACCCTACCCAGCTGGATGTGTTATATGTGAGTGTATACAGAGCCACCCTACCCAGCTGGATGTGTTATATGTGAGGGTATACAGAGCCACCCTACCTAGCTGGATGTGTTATATGTGAGGGTATACAGAGCCACCCTACCCAGCTGGATGTGTTACATGTGAGGGTATACAGAGATACCCTACCCAGCTGGATGTGTTACATGTGAGGGTATACAGAGCCACTCTACCCAGCTGGATGTGTTACATGTGAGGGTATACAGAGCCACCCTACCCAGCTGGATGTGTTATATGTGAGTGTATACAGAGCCACCCTACCCAGCTGGATGTGTTACATGTGAGGGTATACAGAGCCACCCTACCCAGCTGGATGTGTTACATGTGAGGGTATACAGAGCCTCCCTCCCAGCTGGATGTGTTATATGTGAGTGTATACAGAGCCACCCTACCCAGCTGGATGTGTTACATGTGAGGGTATACAGAGCCACCCTACCCAGCTGGATGTGTTATATGTGAGTGTATACAGAGCCTCCCTACCCAGCTGGATGTGTTACATGTGAGGGTATACAGAGCCACCCTACCCAGCTGGATGTGTTATATGTGAGGGTATACAGAGCCTCCCTCCCAGCTGGATGTGTTATATGTGAGGGTATACAGAGCCTCCCTACCCAGCTGGATGTGTTATATGTGAGGGTATATAGAGCCTCCCTACCCAGCTGGATGTGTTACATGTGAGGGTATACAGAGCCACCCTACCCAGCTGGATGTGTTACATGTGAGGGTATACAGAGCCACCCTACCCAGCTGGATGTGTTATATGTGAGGGTATACAGAGCCACCCTACCCAGCTGGATGTGTTACATGTGAGGGTATACAGAGCCTCCCTCCCAGCTGGATGTGTTACATGTGAGGGTATACAGAGCCACCCTACCCAGCTGGATGTGTTACATGTAAGGGTATACAGAGCCTCCCTCCCAGCTGGATGTGTTATATGTGAGTGTATACAGAGCCTCCCTCCCAGCTGGATGTGTTACATGTGAGGGTATACAGAGCCACCCTACCCAGCTGGATGTGTTACATGTGAGGGTATACAGAGCCTTCCTCCCCAGCTGGGTGTTATATGTGAGGGTATACAGAGCCTTCCTCCCAGCTGGGTGTTATATGTGAGTGTATACAGAGCCTTCCTCACAGCTGGGTGTTCTATGTGAGTGTATACAGAGCCTCCCTCCCAGCTGGGTGTTATATGTGAGTGTATACAGAGCCTCCCTATCCAGCTAGATGTGTTATATGTGAGTGTATACAGAGCCACCCTACCCAGCTGGATGTGTTATATGTGAGGGTATACAGAGCCTCCATCCCAGCTGGATGTGTTATATGTGAGTGTATACAGAGCCTCCCTCCCAGCTGGATGTGTTATATGTGAGTGTATACAGAGCTGGGTGTGTTATATGTGAGTGTATACAGAGCCTCCCCCAGCTGGGTGTGTTATATGTGAGTGTATACAGAGCTGTGCGTATTATATGTGAGAGTATACAGAGCCTTCCTCCCACCTGGGTGTTATATGTGAGAGTATACAGAGCCTCCCTCACAGCTGGGTGTTATATGTGAGAGCATACAGAGCCTCCCTATCCAGCTGAGTGTTCTATGTGAGAGTATACAGAGCTGTGCGTATTATATGTGAGTGTATACAGAGCCTCCCTCCCAGCTGAGTGTTATATGTGAGAGTATACAGAGCCTTCCTCCCCAGCTGGGTGTTATATGTGAGTGTATACAGAGCTGTGCGTATTATATGTGAGAGTATACAGAGCTGGGTGTTATATGTGAGTGTATACAGAGCCTTCCTCCCCACCTGGGTGTTATATGTGAGAGTATACAGAGCCTCCCTCACAGCTGGGTGTTATATGTGAGAGCATACAGAGCCTCCCTATCCAGCTGAGTGTTCTATGTGAGAGTATACAGAGCTTTCCTCCCCAGCTGGGTGTTATATGTGAGAGTATACAGAGCCTCCCTCCCAGCTGGGTGTTACATGTGAGAGTATACAGAGCCTCCCTCCCAGCTGAGTGTTATATGTGAGAGTAAGAGCCTTCCTCCCCAGCTGGGTGTTATATGTGAGTGTATACAGAGCCTTCCTCCCAGCTGGGTGTTATATGTGAGAGTATACAGAGCCTCCCTCCCAGCTGAGTGTTATATGTGAGAGTAAGAGCCTTCCTCCCCAGCTGGGTGTTATATGTGAGTGTATACAGAGCCTTCCTCCCAGCTGGGTGTTATATGTGAGAGTATACAGAGCCTTCCTCCCCAGCTGGGTGTTATATGTGAGAGTATACAGAGCCTCCCTCCCAGCTGAGTGTTATATGTGAGTGTATACAGAGCCTTCCTCCCAGCTGGGTGTTATATGTGAGAGTATACAGAGCCTTCCTCCCCAGCTGGGTGTTATATGTGAGAGTATACAGAGCCTTCCTCCCCAGCTGGGTGTTATATGTGAGAGTATACAGAGCCTCCCTCCCAGCTGAGTGTTATATGTGAGTGTATACAGAGCCTTCCTCCCAGCTGGGTGTTATATGTGAGAGTATACAGAGCCTTCCTCCCCAGCTGGGTGTTATATGTGAGAGTATACAGAGCCTTCCTCCCCAGCTGGGTGTTATATGTGAGAGTATACAGAGCCTCCCTCCCAGCTGAGTGTTATATGTGAGTGTATACAGAGCCTTCCTCCCAGCTGGGTGTTATATGTGAGAGTATACAGAGCCTTCCTCCCCAGCTGGGTGTTATATGTGAGAGTATACAGAGCCTTCCTCCCCAGCTGGGTGTTATATGTGAGAGTATACAGAGCCTTCCTCCCCAGCTGGGTGTTATATGTGAGAGTATACAGAGCCTTCCTCCCCAGCTGGGTGTTATATGTGAGAGTATACAGAGCCTTCCTCCCCAGCTGGGTGTTATATGTGAGTGTATACAGAGCCTTCCTCCCCAGCTGGGTGTTATATGTGAGGGTATACAGAGCCTTCCTCCCCAGCTGGGTGTTATATGTGAGTGTATACAGAGCCTCCCTCCCAGCTGGGTGTTATATGTGAGGGTATACAGAGCCTTCCTCCCCAGCTGGGTGTTATATGTGAGGGTATACAGAGCCTCCCTCCCAGCTGAGTGTTATATGTGAGAGTATATACAGAGCTGGGCTGGTACCTCTATCTATGAGCTCGGTCACATTGAACACACTGGTACTCTCAGTGTCCGGGCCGGCCCGGGGCTCGGTGCAGGGGGAGCCCGCCGCAGGTCGGCTCTTGCTCTTTCGTTTAGATGCAGACATGATGTATGTACACACAGCCACCTATCACATGTGTCAACAGGCACAACTTCCACAGGCACAGGTCGCATGGGGACGTAATGCATTGTATACTACAGCACATCGCAAACGATTTGGGATCTGCTCAGACTGAGAGCCCTGTAATTTTAGGATAATTACGGTAAAGAGACAGCATCCTGGACCCGGCTAGTAACTGGCTGATTCGGACATATTGGTTACTGGCAAAGGACTGTGCACATTGAATCAGCTTCGTTGCAAAGATTGTAAATCTATTTTATAGAACAGTTGAATATATTTCATTTTATTAACCGTGTTGCAGCTGGGTTCCTCCCACAACAAAAATGTGTGACTATCTACTATGCCCATAATAAAGATGGTGACCTCTCTGTTCTTCCTTGCACTCACGGGTGCCCTGTACTTATATAACTATGTGGCGGCTTGGAGCTTGGTGTATGTGGGCTGGCGGGTCTAGGCTCTCTGCCCGCTGTCCCGGAGCTGTGTCACGAGGAGGGAGCACGGCCCAGACCCCCCAGCCCAGTGCAGAGCCCCGGGGGGAGGTGGACAGGTTCGGGGGAGTCACCGTGCGGCTGCACCCGGCACACAGCCTGGAGGAGGAGGGCTTCAGCCGCTGGTTACATGGCAAGTGCTGCATGGCACAGTATACAGGCTCTGCATTAGTACTAACCAAGATTGGCTGTGCATAATGGGCAGGGGGAACTTTGGGAAACTGATAAATGATATTACACTCTGTATACAAGGGGTTAATACTTGCGGAGAGAATGCTATTGTCATGCAGTTAAAGAGCTACTTTATACATCACAACCTTGTGTTTTGCATGAAGACATATTAATTAGAAGTAACAGGAAGCACACAGAGGTCTGTGGATGTCATTGGCAGACAAGGAGAGACTCACACCTCTGCATTCCTGCTCATAGGCTGGCAGAGGCAAGCCCCCAGATCAGTTAATGGGCCATTTAACCCGCTGTGAGTGCTCTTCATGGTGTGAAAGAGCACAAGATTGTATGTTAAAATTATCTATTGTTTATTACACTAGTAGCAGCTAAAAATGATAAAATTGGATCTTTCTTGTTCGCTGACCGCAAGCAGGAGCGGCCATCGGCCACTAGATGGCGCAGCCGAGATGTCAATGAATTTCTTGGCAGTGTAAAGTTTATAATCTGCCAGTACCCTAACCCCTTACTCCTAACCCTAAGAAATTCTTAGAAAAAGCGACCACGCCACCTGATGCCCGCCACTACGTATGGTCAACAACCAGGAAAGGTCCCTAAAGTTTTAAGTCTGTCTCAAACGCAGTGCCTACTGACGGTTGCATGAGTAATAACAGAAATCTGACTCCAGCGCACTGTAGTGGTTCTTTATAGGAAATGATATAGCAGCTTTATCCTGGACTATCAATCACTGCACTGACCAGTTAACCCATTGTTTTCCTATTTGAGGAGTACAGCATTCCATGCATGTACAGATAGATTTGTTAAGGATTACTTTTTTTTTTTTTTCTATCTACACATACTGAAGTACCACAGCGGAGCACTAACATCTCCTTTGAGCTGGTCTGCATTGCTCCAATTCAAAAGAGCAGAAATCTGAATTTAATGCAAAACAAAAAAAACATTGCAATGTCCGTTCCTTTCATTCTGGAAATATAAGCAACCTGACAAAAAACCTCACCATTGAATTTAATGAGGGACACACCCCTGCAACCTGATTGGACGCAGACATGCCAGAGCATGTGGGCAGTCAGTTACACATGTAAACACAGATTTGGTTTTATTTGATTTTTCTGTGAAAAATTAATGCATTCCAAAGATTTAAAAAGTATTTCAACCTGCTTTTAGTAGATCTTTACTGTGATGTGGTCCAAATTGTGCTGAATTAAGTGGCCCTATAAGCAAGCATTTCATTCCATTTTTGTTTTCTTTGCAAGCATCATAATTAAAACACACAGTGCTACATTACATTATGAATCAATATCTGATACAACAAAGAAACCCAATGCTATCCACATCCCCTTTAACGTTTTTTAGAAAGAAAATAATAATAATTTCCTTTTGTTAATTCTGCAGCATCACATACTGATTAATAAACACATGCACTATAACAGCTCTAGTCTGTGTGATTATACTCTCATGTATTTTAGACTGTTTAGGAAGTGTGCAAATAATTACTTGAAAGTGATTAATGGTTTCCACTTTTCTGGGGCATCTTTATGTACACATATTAGTAATGAGTTGTGAGATAATGAGGGTGATTTAGAAACCTCAGAAGTATATATTAATATATTAAATATTAAATGACAAGGGGTTCCCTGGTGGGCCAGTGGTTAGGATTTTGGTGCTTTCACCACTGTGACCTGGATTCAATTCCAGTCAGGGAACCATGCAGGTTTGGGCCTGGTCAGTACTTGGATGGGAGACCACCTAGAGTACCAGAAGCTGTATGCTGTGGCCCACTGGAGAAGAAACTGTCAACATACTCCAGTATCTCTGCCATGAAAACCAAGTGGATCAGCATGACCATGGACATAAAGATGTGCCTTGTCTGTTTTGGTCCATGAGGTCACCAAGAGTCAGAAATGACTAAACAACGCAAAAAAAACACGATTCTGAAGCTTTCCTAACACTTGAAATGTCTTTACAACTTATAGACAAATAAGGTCTATACAAACATAAAGGGACATTTAATGTAGAATTTCATGTGGGGCAATTGCACGCACGCACGCACCACCCCCACGCACACACACATATCTTCACTAGCACACAGAGGCATTTTTCTTGTGGAATCCATTCTGTAATGTGTCTATTCCTAATCATAAAACGATTGCGGATATTGGCATACATTAATTAGATTGTTTTCAATTATGTGGCTAAGAGCAGTGTACAATAAAATAAGATCGTTATCACATGGTGATTTTTACTTCAATCCATTTATGGTTACTGTAATGTAATTTGCTTTATAGAAATGGCTACTACATAAATGTAAGTATGTGCTTATAGTTGGAGACGTTATTTACCCATGGACTTTGATGCTCCTTCTCTGCAGATTGCATGTATCAAAAAGCGATTCTGACAGAAAAGCTACTATTTATTTATTGATTAAATGAAACAGACACCTACAAATAAGCATCATTGAAATTAGTTCAAAATAAAACAAAAATCCAAATATTTATATAGTTCAAATAATGAAATTACTTTAACTTTTAAAGCAGAGTGTGTTGTTTCATAAAATGTCTTCATTTGTTCTAATCTAATGCCTTCCAGTTTTTATTTAATTGACTAATTCATTTATTAATACATATGTATGTGTGTGTATATATATATATATATATATATATATATATATATATATATATATGTATGTACATCAGTTAAACCAGAATATTTACCACTACACTCTGCTTTTAAAGACATTGTAAATATATAGTAAAATGTGTAACACTTGCAGACTCTACCTTAGAGCCTCATTCAATTGAGGTTTTGGCGCGACCTGGAGCTTGTGAGGTTGCAAGCTATTTTGCTGTTCAATTGGCGTCTTTTTGCGGGCTCCAATCGGCTTCCGAGTTACAGGCTTGAAAATATTGTTATGGTTAAACCCGTAACTTACAGCCACCAGAAGACTTTGATCACTCACTTTCGCAAGGCTAAAATCACAAATCGCTATTCAATTGCTCAATTTCCCCAAGCCCGCAAATGTGTTCACGTCCGTAATTGGCAAAAGAACGAGAAAATCCCACGAGTGCTAGAGAGGACCCGCAAGGGGGTTAAACACCTATCCGTAGCACTGTAAATGCAAATAAAAAATCATTACTGCACTGTAAATAACGGGGAAAGCGATGACAGACATTAGAATTAATTGCACAACAGTCTCAAGCTCGCAAATCGTCAGGAAATTATTATTTTTTTATGTGTCATTTTGGGGTTAAATCAATCTTGGGTATCAATGAGTTAATACATAGCAGGCCACCCATATGGACTAGAACAGTATTGGCATCAATTTTCATAATTCTGTATTTTGCGGGTTTGCGAGTCTGATCCCATATCGGACCCCCGAACCTAACTGACTGACATGTAACTTCCATGTTTTACTGTCATAATCATTTTCTATTGGCGGATTCGAAATGCAAGGAACTGCTACGAACCAGTGCATGGTTTACGGAGTCAGCTTTGGGCCTGTAACTTGCGGGCTTGAGCAATTGAATAGCATCGCAATCGGAGACGAACGGGATACCGCAACACATTCGGCTGTCTGCGATCTAGTCACAGGCTTCAAATTGAATGTGGCCCACATTTTTTATGCAGGTTCTTGTAGGGCGGCTTCAAGGGCTAAATGCAAACACCTTTTCCACATGATTTTCCACCCTCTAACTGATGGTGCAGAGCACATATGGCAACTGGGCACACTATTCTTTATTACCCCTACTGATAATCTTTATTAAATGCTGTAGGTAAAAATCATTATCTCAGAAAATACTTCCACCTAATTTTTTTAATTACAACAGTCTGCAGCTATGTTTATTTTTATGTGTACGTTTAATTCTGCAATAACTCAGAACTTAAGTTCAGCCTTATTGTTTATTTTTCAAAAATATTGATGCAGTATTATTTTTTGGTTACTTTTTACACATATTTTCCCACATTTAATGCATAATTTAATTAATGTTAAAATTGGTATCTTCTTCCATCTTAGAGTCTATTGAAGAATGGAAGGCAGATGGGAGGATAGCTGTGTGGCTCCATGTTCCTATCTTGCAGAGCAGGCTCATCTGCACGGCGGCAGCGCAAGGCTTCACGTTTCACCACGCAGCGCGCGACACATCGACACTGACACTTTGGCTAAAGGAAGGACTCAGCAACCTGCCTGGATACGCCACTCACCAAGTTGGGGTTGCAGGTTAGTTTAGAGACTTCATTTTGCGATTATTCCAATGCATGCATAGGGAAGAAGATTTTTATAAGGTTTGGAATCTTAATCTGTGAATGTGCTTCCAGGTTTTTTTTATCCTAAACAGATATATCCCCTCAAAGACCCTCCAGGCACAAAACATGACATATGCTCTAGAACAGTAGGTAACCGAATAACAAAGCAAAACACCCCAAAACAAAGAAGTTGTGTACGTAAAATGACAAGAAAGGTGTAAATGTACCCTAAAGTTGTTTCACAAGGAAGGCAGGCCTAAGTATTTCCTCTTGACAGTTTTCCTTTATAGTGAGAATCCCATTTTGGCTCCTCAGCCATTCACAAGTCACATCCTTGTAATTGACTTTCATACTTGAACTAGCATAAGTGCAGGAACCATTTACACATTGTTTCCTTGTATGGCAAATTATTATTATTATTATTATCCTTATTTGTAACGCGCCAACATATTCAGTTAGGCTGAACAAGGGTTGAGTACAAGGTAAAAATTGACACATTACAAGAATGGAGAGCCCTGTCTTTGAGTTTATAATCTTGTATGCGCTAAAGCACCTTACAAGACTGAAAACTGGCAAATTTACAATCTAATGAGATTTAGGATGAGTTTAAAAGATGAAAACTTTTTTTTTCTGTCATTTTAATTACACTAGAATTTTAGGTTGCTTTTGCATATGGTGAAATGCATTACGCTGTCCCTTTAAATAATAGATAGATAGACAACCATACATACAGGGGTGAAACTTCTGTAGAGCCAGTGTTCCTAAAATGTGTACTGCCGGCTTCTAAATATGTTTCCAAAGTATACTGCATCTCTATGAAGGGCTTATTTCCAGGCTTTCAGAAAATCTTCCTGACGCCTAAGTTTTTACTCTGGCTAAGAGCATTATTAAGCAGAAAAAAATATATTACTTAGAAAAAGAAAATGCATTTTGATGGCCTCTGGTGCGATCCATTATATATTAGTGGAAGTTGTCTGAGAGGGGAGTTTACCTTTCTGAAGAGCAGTGCTTGTATTTTGTAATTCAAGCAGGCTGATGGTGAGAGGGAAGGAGTGTGGTGTCAGGTTTAGTCAGATCTAGTTATCCAACAATGGCTGGCATCCACCCCTCCTCCACTGATAGATAAAATAAATACCATCATGAACTACCGTATTTGCTGGCATATAAGACGACTTTTTAGTCCTGAAATACAGGCCTCCAAGTGGGGGGGTCGTCTTATACGCCGGGTACAGAGCTCGTGCCTTCTCATCCTCAACCCCCCTCCTCATCCTCAACCCCCCTCCTCATTCTAATCCCCCCCTCCTCATCCTAAACCCCCCTCCTCACTTTACTCCTCTAAATACCTCCCCCTCTCCCTTTCCCCTCACTTACCTGCTTCTGCTCCGGCCTCCGCTCCTTCTTGACCCTGCGTGCATGTGAAGTGACATGCGCTTTGTGTCAAGAAGGAGCAGAGGCCGGAGCAGAAGCAGGTAAGTGAGGGGGAGGTATTTAGAGGGGTAAAGTGAGGAGGGGGGTTTATGATGAGGAGGGGGGTTGAGGATGAGGAGGGAGGATGAGGAGGGGGGTTGAGGTTGAGGAGGGATTTTGAGTGGCAATGTTGGGGGGTCGTCTTATACGCCCAGTCGCCTTATATGCCGGCAAATACGGTATCTTAAGGAAATGATGTAACAAACACAAAATGGATTCCTGTACTAATAAACAGAGTCTTCAAAAAGTCAGATTTTTCCCAAAGTTACGTTTTTAGATCTATACACAGTGGCTAATGTAATTGTTTTCATACTTCTCAGACAAGTGCATTCTTTTCTTGAACTACAGTGGTCCTTTAACAGTATATGGGCTTCTTTACCCATGTCCTACTTTACACTAGCAAGTAAACAAGTACCATTTGAGATAGAACTTCTTTAAAAATAGCTACAAATTTACCAAATCTTGGTTCAAATTTGGATTTATTACGTTCATTTGTCAACTCTTACACTTCATATGTCAAATGAAACCGTGTGACTAGAAAACATTTATTCTTACATTATGGAGCGAGTTGTCCTTTTTATTAAAATTTTTTGCAACAAAAATATGTAATGTTTCAGTTGCCAAAATGCTATTAGGATTTACAGTTAGAATTTACAGGAGGAGGCTTTGATGTGATCTGATGAGCCCGATACCCCTTTAAAATATAATATTCATTTAAGTGTGGAAAAATATGGTCCAGTATCTCATTAATGTAGTTAACATTTAAAGCCAGCAGAGGGCGGTAAAATGGGAATTAGTGATTTGAGTTATCAACAGGCATGTTGGAACATGTTTTTTGGTCATTACAAAACATCAGACTTGTTTTTTTGCTTCACATCACTGAGGCCACAATAAGCATAAAAATAAGAAAACACACACACACATTATAACTTTTTTATAATCTATTAGTAAATGTTTTTGTATAGTTTACATTATATTTAATGTTTTTGTACTTTGTATATTAAGCTATATGTATTGTATGTGAAAGAAAACTTTATATACTTATCATTTGGATTTTTTAATAAAAGACAAAATCAAAAATTAGAAAGAGGCAACTAAATATGTTCAGCAATAATCCTTGTTTTTGCTGTAATCCTTATCTTACAAGATTGTTATTGCATACAGTTTTTGTTTAGATGTTATCAAATGCTTTAGCTCTTAAGATGTATTGAAGACAAATGTAGTTACTTTTATTTAGACACTTGTTTAGAAAATCTGAAAGTGGTTTCAGCTCAAATTCGTTGTTTATGATAACTTGTGATAATGTTTTCCACTCGTGTTTAAGCAAAACTATGACATTAAAATACACAAATATCCAAAATAGTAACCCAAATGATTGTGACACAAGGCAAGTATGTCATTAGGTAAAGTATTTATTAGGGAAATTAGGGAAATCAAGTAAAATCCAGGAAAAAAGGCAAGTATGTCATTACATATAGTAGCATAAAATATTTTATAAAGGATCTTATTTTAAAAATTGACATGCAAGTGAATCTTTGTTCCAAATCAAGCCCCCACATGGTTAAATATTGATTGATAGGTGGCTTTATAACATATATTACACCATCGACTTGCCCATCAAAAATCTACTTAACTGGCCTCGCAATCAGTGCCTTTGGTGCTCATTGCGAGCCCACCCCTCCCCCACCCTCTACTTTACTGGCCTCGCGATCAGTGCCTTTGGTGCTCATTGCGAGCCCCCCCTCCCACCCTCTACTTTACTGGCCTCGCGATCAGTGCCTTTGGTGCTCATTGCGAGCCCCCCTCCCACCCTCTACTGGCCTCGCTATCAGTGCCTTTGGTGCTCATTGCGAGCCCCCCCTCCCACCCTCTACTTTACTGGCCTCGCTATCAGTGCCTTTGGTGCTCATTGCGAGCCCACCCCTCCCCCACCCTCTACTTTACTGGCCTCGCGATCAGTGCCTTTGGTGCTCATTTCGAGCCCTCCCCCACCCTCTACTTTACTGGCCTCGCGATCAGTGCCTTTGGTGCTCATTGCGAGCCCCCCCCTCCCACCCTCTACTTTACTGGCCTCGCTATCAGTGCCTTTGGTGCTCATTGCGAGCCCCCCCCTCCCACCCTCTACTTTACTGGCCTCGCGATCAGTGCCTTTGGTGCTCATTGCGAGCCCCCCCTCCCACCCTCTACTTTACTGGCCTCGCGATCAGTGCCTTTGGTGCTCATTGCGAGCCCCCCCTCCCACCCTCTACTTTACTGGCCTCGCTATCAGTGCCTTTGGTGCTCATTGCGAGCCCCCCCTCCCACCCTCTACTTTACTGGCCTCGCTATCAGTGCCTTTGGTGCTCATTGCGAGCCCACCCCTCCCCCACCCTCTACTTTACTGGCCTCGCGATCAGTGCCTTTGGTGCTCATTGCGAGCCCTCCCCCACTCTCTACTTTACTGGCCTCGCGATCAGTGCCTTTGGTGCTCATTGCGAGCCCCCCCTCCCACCCTCTACTTTACTGGCCTCGCGATCAGTGCCTTTGGTGCTCATTGCGAGCCCCCCCTCCCACCCTCTACTTTACTGGCCTCGCTATCAGTGCCTTTGGTGCTCATTGCGAGCCCCCCCTCCCACCCTCTACTTTACTGGCCTTGCGATCAGCGTCTTTGGTGCTCATTGCGAGCTCCCACCCTCTACTTTACTGGCCTTGCGATCAGCGTCTTTGGTGCTCATTGCGAGCTCCCACCCTCTACTTTACTGGCCTTGCGATCAGTGCCTTTGGTGATCATTGCAAGCCCACCCTCTACTTTACTGGTCTCGCGATCAGTGCCTTTGTTGCTCATTGCGAGGTCCCCCCCCCCCTTCACCCACCCTCTACTTTACTGGCCTTAAGATGAGCACCTTTGGCGCTCATTGCGAGTCTCTCCCCCCGTCTACTTCCTCCCTGGAAACACTATTCAGAACACATGGGTTGCTACATTGCTACCTGTACCTCACATTAGACAGTCAGCTCTGTTTTCTTTTAATTAACATCTACGATCATGTTCCATGACCTCATTTAAATCTGTTAACTGTTTTATTTTTCAATGGAAACTTATACATGCTTTATATTTCCTTGTGCCCAAAGTTTAAGAACAAATGTTCACATAATACAATACAATGTGCAAATCAAAGTAAAATATACCAATTTACTAACATATTTTAGAAACATAATAGTCATATAAAACACAAGTAAAAGGAGTGAGAGTATTCCAATAGAGCACACGCCATTTGCCTGATGAAGTGCCTCCTAGTGGTCAGCGCATGCTAACAATGACTTTGGAGTGCATGCAAATACTTGTTAAGAAACTGTTGACAATCAGGAATCCTGTGGCAGCATTGGGAAAGTTGTTGGGCACAGTCTCCCATTCTAGAGGGCAGGCTCTGAACCAAATATGGTACCAGGATATATTTTGCCCACCACTGCTTTAGTATGTAGCATACTACTGAGTGTGACACACAATGTGTGCAGTTCTTTCCTGTGTGCCATAACACTACTGAAAAGCATTATTTTATTTATTTCTGAAAGTAAAATATGTAATGGAAAATATAGTTCCTCTTCCAAATATACCAATAAAACAAAATGTACCACAATCCCTGAATGTGACTCATTTGATTAATCTGCATATTTATTACAGAAGTCACAACTAAATTTGCTTAGAAGTAGGCAGGCAGTCTGATATAACAAATGAATTGCTTCAACGTTCAGTTGTTTAAAGTGCCTTTCTAAACATATTTTTCTATGTCATAAAGAGGTTAGGTCCATTTACTCTTGACATCCCTTCCTGGCCCTCTGTGAATTAGGACTGCTTATCTTCTGGGTGCTCTGTGAATTAGGACTGATTATCTTCTGGGTCCTCTGGGAATTAGGACTGCTTATCTTCTGGGTCCTCTGTGAATTAGGACTGACTATCTTCTGGGTCCTCTGTGAATTAGGACTGCTTATCTTCTGGGTCCTCTGTGAATTAGGACTGCTTATCTTCTGGGTCCTCTGTGAATTAGGACTGCTTATCTTCTGGGTGCTCTGTGAATTAGGACTGATTATCTTCTGGGTCCTCTGTGAATTAGGACTGCTTATCTTCTGGGTGCTCTGTGAATTAGGACTGCTTATCTTCTGGGTCCTCTGTGAATTAGGACTGCTTATCTTCTGGGTGCTCTGTGAATTAGGACTGATTATCTTCTGGGTCCTCTGTGAATTAGGACTGCTTATCTTCTGGGTGCTCTGTGAATTAGGACTGCTTATCTTCTGGGTCCTCTGTGAATTAGGACTGCTTATCTTCTGGGTGCTCTGTGAATTAGGACTGCTTATCTTCTGGGTCCTCTGTGAATTAGGACTGCTTATCTTCTGGGTGCTCTGTGAATTAGGACTGATTATCTTCTGGGTCCTCTGTGAATTAGGACTGATTATCTTCTGGGTCCTCTGTGAATTAGGACTGCTTATCTTCTGGGCCCTCTGTGAATTAGGACTGATTATCTTCTGGGTCCTCTGTGAATTAGGACTGCTTATCTTCTGGGTGCTCTGTCAATTAGGACTGATTATCTTCTGGCTCCTCTGTGAATTAGGACTGATTATCTTCTGGCTCCTCTTTGAATTAGGACTGATTATCTTCTGGGTCCTCTGTGAATTAGGACTGCTTATCTTCTGGGTCCTCTGTGAATTAGGACTGCTTATCTTCTGGGTCCTCTGTGAATTAGGACTGCTTATCTTCTGGGTCCTCTGTGAATTAGGACTGCTTATCTTCTGGGTCTTCTGTGAATTAGGACTGATTATCTTCTGGGTCCTCTGTGAATTAGGACTAATTATCTTCTGGCTCCTCTGTGAATTAGGACTGCTTATCTTCTGGGTCCTCTGTGAATTAGGACTACATATCTTCTGGGCCCTCTGTGAATTAGGACTGATTATCTTCTGGCTCCTCTGTGAATTAGGACTGCTTATCTTCTGGGTCCTCTGTGAATTAGGACTGCTTATCTTCTGGGTGCTCTGTGAATTAGGACTGACTATCTTCTGGGTCCTCTGTGAATTAGGACTGCTTATCTTCTGGGTCTTCTGTGAATTAGGACTGATTATCTTCTGGGTCCTCTGTGAATTAGGACTAATTATCTTCTGGCTCCTCTGTGAATTAGGACTGCTTATCTTCTGGGTGCTCTGTGAATTAGGACTGCTTATCTTCTGGGTGCTCTGTGAATTAGGACTGTGCTCTGTGAATTAGGACTGCTTATCTTCTGGGTGCTCTGTGAATTAGGACTGCTTATCTTCTGGGTCCTCTGTGAATTAGGATTGCTTATCTTCTGGGTCCTCTGGGAATTAGGACTACATATCTTCTGGGTCCTCTGTGAATTAGGACTGATTATCTTCTGGCTCCTCTGTGAATTAGTACTGCTTATCTTCTGGGTCCTCTGTGAATTAGGACTGATTATCTTCTGGGTCCTCTGTGAATTAGGACTGCTTATCTTCTGGGCCCTCTGTGAATTAGGACTGATTATCTTCTGGGTCCTCTGTGAATTAGGACTGATTATCTTCTGGGTCCTCTGTGAATTAGGACTGATTATCTTCTGGGTCCTCTGTGAATTAGGACTGCTTATCTTCTGGGTCCTCTGTGAATTAGGACTGCTTATCTTCTGGGTGCTCTGTGAATTAGGACTGCTTATCTTCTGGCTCCTCTGTGAATTAGGACTGATTATCTTCTGGCTCCTCTGTGAATTAGGACTGATTATCTTCTGGGTCCTCTGTGAATTAGGACTGCTTATCTTCTGGGTCCTCTGTGAATTAGGACTGCTTATCTTCTGGGTCCTCTGTGAATTAGGACTGATTATCTTCTGGCTCCTCTGTGAATTAGGACTGCTTATCTTCTGGGTCCTCTGTGAATTAGGACTGCTTATCTTCTGGGTCCTCTGTGAATTAGGACTGACTATCTTCTGGGTCCTCTGTGAATTAGGACTGCTTATCTTCTGGGTCTTCTGTGAATTAGGACTGATTATCTTCTGGGTCCTCTGTGAATTAGGACTAATTATCTTCTGGCTCCTCTGTGAATTAGGACTGCTTATCTTCTGGGTGCTCTGTGAATTAGGACTGCTTATCTTCTGGGTGCTCTGTGAATTAGGACTGCTTATCTTCTGGGTCCTCTGTGAATTAGGATTGCTTATCTTCTGGGTCCTCTGGGAATTAGGACTACATATCTTCTGGGTCCTCTGTGAATTAGGACTGATTATCTTCTGGCTCCTCTGTGAATTAGGACTGCTTATCTTCTGGGTCCTCTGTGAATTAGGACTGATTATCTTCTGGGTCCTCTGTGAATTAGGACTGCTTATCTTCTGGGCCCTCTGTGAATTAGGACTGATTATCTTCTGGGTACTCTGTGAATTAGGACTGATTATCTTCTGGGTCCTCTGTGAATTAGGACTGATTATCTTCTGGGTCCTCTGTGAATTAGGACTGATTATCTTCTGGGTCCTCTGTGAATTTGGACTGCTTATCTTCTGGGTCCTCTGTGAATTAGGACTGATTATCTTCTGGGTCCTCTGTGAATTCGGACTGCTTATCCACTGGGTGCTCTGTCAATTAGGACTGCTTATCTTCTGGGTGCTCTGTCAATTAGGACTGCATATCTTCTGGGTGCTCTGTGAATTAGGACTGCTTATCTTCTGGCTCCTCTGTGAATTAGGACTGATTATCTTCTGGCTCCTCTGTGAATTAGGACTGATTATCTTCTGGGTCCTCTGTGAATTAGGACTGCTTATCTTCTGGGTCCTCTGTGAATTAGGACTGCTTATCTTCTGGGCCCTCTGTGAATTAGGACTGCTTATCTTCTGGGTCCTCTGTGAATTAGGACTGCTTATCTTCTGGGTCCTCTGTGAATTAGGACTGCTTATCTTCTGGGTCTTCTGTGAATTAGGACTGATTATCTTCTGGGTCCTCTGTGAATTAGGACTAATTATCTTCTGGCTCCTCTGTGAATTAGGACTGCTTATCTTCTGGGTGCTCTGTCAATTAGGATTGATTATCTTCTGGGTCCTCTGTGAATTAGGACTGCTTATCTTCTGGGTGCTCTGTGAATTAGGACTGATTATCTTCTGGCTCCTCTGTGAATTCGGACTGCTTATCTTCTGGCTCCTCTGTGAATTAGGACTGCTTATCTTCTGGGTCCTCTGTGAATTAGGACTGATTATCTTCTGGGTCCTCTGTGAATTAGGACTGCTTATCTTCTGGGTCCTCTGTGAATTAGGACTACATATCTTCTGGATCCTCTGTGAATTAGGACTGATTATCTTCTGGCTCCTCTGTGAATTAGGACTGACTATCTTCTGGGTCCTCTGTGAATTAGGACTACATATCTTCTGGATCCTCTGTGAATTAGGACTGATTATCTTCTGGGTCCTCTGTGAATTAGGACTGCTTATCTTCTGGGTCCTCTGTGAATTAGGATTGATTATCTTCTGGGTCCTCTGTGAATTAGGACTGCTTATCTTCTGGGTCCTCTGTGAATTAGGACTGATTATCTTCTGGGTCCTCTGTGAATTAGGACTGCTTATCTTCTGGGTCCTCTGTGAATTAGGACTGATTATCTTCTGGGTCCTCTGTGAATTAGGACTGATTATCTTCTGGGTCCTCTGTGAATTCGGACTGCTTATCTTCTTGATCCTCTGTGAATTAGGACTGCTTATCTTCTGGGTGCTCTGTGAATTAGGATTGATTATCTTCTGGGTCCTCTGTGAATTAGGACTGCTTATCTTCTGGGTCCTCTGAATTAGGACTGCTTATCTTCTGGGTCCTCTGTGAATTAGGACTGCTTATCTTCTGGGTCCTCTGTGAATTAGGACTGCTTATCTTCTTGATCCTCTGTGAATTAGGACTGCTTATCTTCTGGGTCCTCTGTGAATTAGGATTGATTATCTTCTGGGTCCTCTGTGAATTAGGACTGCTTATCTTCTGGGTCCTCTGTGAATTAGGACTGCTTATCTTCTGGGTCCTCTGTGAATTAGGACTGATTATCTTCTGGGTCCTCTGTGAATTAGGACTGATTATCTTCTGGGTCCTCTGTGAATTAGGACTACATATCTTCTGGGTCCTCTGTGAATTAGGACTGATTATCTTCTGGGTCCTCTGTGAATTAGGACTACATATCTTCTGGGTCCTCTGTGAATTAGGACTGCTTATCTTCTGGGTCCTCTGTGAATTAGGACTGCTTATCTTCTGGGTCCTCTGTGAATTAGGACTACATATCTTCTGGGTCCTCTGTGAATTAGGATTGATTATCTTCTGGGTCCTCTGAGAATTAGGACTGCTTATCTTCTGGGTCCTCTGTGAATTAGGACTGCTTATCTTCTGGGTCCACTGTGAATTAGGACTGCTTATCTTCTGGGTCCTCTGTGAATTTGGACTGCTTATCCACTGGGTGCTCTGTCAGTTAGGACTGCTTATCTTCTGGGTGCTCTGTCAATTAGGACTGCATATCTTCTGGGTGCTCTGTGAATTAGGACTGATTATCTTCTGGCTCCTCTGTGAATTAGGACTGATTATCTTCTGGGTCCTCTGTGAATTAGGACTGCTTATCTTCTGGGTCCTCTGTGAATTCGGACTGCTTATCTTCTGGGCCCTCTGTGAATTAGGACTGATTATCTTCTGGCTCCTCTGTGAATTAGGACTGCTTATCTTCTGGGTCCTCTGTGAATTCGGACTGCTTATCTTCTGGGCCCTCTGTGAATTAGGACTGATTATCTTCTGGCTCCTCTGTGAATTAGGACTGCTTATCTTCTGGGTCCTCTGTGAATTAGGACTGCTTATCTTCTGGGTGCTCTGTGAATTAGGACTGCTTATCTTCTGGGTCCTCTGTGAATTAGGACTGCTTATCTTCTGGGTCCTCTGTGAATTAGGACTACATATCTTCTGGATCCTCTGTGAATTAGGACTGATTATCTTCTGGGTCCTCTGTGAAATAGGACTGCTTATATTCTGGGTCCTCTGTGAATTAGGACTGCTTATCTTCTGGGTCCTCTGTGAATTAGGACTGCATATCTTCTGGCTCCTCTGTGAATTAGGACTGCTTATCTTCTGGGTCCTCTGTGAATTAGGACTGCATATCTTCTGGGTCCTCTGTGAATTAGGACTGCATATCTTCTGGCTCCTCTGTAAATTAGGACTGCTTATCTTCTGGGTCCTCTGTGAATTAGGACTGCATATCTTCTGGGTCCTCTGTGAATTAGGACTGCTTATCTTCTGGGTGCTCTGTGAATTAGGACTGCTTATCTTCTGGGTGCTCTGTGAATTAGGACTGATTATCTTCTGGCTCCTCTGTGAATTCGGACTGCTTATCTTCTGGCTCCTCTGTGAATTCGGACTGCTTATCTTCTGGGTCCTCTGTGAATTAGGACTGATTATCTTCTGGGTCCTCTGTGAATTAGGACTGCTTATCTTCTGGGTCCTCTGTGAATTAGGACTACATATCTTCTGGATCCTCTGTGAATTAGGACTGATTATCTTCTGGCTCCTCTGTGAATTAGGACTGCTTATCTTCTGGGTCCTTTGTGAATTAGGACTACATATCTTCTAGATCCTCTGTGAATTAGGACTGATTATCTTCTGGGTCCTCTGAGAATTAGGACTGCTTATCTTCTGGGTCCTCTGTGAATTAGGACTGCTTATCTTCTGGGTCCTCTGTGAATTAGGACTGCTTATCTTCTGGGTCCTCTGTGAATTTGGACTGCTTATCCACTGGGTGCTCTGTCAATTAGGACTGCTTATCTTCTAGGTGCTCTGTCAATTAGGACTGCATATCTTCTGGGTGCTCTGTGAATTAGGACTGATTATCTTCTGGCTCCTCTGTGAATTAGGACTGATTATCTTCTGGGTCCTCTGTGAATTAGGACTGCTTATCTTCTGAGTCCTCTGTGAATTCGGACTGCTTATCTTCTGGGCCCTCTGTGAATTAGGACTGATTATCTTCTGGCTCCTCTGTGAATTAGGACTGCTTATCTTCTGGGTCCTCTGTGAATTCGGACTTCTTATCTTCTGGGCCCTCTGTGAATTAGGACTGATTATCTTCTGGCTCCTTTGTGAATTAGGACTGCTTATCTTCTGGGTCCTCTGTGAATTAGGACTGCTTATCTTCTGGGTGCTCTGTGAATTAGGACTGCTTATCTTCTGGGTCTACTGTGAATTAGGACTGCTTATCTTCTGGGTCCTCTGTGAATTAGGACTACATATCTTCTGGATCCTCTGTGAATTAGGACTGATTATCTTCTGGGTCCTCTGTGAATTAGGACTGCTTATATTCTGGGTCCTCTGTGAATTAGGACTGATTATCTTCTGGGTCTTCTGTGAATTAGGACTGATTATCTTCTGGCTCCTCTGTGAATTAGGACTGCTTATCTTCTGGGTCCTCTGTGAATTAGGACTGCATATCTTCTGGGTCCTCTGTGAATTAGGACTGCTTATCTTCTGGGTGCTCTGTCAATTAGGACTGCTTATCTTCTGGGTGCTCTGTGAATTAGGACTGATTATCTTCTGGGTCCTCTGTGAATTAGGACTGCTTATCTTCTGGGTGCTCTGTCAATTAGGACTGCTTATCTTCTGGGTGCTCTGTGAATTAGGACTGATTATCTTCTGGCTCCTCTGTGAATTCGGACTGCTTATCTTCTGGCTCCTCTGTGAATTCGGACTGCTTATCTTCTGGGTCCTCTGTGAATTAGGACTGATTATCTTCTGAGTCCTCTGTGAATTAGGACTGCTTATCTTCTGGGTCCTCTGTGAATTAGGACTACATATCTTCTGGATCCTCTGTGAATTAGGACTGATTATCTTCTGGCTCCTCTGTGAATTAGGACTGACTATCTTCTGGGTCCTCTGTGAATTAGGACTACATATCTTCTAGATCCTCTGTGAATTAGGACTGATTATCTTCTGGGTCCTCTGTGAATTAGGACTGCTTATCTTCTGGGTCCTCTGTGAATTAGGATTGATTATCTTCTGGGTCCTCTGTGAATTAGGACTGCTTATCTTCTGGGTCCTCTGTGAATTAGGACTGATTATCTTCTGGGTCCTCTGTGAATTAGGACTGCTTATCTTCTGGGTCCTCTGGGAATTAGGACTGATTATCTTCTGGGTCCTCTGTGAATTAGGACTGATTATCTTCTGGGTCCTCTGTGAATTCGGACTGCTTATCTTCTTGATCCTCTGTGAATTAGGACTGCTTATCTTCTCGGTGCTCTGTGAATTAGGATTGATTATCTTCTGGGTCCTCTGTGAATTAGGACTGCTTATCTTCTGGGTCCTCTGTGAATTAGGACTGATTATCTTCTGGGTCCTCTGTGAATTAGGACTACATATCTTCTGGGTCCTCTGTGAATTAGGACTGCTTATCTTCTGGGTCCTCTGTGAATTAGGACTGATTATCTTCTGGGTCCTCTGTGAATTAGGACTACATATCTTCTGGGTGCTCTGTGAATTAGGACTGCTTATCTTCTGGGTCTACTGTGAATTAGGACTGCTTATCTTCTGGGTCCTCTGTGAATTAGGACTACATATCTTCTGGATCCTCTGTGAATTAGGACTGATTATCTTCTGGGTCCTCTGTGAATTAGGACTGCTTATATTCTGGGTCCTCTGTGAATTAGGACTGATTATCTTCTGGGTCCTCTGTGAATTAGGACTGATTATCTTCTGGCTCCTCTGTGAATTAGGACTGCTTATCTTCTGGGTCCTCTGTGAATTAGGACTGCATATCTTCTGGGTCCTCTGTGAATTAGGACTGCTTATCTTCTGGGTGCTCTGTCAATTAGGACTGCTTATCTTCTGGGTGCTCTGTGAATTAGGACTGATTATCTTCTGGCTCCTCTGTGAATTCGGACTGCTTATCTTCTGGCTCCTCTGTGAATTCGGACTGCTTATCTTCTGGGTCCTCTGTGAATTAGGACTGATTATCTTCTGGGTCCTCTGTGAATTAGGACTGCTTATCTTCTGGGTCCTCTGTGAATTAGGACTACATATCTTCTGGATCCTCTGTGAATTAGGACTGATTATCTTCTGGCTCCTCTGTGAATTAGGACTGACTATCTTCTGGGTCCTCTGTGAATTAGGACTACATATCTTCTAGATCCTCTGTGAATTAGGACTGATTATCTTCTGGGTCCTCTGTGAATTAGGACTGCTTATCTTCTGGGTCCTCTGTGAATTAGGATTGATTATCTTCTGGGTCCTCTGTGAATTAGGACTGCTTATCTTCTGGGTCCTCTGTGAATTAGGACTGATTATCTTCTGGGTCCTCTGTGAATTAGGACTGCTTATCTTCTGGGTCCTCTGGGAATTAGGACTGATTATCTTCTGGGTCCTCTGTGAATTAGGACTGATTATCTTCTGGGTCCTCTGTGAATTCGGACTGCTTATCTTCTTGATCCTCTGTGAATTAGGACTGCTTATCTTCTCGGTGCTCTGTGAATTAGGATTGATTATCTTCTGGGTCCTCTGTGAATTAGGACTGCTTATCTTCTGGGTCCTCTGTGAATTAGGACTGCTTATCTTCTGGGTCCTCTGTGAATTAGGACTGCTTATCTTCTGGGTCCTCTGTGAATTAGGACTGCTTATCTTCTTGATCCTCTGTGAATTAGGACTGCTTATCTTCTGGGTCCTCTGTGAATTAGGACTGATTATCTTCTGGGTCCTCTGTGAATTAGGACTGCTTATCTTCTGGGTCCTCTGTGAATTAGGACTGCTTATCTTCTGGGTCCTCTGTGAATTAGGACTGCTTATCTTCTGGGTCCTCTGTGAATTAGGACTGATTATCTTCTGGGTCCTCTGTGAATTAGGACTGATTATCTTCTGGGTCCTCTGTGAATTAGGACTACATATCTTCTGGGTCCTCTGTGAATTAGGACTGCTTATCTTCTGGGTCCTCTGTGAATTAGGACTGATTATCTTCTGGGTCCTCTGTGAATTAGGACTACATATCTTCTGGGTCCTCTGTGAATTAGGACTGCTTATCTTCTGGGTCCTCTGTGAATTAGGACTGCTTATCTTCTGGGTCCTCTGTGAATTAGGACTACATATCTTCTGGGTCCTCTGTGAATTAGGACTGATTATCTTCTGGGTCCTCTGTGAATTAGGACTGCTTATCTTCTTGATCCTCTGTGAATTAGGACTGCTTATCTTCTTGATCCTCTGTGAATTAGGACTGATTATCTTCTGGGTCCTCTGTGAATTAGGACTGCTTATCTTCTGGGTCCTCTGTGAATTAGGACTGATTATCTTCTGGGTCCTCTGTGAATTAGGACTGCTTATCTTCTGGGTCCTCTGTGAATTAGGACTGATTATCTTCTGGGTCCTCTGTGAATTAGGACTGATTATCTTCTGGGTCCTCTGTGAATTCGGACTGCTTATCTTCTTGATCCTCTGTGAATTAGGACTGCTTATCTTCTCGGTGCTCTGTGAATTAGGATTGATTATCTTCTGGGTCCTCTGTGAATTAGGACTGCTTATCTTCTGGGTCCTCTGTGAATTAGGACTGCTTATCTTCTGGGTCCTCTGTGAATTAGGACTGCTTATCTTCTGGGTCCTCTGTGAATTAGGACTGCTTATCTTCTTGATCCTCTGTGAATTAGGACTGCTTATCTTCTGGGTCCTCTGTGAATTAGGATTGATTATCTTCTGGGTCCTCTGTGAATTAGGACTGCTTATCTTCTGGGTCCTCTGTGAATTAGGACTGCTTATCTTCTGGGTCCTCTGTGAATTAGGACTGCTTATCTTCTGGGTCCTCTGTGAATTAGGACTGATTATCTTCTGGGTCCTCTGTGAATTAGGACTGATTATCTTCTGGGTCCTCTGTGAATTAGGACTACATATCTTCTGGGTCCTCTGTGAATTAGGACTGCTTATCTTCTGGGTCCTCTGTGAATTAGGACTGATTATCTTCTGGGTCCTCTGTGAATTAGGACTACATATCTTCTGGGTCCTCTGTGAATTAGGACTGCTTATCTTCTGGGTCCTCTGTGAATTAGGACTGCTTATCTTCTGGGTCCTCTGTGAATTAGGACTACATATCTTCTGGGTCCTCTGTGAATTAGGACTGATTATCTTCTGGGTCCTCTGTGAATTAGTACTGCTTATCTTCTTGATCCTCTGTGAATTAGGACTGCTTATCTTCTTGATCCTCTGTGAATTAGGATTGATTATCTTCTGGGTCCTCTGTGAATTAGGACTGACTATCTTCTTGGTCCTCTGTGAATTAGGATTGATTATCTTCTGGGTGCTCTGTGAATTAGGACTGACTATCTTCTGGGTCCTCTGTGAATTAGGACTACATATCTTCTAGATCCTCTGTGAATTAGGACTGATTATCTTCTGGGTCCTCTGTGAATTAGGACTGCTTATCTTCTGGGTCCTCTGTGAATTAGGATTGATTATCTTCTGGGTCCTCTGTGAATTAGGACTGCTTATCTTCTGGGTCCTCTGTGAATTAGGACTGATTATCTTCTGGGTCCTCTGTGAATTAGGACTGCTTATCTTCTGGGTCCTCTGGGAATTAGGACTGATTATCTTCTGGGTCCTCTGTGAATTAGGACTGATTATCTTCTGGGTCCTCTGTGAATTCGGACTGCTTATCTTCTTGATCCTCTGTGAATTAGGACTGCTTATCTTCTCGGTGCTCTGTGAATTAGGACTGCTTATCTTCTGGGTCCTCTGTGAATTAGGACTGCTTATCTTCTGGGTCCTCTGTGAATTAGGACTGCTTATCTTCTGGGTCCTCTGTGAATTAGGACTGCTTATCTTCTGGGTCCTCTGTGAATTAGGACTGCTTATCTTCTTGATCCTCTGTGAATTAGGACTGCTTATCTTCTGGGTCCTCTGTGAATTAGGATTGATTATCTTCTGGGTCCTCTGTGAATTAGGACTGCTTATCTTCTGGGTCCTCTGTGAATTAGGACTGCTTATCTTCTGGGTCCTCTGTGAATTAGGACTGCTTATCTTCTGGGTCCTCTGTGAATTAGGACTGATTATCTTCTGGGTCCTCTGTGAATTAGGACTGATTATCTTCTGGGTCCTCTGTGAATTAGGACTACATATCTTCTGGGTCCTCTGTGAATTAGGACTGCTTATCTTCTGGGTCCTCTGTGAATTAGGACTGCTTATCTTCTGGGTCCTCTGTGAATTAGGACTGCTTATCTTCTGGGTCCTCTGTGAATTAGGACTGCTTATCTTCTGGGTCCTCTGTGAATTAGGACTGCTTATCTTCTGGGTCCTCTGTGAATTAGGACTACATATCTTCTGGGTCCTCTGTGAATTAGGACTGATTATCTTCTGGGTCCTCTGTGAATTAGGACTGCTTATCTTCTTGATCCTCTGTGAATTAGGACTGCTTATCTTCTTGATCCTCTGTGAATTAGGATTGATTATCTTCTGGGTCCTCTGTGAATTAGGACTGCTTATCTTCTGGGTCCTCTGTGAATTAGGACTGATTATCTTCTGGGTCCTCTGTGAATTAGGACTGCTTATCTTCTGGGTCCTCTGTGAATTAGGACTGATTATCTTCTGGGTCCTCTGTGAATTAGGACTGATTATCTTCTGGGTCCTCTGTGAATTCGGACTGCTTATCTTCTTGATCCTCTGTGAATTAGGACTGCTTATCTTCTCGGTGCTCTGTGAATTAGGATTGATTATCTTCTGGGTCCTCTGTGAATTAGGACTGCTTATCTTCTGGGTCCTCTGTGAATTAGGACTGCTTATCTTCTGGGTCCTCTGTGAATTAGGACTGCTTATCTTCTGGGTCCTCTGTGAATTAGGACTGCTTATCTTCTTGATCCTCTGTGAATTAGGACTGCTTATCTTCTGGGTCCTCTGTGAATTAGGACTGATTATCTTCTGGGTCCTCTGTGAATTAGGACTGCTTATCTTCTGGGTCCTCTGTGAATTAGGACTGCTTATCTTCTGGGTCCTCTGTGAATTAGGACTGCTTATCTTCTGGGTCCTCTGTGAATTAGGACTGATTATCTTCTGGGTCCTCTGTGAATTAGGACTGATTATCTTCTGGGTCCTCTGTGAATTAGGACTGCTTATCTTCTGGGTCCTCTGTGAATTAGGACTGCTTATCTTCTGGGTCCTCTGTGAATTAGGACTGATTATCTTCTGGGTCCTCTGTGAATTAGGACTACATATCTTCTGGGTCCTCTGTGAATTAGGACTGCTTATCTTCTGGGTCCTCTGTGAATTAGGACTGCTTATCTTCTGGGTCCTCTGTGAATTAGGACTACATATCTTCTGGGTCCTCTGTGAATTAGGACTGATTATCTTCTGGGTCCTCTGTGAATTAGTACTGCTTATCTTCTTGATCCTCTGTGAATTAGGACTGCTTATCTTCTTGATCCTCTGTGAATTAGGATTGATTATCTTCTGGGTCCTCTGTGAATTAGGACTGACTATCTTCTTGGTCCTCTGTGAATTAGGATTGATTATCTTCTGGGTGCTCTGTGAATTAGGACTGCTCATCTTCTGGGTCCTCTGTGAATTAGGACTGCTTATCTTCTGGGTGCTCTGTGAATTAGGACTGATTATCTTCTGGGTCCTCAGTGAATTAGGACTGCTTATCTTCTGAGTCCTCTGTGAATTAGGACTGCATATCTTCTGGGTCCTCTGTGAATTAGGACTGCTTATCTTCTGGGTCCTCTGTGAATTAGGACTGATTATCTTCTGGGTCCTCTGTGAATTAGGATTGATTATCTTCTAGGTCCTCTGTGAATTAGGACTGCTTATCTTCTGGGTCCTCTGTGTATTAGGACTGCTTATCTTCTGGGTGCTCTGTGAATTAGGACTGACTATCTTCTGGGTCCTCTGTGAATTAGGACTGCTTATCTTCTGGCTCCTCTGTGAATTAGGATTGATTATCTTCTGTGTCCTCTGTGAATTAGGACTGATTATCTTCTGGCTCCTCTGTGTATTAGGACTGCTTATCTTCTGGGTGCTCTGTGAATTAGGACTGCTTATCTTCTGGGTCCTCTGTGAATTAGGATTGTTTATCTTCTGGGTCCTCTGGGAATTAGGACTACATATCTTCTGGGTCCTCTGTGAATTAGGACTGATTATCTTCTGGCTCCTCTGTGAATTAGGACTGCTTATCTTCTGGGTCCTCTGTGAATTAGGACTGATTATCTTCTGGCTCCTCTGTGAATTAGGACTGATTATTTTCTGGGTCCTCTGTGAATTAGGACTGCTTATCTTCTGGGTCCTCTGTGAATTAGGATTGTTTATCTTCTGGGTCCTCTGGGAATTAGGACTACATATCTTCTTGGTCCTCTGTGAATTAGGACTGATTATCTTCTGGCTCCTCTGTGTATTAGGACTGCTTATCTTCTGGGTCCTCTGTGAATTAGGACTGCTTATCTTCTGGGTCCTCTGTGAATTAGGATTGTTTATCTTCTGGGTCCTCTGGGAATTAGGACTACATATCTTCTGGGTCCTCTGTGAATTAGGACTGATTATCTTCTGGCTCCTCTGTGAATTAGGACTGCTTATCTTCTGGGTCCTCTGTGAATTAGGACTGATTATCTTCTGGCTCCTCTGTGAATTAGGACTGATTATCTTCTGGGTCCTCTGTGAATTAGGACTGCTTATCTTCTGGGTCCTCTGTGAATTCGGACTGCTTATCTTCTGGGTCCTCTGTGAATTAGGACTGCTTATCTTCTGAGTCCTCTGTGAATTAGGACTGCATATCTTCTGGGTCCTCTGTGAATTAGGACTGATTATCTTCTGGCTCCTCTGTGAATTAGGACTGATTATCTTCTGGGTCCTCTGTGAATTAGGACTGCTTATCTTCTGGGTCCTCTGTGAATTCGGACTGCTTATCTTCTGGGTCCTCTGTGAATTAGGACTGATTATCTTCTGGGTCCTCTGTGAATTAGGACTGCATATCTTCTGGGTCCTCTGTGAATTAGGACTGATTATCTTCTGAGTCCTCTGTGAATTAGGATTGCTTATCTTCTGGGTCCTCTGGGAATTAGGACTACATATCTTATGGGTCCTCTGTGAATTAGGACTGATTATCTTCTGGCTCCTCTGTGAATTAGGACTGCTTATCTTCTGGGTCCTCTGTGAATTAGGACTGCTTATCTTCTGGGTCCTCTGTGAATTAGGACTGCTTATCTTCTGGGTCCTCTGTGAATTAGGACTGATTATCTTCTGGGTGCTCTGTGAATTAGGACTGCTTATCTTCTGGGTGCTCTGTGAATTAGGACTGCTTATCTTCTGGGTCCTCTGTGTATTAGGACTGCTTATCTTCTGGGTGCTCTGTGAATTAGGACTGACTATCTTCTGGGTCCTCTGTGAATTAGGACTGCTTATCTTCTGGCTCCTCTGTGAATTAGGATTGATTATCTTCTGTGTCCTCTGTGAATTAGGACTGATTATCTTCTGGCTCCTCTGTGTATTAGGACTGCTTATCTTCTGGGTGCTCTGTGAATTAGGACTGCTTATCTTCTGGGTCCTCTGTGAATTAGGATTGCTTATCTTCTGGGTCCTCTGTGAATTAGGATTGCTTATCTTCTGGGTCCTCTGGGAATTAGGACTACATATCTTCTGGGTCCTCTGTGAATTAGGACTGATTATCTTCTGGCTCCTCTGTGAATTAGGACTGCTTATCTTCTGGGTCCTCTGTGAATTAGGACTGATTATCTTCTGGCTCCTCTGTGAATTAGGACTGATTATCTTCTGGGTCCTCTGTGAATTAGGACTGCTTATCTTCTGGGTCCTCTGTGAATTAGGACTGATTATCTTCTGGGTCCTCTGTGAATTAGGACTGATTATCTTCTTGATCCTCTGTGAATTAGGACTGCTTATCTTCTTGATCCTCTGTGAATTAGGACTGCTTATCTTCTTGATCCTCTGTGAATTAGGACTGATTATCTTCTGGGTCCTCTGTGAATTAGGACTGATTATCTTCTGGGTCCTCTGTGAATTAGGATTGATTATCTTCTGGGTCCTCTGTAAATTAGGACTGCTTATCTTCTGGGTCCTCTCTGAATAAGGACTGCTTATCTTCTGGGTCCTCTGTGAATTAGGACTGATTATCTTCTGGGTCCTCTGTGAATTAGGACTGCTTATCTTCTGGGTCCTCTGTGAATTAGGACTGATTATCTTCTGGGTCCTCTGTGAATTAGGACTGACTATCTTCTGGGTCCTCTGTGAATTAGGACTGATTATCTTCTTGATCCTCTGTGAATTAGGACTGCTTATCTTCTGGGTGCTCTGTCAATTAGGACTGCTTATCTTCTGGGTGCTCTGTGAATTAGGACTGATTATCTTCTGGCTCCTCTGTGAATTCGGACTGCTTATCTTCTGGCTCCTCTGTGAATTCGGACTGCTTATCTTCTGGGTCCTCTGTGAATTAGGACTGATTATCTTCTGGGTCCTCTGTGAATTAGGACTGCTTATCTTCTGGGTCCTCTGTGAATTAGGACTGATTATCTTCTGGGTCCTCTGTGAATTAGGACTACATATCTTCTGGGTCCTCTGTGAATTAGGACTGCTTATCTTCTGGGTCCTCTGTGAATTAGGACTGCTTATCTTCTGGGTCCTCTGTGAATTAGGACTACATATCTTCTGGGTCCTCTGTGAATTAGGACTGATTATCTTCTGGGTCCTCTGTGAATTAGTACTGCTTATCTTCTTGATCCTCTGTGAATTAGGACTGCTTATCTTCTTGATCCTCTGTGAATTAGGATTGATTATCTTCTGGGTCCTCTGTGAATTAGGACTGACTATCTTCTTGGTCCTCTGTGAATTAGGATTGGTTATCTTCTGGGTGCTCTGTGAATTAGGACTGCTCATCTTCTGGGTCCTCTGTGAATTAGGACTGCTTATCTTCTGGGTGCTCTGTGAATTAGGACTGATTATCTTCTGGGTCCTCTGTGAATTAGGACTGCTTATCTTCTGAGTCCTCTGTGAATTAGGACTGCATATCTTCTGGGTCCTCTGTGAATTAGGACTGCTTATCTTCTGGGTCCTCTGTGTATTAGGACTGCTTATCTTCTGGGTGCTCTGTGAATTAGGACTGACTATCTTCTGGGTCCTCTGTGAATTAGGACTGCTTATCTTCTGGCTCCTCTGTGAATTAGGATTGATTATCTTCTGTGTCCTCTGTGAATTAGGACTGATTATCTTCTGGCTCCTCTGTGTATTAGGACTGCTTATCTTCTGGGTGCTCTGTGAATTAGGACTGCTTATCTTCTGGGTCCTCTGTGAATTAGGATTGTTTATCTTCTGGGTCCTCTGGGAATTAGGACTACATATCTTCTGGGTCCTCTGTGAATTAGGACTGATTATCTTCTGGCTCCTCTGTGAATTAGGACTGCTTATCTTCTGGGTCCTCTGTGAATTAGGACTGATTATCTTCTGGCTCCTCTGTGAATTAGGACTGATTATTTTCTGGGTCCTCTGTGAATTAGGACTGCTTATCTTCTGGGTCCTCTGTGAATTAGGATTGTTTATCTTCTGGGTCCTCTGGGAATTAGGACTACATATCTTCTTGGTCCTCTGTGAATTAGGACTGATTATCTTCTGGCTCCTCTGTGTATTAGGACTGCTTATCTTCTGGGTCCTCTGTGAATTAGGACTGCTTATCTTCTGGGTCCTCTGTGAATTAGGATTGCTTATCTTCTGGGTCCTCTGGGAATTAGGACTACATATCTTCTGGGTCCTCTGTGAATTAGGACTGATTATCTTCTGGGTCCTCTGTGAATTAGGACTGCTTATCTTCTGGGTCCTCTGTGAATTAGGACTGATTATCTTCTGGCTCCTCTGTGAATTAGGACTGATTATCTTCTGGGTCCTCTGTGAATTAGGACTGCTTATCTTCTGGGTCCTCTGTGAATTCGGACTGCTTATCTTCTGGGTCCTCTGTGAATTAGGACTGCTTATCTTCTGAGTCCTCTGTGAATTAGGACTGCATATCTTCTGGGTCCTCTGTGAATTAGGACTGATTATCTTCTGGCTCCTCTGTGAATTAGGACTGATTATCTTCTGGGTCCTCTGTGAATTAGGACTGCTTATCTTCTGGGTCCTCTGTGAATTAGGACTGCTTATCTTCTGGGTCCTCTGTGAATTAGGACTGATTATCTTCTGGGTCCTCTGTGAATTAGGACTGCATATCTTCTGGGTCCTCTGTGAATTAGGACTGATTATCTTCTGAGTCCTCTGTGAATTAGGATTGCTTATCTTCTGGGTCCTCTGGGAATTAGGACTACATATCTTATGGGTCCTCTGTGAATTAGGACTGATTATCTTCTGGCTCCTCTGTGAATTAGGACTGCTTATCTTCTGGGTCCTCTGTGAATTAGGACTGCTTATCTTCTGGGTCCTCTGTGAATTAGGACTGCTTATCTTCTGGGTCCTCTGTGAATTAGGACTGATTATCTTCTGGGTGCTCTGTGAATTAGGACTGCTTATCTTCTGGGTGCTCTGTGAATTAGGACTGCTTATCTTCTGGGTCCTCTGTGTATTAGGACTGCTTATCTTCTGGGTGCTCTGTGAATTAGGACTGACTATCTTCTGGGTCCTCTGTGAATTAGGACTGCTTATCTTCTGGCTCCTCTGTGAATTAGGATTGATTATCTTCTGTGTCCTCTGTGAATTAGGACTGATTATCTTCTGGCTCCTCTGTGTATTAGGACTGCTTATCTTCTGGCTCCTCTGTGAATTAGGATTGATTATCTTCTGTGTCCTCTGTGAATTAGGACTGACTATCTTCTGGGTCCTCTGTGAATTAGGATTGATTATCTTCTGGGTGCTCTGTGAATTAGGACTGCTTATCTTCTGGGTCCTCTGTGAATTAGGACTGATTATCTTCTGGGTCCTCTGTGAATTCGGACTGCTTATCTTCTGGGTCCTCTGTGAATTAGGACTGCTTATCTTCTGAGTCCTCTGTGAATTAGGACTGCATATCTTCTGGGTCCTCTGTGAATTAGGACTGCATATCTTCTGGGTCCTCTGTGAATTAGGACTGATTATCTTCTGAGTCCTCTGTGAATTAGGATTGCTTATCTTCTGGGTCCTCTGTGAATTAGGACTGATTATCTTCTGGCTCCTCTGTGAATTAGGACTGCTTATCTTCTGGGTCCTCTGTGAATTAGGACTGCTTATCTTCTGGGTCCTCTGTGAATTAGGACTGCTTATCTTCTGGGTCCTCTGTGAATTAGGACTGATTATCTTCTGGGTGCTCTGTGAATTAGGACTGCTTATCTTCTGGGTCCTCTGTGAATTAGGACTGCTTATCTTCTGGGTCCTCTGTGAATTAGGACTGCTTATCTTCTGGGTCCTCTGTGAATTAGGACTGACTATCTTCTGGGTCCTCTGTGAATTAGGATTGATTATCTTCTGGGTGCTCTGTGAATTAGGACTGCTTATCTTCTGGGTCCTCTGTGAATTAGGACTGATTATCTTCTGGGTCCTCTGTGAATTCGGACTGCTTATCTTCTGGGTCCTCTGTGAATTAGGACTGCTTATCTTCTGAGTCCTCTGTGAATTAGGACTGCATATCTTCTGGGTCCTCTGTGAATTAGGACTGCATATCTTCTGGGTCCTCTGTGAATTAGGACTGATTATCTTCTGAGTCCTCTGTGAATTAGGATTGCTTATCTTCTGGGTCCTCTGTGAATTAGGACTGATTATCTTCTGGGTCCTCTGTGAATTAGGACTGCTTATCTTCTGGGTCCTCTGTGAATTAGGACTGCTTATCTTCTGGGTCCTCTGTGAATTAGGACTGCTTATCTTCTGGGTCCTCTGTGAATTAGGACTGATTATCTTCTGGGTGCTCTGTGAATTAGGACTGCTTATCTTCTGGGTGCTCTGTGAATTAGGACTGCTTATCTTCTGGGTCCTCTGTGTATTAGGACTGCTTATCTTCTGGGTGCTCTGTGAATTAGGACTGACTATCTTCTGGGTCCTCTGTGAATTAGGACTGCTTATCTTCTGGCTCCTCTGTGAATTAGGATTGATTATCTTCTGTGTCCTCTGTGAATTAGGACTGATTATCTTCTGGCTCCTCTGTGTATTAGGACTGCTTATCTTCTGGGTGCTCTGTGAATTAGGACTGCTTATCTTCTGGGTCCTCTGTGAATTAGGATTGCTTATCTTCTGGGTCCTCTGGGAATTAGGACTGCTTATCTTCTGGGTCCTCTGTGAATTAGGACTACATATCTTCTGGGTCCTCTGTGAATTAGGACTGATTATCTTCTGGCTCCTCTGTGAATTAGGACTGCTTATCTTCTGGGTCCTCTGTGAATTAGGACTGATTATCTTCTGGCTCCTCTGTGAATTAGGACTGCTTATCTTCTGGGTCCTCTGTGAATTAGGATTGCTTATCTTCTGGGTCCTCTGTGAATTAGGATTGCTTATCTTCTGGGTCCTCTGGGAATTAGGACTACATATCTTCTGGGTCCTCTGTGAATTAGGACTGATTATCTTCTGGCTCCTCTGTGAATTAGGACTGCTTATCTTCTGGGTCCTCTGTGAATTAGGACTGATTATCTTCTGGCTCCTCTGTGAATTAGGACTGATTATCTTCTGGGTCCTCTGTGAATTAGGACTGCTTATCTTCTGGGTCCTCTGTGAATTAGGACTGATTATCTTCTGGGTCCTCTGTGAATTAGGACTGATTATCTTCTTGATCCTCTGTGAATTAGGACTGCTTATCTTCTTGATCCTCTGTGAATTAGGACTGCTTATCTTCTTGATCCTCTGTGAATTAGGACTGATTATCTTCTGGGTCCTCTGTGAATTAGGACTGATTATCTTCTTGGTCCTCTGTGAATTAGGATTGATTATCTTCTGGGTCCTCTGTGAATTTGGACTGCTTATCTTCTGGGTCCTCTGTGAATTAGGACTGCTTATCTTCTGGGTCCTCTGTGTATTAGGACTGCTTATCTTCTGGGTGCTCTGTGAATTAGGACTGACTATCTTCTGGGTCCTCTGTGAATTAGGACTGCATATCTTCTGGGTCCTCTGTGAATTAGGACTGCATATCTTCTGGGTCCTCTGTGAATTAGGACTGATTATCTTCTGAGTCCTCTGTGAATTAGGATTGCTTATCTTCTGGGTCCTCTGTGAATTAGGACTGATTATCTTCTGGGTCCTCTGTGAATTAGGACTGCTTATCTTCTGGGTCCTCTGTGAATTAGGACTGCTTATCTTCTGGGTCCTCTGTGAATTAGGACTGCTTATCTTCTGGGTCCTCTGTGAATTAGGACTGATTATCTTCTGGGTGCTCTGTGAATTAGGACTGCTTATCTTCTGGGTGCTCTGTGAATTAGGACTGCTTATCTTCTGGGTCCTCTGTGTATTAGGACTGCTTATCTTCTGGGTGCTCTGTGAATTAGGACTGACTATCTTCTGGGTCCTCTGTGAATTAGGACTGCTTATCTTCTGGCTCCTCTGTGAATTAGGATTGATTATCTTCTGTGTCCTCTGTGAATTAGGACTGATTATCTTCTGGCTCCTCTGTGTATTAGGACTGCTTATCTTCTGGGTGCTCTGTGAATTAGGACTGCTTATCTTCTGGGTCCTCTGTGAATTAGGATTGCTTATCTTCTGGGTCCTCTGTGAATTAGGATTGCTTATCTTCTGGGTCCTCTGGGAATTAGGACTGCTTATCTTCTGGGTCCTCTGTGAATTAGGACTACATATCTTCTGGGTCCTCTGTGAATTAGGACTGATTATCTTCTAGCTCCTCTGTGAATTAGGACTGCTTATCTTCTGGGTCCTCTGTGAATTAGGACTGATTATCTTCTGGCTCCTCTGTGAATTAGGACTGCTTATCTTCTGGGTCCTCTGTGAATTAGGATTGCTTATCTTCTGGGTCCTCTGTGAATTAGGATTGCTTATCTTCTGGGTCCTCTGGGAATTAGGACTACATATCTTCTGGGTCCTCTGTGAATTAGGACTGATTATCTTCTTGGTCCTCTGTGAATTAGGACTGCTTATCTTCTGGGTCCTCTGTGAATTAGGACTGATTATCTTCTGGCTCCTCTGTGAATTAGGACTGATTATCTTCTGGGTCCTCTGTGAATTAGGACTGCTTATCTTCTGGGTCCTCTGTGAATTAGGACTGATTATCTTCTGGGTCCTCTGTGAATTAGGACTGATTATCTTCTTGATCCTCTGTGAATTAGGACTGCTTATCTTCTTGATCCTCTGTGAATTAGGACTGCTTATCTTCTTGATCCTCTGTGAATTAGGACTGATTATCTTCTGGGTCCTCTGTGAATTAGGACTGATTATCTTCTTGGTCCTCTGTGAATTAGGATTGATTATCTTCTGGGTCCTCTGTGAATTTGGACTGCTTATCTTCTGGGTCCTCTGTGAATTAGGACTGACTATCTTCTTGGTCCTCTGTGAATTAGGATTGATTATCTTCTGGGTCCTCTGTGAATTAGGACTGCTTATCTTCTGGGTCCTCTCTGAATAAGGACTGCTTATCTTCTGGGTCCTCTGTGAATTAGGACTGATTATCTTCTGGGTCCTCTGTGAATTAGGACTGCTTATCTTCTGGGTCCTCTGTGAATTTGGACTGCTTATCTTCTGGGTCCTCTGTGAATTAGGACTGCTTATCTTCTTGATCCTCTGTGAATTAGGACTGATTATCTTCTGGGTCCTCTGTGAATTAGGACTGCTTATCTTCTGGGTCCTCTGTGAATAAGGACTGCTTATCTTCTGGGTCCTCTGTGAATTAGGACTGATTATCTTCTGGGTCCTCTGTGAATTAGGACTGCTTATCTTCTGGGTCCTCTGTGAATTTGGACTGCTTATCTTCTGGGTCCTCTGTGAATTAGGACTGCTTATCTTCTTGGTCCTCTGTGAATTAGGATTGATTATCTTCTGGGTCCTCTGTGAATTAGGACTGCTTATCTTCTGGGTCCTCTGTGAATTAGGACTGATTATCTTCTGGGTCCTCTGTGAATTAGGACTGATTATCTTCTTGATCCTCTGTGAATTAGGACTGCTTATCTTCTTGATCCTCTGTGAATTAGGACTGCTTATCTTCTTGATCCTCTGTGAATTAGGACTGCTTATCTTCTTGATCCTCTGTGAATTAGGACTGATTATCTTCTGGGTCCTCTGTGAATTAGGACTGATTATCTTCTGGGTCCTCTCTGAATTAGGATTGATTATCTTCTGGGTCCTCTGTAAATTAGGACTGCTTATCTTCTGGGTTCTCTCTGAATTAGGACTGCTTATCTTCTGGGTCCTCTGTGAATTAGGACTGATTATCTTCTGGGTCCTCTGTGAATTAGGACTGCTTATCTTCTGGGTCCTCTGTGAATTAGGACTGACTATCTTCTGGGTCCTCTGTGAATTAGGATTGATTATCTTCTGGGTGCTCTGTGAATTAGGACTGCTTATCTTCTGGGTGCTCTGTGAATTAGGACTTATTATCTTCTGGGTCCTCTGTGAATTAGGACTGATTATCTTCTGAGTCCTCTGTGAATTAGGACTGCTTATCTTCTGAGTCCTCTGTGAATTAGGACTGCTTATCTTCTAGGTCCTCTGTGAATTAGGACTGCTTATCTTCTGGGTCCTCTGTGTATTAGGACTGCTTATCTTCTGGGTGCTCTGTGAATTAGGACTGACTATCTTCTGGGTCCTCTGTGAATTAGGACTGCTTATCTTCTGGCTCCTCTGTGAATTGGGATTGATTATCTTCTGGGTCCTCTGTGAATTAGGACTGATTATCTTCTGGCTCCTCTGTGTATTAGGACTGCTTATCTTCTGGGTGCTCTGTGAATTAGGACTGCTTATCTTCTGGGTCCTCTGTGAATTAGGATTGCTTATCTTCTGGGTCCTCTGGGAATTAGGACTACATATCTTCTGGGTCCTCTGTGAATTAGGACTGATTATCTTCTGGCTCCTCTGTGAATTAGGACTGCTTATCTTCTGGGTCCTCTGTGAATTAGGACTGATTATCTTCTGGGTCCTCTGTGAATTAGGACTGATTATCTTCTGGGTCCTCTGTGAATTAGGACTGCTTATCTTCTGGCTCCTCTGTGAATAAGGACTGATTATCTTCTGGGTCCTCTGTGAATTAGGACTGCTTATCTTCTGGCTCCTCTGTGAATTAGGATTGATTATCTTCTGGGTCCTCTGTGAATTAGGACTGCTTATCTTCTGGCTCCTCTGTGAATTAGGACTGCTTATCTTCTGGGTCCTCTGTGAATTAGGACTGACTATCTTCTGGGTCCTCTGTGAATTTGGACTGCTTATCTTCTGGGTGCTCTGTGTATTAGGATTGATTATCTTCTGGGTCCTCTGTGAATTAGGACTGATTATCTTCTGGGTCCTCTGTGTATTAGGACTGCTTATCTTCTGGGTGCTCTGTGAATTAGGACTGCTTATCTTCTGGGTCCTCTGTGAATTAGGATTGCTTATCTTCTGGGTCCTCTGGGAATTAGGACTACATATCTTCTGGGTCCTCTGTGAATTAGGACTGATTATCTTCTGGCTCCTCTGTGAATTAGGACTGCTTATCTTCTGGGTCCTCTGTGAATTAGGACTGATTATCTTCTGGGTCCTCTGTGAATTAGGACTGATTATCTTCTGGGTCCTCTGTGAATTAGGACTGATTATCTTCTGGGTCCTCTGTGAATTAGGACTGATTATCTTCTGGGTCCTCTGTGAATTAGGACTGATTATCTTCTGGGTCCTCTGTGAATTAGGACTGCTTATCTTCTGGGTCCTCTGTGAATTAGGACTGACTATCTTCTGGGCCCTCTGTGAATTAGGACTGCTTATCTTCTGGCTCCTCTGTGAATAAGGACTGATTATCTTCTGGGTCCTCTGTGAATTAGGACTGCTTATCTTCTGGCTCCTCTGTGAATTAGGATTGATTATCTTCTGGGTCCTCTGTGAATTAGGACTGCTTATCTTCTGGCTCCTCTGTGAATTAGGACTGCTTATCTTCTGGGTCCTCTGTGAATTAGGACTGACTATCTTCTGGGTCCTCTGTGAATTTGGACTGCTTATCTTCTGGGTGCTCTGTGTATTAGGATTGATTATCTTCTGGGTCCTCTGTGAATTAGGACTGATTATCTTCTGGGTCCTCTGGGAATTAGGACTGATTATCTTCTGGATGCTCTGTGTATTAGGACTGCTTATCTTCTGGGTCCTCTGAATCAGGGCGGAATTCTCATGTATAGAGATACAGATAAAATCTGCCCTATCTAAGTTGTCGCAACGTGGTTTTTTTTTTTGCATGAACAATTAAGAACTGGTTGGGACTTCCAGTAAGGATTGGGATGCCTCACTATTAAAGAAACTATATAGTTTGTGAAACATTTCACATGTTTGGGAAGCATGTAACAAAATAACATTAGCAACTATGTAATCCATAAGCATAAAAAAAACTATTTAACAGAAAATTTTAAATTTAGCTGACTCTACTTGTGTCATGGATGCTTTCATCTTGGACCCCCAGTCTTCAGTTATAGTGAGATGGATGAGATAAAGCAAGCACATGGACCTGGCTCACTTGAGGGATAGCTTTAGCTTAAATGTATTTGTCTCTCTTAGCACATTGATTCCACTATATATTTAGATGCTCTTACAAATACATAGTTTCTAGACATGTTTCATAAAAGGTAATATTTGAAAAACTGAACAAGGACAAACAACTAAACAGAAATCATAAACAATGAAAACAAAATTGTGCAACTTTTCTATCACTAATTTCTAAGCCAAATTAAAAAAAAGTTTTTAACTACACAGTATAGACTTTGCTTGTAGTTTAGCTGGCTACATACATGTAATTGGTTCGGGCACAAAACTCCATTTGATTGTTTTTTTTTTATCTTATGCAAGCAAACCATTTCTATTTTATTGTGTTTCAGTGCTATTTTTACCCTTTTTGTAGCTGTTTTTTGATACACACAACAACAGATGTTACTCCCAGTTCCCTCTGGCCACTCAGACTTTTGGCATACATTTAACATTCATTCTGTGCCCAACTAATAAACAATTAATGTCAAATTGTTGTGTTTCCTGAACCGTGACATTTCTCTTACTTCTCCATATTCTATAAATCATTAATTACTGCAGATTATAGGAGATTTCTCAAAATGACATTGTTTTGGAATCCGCTATTAGGAGCATATTTTTTTGGCCTTTGGGTTGATTTGTCCCGAATTTTTTTTTAATAAGAAAGTTACAAAACAACACAGACTATTTAATTAGTAATTGTGCCATTTGTTCAACAAGTGAAGTATTGACATATGGATAAAATAATTTGTGGGTATTTTTTTTTTTTTTTAAACATAACAATACATAAAATACGTTAAATACTAACATCATAGGCCCCCATGCTAATCGAGCGATGTAATTTGCAGTATACCTGTAAATTGCCTACATGAGCTCTTTTCCCCTACTATGTTAATCTTTTCACCCATAGTTTAAAGGACTAGCGCTATCAATAAATGTAACCCCTGCACCTAAAATGAACCCCTATATTACTATCCTTTATTTATAACGCGACAACATATTCTGCAGTGCAATACACGGGTTAGGTACAAGTATAAACAATTTCACCACAATGGAAATAATGGAAGACCCTGTTATTGAGCTTTCAATCAGATATACACAGTGCTTTCCGTAAAGCACCTCACAAGGTTGAAAACTATCAAACTTACAATCTAAAGGGTGTGGGTGAGGTACAGGAGAGTGATAGATGCATAGTGAATGAAGAGGCTAAAGATGATAGGCTTCTTTGTACAGATACATTTTTAAAGAGATTTTGAAGGATTTGAGGCAGGAAGATAGTCTGGTGGAGCGAGGTAAGGAGTTCCAAAGAATAGGGCCAGCACGAGAAAAGTCTTGAAGATGGAAGTGAGAGGAGGTGATGAGAGAGGAGGGGAGAAGAAGGTCTTTAGCAGAGCGAAGAGGGCGGGTGGGAGTGTATTTTGGGATGAGAGCAGAGATGTAGAAGGGGGCACTTTTGTGGAGGGCTTTATATGTTAGGGTCATGATTTTGAACTGTATTCTTGCGGGTATGGGAAGCCAGTGGAGTGCCTGACAGAGAGGTGCTGCAGACACTGATCGTTTAGTATGGTAGAGGAGTCTAGCAAATGCATTAAAAATGGATTGGAGTGGAGACAGACGAAGGCAGTAATCGAGGCGAGATAAGATGAGAGAGTGAATAAGAATTTTAGTTGTGTCTTGTGTAAGGTAGTGATGTATTTTGGTTATGTTTTTTAGGTGAAAGTGACAAGATTTTGTGAGTGATTAAATGTGAGGAATGAAAGAGGGGGAAGGGTCCAGTAAACACAAAACAAACATATATAATATACAGTAAAACCCCTGTTATCCGTCACCCACGGGATAACAGTAGTTGCCAGTTAATCGGGAATCCCTGAACTTAAGGGTCTAAACGACCCTTAAACCCCCCAAAAACCCTCAAAATGCCTTTAAAAAAGTAATTAGCACCTAAACTGGACCATATTTTGCAGTCTCGATCTCCGGATAGTGCCGGTTATGCCGGTTTAGCTGAGTTTTTTTTAAATGGGGAATTGATGCCGGTTGCTTTAGAGTCCCGGTTAGTTGGGTGCCGGATAACTGGGATTCTACTGTATATATAAACACAAAATAAACATTTATATATATTAAATCTATAAATACAATTGTCGCATCTAATTAATGTTAATAAATAAAAATTATATATATACATATATAAATATAATGGCAGTTAAGGCACTTGTTCTCACTCGTAATAATGATGACGTTCTCATTTTCTTTTGGTTCCTAGTGCCGTTTCTCACCCAGAAATCATGGTTTGGTGTAATATTGAACACAAACGTCCTACACTGAGATCTCTTGTGGACAAGCAGGATTTAAAGCTGTGGGCTAAGAGCCGTAATGTAGGGGAGCAAAATATATACATAGGCCTCCATTCGATTGAGCAAATTCTAGTTAAGGAGTCCATAATGTAGCCCGTAAACTAATTTGCTATTCAGTTGGCATCTTTTAGCTACCCGCAAACGATTTCATTGGGTTACATGCTGAAAATCCATGCGTTTTGCCAAAATAGTAAGCCTTTGATCTTTCAAGCCCGTAAATGTTACAATCCCGAATCACTATTCAATTGCTACAACTCCTCAAGCCCGCAATTGCTTTCACACCTGTAAATGGCAAATGTAGAAGAAAATCCTATAGGTGCCAGATAGGATTCACAAGGGGGTTAAACACCTGTTTGTAGTACTGTAAATGCAAATAATAAATCAATACTGCACTGCAAGACAGCGAAAGTGATGAAAGACATTAGAATGAATTGCCCAACAGTCTCAAGCTCGCAAATCTGCAATCAAAAATTATTATTTTTTAAAGTTTCATTTCTGTGTTATATGAATCTCGGTAATCAAGGAGTTAATACATATCAGGCCACGCACATGGACTAGAACAGTATCGTCATTAATTTTTATTATTTTGTACATTTCCGGATTGCGAGTCCAATCGCATATCGTACTTCTAAACGCTAATTGATTGACATTTAACCTCCATGTTTTACTGACGTCATGATGACGTCTCATTTACTATTGTCTGTTTCTAAATTGGTAGTTACAGCCTTGCGTAATTGATCATGATCATGCTCTGAAATGCTATTTACGGGTGCATGGTTTACGGTTTAGGCTTTCGGACAATCAAATCGCTCTGCAACTGTTGCAAATTTAAACTCCGCAGGCTTACGGCTTGTATGAAGTCAACTGCAGGCTTGCAAGTGAATGGAGGCCAATGTGTTGTAGTTTAGGGGAAAAGAGCTCCCACAGCCGATTTACGGCAGTGCCCTAAGTTAGAGCACCTGATTTACATAGGGCTCATTGTCTTTTAAAAGCATGGACTTTTTTTGTTTGTTTAGCTTTATGTACTTTGTTTTATTAAGAAGCAATTGAATGCTGTGCCTACAATCAAACAAATAGTCCCTGTATGGGTCTGCCCACTTCAGCGTATGCAGATACAGCCTCTGTAGAGCTGGAGGTGCAGTGTAGTGTCCTAGCCTATCAGGGACCTTGTCTCAGAAAACACACTACAACATGCTGCTGATATGTGATCCCTGATAGGCTAGGGCACTACACTGCACATCAGCCCTACAGAGTCTATATCTGCATACGCTGCTATGGGCATACCCGTAAAGGGACCCAATTTTTAGAAAGCAAAAACAGAGCTTTTAAGTGCTTCTTAATAAAGTACATAAAAGTAAATAAATAGTTATAGTACATACCGAGTAGAATCCAGAAAGCTTCCATATCCCTTTATTGAATTTCTTGTTAAAAATGAATAATTACACCATGGTCATTCTTCATTATACACATTTTATATACACTTTCTCCTATTTTGCCTTTTTAACACATCCATTTATTGCATTTTGTTGCCTTTCTGTATTTTATGCATCTTTTGTAACAAATCTTTTTCAGGTGCAGTTTTGGATGAAGACACTGGCAAAGTGTTGGTTGTACAGGATAGAAACAAGGTTAGTAAATAAGAGCTGTATCAGATGCGTTACAAAACCGTGTCTTGTCAAGAGAACATAACAACATAAACCTATGTAATAAGTATCTGCATTCTAGAAATATTTTTCAAATGATCATTCTTATGTTGTCAAAAATGCAGAATTGAAGTCTGTCTTGTAGAAGTGGAAAACCACTTGTGGATCAGACCCAAGTATTAGTAGTGATTAGTAGTATCCGAGCCTGTGTTTGGTAGGTCTCTATTTCAGTATCCTTCATGCCAAGTAAATCTATTTTGTGTGTAAATGAATCTAATTTGTTTTTAATTGACTGACCACCAATTTATAGGTCGAAAATATTATATCACACAAAGGAAGTTAGAAAACATTGAGCTTCAAAGACCACTGATACTTATAACACAAAGTGTCTGGCAGGTCAATCTGCTTATTCATATCATACAGTGTTTTAAATATACAAATTTAACACATTTTCATGGACTAATACATTTTTAAAATATGACAATTAATGGTAGTTGATTTAATACTAAGTACTTTTTAGCAGGTAAACCGCATACATTTTTAAGCGGATTTATTATACAAGAACCTAACTCCTCCCATACCAAAGGATATGGAAAAACAATAGAAAAGTGCCTGCTGTACAAAATATACACAACAAAACTTTTTGGACTAGTATACTCCCTAGATTAGGCTTGTCCATCTCCAGTCCTTGAGGGCCACTCTCATTGCATTTTCATGGAATTTTGCTTACAATCAGGTGGTTCAGTTAGTGACCCAATCAATTTGATTTACCGTATATACTCGAGTATAAACCAAGTTTTTTAGCCCTTTTTTAATGCTGAAAAAGCTCCCCTAGGCTTATACTTGAGTCACCCTGCTCCCTGCTCCTCTCTGCCCGTCACGTCATTAGCATATGCCGGGTCCCGGCCCAGCCGGAAGACCAGCAGCTGATGGAAGGTAACAGAGGGGAAAGGGGGGGGGGGGGTAATTGGAGAGGGGGAAAGGGATGTGGAGGGATGAGGAGGATGAGAAGGGGAAAGGGAGGGGGAGGGAAAGAGACACGAGGGAGAGGGAGGGAAAGAGACACAGGGGAGGGAGGGGAAGAAAGAGACACCGGGGAGGGAGAGGGGGAGAATGGACATCTTAATAGAGGGGGGACACAAGAGCTGGGCACAGAGGGCACACAAGAGGGGGATACATGGCACAAGAAGAGGACACTGGAGGGTAAACAGGTCACACAAGAGGGTGACACAGAGGGCACAAGAGGGACACAGGGGGCAGCACATTTCCCACCCTTAACTTATACTCGAGTCAATACGTTTTCCCAGTATTTTGTGGTATAATAGGTGCCTCCGCTTATACTTGGGTCAGATTATACTCGAGTATATACAGTACTTACCTGTTCTTACACAATATTATTAAAACTACTAAATCTACTAAGGGGACCGGGTTGGCCTTAACTGAAGAGCTGGCAATCTGGAGGGAGTAGGTTTGTTTTTGTAACGTATGACCACAGAGGGCCAAGGCCATGATTGACACTGCGATTGGTATATGTCTTTGTGCTTCCTATTTGTCATTGCTTCCATTTCTTGTCCTGTCCACTATTTGTATGCTAACATTATCTGACAGGGAAAAGAAATTAGGAAGTTAGGACAAAGAATTTGCAGAACCCCTAATTAATACTAACTTCATGTATTATGCTGAATTTTGAGTATATCTGCTGAGAATACAGAATCGAAAATGTATTGCATTAAGGCATAAAACCTAGGCAATGACAAAATAGTTATTATGAATGCATTTAAAATAATTATTTAAGTTACTTAAAAATGTTTAAGGAACAGTTTTATTTTTCACACATATACTGTAAAAGCATGTTTTAAATATATTTATTTGCATAAAAAAAATGTTTTTTTTTAACAATCTGAGGACATGCGAGCAATCAGAGGTTAAGAATGTTCTAAAATAAACATATTAAAGCAAGGGAAAGAAAATATGGGTTGAATTTAGAAATATTTTTACCCTTAAATTCTCATGAAAAATATGTCTTTTCCTTTTATATATAAACAGCCTTATTAAATTGCGATTCGGTAAATTTAAAAGGGCTCTATTTAAGCACACAGCATATTTTTTTACAGAAGTTTTTAGTTAGTGAAGACCTTGCTTTTCGATAGAAGTTCACTAACTAAAAACCTTTGTAAAAAAAATATGTTATGTGCTTAAATAGAGCCCTTTTAAATTTACCGAATCGCAATTTAATAAGGCTGATAGTATTTAAATAGTTCAAATTGCAATTTTTTTTCTCCAAAAAATTGATTTAAATTTGTATTTTAATAACTTTTTCTCTTGATTTTTCAAACCATTTTGGTAACTGTAATGACTCTTTGACACATCATGTCACGCAGCCAGTGGTAATTTTAAAAGTGCCAAAAGGCCACAGTGACTTTCAGCAGGACTGACTAGATTCATTTTTTGCCCCGGTTTTCTTTTGGGCATTTTTCTCCTCATATAGCTCAGCACTCACTTTAACAAATTCTGCTGTGAAAACTGTCTTAAGACAAGTTAAAATGAGCTTTTTACTGCCCGAGCCCAGAGTATGTTCAGAACATACCATGCAGTGCTCAGCGCAAGGAGTCAGGACGTCGTGCAGATCTTGTAATGTTATTTGTACAGTCCTCTAAGAGGGCCCCAAGCTTCATTCTGGCCCCTTCTCCTAATGAGGAATAAATTGGCATCACTAAAGAGAGTTTTTTTTCCTCTATTTTTGCATTTCAAGCAAACTATTTGTCTTAAGTATTTTTTTCAGGCGTTGAATAAGCTGTAGATAAGGAATAAAACGCCTCTTTATTGCCCTTTTATGGAGAAGACAAAAACAAAGGAGAAAGAAAGCAGGGTGAATGATGCAGTCTACATTTTTTCCTTTATTTTGGAACTTCAGTACAATTAATTCAGTAGTTTTATTTAGACAAATGCTGATAAAAATATGTAGTGTATAATTTGTTCATAAACATTGTGAATTTGGATTACTCCCGATTGCTTCCTGTCTCCCGCATGATCCATGATGTGCTACAAAGAGCCGTCAGACCTACAGCTACAAAGCAACACAGCAGCTTATATATGTCTCTATAAGAGAGAGGACCCACTTGTCATTATCTATATATAAAGGGCTTTCACTGCAGTCAAAGAGTACTGAAATCTTACTTTTAGCCACTTTCAAAATCTACTGATTCAAGAGTTGATTAGATATGTGGAAAAGTAAAGGATATTACTATATGCCATTTACTATAATAGTTAGTAGTTGTGAGTAGCCTGAGAGATGCGCTCTGAGCAGGTGTTACAACTGCTAACTGTACACTAAGGGGAAATCTTGCATGCGCAGTTGCCGCCGTGAATCTCGTAATAAAAATCTGCATAGTTGTGTCCGCAAAGTGCTCGAGAGAGGGGATAGGGAGGGAGAGAGAGGTGGCAAGGAGGGAGGGGGAGAGAGTGAGTGAAAGAGACAGAGGGAGAGAGAGAAGGAGGGGAGAAGAAGGAGCTGAGAGGGAGAGAGGAGGGGAGAAGAAGGAGCTGAGAGGGAGAGAGGAGGGGAGAAGAATGGGCTGATAGGGAGAGAGAGAAGAAAGGGGTTGATAAAAGAGGCGGAGAGAGGAAGTAGAGGGATGGGGGAGAGAGGGGGATGGGGGAGTGAGGGAGGTAAAGAGAGAGTCGGAGGGGGATGGGGGCGTGAGGGAGGGAAAGAGAGGTGGAGGGAAAAAGGAAGGGGGAGTAAGGGAGAGAAAGAGAAGGGGAGTGAGGGAGGGAAAGAGTGGTGAAGGGAGAGAGGGAGGGGGAGAGAAAGACAGAAGGGGAGAGAGGGGGGGCAGAGAGAGAAGGAGGGGGAGATGGAGAGGAAGGGAAAGAGAGAGGGAGTAAGAGAGACAGAGAGCACTCAGAGTGCAGAGAGAGACAGAACAGACAATTGAACATAAGATATGATACCATAATTTATGACGGGCAAGTTACTAGTGTAAAATAGTTCTATGAACCTTCACAGACATCATGACCCCATACTGCTAATTAATATTATTCCGAATGGCTAGCATAGAAAGATCTGTTTGTTTTATTTTACATTTGTTAACATTACTTGTGAACAAATGTCACCACTGTTTACAAAATGGAAAATGCAATTTTTAGGGATTAATATCAAGACATATCTGGATACGTAAACTTTGTCATCATCTGAGCAGTGACAAAAAGGAGTCACTGAGATTTAAAGACCTGTTTTGCTTTCAACAAACGTTTTCTATTTATTATGCAACTTCATTACACTGCCAGTTTCAATATATATATATATATATATATATATATATATATATATATATATATATATATATATACTTTGAAGGACAAAATCAGTTTTGTTTTAAAGATAAAAAGTGTCATAAGGAGTCTGTCTGTAATATGCATCACCCCAGAGAAGCACACAATGCTGGGGACACCTCACTATGAGATAATCTATAAAAAGGCATCAGTCTTGGTCAGCTTTGCAGGTACAAGGGCCTGTGAGATGATGATGGTGCTTCTGTTTTTGTATTTCCCTTTGCCCGTGACCCCTACAATTCTGCTGATGCCCACATGCCCCGAGTTGTTGCCTTTTGTACCATTTATCCTGGTAACCACCAGCTTCAACCTTCTGCTTGAGACCTAGACATACTGATCCTGCCTCTGACCTTACATTATTCTATTATCTATTATTATTATCAAATATTGCCAACTGAACCTGAACCCAGAACAAGGAGCAGTCTTACCACTATATCTGTTGTATGATTTAAATGTTTTAATTAGCGGTTTAACACACTTAGATGTAATGCAGCACCAGTGACCTACAGTTGCACCCTCAGTTTGACCACAGTCCCTGTCTAGACACGCATGACCTGTACATATGTATTTTCTATATTGCTGCCAATAGTGTCCCCATTGTGAGGCTAGCGATAGGTGGGGCAATGCCAAGACGTGTTTACTATCCATTTTTTTCTACTATCATAATATCAGAACATGCTTTTGTAAATATATTGCAGATAAAGTGGAAATTGTGTGACAAATTAAAATGCGTGTCTGTTGTGTTTATCCCCAACATACTTCAAGCACCTTGGCGTAATGATACATAAATACACAATTCTGGGGTATAGTCATGCAATATAATAATGTGCAGATGTAATCCGTTTACACTGAGCATGCTTTTGTTTTGATTGTTTCATAAATAATAAATCCCCTTGTACAAACATGCTCCGCAATTAATGCAGACTTATGTCTCTGATTTAACTTATCCGTAAAATGGCAGTATTCTTAATTTCAGTGACATTCCTAATTTGGTAAACACAGTTTATTTCAGCAAGACATCACACAGCAAGTTTTGTGGCATTATATTCTGCCTAATATAGGTGTGACATACTGTAAATTACATTATAGAACATAATAGAAGATTTGATCTAAATTCTGTATTTCTATTAATGTGAACTCTTTTGATGTACTTAAATGGCTCCTAAAAATGCGTTTAGAATAGGAATGGCCTATAAAAACAGATCAGCATAGTGCACAAAGTATGTTTTAAAGTGATATACATATGATTATCTGGGTAAATATAAAGAGAATTTTATATGTTCATGCTAGGAAGAAAACAGTTTATAACAAGGGGTCAGTAACGTGTATGGAATGAGCATATAAATGGGATGTTACATATAATACAAAATATATGAGCACAGATTGCAGAAAAAGTGACAGTTGATAAAATATTCAGAGATAGGAAAAGCTAATGCTCCGGTAAATGCAAAGAATATACCAAATCTATGTAATATATAGGTAATATTATAAGGTGTAATAAATCCTGATAAACCTACTGTTGATTGATAGACAATACTTATTAATAAGGTGGTTGTTGATAATGTGGTGCCTGAAAAAAGTACTGTTGTGTTTATATACTGATGCGCTGCTAAATAAACTTGAAGTGAAATGTCTCTGCAATACAACTGTTGTGGTATAAACTAATGTGATGCTACTACTGTGGCATACATTGGTGCCCAAGTGATACATCTGTAGTGCTTTAAGCTCTAATGTCACCTAAATTAGAAGGCAAAAGAGCGTGCACTAAAGTGTTATAGAATAACTAATTTTATATCAAAGCACTAAAAGAAAAGCATTCATTTAGACCATTTGGTGCCTGTGCATGGAGTTAAATATTTTTTTAAGGAAAATCTTATCCAAATCCCCTTTTCTTGAACCATTACTTCTTCATCAATTGCACAGAAGCTTAGCAAGGTAATGTATTTATGACGTTACATCATATGTATTGCTAATGGTTTATCGTAGTCATTCAGTATGGAATAGATATGTTATTATTATTATCGTTTATTTGTAACGCGCCAACATATTCCGTAGGGCTATACATAAGTTCAATTACAGGCAATGACAAGTTAAAGATTCACACATTGCAAAGAATGGATGGCCCTGTCTTTGAGCTTGGAATCCAGTGTCCATAGCGCTTTCCCTAAAGCACTGCGCAGGATTGAAACTCGCAGACTTACAATCTAAAGGTTAAAGTTTGTATGTGGTACAGTAGGGAGAGAGTAGTGCTGAGCAGTGCTGAGCATGTTAGGGAGGAAGGTTATAGGCTTCTTTAAAGAGGTGCGTTTTTATTGATGTTTTGAAGGATTTAAGGCAGGAGGATAGTCTGGTGAAGCGAGGCAGGGAGTTCCAGAGAATAGGGGTAGCGCGAGAAAAGTCCTGGAGGCGGGAGTGGGAGGAGGTGACAAGAGTGGTAGAAAGAAGAAGGTCGTTAGCAAAACGAAGAGGGCGTGTCGGGGAGGATTTGGAGATGAGAGCAGAGATGTATGGGGGTGTGCTGTTGTTAAGGGCTTTATATGTTCAACTATTTTCCTTCGGAACTGTCTGATGGTTTTACCAACATAAATTTTGTCACATGCACATTTTGTCATGTAAATAAATGCTGCTGTACTGCAATTGAAAACATTTTTATTGAAAAGCTTTCCACAGTAATCGAATGAATGGTTTAGTTGGTGTGATTTCTCTGCAACACTTACAACGGCCACAGCCACAGTTGCCATTTACTGACCTTAACCACGTAGTCTGTGTGGTATTTATTTGAAGATTACTGTGACCAACAAGTCACAGAGATTTTGCCCTCTGCAATAGGTGCTAGATGCCCAGGTCTTCATTAAGGTCTTCATCTGATGTTAGCAAATGCCAGTGTTTTAAAAAGGATTGATTTCATTCCTTTTGAGTCATATCCATGATTTTATTTTTTTTGAGGCATATTAAAACACATTGAATTGGCTCTTTTTCACTTTCCACTGGGTTAGATTGAAGTTTCTTCTTATAATTTGTATTCAATGTACAAAGCAGACTATATCTTAGATTTATTTCAGTATTAATGGCTCTTAAAGGAACATCCCTTCAATCCCTTCTATTTACAACAATAATAGTAATCATCTCTAAGATGCATTTAGGCAACTACATTTTTTCATTTTTTTTTTGTTTCATTGGCTTGTATTTGGAAAAGCAGTGTATAGAGCTAGATTTGTGGTGTATTGCTTCTAAAAATAGATAAACATCCTATCTAGTATACTATATAGTCAGTTTTATAATGAGCCCAGGAAGTGACAGGTCCACTTTAAGTTTAGTAAAGTAATGTTGAATAAATAATTTACTAATTGTTTAATAAAGTAGTGTTGAAAGAATTTATTTAATAATTACATCAAAACAAAATGTATTATTTTTATTGCATTAAATACATAAACTTTATTAATCTGTTAAAGATACACAAACCACTGACATCAGTGCACTAAAGAACAGTATTAAGACATCAGAATTGGTTCAGGTGATTAAATACTAAATAAAACGGACATCTAAGTAAAATATCTTGGTGATTAAATAAAAACCTATACAAGGCACATTTATTCCTTCCTATAGCAGCTTCTACAAGTTTCCCTTCCTTTTTACCCAGACGGCTAGCAGCATTGATAGAGACATGACATCTGTAACCTCAGGAAAACAGATGTGTTTCCCCATAAAGCCTTTACTTATGATACAGTATTGTAGATGTCTCTGGATATCACATTAAAAGTAACGTTTTAGTTTAATGTGCCAGTTTCAACTACAGGTGATAAAGCCAACATATGTGTTATATGAAGGGTGGGGAACTTATATACAACTTAGACGCCAGACTATTTTTTATTTTATTTTAGGATCCAGCGAGTTTGTGCTTCAAGATAAACACAGTATACCCCAAGTAAATACAATATCAATTGCAGAAGCCAGACTGCCTGGCTACAAATGTTTTTTTTATTTTTATTATGGCTCCTAAATAGTTGGTAAAGCAAAACTGTAGTTTTATATTTGTAATATGCTATTTTAAATAACTACACACAAGAATGAACAAGTGTTTTTATAAAGTAAAAACGGCAGCCTTTAGTTTATTAACTATTAAATGCAATCATGCTATAGTGGGACCACAATTTTTCTTTCTATTTTCTGGTTTCAGCTGCTTATAATTAAATCTGGTATTCCATAATGCCAGTGTTTTCAGTCAGAGTATTAGACAACTTATCCCAGTCGAGAAACTAGCTAAACAATGTAATGGCTACACCAGTTATGGAGTAATTGTATATAACTGGAAATAAATTAAAGGGACTATTTTTTTTTACTTTCTTAAATCATTTGGTCTAGTATTAACTCCAATTCTTCAAACTAGCATTATTTAAGTTTGGATCTACAACGGCTTTCATGGTTTCAAAGTTTAGTTATATCAAACTTAGGAATCGGTCAGATTTGTGGGGTTCAGTATCACGAGATGGCTAAATGCATATGAATATATAGATATACCTACTGTGGGATATAGAGTTCTGCTTACATGGCTCCTGTATTTGTCAAGCATTTATCATGAGAACATTAGTCTAACCATATTAACCCCTCTCAACATCTACTCCATCTACTCCATTTACTCCATTTAATCATGTTGCCTCCTATAAGATTCATGTTGTCTTCTTCATTGTATGTATTTTGGTCATTCCTGATGAAGATTCAAAAAAATCAAAAAAGTCAGAAGAAGTGCAGGCCGCGGTGGGCCTGAATGTGTTTATATATGTATATATATATATATATACCTACACTACTAGCATTTCTGTCCTCTCTGCACAATACTTCATAGTGCAATATGGGGTGAATATTTGTTATACAAGACAGAACTGTTCAATTCAATGCTCTGTCTTATATTTTACATGCATCTCTGCCACTACTGTAATGCCTGAACATGACTACTAATTTAATAAAATATCAATAAATCATATTTTATGTTTTATTTGCAATAAGCCTATGCCTACTGTGTGATGCCCAATTTACATTGGCAATTATATGTGTATAAGTTCTCATATTTTTAATGGGTAACAGAACTCTAGTAGATATGTTACTACTTTGTATTGATACAATGATACATGCTTGTTTGGTTACAGACTGTAAATGCATGGAAGTTCCCTGGAGGTCTGTCAGATCAAGGTGAAGACATTGGTAGGTATTCAGAAGATGTGTGCAGGTTCAACCAATTATCTATATCAATGATTCTCCACGTTTTTTTTTTTTTTTACATTGTGTGTCCATTTTTAAGTCAATGTGACATTGCAAGCATAGATACAATTTATTTTAGTCTATATAAACATTATGCCACTTTTAATTATGTTTCCTGATTTTATTCTGAAATATATTAATATATTTATTAATATATATATTTTATTAGTCAGAAAACCTATTTTCAATAAGTATATGTCAAAGCTTTTCTGTTTGTTAAACTTGTACACATATGTACTGAAAATAGGTTAACCGTCATTCCCGGTCATTGATGATTTTGTGTTCCTCAATATAAACTTGGGGTTGTAACACACTACTGCAGTGTTTCAAACTTAAACACTGTAATGCCCTAAAATCCAAAGCTAGATGCTTTTTTTTTTCATTCAGAATTAAACTTACTTTCAAATTTCAGACTCCCCCGTAAGGTCAGTCGGCGGAGGTGGCTTTGTCTAGCAATAATTTTCAGACACAATTTTCTAACAACCCAATGATCTCCACTGGCTGAAGACTTGTAATCTATTGACGGCATTTTTTTTGCTGTTAAACAACCATTTATGGGCTGCCCTAATGTATTAGCAAGCCTAATTTTTCTTAAAACCATTTAGACATGTCTCTAAGTCCACCACCCACCCCTTAATGACCTATAAGGTTGGAGACAAACACTCAGTGGGTATTGAAAATGAATGTAATATTTAATATTGCTATTAAAAAATATTAAATAGCAATCGTATTAATTATCAATGCAGAATTAAAACAGCTCCTCACTAGGGCATTGCTGTGGTCCATAGGGCCACCTTTATATAATAAGTATAAAAAAAATGGAACAAATAAGGTTATATTTATACATTATCATTAAATTAAGGAGGAAGTGGGCCTCGTGGCACAAGGGCTGCCAGCTTAAAATGTCTCACTGATGACTGAACATCACTCATCTAGATTTATGTTGGAGCACCTGTCAGAAAAGAGATTTTAATACTAGAACCTTACAGTCAAGCTTGTTTTTTCATTATAACTTGTTCACTATAGGTTTAGGGCTGGTTCCAATATACATTTGGTTGCCATTCTGGTTAATTTAAATTATAATGACTAAATACTCTATTTGCCCACGTGATACCTGAAAATATTGGGGACAGTTGTATTGCCTTTTGGTAAAAAAGGGGCACGTTCACTGTTAAATGTTGCATTGTATTGCATTAACTAACACTTCATATAGGGTATCCCAAACCTGAACCTTGTTAGCCATAAACTTCTAAACAACTGGCTTATGACTAAACTTCAGAAATACTATTTTTAAGAATACATAATTTAGTTTTTATCATACCATTTGATTGGCTGATTTAGCATCTACTAGATTGGTGCTAAATGTATACGTGTAATGTGTGGGAAAGCAATATTCTAATTTAGATCTGGCATGTTTTATGGTAGTTAGCTACTGATCACAGATTGGGTCAGGATGCCATTGCTCTTGCATGCACTATAAAATATAAGTGGGTGCATATTTAATTACAGCAGTGTGCTCCCTTCCACTAATAAAACTCATATGCAAAGTGGCAGGGTTAATGCACTGAGATCCCCTGCACTTCCTAAAGAAGTATTTTAAAGTATGTCATGGAAGTTTTGTTTCCGAAACTATCCCATACTACCTTTAAGAAGATCTTTAGAAGAACCTTTCTACAACAGTGGTTGAAATTTCTTTAAAAGGTTTGATACAGTTTTACCAACTTCATTTTGATTTCCTTAAGTATTTACAAATGGTTAACAAAAGTAATGCAGCCAAGAAATACTGCTTGTAATCTATCCCCTCTGCTGTTTTTCATTTTTATAGTGAGAATGAAAACAAAATGCCCATTGTATTCCTTTTCACTTTGAAGGGCGTTCAATGAACTCAGTCTTTAGGTTTTAATAGGAAAGCCATATTGGAAAGGTTATGCTTTTTCTGATGCTTGAACATGTTTTCATTTCCATTGTAGGAGCCACCGCAGTTCGGGAAGTTCTTGAAGAGACTGGCATCAAGTCAGAATTTAAGTCCCTCTTGAGCATAAGGCAGCAGCATAACCACCCAGGAGCCTTTGGAAAGTCAGACATGTATATAATCTGTCGCCTAAAGCCGCTGTCATACAAAATCAACTTTTGTCCTCAGGAGTGCCTGACATGTGAGTGGATGGACCTTGAAGAGCTTGCCTACAGGAACAACACCACCCCCATCACCAGTAGAGTGGCCAAGCTGCTACTGTATGGCTACAAGGAAGGCTTCCACAATGTTGACCTCGCGATGAGGACATTTCCAGCTGTCTATTCAGGACTTTTCTATTCACTGTACCACAAGGAGCTACCAGAAATCTACGAAAACAGGACCAAACTCTAACAAGCTTCACATTTTAATTATTTAACAACTGCAAAAGACATTTTATTAAAATTTTAGAGTTCAGGAATTTTCTTCATATTTCTAAAATAATTCTTAGATTTTGTGATGGCTTAATGAAAATGTCTTTACAAATGTGTATGCTCATGTTCTAGTTGCACATGAATTAAAAAAGTGACTATATGAGTGTGCATTGTTTCTGCCTCGTTGGCATTAGTTGCAGCTATTCTTACTAATGTTGGATCCCAATCACTTTTAATAATAATTGCAAACATATGCTTGTAATGCTGCCTTCTCAAAAAGAAAAAAAAAAGTTTTGTATGAAGAAATACACATGTCCACCATGATCAGCTCTTTGTTGACATTGGAAGAAATAGAATGGCTTTCTGACCCAGTCCAGTTTTGGATCCATTTTTGTACTGCCCAGTTCGTTTTAGTGCCACATACCAACCACTATATTTTCGAGATTGGTAAGTGTTATAGTTGTTCGCCTCCAAACGTTCAATAAAGAAGCATTCATCAGTTACGTATTTCTGAAAAAGAAATGGAAAAAAAAGGTCAGTCTTAAGTAAAATTAGAAATAAGCAAAATTGTGACTTATACCCAGGCGATTTGTAGGTTGCAGTTAGTGTAGTTAGTGTAATATTTAAAGTGAACACTTACTTCTATCTAGACAAAGTATACTCATGTTGTATATTTCAATGTCTTTTATAGATAATACATCTTATAATTACAATAAAAGTATATATATATGTAGACAGATTAAATATCTCTATATTCATTTACGAAAATCATATAAACATACTTTCTTCTAGCAGATATATCTAATAACAGCTAAAATCAGAGTGTCTAAGCACGAACATTTTTCCTAAATATAATTTCAACCATTGTCAAAGAAAAATGGCAGGTTACAGCTGTGGTGAACACATGTGGGTGCCAGCTGTGTGCATATTTATCAGATAATGATGCAAATAACATTGTTTTCTTGGATGGATGTTTTTTACAACTTTTGAAGTTACATCCAAACTGAATATGAGGTTATGGTAAATGTCTACTTAAGAGAATCACTTCAATGTTTAATTTTCACAGCCTACACAAAAATTAAACCTTATGGATGCTGAATCCTTGCATTCTACAATCACAAATATACTCCAAGGATACCACAGAACCTTCATTCAATCTTAAAGAGCCACTGTACAATGAAATTAAATATAGGTTGGAAAATGTTGTGTATGACTAATAGCATAATAAAGCAGCTAAAAAGTCATTAAGCTAATTGAATTCGACAAAAAAAAATTAACTGTGGTGCCTCTGCATCATCCGTGATATGTAGGGAAGAGATGTGGTGTCAATTATAACAAAATATCCACATTATTGTATGTTCCTGCAATACCAGGTAAACTTTTCAAACTAGCATCTATGCTAAAATTGGATGAATCTTTAAAAATCACGTCCTGAGCTAACTCTTGGCCACACTTTCCACTGAGTCCAAGGAACATTTTCACTTCTTACAAGGAGATTCAAGAGTTCGCTTCAGATCCAGTTCCATACACTTACAATTGGCGCATTCTTTACTTTTCAGATACTTTTCCTTGAGTAAAATAATCTTAGTGAGTATAAAATAAGGAAATTGCCAGTTATGTTACTGTGACTCACACCTTGGGGACACATCTTATAATTCCGGTGCTTTATTATTCATACAAGTGGGGTTTAATAATAGTATTTTAATAATAACAATTAAGAATGGGACAAGAAGTAACATGAATCATTTGCTGATTCTGCTAAATATAATAATGATGTGGAAAACAGACACATTCTACAAAATCCCATGTTGATTTAATTTTTATATCCATGATTTATTTGGTCTAAATAGTTCATCTTTATCTGTTAACATTTTCCATCTGCATATTTTTATATTATTAATAAGCACTAACACCATCCACAGATAATAATGACAATAACTAGATGACACAGAAGCCATTATGTGCTGTGCACCACTGGATACAGGACAGAAAATAATGTGGATAAATATGTAAATAATTTCTGAAATATTTTTTTATTTATTTTGCTGCTTATGTATGCTAATGTGAGGTTAATATGCTTATGTGCAGCTCAGAGTACTTGATAAGGGTGGGTGAGGGGTCCAACTGACAGATAACGTTTCAGAGACAGACACGCAGACTGTAATTCTAGTCAGCACATCAAAGCAGCCAATTAATATGTGTGAGCTGCTCATTTACATATAAATAAAGCAACTACAACATGGAGTTTCACTTAAGAAAAAAATTAATAACACAACAATATGAATTCCATCACTAGACTCACCTATCTGACTTACAATCATATGCTTTTTTAAATAAATTATTCCTGTTAGTAGGAGATATTTAATCCTTGTCCCATAATTAAGTATTTTACCATTGAGAAAGACTGTTCAATGGACGCAACGCGTTTGATATTGTGATTTTAGCTTAACATTTTCATTTTAGTTTTTTTGTGCTGTAAGTTTTTCCCAGTTGGGTATTGCTAACTACTAATACATTATAGCATTCATTTGTCTACCCTCTATCATAAGCAGGAGGGAGTCTTTGTATATATAGCAATATTTCATTACTTGTTGAAAGAGTTTTGCCGTTCTGGTCCTATCAGATTGTGACTTCTTAGAGCCTGTTTATCTCTTGGGGACCACACTTAAGTTTTTTTAGCCCTTTAAGTGTAGGTGTACAATAGAGAGGGATATTTTGCAAGCCCTTTCAGAGTGACATCCTGAAGCTATCTGCAGACTATAGAGCAACCAAACCCAAGAATTACTAGATTACCTTACAAAGATACTGGTAGTAGACTGCAAAACATATCCTGCCTGGAAAGTTACCATTTGAGGAGATTTCTCTATTGCGGTGTATCCTGATCTGCAAAGATGGACTCCCCCATATGCCATTGCAATACCTCATTGTGATTGAAGGAGATAAATGTGAATGAAAAACCTTACTGTGTATTTTTTTTAGTTTTATTGGATGACAATAAAAGTTTTAACTGGACTGCACTATTAGAATAGTTTGCACTTCTTTTTCCCCCTACTCATCTTGTGTGATGCTGTGATTGGATTATGAGAGACTTTTCTATCCTTTTCTTCCTGGATTGTTACCTCTAAACACTTGTCTGAAGAATATAGATTTGAAAAGAAAAACTGACTTATATGTTTCTTTAAGACAGGGAATCTAGAAAATCTACTGAAAATACAATTATTCATAAAAAAGATTACAACTCAGTTACTACAAACTGTGAGCCAGGATCCTAAAACTAGCTTCTAGCTCCTAAATATTTTCAGACACATAATGCTCCTCTACGGATGGACTCCCACGAACATTTGTACAAACATTCTGTCCGGCTCCTAGATTATCCCCCTGCTTTGTATATATGTGCCCACCCCTGGTGGCAACTATGGGACATTAAACTGGGAAGGAATAGAATGAGAATTGATAAGGTCATCCAAAGAAAAGGGTAAGAAACAGAAGAGAGCCACAATGCAGGCATGCTCTGATTCATGGATGCGATGTGGATAATGAGGGACAGGGGACACAGTTTCTAAAAGAAAATATTAAATAAATTAACCTATAAGCCGATTCTTTCCATTCATCAAAAAAAAATAATAATAATTGTCGGCAGTATTGTATTAACTCTTTTTCTAAAATTATGGACACAAAAGTAATATGAATGAAGCATATGATTAATCATAAGTTGCCCTTATGGAAGCGTTTAATATGATCTCCTGGGAAACAGTTACAACATTAATACTTTTAAAAGTGGAGGTCATGGCCGCTGTCTGTGTAGGACTGAAGGTTAAAATCAGCAGTGTGTGGGTGAATAGAAGTTTCCACATTCCAGATAATGGAAACTATTTCGCCTTTTTCCCCAGCTCTTGCAGCACACCTTGGATATGAAAAACTCCATCAAATAGCCCACACCCTGTCATATTTGTCTCAATGTCTGGCCAAACATACCACTGACATTCTTAGCATATGAAGTAAAGTGAAGACAGGAAAGAGATGAGACTTTTCAAAGTACCAAGAGGATGAAATATGTGTGCATTTTTCTATCCTCAAAAATTAATTAGTGTTATTGTGTAGGTCATCTACAAACAATATGTGTATATTCATAGAGCGTAACAGAAAAAAATACTTCCAGCAATGTTCTAGTTTACATTAGTTTGGCATTGTGTCCAATTTGACCATAGCCAGAGTAAAAGTATCAAGACAAAAGAAATATTAGATTTTTTGAGGTACTAGATACTAGTAACAATCCAAAAGACCACTGAAGTGTGGGAGAAAATTTACGTTTGTGAAATTTGTAAGAAACTAACAACAGTAGCAACTATGATGGACATGAGCTTAAAAGCAATTTTAGACAAAGTCTTACTTTTTTAGCAGATTTTGAGGCTTCATATTACACCACTAAAGCACTGCTTGCTGGCATACATCTGATTCTGCTGCGAGTTGCACTTCAATTTGATACTATTTTTAAGTTCCTCAACATGTTTCCAGTATTTCAATAGAACTGAATCTGCATACAGGTGACCCTTTTAGGAAAAAAAGCTAATCGCTCTTCCCATTAATGCAAAATTTATCAGGATGCAGCAAAAATTATTTTTTAGAAGAATATATATGAATAAATAAAATAAAACCCTTACCACTTCATGAAAGATAAGGAATTTGGTGAATCAAGTGAATCATTAGTGTCAATCTAACCTGATTGTGAGTAGAACCAAATCACTAGATGAAGACAAAAGTTGTTGTTTTAGGGGGTGGTATTTGACAGATACTGAAAATTAGTATTTCCTTAATGTGAACGTCCAGCATATTGTAAATAAGATGTTGAATTTGAAAAATCTAAAATTGCCAACACAATGATTGATATTATGAAAAAGTAATAAAAACAACAGGATGCCTTAATCAAACTGAAAAGTAGATAATAATGTGGTATACATTTAATAAAGTGGCCACTAAGTAATAGAGCATGAAGAATAGAGTTTCCTAAAGTTCTGTAAGCAGAGGGTATTAAAGACTAGCCCAACTAGGCTCATGCTAAAGACAACATTGTTTTATGGGTGGCAATTTCTGAGGCAACTGAATAACTGCATGCCTTTTTGCAATACTATTAATGCTATTCACACTCACCTAGCTTGGTTTTCACATTGTTTAGGAATCCAATGCACTAATACACTTGCCCAATCTATCATACTCATGTAACAGCCACATTTATTCTTTACTTGACCCCCTACTGGCCCCTCCACATCTCCACCACATGTTTCCTTATGTCCGGTGAAACCAAATAATTGGACAAACGGGTTCATGTGAGTTGACATTACAAGAAGATACATAAGCACCAAGCTCTGAGCCAACCACTGATCAAACCATCTACAAACTGCCTGCAAAGGGTGGTTCCAGACATTGAGGATGCCGCAAAGAGCATTTTTAGAAGAAGAATATGAATAAATAAAAGGTAGCAGTCTGAATCTCACTGGAGATGTGACCTTTTGCTCATCCACCTCTTGTGTCTTACCATCTAGCTCTCAATTCTCTATGTCCACATACCCAGTTCTCTACATCCACCTTCCCTCTATATTTCCATCTCTGCCTCTCTCCATTCAACCCCCCTTTTGTCTATCCCAAAATTGGGGAAAATGTTTGTGAAAAACTGGAATTTTTGGAGCAGTGGACAAAAGAAAGATACAAAGGTCAAGAATCAAATAAACACAAATCTAGTCAAAATATTTTTTTAAATATTTGTACATGGTTACTACAGGAAGGTAATTGCTTAAATTTCCCAAGTGAAGTAAATAAAACATTATAAATGGAATTAATGAGAAAAAAAGGCCTTCAATGGAAATGAGTAAGGACTGTAGGAAGTCAGAAATCACTGTACTAAAATAATGGTTGTTACTGTAAATGTAGCAAAACAAATTATCAACAGCAATTAAATAATATCAGTGATGAAGGGTAATAATAATATCAGTAGTGAGGGGTAATAAAGATCAATAACACTCCTTGTTGAAAAACATGTAAATGTAATTGTTATATCATTTATAGCACTGTCACTTGAATTACAGGTTATTTCATCAATAATACATTGTCCAAGTGTTTACCTTTATTCCCAATCAATTCCCCAGAATATCATTATCATATTCAGAGGGTCGAGGTAGACTAGTAATTTCCAACATACACAATATCACAAGATTATTACAGGGTGGTTCATAATTTGTCTTATGAAGGCTACAAATGAATTGATAACCTTCTTTAAAACAAATTCAAGAACAAGTTGTGAAGCAAGCATTGATGAATGAAGTTAAAATAAATGTGTATTTTTTAACAATGAGTTAAAGTTATTGATTTACTTTAGTAAAATAAAGCATTTTTTAAATACTGTATGTATTAGTTTCGGATTTTGACTAGTAATCTAGATTAGACTAGTGTCATTCAGTTGCACATGTCTTGACACATTGCCACCCTCTATTCAGGTGCTATAGAATGCCATTTTGGGCCACTTTCTCTTCTCCATCTGCATTTAGTTTTGGTTTCAGTTCCAGCTATCTATGCACTAAAAATCAACTCCTATAAGAAGATTTATCCCCATCTTCTAATATAGGTCAACAACTGGCTTAAGATGCATGTTATATATAAAATAGCTGAAAGATCCAACCTCCAAGGTAACAGATTTATTAACAGCAATCTCATATAATAGTTGTCAAACGCTTTGCGAGCTCGCAAGGACTGTGTCCCTTCACCAAGCGAGGGACGCAGTTCTGGCGAGGTCCGCATTTGCGGAGTTGGAGGCTCCAACGTTGGCTGCAAAGACCTGAAGGCTCATTGCAGGCCGCACATACGGACCCTGGCAAAGCGATGGGCCGCATTTGCGGAGGGGGGGACATAAACTGCAATGAGGCCGCAAATACAGACCTCGCAAAGCGAGTATCCGCATTTGCGGAGGTGGAGGCACTACGGCGCATCACTTGCGGTTAAAAACAACCCAGAAAAGCAGGACTTTGAAAAAAAACTACCATGCCCCAAGACAATAACGCGCAATGAGGAAATACGGACTTAGCCAAAAAAAAAATTACGACCAGCGGGACTTAGAAAAATCAAAAATACAAGGTCCCAAATATACGAAGTTAATGGCCGAAATGCGTACATTACAAAAAAATATGCTTAAAAACAAAACATAACAAAAACATCACACACAGCACGGGGGGTAGCCAGGACATCTGGGGGTGAGGTTGCACGCAAATGAAAGTCGAATTTAAGGCGTTTCACCATTTGAAAATCGACTAAACAAGAAGAAACATGGAGGACGAAAAAAATTAAAACAAGGCTAAAGGACACAGAGCCGCAAAAATCACCGTCAGGCACGTATGAGTTAGCCAGGAACGTAGCAGATACAAAATATACCATTACAACGGACGGAAAAAATGCTTGTGAGCCAAGTAACACATAGAAAAAAGCTGCCATTTTACAACACTAACTTACAACTCATAACATTAGGATGCTGCTTTACCCGCCTAAGCAAACAGTTTGGCCTCGCGCACACAACCTATTTACACTGCACACTTGCCACATTGCTGACACTTTCTCCTTAGGTGTTTAACACTCCCAGTGTACATTTCCAGATGCAGGAAAATCCAAATAGATTGTTAGCTTTTCAGGATATTGATTGCTGCACATATAAATAGGTAAAGTATATTCATTTATTAATCCATATTACTTTATTAATTCACTGTACTCACATTTTTTGCCATTTTACACTGTACTTATATAATCTGTCTTTGCAAAGAGCGCCAAAGGTGATTGTTGCAAAGACAGACAATTGAAGTACACAAGGGGATAGGCTCACAATGAGCGCCGAAGGTCCACAGAGGAGCAAAAGCCTTACATTGTGTGGCAAACAACATTGCCATGGTTCAAAATGTTATTGACCCGTAATTTTTGACGGGCAAGTCACTAGTTAAATAATATCATTGCTGAGGGGTAATAATAATAATAATAATAATAATAATAATAATAATAATATCAGTAGTGAGGGGTAATAAAGATCAATTAATTGTAAATGCAATTGTTAAATATCTATGTCCCTATTACAATTTTTAGCTGGGTATGCTCTTCTTATTTATAACCCCTATTGCTAATCTTAAGTAACTTCTGTTATTAAAGCCATTACCTCTGGTAGTAAATCTTTCAGTTTACTTATATATTTAATAACTATCATTTTTATATCCATTTTAAGGTGCTTGCACCTGTACAGTGTATTTCTGAGACACATGGATTTAGGACAGACTGTCCACACTTAAGACATTTTACTTTCTGAGCTACTTGATCAGTCTATGAGGGCCTATGATAAGGTTGTAGAGCTGCAAATAAATAACAACCATTTTTTTGTAATGGCTAATCAGTTGTTATATCCTGTAGTTTTGGTTGTTTTTACCTTATTTGCCTTCTGTTTCTAGGACCTGCTCTAAAATACTATATAAACTCAAATTTACTAGATACATATACTCTGTTTTCAAAAGAAATATGACTAACCTCTCCTAGCCAAGTAATCACATATATAGTTGTGAGCATACGAGTTGTTGCTAACGCTCGCGGCTTGCAGTAACGTGTCTCGTATGTTGTTTGCGTTACGATGTAAAGTTTGCAAGGGTAACAGTTGCTGGCAAGGAGCGCCAAAGGCACGAACTGAGGCCCTCGCAAAAATCGGCCACCACCCGCGGGCATGAAAGAATGAAAAACACAATAAATACACACAGCACATACATAAAAAGCTTACCTACAGCAAGAGGGAACATCCAGGACCACAAAAAAGCAACTTACACCTTCATTTAACTCAAAATAAAAGAGTTTAGACACTAAAAAATTCTCTAAGTGAGAGAAAAAATGGCAGCCGAACAAAAGGAAAACGAGGCTACAGCACTCTAAACACGCAAAACACCACAAGAAACTCGCAAAACACCACAAAACACCTAGGGATATTCCAATACAGACACATACCACCATTTTAGAACAATACGTATACAATGCGGAAGTACACAGCTACGCTAACGGCTTTGCCTTGCGCACGCACACTATAACACTGCACACATTCAGCACGCTTACACAGCAGCTCCACACCACTAATGCTGCAGCAACATCAAAACAGATTCCCAGCTACAATACTTCCTGCATATATTACACAATAGGTAAAGTATATTAATTGCTTATTTTATTAATTATTCATTGCCATACCAAAAAAAAACACCAACGCTGCGCATAGCAAACAAACAACCAAGAGCCTTGCAATGAGCGCTAAAGGCGCTCATTGCGAGCCACGCAATGAGCGCCAAAGGCGCTCAGTGCGAGGCTCGCAATGAGCGGCAAAGAATCTTAAAACACCAACAAAATAAATTTCACACACAAACAACATTACCTGCCTTACAATCTTATTGCCGTAATTTTTTGACGGGCAAGTCGCTAGTATATCTGATAATACTAAAAGAATAGCCATATTAGTTACAGATTTACCAATCCTTACTTTGCTTCAAGAGTCATGGACCTCATTAACAGCTGATAGAAATGTCAACAGTTTATGGTCTTTTTGTGGTATTTCCATCCGTGCTCATCACCCCTCGTTTTTCATTTTGCTATATTTGGATTTATAAGCCCTATGTCCTTGTACTATAAGTCAAACAGCATGTTATATTAAGAAGTACATGGATATTATGCATAATACAGTTTTTGTACAAACCACATTATAGCTGAGTAGCAGTGAAACTTGTAATACCTGCTGGCATCCAAGACTACCAGCACAGTAATCACAGGCCTGGGATTTCTTTGGCTATTAAAACATAAGTGTTACGTCCAGCATATAAACGTAAGCCACATGGAAAACATTTCATGTGTTGACTGAATGCATCTCTGCTAGGCTAAAGCCAGGAAAAACACTGACACACAATAATCTTACTCCACTTTCCAAAGAGGCTCAAAGATACATTCCATGCTGTCACTAAATTCAGGAAATTAAAACAATGACTAATTAATTGCATAAAAAAACATAAAATGTACATATGTTCTCGAAATAAAAAATTATCACATAAAGTTGTATATCCATAGTCACAGACATTCATTGTGTCACTCAATAACAATCAGGGAGACACTGATAAACACGTTACACTATTTCTGATACCATGCTATTAGAATACTAATACTTCCAAAGTAAATTGTTAATTATATAGAAACAGGAAGATGCAATACGTAATATAATATATTTTTATATGGACCAAAATATAAATAAGGCTACACATTGTATAACATCACAGCGGTATTTATCATGAACTCATGAGGGAATTCTTCTGGCAACTGGTCAGTAGGAATGATTTCAAACATAGGCCAAGCACAGGATATTAACAGCATGTTATGTCATAAAAATGGTAAAAAATCAAAGCTTTAAACACTATATGATACCTGGGTAAGCCAACGGAAGTTGGAAGAGTATTTTTTCCCATTTGTCATGAGTACATATTATACAAATATATGTGTCTTGTGGGACTGGGTAGAAAAAGTAACAACAGAGGTACAAATATTTAATTGGGTCGAATGCAGCACAAAATGTAAATATATCTCAGTCAATGAGGTTCTACTTTAGGTACCCTATAGGGTTCTTCTTCAGGCAGTGCTGAACTTTTTTTTTTTATTCATTTTTATTCTTTTCAAATATATGACAAGTTGACAGTCAAATTACATTTCACTGTTTAAAAATAACATACATTACATATAACAAACATACAATCATTTGAATTGAAGGTTCCACATAGCTTCTTCACATTTTTGTAGAGATAAGATATCTATCCCATTTGGTCCAGTTAATGAAGGGGGCATGCTTTAAATGAACTTGCCTATTAGAGTTATATGTCAGATCCCTATTAGGGCTAATGACGTTAATTAACTCTTTTATTGTGGGAACTGACGGTAAGTTCCAGTATTTCACGATTAGCCATTTAGCCCCTAATAGGATATGACATATCAGCTATCTATCCGCGGCTGGTAAGTACTTCAGGTCCATATGAAAAAGGACCAATTGTGGGGTGCAAGGAATATATTTATCAATCACTCTGGATAATCGCTGGCATATTTCTGCCCACATCTCAAATATTTTTTCACACTCCCACCAAACATGGTCTTCATTACCTCGTATACCACACTGTTTCCAGCAAAGAGCTTCCTCTTTTGAGTTACATTTTCACATTCTAACGGGATTAAAGTGCCACCTGTGCATTAATTTAAAAAACAATTCCAGATATGCTGTTAAGTGCTGATATCCTAACCATTTTTATAATTACCCTCCAAGCGGTTCCATCTAAATTCATTCTAAGATCTAATTTCCATCCTTTAATTCCTTTACTTTTAATAAATGGAGTTGTCTCACATATAATCTTACTGCATTTGGAGATAATATGTGAATTTACTCCCTTAATAATTAGTTCTTCAATTTTTTTTGGCGATTTCATTCCAATGATTTTATATCCCCAGGTAATAAAAGTTTGTTTTAAGCTTTCATAGTTTAACCAGGTACATTTTGTAATCTCAAATTTCTTCTGCATCTCCAAAAAAGTTAAGAAGTTAAGCTTTTTATATAATTCAGACATTGGAGGTTACGCCCCTGATGCGTAAAAGGGAGAGTGCTGCAGAAAGATCTTTTGTATTAAAGAGATCGATAGGCGTTGCTAATGATGGAAAGTTAGATATTTGTAATCTCTCTTTATTTTTATACCAAAATCTTAAAAGCGCATTTACATTTTTTAGGAGTTTGCTGGACACATTTTTATTATAATTAGGGAGCCATAGTAATTTTTTTTATAGCAGTCTCCCTTATTAGGGCCTCTTCCAGCATCCACCATCTAGGTTTATCTTATTCCAGCTTATAAATTGGGCTATAACAATTTTTTGATGTATATCTTTTATACAGGGGCATTTAGGCCGCCTTTTTTAAATTTCATACTCACTAGACTTTTCCTAATTCTGTTTTTTTCCCCCCATATATAAATGTATCCAGCAAATTCCTGAATTAATTTTAAGTAGTTATTTGGTATACAGCCTGGTATCGATCTCAAGCAATAAGTAATTTTCGAGATAATGCTCATATTGATAGCAGCAATTCTAGCGGACCAAGATAAATTTAGCGATCTTCAATTACTCAGAATGGGTCTGATTTGCTTCATCACATAAATGAACTTTTATTTTGAGCATAAGTACTTTGTAAATTAGAAGGTCAAATCCATCCACCCCTGGGGATTTATTTGGTTTACCACTATTGATAACTTCCGTTATTTCATCAGTGGTTATTTCTCTATTTAAGTGGCAACGATCTTTTTCTGAAATCTTGGGTAACTTAATTTTGTTAAGAAAGGCCTCAATCTCCTCTTTTGCTGTTGGGATAAATCGCATGTCTTTATCCAAATTGTACAATTTCATATAAAAATCATGAAATACCTCACCTATTTTTATCTGGATGAAAGTGTAAGTTTCCCTGTTCATCTTGTATTCTTAGAATCCTATTTTGGTTTTGTTGCTTCTTTAATCTATTTGCTAAATATTTCCCTGTTTTATTACTATATAAGGATATACTCCATAAGAGATTATCAGCTTGTAGCTTAAGGATTCTTTTGATTTGATTGTTTATATCCTTTATTTTATTACCAATTTCTTTATTTTGATTCTTTTTGTTAATCTGGTGAAGATTTCTAATTGAATATAGAGGCATTTTAATGGTTTACCCTGTTGCCTCTGTATTTCAGCTGATCTTGCAATTAAAATCCCTTGAATAAACGCTTTAAAAGGAGCACCATAACGCTTTTGCAGACACTACTGAATCGTTATTAATTTCGAAGAATTCCTGTGTATCTTTTTTAATAGCATTTATATATTCTGTTTTTTTTAAATATAACAGAGTTAATTTTCCATCTACTCTTTTTATTTAACTTAATGGTATCCTCTAAGATTACACAATTCATCAAATGGTCTGACCAGGGCATCAGTACAATATCTGTCCTGATGATTTATCGCATAGTTCCTAAATCTGCAAAGACATAATCAATGTGGGAGAAAGATTCCAATAGGTTTGAAAAGAAAGTATATTCTTTTTGGCCTGGGTGAAACACCCTTTATAAATCAAATAGCTCATAACTATTTATCAGATTTCTGCCGCTGTTTTGATAATTAAGGGTTCGGATTTTACCTTAAAAAATACCTGTTTGTTCATCAATGCATTTATTGCCATATTAAAATCTCCACATTTAGAATCGATCCTTTTTTCAATTTAAATATATCTATTAAAAGATTCTTAAGATATCTAATCTGATTTTTGTTTGGCAAGTAAGCGTTTACAAGAGTTATTAATCTATTATTTATAAAAACCAATCCAGATTATATACCTCACCAAGGGGTCTATCTTTGTAAATTCCTCAGACACCGTTAATTTCTTATTAAAGAGAATGGAAATACCCTTTGATTTATTAGTAAATGTAGCATCTATTCTGCCAGGATATTGCTTGTTTGACATATATTGTAGTGCCTCCCTCCTAAGTCTCCTGAAGACAAAGAATATCAGCTTTAATTTTAACATAGTTTGACATCTGAACTTTGTTACCAATAATTTGAGGTTATTCCTAAAATACACTATGTTGTTTTAAAACATTTAATTTCAACTAATGTTGGTCTATTAAAAATATACAGTGCCTTGCAAAAGTATTCACCCCCCTTGACTTTTTACCTATTTTGTTACACTACAGCCTTAAGTTCAATGTTTTGTTAATCTGAATTTTATGTGATGGATCAGAACACAACAGTCTAAGTTGGTGAAGTGAAATGAGAAAAATATCTACATAAAACTTTAGAAATAGAAAACAGAAAATTGGCATATGCGTATGTATTCACCCCTTTGTTATTAAGCCCATAAAAAGCTCTGGTGCAACCAATTACCTTCAGAACTCACATAATTAGTGAAATGATGTCCACCTGTGTGCAATCTAAGTGTCACATGATCTGTCATTACATATACACACCTTTTTTGAAAGGCCCCAGAGACTGCAACACCTAAGCAATAGGCACCACTAACCAAACACTGCCATGAAGACCAAGGAACTCTCCAAACATGTAAGGGACAATGTTGTTGAGAAGTACAAGTTAGGGTTAGGTTATAAAAAAAATATCCCCAGGAGCACCATCAAATCTATCATAACCAAATGGAAAGAACATGGCACAACAGCAAACCTGCCAAGAGACGTCCGCCCACCAAAACTCACGGACAGGGCAAGGAGGGCATTAATCAGAGAGGCAGCACAGAGACCGAAGGTAACCCTGGAGGAGCTGCAGATTTCGACAGCAGAGACTGGAGTATATGTATATAGGAAGACAATAAGCCGTACGCTCCATAAAGTTGGCTTTATGGCAGAGCTGCCAGAAGAAAGCCATTACTTTCAGAAAAAAACTAAATGGAACATTTTGAGTTTGCAAAAAGGCATGTGGGCGACTCCAAAAATGTATGGGGGAAGGTGCTCTGGTCTGATAAGACTAAAATTGAACTTTTTGTCCATCAAAGAAAATGCTATGTCTGGAGCAAACCCAGCACATCACATCACCCAAAGAACACCATCCCCACAGTGAAGCATGGTGGTGGCAGCATCATTCAGCAGCTGGGACTGGGAAACTGGTCAGAACTGAGAGAATGATGGATGGTGCTAAACACAGGGATATTCTTGAGCAAAACCTGTACTGTGCGTGATTTGAGGCTAGGACGGAGGTTCACCTTCTAGCAGGACAATGGCCCCAAACACACTGCTAAAGCAACACTTGAGTGGATTAAGGGGAAACATGTAAATGTGTTGGAATGGCATAGTCAAAGCCCAGAACTCAATCCAATAGAAAATGTGTGGCCAGGCTTAAAGATTGCTGTTCACAAGTGCAAACCATCCAACTTGAAGGAGCTGGGGAAGCTTTGCAAGGAGGAATGGGCAACAATCCCAGTGGTAAGATGTGGCAAGCTCATAGAGACTTATCCAAAGCGACTTGGAGCTGTGATTCCCGCAAAAAGTGCTCTACAAAGTATTGACTTTAGGGGGGTGAATGGTTATGACTTTTTCTGTTATTTTGTCCTATTTGTTGTTTTGCTTCACAATGAAAAAAAAACATCTTCAAAGATGGGCATGTTCTGTAAATTAAATGCTGACAATCCATGTTAATTCCAGGTTGTGAGGCAACAAAACATGAAAAATGCCAAGGGGGTAAATACTTTTGCAAGCCACTGTATTTTTATTTATTCCATGTTCCCTCCAAAGAAGGAGAAGTGGAATGATTACCAAAGTTCTATAATTTCTATTATATGGGTAAACTGTTAAACAGCATATACAGTTTTTCAGTTGCCTTAAATCTGACAATAATAATAATAATAATCATCATCATAATCCAAAATTGGCAGCTAAATAAAAAGTAATTTAAAAAAAAGACTTACTGTATAAATTCCAAACTGATGACCATGGGACAAAATAGGACAAAACAACCCTTGAAGAAGAATGTGAAGTAGTGAAAAGAAAACCAAGACAAGTGAAAAAAGTAAAAGAAAATAAAAAAGTGGAAATAGTGCAAGATGAGTGTGCTTGAAAAATCAATGCTGGAAATATGGGATCCCAAGAGAGAATATCCCACGTCCATGCAAAGACAGTTGTTTCTTTATGAAGCTTTTGCTTGAATAAAACTATTTTTAAACCAATAGATGATGGTTTTGCCCAAGTCACAGCAGCATTAATAGACCCAGATGGATTACTAGTTACAGGAAATGCTGGGAAAGCCTTCAAGTGAGTTTCGTTAGGTCTTAAAGCCAACAAGAGGGCTATCCCCTGTTCACTGTACATGGCCAGAATGCTGACACATTTCCGTGAAGTTACCTTATTTTAACAACTGCTACAATACACAGAGCTCTGTATAAGTGTACCCTTGTTATTACAGCTCTTCCAATTGCCAGTGCAGAAAATAGAAACCCTCAACTAAATATGGGAGGTGTAAATGCTGCTAAAGGGAATTCTACTTTATTGTAATATTCTGCCATGAGTGTAATGGATTATTGTACCAAGCATACTGTCTACCCTGTGTACCAGACATAGAACTTGAATTATTACCAGAAACATAAAATTCCTGGAAATTGACACATAACACCCCTGGCAAAGTCCAAAACAGGAAAACTTCTAGCATTAACAACACCATGAAATACAAAAAATCCCAAGAACAGCAATGAGTATCCAACCCATTATCTTCCATAGAGACAAACATTATGGATTTTCTCCAGCCCACCACAGGCATAGTTACTGTATTCAACAGCAAGATACAGCCACTCATCAATATGTTCATCATTACTGCATGGATCCATATGTGACTGCCAGGGAAATGCCACATTTTGTGACTGTTAACCAGACGTACTCTGAGGCGAATTTCAACTGACCCCATAGTCTTGGCATTAATACACTAACAAGTTATATCCTTGTTCTTCATCTGGAAGCCATAAAGGGGCCAATATTTTCTGCAATACTGCACAGTTGGGGGCCGTAATTACATACACAATGATTTACAGATACAAACGAAAGACACTGACCTCTTGCTTATAATTTCCTCTCATTATTAATCATTTTATACCCCCCTCTGTGAAAATGGTGCCATTGATCAAGGTCTGGCTGTAATTAACATTGCGTAACATCTTCCAAATGTTTAACAGGTCAGTTTGACAAGAATAATTCTCTTTATAAAATATTAATCAGGTGTCACAGAATCTCAACCAATCTGTTGTACCTTCCACAACTGCAATATATTGAGAGAATGTTTAAGCGTACAAATTCATAATACATAATAACTATTCATGTTATGGACCGCAGCACGCCAGGTGCATCTCCCAGTCACTCTCTTTAGTGACCTCATCTATCAATCTCCGCCTCTGTTGTCCCCTTCTTCTTGTGCCTTCAATCTTTCCCACCATCAGAATGGGAAAGAGGGAATCCTGCTGTCTCATGATATAACCAAAATATTTCAGCCTCATGATCATACCTTCTAGTGAACAGTTTGTCGTGATTTCCTGAACTACATATTTATTGAATCTTCTTGCAATCCAAGGGACTCTAAGCAGTTTTCTCCAACACCACAATTCAAAGGAGCCAATTCTATGGTGCTCAGACTTCTTTATGGTCCAGCTCTCACATCCGTATGTTACTACTGGGAATACCATAGTTCAAACTATGCAGACCTTTGTTGATAGTTTAATATCTTTACTTTTTACTGGCTTGTCCATGCTTGCCATAGCTTTCTCCACAGAAGCAAACGTCTTTTCATTTCATGACTACAGTCACCATCTGCAGAGATCTTGGATCCCAGGAAAATAAATTCTGTCACTGCCTCCACTTCTTCCCCGTCTATTTGCCAGTAAGTGAGATTGTGGTTTGCCATGATCTTCGTCTTTTTAACGTTGAGCAGCAGGCCAACTTTTGCACTCTCTTTTACCCTCATCAGTAAGTCATTTAGTTCCTCCTCAGCCATCAGAATATTTGAGGTTGCTGATATTTCTTCCATCAATATTGATTCCGCCTTTGGATTCATCCAGCCTGTCCTTACGCATGATGTACTCTGCATAAAGGTTGGTGAGTCCAATAACTGGCATTAATATTTTCTACAACAAACATGAGAAACATGAAAAGCATTTATCTGGTTTCTGAGACTGTCTAAAATTATCTCTTCAATAAGCCACTTTGATAGCAATCTATTCATATTCACATAATCCTAAAAAGCCAGGAAGGTAAAACAAATGCTACATTTTTATATAATTATATTGAAATAGTTAACATGAATTAAATAAGCTTAAAACATACCGAACCTTCAGGAGGTCTACAATGTAATTGAATAAGGCAGTGATTGTTCAAAATAGGTCTATATAGCAACCATTTTCTTAAAATACATTAGATAACTAACCTTGCAGAGCTGTTTAGAAGAAGGAATTAAATACAAAGACGCTCACCTGATTAATTTAATGACTGGTAATAATGTATTATTCATTAGTATATCATATTTACACAGATGGCAGACTATCTTATCGGATGACAAATCAGGTCAGACTCACAGAAGCAGGACTAGAGAAGCACATGGAATAATGTGCTGTTTTCCAAGTTTTTCACCTGTATTGTGCACATCCTATTTCTAAACAGAAACCTTCTGTGCTCCTTTAGCCAGATCACATTCTCCAGGGCACCAGTTCACTAAAACGCTGCCAAAAAGTTTTGTTTACAAGAAAGTTGCTGGGGCTAGAAAAGGAGCGCTACCAAATGTTCATCCCTGCCGATGAATAATATATTACTAATACAGGACAATCACTACCATACTCCCACAGCTTTTGTTAAGAACCGGACGCTATAGATAAAAACATACACTATTTCGTAAATTGACCTCCTTCCCTACTGCAAATGTCTTTCACATATTTGTAAGGTGCTGGAAGTGTCAAAATATGAATAAGGAACAGGTTCATATGTGCCTTTTGGGATACAAATGGTCACAAGGTCAAGCTGCACCAATACTAATCACTCTTATTAGTGTACACTTTGGGCCTCATTCTATTATCGGCCGTAAATCGGCCGTAAGGCTGCGATTCCTTGCGAGGGTTCAGTTAACTCGCGATTCTATTATACGGCCCCGCAAGGATCTCCTTTTACGGCCGGCCGCATATCTTGGAACCGGCCGTAAGCTCTGAAATATAAAAACTCAAAAATAAATTCAAGCCTGCACTGTACAGCTCTGTAAATGCTAGGGATCATATTGGGGGACATGAGGATTAAAAGGAACCCACTCTCAAGCTTGCACATCTGCCCAAACCCGAGTTCAAATTAACTGTTTATTTTCCGGCTGCGGCGTGGGTGTGTCTGAAGTGCTCCAAGCACTCTGGACTTTTTACATGGATATTTTACGGATATTAAAAATAAAATATTTTACGGATTTGAGTACAGGATAATTATGTGCTATTTTTTCTAACACCTAAAATCCCTTTATAGTCTTCTCAAAGTGCAGGATGGCTTTATTTGAGCTATTTTATGTGCTTAATTGGTGCTAGCGAGACCTTTTTCCTGCAAGTAACTGCGGCTCGTTTTTAGCCTTGCAGAGAGGTTTCCCGGAGGAATTGAATTGCAAATCTCTTGCGGCCGTTTAAGATCAAAGGCTTTCCTCTGGCGCGAGCGGCCGCAAGAGATAGAAAGGCACCGGCCGCAAGCCTGCCGGAGCCTCCGGCCGTAAGGGAATAGAATAGCCGAATAGCTTGCGGCCGGTCCTTGCGGCCCCGCAACGGCTGCGGCCGATAATAGAATGAGGCCCTTTATCAGCACTTTTGTATAATTAAAGGGCCAATGTAAACACTTTCCATGTTAAACTTATTTTTTTAGTTTATCTTTAAAAATACATGTGCCATTAGCAGCAAAATCAATCTTTAGCTAGGAAACATAATTTAAAAACACTACTGATTACTCAAGCATTCCCACTATAGCCTAATCAAAGTTGTCTCAGTTGAAATATTTTATTTGCTTTCAGTAGCTCTTAAAAACAATGAGAGTGGTGGGAGGGGTACAGCAATGACCATCAGTGGGGTAAACTGTGTTTTTAAAATATACTTTCTGGCTAACAATTTGTTTTGCGGCTCTTTGTACATATATTTGTAATGTTAATTAATGGTGCAAATGTAAAAAAAAAAGAAAAGAAGAAGAAGATACTAAAGAGCTTTCCTAAACAGAGATATGCAGTATAGGAAAGACTACACACATATATAACTAGGCATTATAATGAAGTTTTGCTTAATCGTTGTTTATTTTTCAAAATATATATCCATTATAGGGTATGAAAGGACCATTGTACTTAAAGACTTAAAATATTATTTTGAAGAACTACATTTGAAAAAAGGCAAAAAAAATGTTTTTAGAATGTAAAAAAATAATAATACAGCCTGTAGTTTATTTTCTGTTATATCTAGCTATGCAATATACCATTTTGGATTCTGCTGATCAACTTCTTAAGGATTCAAATATACAGTTCTTTTTCTACTAATCTCTTTGTAAACTAATGAACTTTCAGTACATTCTGTTACATGTACTGGTAGTCGTATTGCTACATTTTCATTGTGAAAATAGAAATTTTTATTTTTGCATAAAAGCAATGTGGCAACTACAGCTGCCACTATATCCAGCAGAACTCATGGCAACCTTATTAGTTTACAAGAACACACACAAAGTAGCAGCAGAATCAGCCGAAAGAAGAAAATGGAACCCCACAGTAAATAATAATTGCATATAAAAGTTAAACATGTAAAAGTTGATTTTTGCCATCATAATCTCAAAATCGCTTTCCAATTGACAGAAAAGTCAAAAGAAAACAAGCTAGTATGAGTCCAATAAAAGGAAACACTTGGGGTTATCCATTAAATAGATCCAAAACTATCTGCACTTCTTTATAACTCCTAGCAAACATAATGTAAGTAAACATAATCGATATATCAATGTTCACATACATCTATAACTTAAATATCAGCAACATGCTTTGTAGGCAGGCTACTTTAGAATATACAAACCTTCCATACGGAACAGCTGAAGAGCGTACGCTTCTTAAATGTGATGTCAGGAGATCCACAACAGCTGCTCTACTTAAACTCCATTTGTGATTATGTTAACAACTAGTCCAGTGAGAGGAAAATATGCAGGAGTGGACTAAATGTGTATTACACACCTATGAGCCAGGGAAGCATCCCTCCATAGAGATAAATGATACGGTTTTAGTCTGTTTAACAGTGAGACATAAACATTTTAGGAGCTTTAGGCTCCCGTTTTTTTTTTACAGTCCTACAATGCAGCTAGTCAATTATTGTGTTTTAGGGAATGCAGCTACACCTCACTCATGAGGCCCAAGAGGAGCTGAAACGTATGTCTGGAGTCTGCTCTCTTGCTCAGGGGAGAACTGCCTGGCATTTCGGGACTGGGTTGCTCTTCTGAGTGCGACCATACGGATATGCTATAATATATTTCTCCCCTGTAAAGAGCACAAAAAAGTGCTCCTCTTTTCAAAGGTTACTGGGCCTATTGGACAAACCTGTTGTTCGTTCTCAGATTGAGTTCCTCTGACCGTGTTTTAACTAGTCAATTATGTCTCACGAGAGAACCAAAGGGCATTATAATTTAAGATACAGTCCATGACACATTCCCATTCCTAGATTTTCAATTATAAATCTTCAGTTTTCTAAAATTATAGAACTGATAGCTGTTATATATACACATCACATATATAGTTGTGAGCGTACGAGTTGTTGCTAGCGAGGGCCTCAGTTGCTGGCATGGAGCGCCGAAAGCGCTCCTTGCCAGCAACTGCGACCCTCGCAAACTTTACGGCGCAACGCAAACAACACGACACACCAAGTACGACCCTCGCAAACTTTACCTCGCAACGCAAAAAACATACGAGACACGTTAACACACATTACGACCTCGCAAAAATCGGACGCAACTCGCAAACATGACAAAATTCAAAACACAATAAATATACACAGCACATACATAAAAAGCTTACCTACAGCAAGAGGGAGCATCCAGGACCTCAAAAAAGCAACTTACACCTTCATTTAACTAAAAATAAAAGAGTTTAGACGCTAAAAAATTCGCTACGAAAAAACGAAATACGAGGCTACAGCACTCTAAACACGCAAAACACCACAAGAAACTCGCAAAATACCACAAACGACCTACGGATATTCTGCTAAGACGCATACCACACATTACTCGCCATTTTACGCCAATGCGAAAGTACACAACTACGCTAACGGTTTGGTCTCGCGCACGGAAACTATTACACTGCACACATTCATCATGCTTACACAGCAGCTCCACACCACTAATGCTGCAGCAACATCAAAACAGATTGCCAGCTCTTCAACACAATGCTCCAAATAGGTAAAGTATATTAATTTATTAATGTATTATATATTTCAGTAGTAGACACAAAACACCATTAGCTACCTTACAATTTCATTGCCGTCATTTTTTGACGGCCAATTCGCTAGTCTTTATATATGACAATGTAGTGTATCAGTCATACTAGTGAGGAGCTAGTCATGATTGTTTTAGAAGCCAGGAAAGCAAATACAAAGATAATTGTGGGTAGCATTGAAACCAAGATATAATGCAGAAGTAAAGTTTTGTTAACATTATATATATAAAACATTTATGCACTGCTCAATCTCACAGTAGCAAAAAGTAACAGATAAAAAAAATTAAACAATATTTTATACCCCCCCCCCCAAAAAGTAAATATATACTTTCACAAAATAGTCGTTAGGACATGCTAGAAGAAGTGAAAGGACATGACTTACAAATGTTAGAATTTCATTTTTATAAATATTAATGTTTGTTCCAGGACTCTGATGCTATAAACAAGAGGTCTGCAACAGTGTGGAATAAGGAGTTTATTGTGCACAAATGCGTACTGAAAGATCCGGCCAAACGTCAGCTTCTGTATTTAGCTACACGAAAAGCTGCCAAACCCTATATTTGATCATTTTATTTGCTCCACTAGCGTCTTTGAATCAAGTCTTATATAAGTAGCATCTGTGTCCTCAATGTTCCAGATGATAATTTAATCCAGAGTGACAAACGACATACATGTCAAAATAATGCTCTTTTAATGCCCTTCTGTGGTACGCTGGCTTACATAGTAATGAAAGGCAAATTGTCACAGACCACATAAACATTTGAGTAAATGCTCTTTAAGTAATTTATGTAAATTACATGGAGAGCGCACTACCATTTTTATCTCAAAGCACTCCTGTATAAGCACATTGAACGTAAAGGAAATAGTCTGGTTTAGTACAGTGACAGTAGTACTTGGCTGGTTACTCTGTCCTCTGTTCCTGTTCCAGGCTCCATAGTTTATGTAGTGCTGTGTTCCATGGGTTTAGGAAACATGCAATATGGAGAGCTGTACATCATAACATAAGGCAGATTGTGAAGACATCACTCTGATCTGGAAGTATCTGGGACAGCCCAATAGTCTAGAAGGGGTAAATTATTTCCTCCCAAACTTCAACAGGTTTGGAACACCTGTTTGTACCAACAGGATCACTGCCTGAACATTCAAATACCCCGAACAGTGACACGAGGCCCTTACATGTCATGTCTGTAGACTTCCCGATCAGGCTATTTCTCATGTATTATTAGTCATTAAATCACAATAGCAAGTGCATGCCCACCTAACAAATCAAAACAGTGATGGTATTGACCTTAGCAAGGCCCAGTTGGTATGTGCACATAAGGGTTTATACACAAAAACCTATTAAAATATGATTAGACGCAGACAACTTCTTGGGAGGATAACTGGCCACAGCGTTTATTGGTAAACACAAACTGATATATATATATAACCATAACAATAATTAACATAACCACGTGAGGGGAGGAGCCTGGCCAGAGACAGTACGCCCTATGCCCTGAACCCTCGTCCAGGGCCTACCGTGCTGGAACATCCGTACCGCCGTAGGGTAGGATCTCGACAACCACATAAACATAATTTGACATCATATAATATACATTTAATAATAACCAACAAGTTCTTTAAGACAATATACAAGATAATACCTCCAATTTTCCGTTACTCATCCTTATATTTAATTTTTTTTTAATTTTTTATTTTTTTATTATTATTATTATTATTTTTTTATTTTTTTTATTTAGCAACATATACATAACTTTAAACAACTACACTTTAGGGATGGGTATCTTTACACATGGCTAGCTGGGGACATAATGGTGGTAATGGCGCCAAACTCCTACAACTGACTCCCCTCCCCCAGCTAGCCACCTCCTACCCATACCAAGGCCTGCCCAGTCAAGTGGCCCCTCCTCCCAACGTAGTCTACGGGGCCCTTCAATTCTTTTGCAAAATGGCAAGGAAGTTTACTATAATATACAGCCATGTGCACACTAACTGCTGTCTCTTATTAATCCCTCTTATAATAGAACTAGCGAATTGCCCGTCAAAAAATGACGGCAATGAAATTGTAAGGTAGCTAATGCTGTTTAGTGTGTAATAATGAAATATATAATACATGAATAAATGAATATACTTTACCTATTTTAAAGCATTGTGTGGAAGAGCTGTGAATGTGTTTTGATGTTGCTGCAGCATTAGTGGTGTGGATCTGCTGTGTAAGCATGCTGAATGTGTGCAGTGTAACACTGTGCGTGCGCGAGCCCAAACCGTTGTCGTGTACTTCCGCATTGGCGTAAAATGGCGAGTAATGTGTGGTATACGTTTGTATCGGAATATCCGTAGGTGTTTTGTGGTGTTTTGCGAGTTTCTTGTGGTGTTTTGCGAGTTTAGAGTGCTGTAGCCTCGTTTTCGTTTTGTTCGGCGGCCATTTTTTCTCTCGCTTCAATTTTTTTTTAGTCTCTAAACTGTTTTATTTCGAGTTAAATCGAGGTGTAAGTTGTATTTTTGAGGTGCTGGGTGCTCCCTCTTGGTGTAGGTAAGTTTTTTATGTATGTGGTGTGTGTATGTATTGTGTTTTACATTTTGTAATGTTCGCGAGTTGCGTCCGAGTGTTGCGAGTCCGTAATGTGTGTGAACGTGTGTCGTATGTTGTTTGCGAGTGTCGTAATGTGTGTGTCGTACTGTTTGGATTGCGACGTGAAGTTTGCGAGGGTCGCAGTTGCCGGCATGGAGCGCCTTCGGCGCTCCATGCCAGCAACTGCGGCCCTCGCTTTGTGAGGTCCTCAGGTGCTGGCATGGAGCGCCTACGGCTAAGACCCTCGGGCAGTGCCCTCGCTTCGCGAGGGCCTCGGCTCGCTGCGCGAGCCCGCAGCGTTAGCAACAACTCGTACGCTCACAACTATATATGTGATAATAAAGAGGATTTAGCTAGTTAATTGAAATGTATTAAGATTCTACATGTGTTGGTACCATATGTTATGTGTACAAGGTCAGTTGTACTATTCTATAACCTGGTTGCTGCTGTACTTATGATATACCTCATTCAGGGGTGGGAACTTTGGGGAGCTCAGGCTTCTAAAATGTGTACTGCAAAGTATAATGCATCTGTATGAAGGCTTCCTCCCAGGCTCCTAGAAAACAGCCTTTTAAAATATCTACCTAGCTCCTTTAAAAAATATCTACCTGCCCATTAGAGCCTGTCAATCTACCTGCCCATTAGAGCCTGTCAACAGGAACCTAATGCAGATAAGCCACTTCCACTTATGACACTTCCCCTATGTTTCTTTAAATTTACTGCTAGAGCTAGGGTGGATTAAACCCATTATTTATTACCTCTTTCAGTGAAGATTCAGAGCTAATTTTCTTAAATTAAAATAACTTACTATTCTTGCAGTAATGTGTAAAATGTGTTCTTCTTACTGCCGCTACAGTGGCCTTTAAGATTTAAGGAAGTGTAAGCAATCAGTTTATGTAACCACTTTTATTGTTTTTCATGTACAAAAAGATACAGTACTTTATTTTTTTCTTCTTTTTCAAAGATTTAATGAATATTGGAAAATATAACAAATTGTTTTTATAAGGCACTTTATTTTAGTTATCGGTGTACGGGGGAGTTACCTGGAAAATGGTGCAGACCATGACTCATTTGATTTGCACATAGATTACACGAAGAGACACAGCAAATATCTCACTTATTACAGAAAATAAAAGAAAACAAATAAAATTGCAACTTGTTTTTTTCAAAGTGTTAGATATGTAGCTTGAACATTAGTTATTTTAAGCAAAAATTACCTGCAAAGCTAATTATTTCTTGCGATATAAAACCTTTGCGCTGTATAGCTTTATATGATATGAACATTGAATCTCAAATTTCGAATAAAACTAGTAAGCAAAAAGCCACAAATAATATATTGAATACTGAATATCAAATATTGTATAAAACTAGTAAGTAAAAGGCCACTATTTGTGATGACTCATGACTGAATTTAGGGCAGGTAAGTGTTAGGGAATGGGTTTATGAATAGAAGCATGTAAAGGCTTTAGTAAGAGTACTAGGGCGAGGGTGCCATGTACCAGACACAATGCTGCATTGATCCAGATTCATTTGATCACAAACTTAGGTTAATCGGACAAAGTGGGCCACTTTGGCTGACAAACCTTAAAGTGTGATCCAAGAAACGAGCCCAAATAACCCATTCCAGAGTTTACAGAAAACAGCCAAGGAGTAAATCTGCTTTCTTATTTACAGACCAAGCTTCCTACTTCCTTTACAGATACTTTCTTGCATAACCAGACAGAAAACATCCTTGTATAATAAATGTAACAGTGTATCCAGTTTACTTAATAAACTGGAACATAGTACACTCTAGTTGTGCTTATTTAATAAGCTTTAGAGTCCCTCTAAAATAAACTGGTAATCAAGACATGGACCCCTGACCTATGGAGTCACTGACGAAAGCCCAGAGGCTTGTGGCCGAGTAGAATATGCTTTTCCTCTGAGCTCAAATTAGAGAACCTGCACTCTGAGTGGCCACCATCCCAGAAGGCAGGGGTAGTCATTAGGCAGATCTTTCAAACCTCCATTTCCCAATTACATTTACTATTAAACCCACCTGAAGCTTCAACATTTAAAACTATTGGTTACATTGTGTTTTTTCTCAGGGTCTACTTCATTGTGTAGACTTTTTCCTGGGACCTTCGGAATGCAATTATATAAAATAAAATAACAAAATGTGTATATCTGTAAGAAAAAATATGGTTTCTAGACCTTGACTACATCTTTACAAATAAGTTTGGGCCTTGGCGAATTTTTCAAAAATGAATTGACTAACCCTGCGATAGGGCATGCGACTTTATGGTTGCCTAGACCCAAGTGTGTGCATCTCACTCTTTTTTAATTCTAAAATAATATCAACAATTTAGATACTTGCAATTTCCCCCAAAAAATGATTCAGTCTTTTAAATAAAATTGACAAATTGAAAGAATCAGCACACAGAGAGATATCCAGAACTCTTTACATGCCCACTTTTGTAGTGCTACAATATAGTTGTTTGTTTCATTTGGAGCTGATTAGTATTTGAAGAAAATACATTTATTGTAACTTTAGTATATCAGGGTCTTACAGAGCTTCTTATCTCCACCCCTTGTTAGGTGTCCTGGACAGACCAAATATATAGATCAGCGTTAGCCTGACAAGTGAACTAACACATTGTGGGAAGATGTGATATCTAACATACCAGTAAGTATGATATCTGTGTTTGTTTGTCTAATTTAATATTCAAAAAAGGGGAAAACAACACAGGACAACCAGTTTATCAGTTTTATTAAATTGCGATTCGGCCAATTGAATAGGGATCTATATAAGCACAGAGCATATTTTTTTACAGAAGTTTTTAGTTAGTGATCTTCTTTTCAAAAGCAAGGTCTTCACTAACTAAAAACTTCTGTAAAAAAATATGCTCTGTGCTTATATAGAGCCCTATTTAATTGGCCGAATTGCAATGTAATAAGGCTGTATATCTGTAAAACAAGTCCCCGACTGGGTTTTCATACAAATACAAATGTAATACACAATATTTTAAATGAAGTAAAGTGTCTTTTTGAGAAAATTGCATAAAAACGCTGCTTTTATGAATCCCATGTTTAGCGTACAGTATTGTTACCATACTCATGCTGAAGATCCAACAACCCACTGCCAATCCCAGGACAACGCAGTACAATAGGAAATGTTACATAGATACTCACTGAAGCTACTAATCTGCCATCATCTTTCATGGCAAGGTAACGATTTGCACCGATTCCTTTGATTGATACCACGCCCAGAGATTCTGCTTGAAGCTGCAATTTAACTGCAATAAACAAAAACAAGAAACCAAATAAGTTTAAATATCCTGCTCTAAAAACCGAGTCCTGTAAAGAACGTACAAACATACCGGTGCCAATCCCTTGCCCCAAACCAATGACAGAATAATACCGATCTACATTTTCTTTTGTGAAATCCTCTAGAGGTGGGTGATAATTTTTTTTTTTTTAAACCTTCATCATATTTTTTTTTTTACCTTTATAAAACATTTTTTATCATTATAAAGTGAAGTTATTCAAATAACATGCTATGACTATGACACTTTGGTGATCCTGTATGAAGACTTTATAAGAGCTTACATTTTAAATATGCATCTGTATAAAAATCATTAAAATCATCATCTATAAACAGCCACATTAAATTCCCCTAGCTTGTAAAAACGTAGCTCGTAACGTAGCTGTCAAGACTTTAAATAGACCTCTTAAAGCAGCCCTCTGACGACTTGGGGGTAGGAGCGAGACAATTCTACTTGCGAGCCCGCAAATCATTTGATGTGTAACCGCTACGTTCCAATTGCACTATTAAATTGCATCAAAATCACTGGCGTTCAACCCCGTAACTCGCAAATGGAGCCAAGAAGCCAACCATTGCTAGAGAGGACCAACCCGTAGCACTGTAAATGCACATATACACACACTACTGTACATATAATAACAGGAAAAGTGATGTTAGGTCTTAGAATTAATAGCACAACATTCTCAAGTTCGCAAAATTGGCCAATTAAAATACTTTATTTCATGTTTATTTTTCGTGTTATATTGATCCCGGCAATCAATGTGTTAAATACATATCATCGAACTTGCATGGACTAGAATATAATATTTAAGGCTTTATTAATATTGCATCCTATCTGGAATGTGGGTCCGATCGTAACTCATAATTGAACCCCGTAAGACTTTGAAATCCCACCTCCATTTTTCAGTGACGTAATGATGACGATCTCTGTTTCCATTGGCTCCATCTAAACTTGTAACTACTAGTTTGACTAATTGATCACGTTCAAGGCCGCACATCAAATAAGTAAAAAATGGTTTCCCGGTTTGCCTCTCAAGCCCGTAACTCACAGCATGTTCTAATTTAATAGCACCGTAAATCCGCAAAATTTCAAGCTTGCAGCCGGTGTGGGTCTCACGTTGCACATACGAGCTTCAAATTTAATGTGGCTACTAGTAGTCTAGAAAAGAAAATATGCCTGTAAACTTTGCAGGAACTACATTTTTCTGCCATCTTCAAGCAAATTCCTCCTGCGTAACATGAACACAAATATGCAAAAAAGGTAATGGTACATGTGCTAATAATTATTATACATCAGGGTTTATTTTACATAGTAAAACTTATAGAAACAATGAAAACACTACATGATGGTAACTTAACCTGCTCAGGCCAAAAAGTACATTTAATACAGAGCAAATAGCGTTTTCAGGAATAACAAGGGATAAATGGTTAAGTTGGATAAACAGCAGCACATGTGTATAACTGTAAATTTCTGGTCCCAAGACATATGTCTCTCATACATATTGGATTTATTCACCAAGTAAGCCTGCTGTTGTGTAAACTGAAATCATTTTGTCAAAATTAACTGCTTGCCAGTGAGTTACTGTCCTTTCTACAGCAGAGGTTATTATAATAAAACATAAAGGATTTGTGTCTAGTTTAGATATGACAAAATGATTACCAATAAATGGGGGCCCATTGCTGTCAGAGAGGTATCCAAAGCAGTGGACATATATCTAGCAAAATAAAGGCTTCAGATTTAAAAAATAGTAGAACAGTTTGTGAAACATTGAACTCTATTTTTGTCTTTCCTAAACTATGATTCCACTATTTTTTCTAGCCTTTGTAATATATGTATATATGAATAAAATGCTATCCAAACAGCAGTTTGAGAAATTACCAGAATTTTAAGAAATTCAAGAAAATACAGGAACAGAATAGTTTATCTATAATAGCTTCATATAACTAATAGTATGTTTGTAGTTTCAATCAATGTAACTAGTGTTTAAAATTTTTCGTTATTTTAGGGGCAATGTTGGGTAATGCAACAATGGGAGTCCATGTGATGGTGTAGGGGTTAAACAGAAAGAAAAAAAAACAATAATAGGGTCTTATCTATAGGCCACAAAACTAACTCTTTTCATGCCACCCACAATTAATGTAATATCAATATTCACGACTGAGACGATTTAAAGCCTCTAATATATTTGGAATTATATTGTATTTTAGCTTAGTTTAGAATTGACATTATTCTACATTATAAATGGTGCTACTGGAAATTCTTTATGAAGAAAGAGTAATAGTAACTACACAAGGCTGTATTGATTATCCCAAGCTTTATAGAACATAGCCCCCAAACAATCAGATAAAAACACCTATCATGTTCCACTGGTATAAAAAAATATAAGCACAACTAGACTATACAAAAATGGTTAATATATTACCTGGTTTTATGAAAACAAAGTAAGTATAAGGATATTAATATGTCATACAGAAGAATCTTATACCATATGATAAAATGAAATGGGATTAACACAGGTGCCTACATATACCACTTGGATATAAATAAATGCATTTTGCAAGTCTGAGAAAAAAAAAACATTTTCCCAAAATTGTAATCACCTGGGTTTCTAAAATTGTAAACCTTCCTATTTCTACATCACTTAGAATAAAGGCAACCTTCTTGTTCATGGAGTAGGACCACCATGTCTCTTACAAGGGAGGAAGGGTGGGTGTGATCTACCATTTTTTTTTAAACTAAATTCCTAGATGATAATTATGCAATATGATGACATAACTTTCTAGGGAACTCACCACAAACATAATTACTGGCTCATTGAAATCCCCAAATAAAGATTGTGTAAGTACCAAACTTTGGTATTGTTTAGATGGTTTTTCCTTTACTTTGCCTTGCTGATGAGGTGATATTGATGTTCATTTTCTGATGTAACGGTAATTACATATTAGAATGACCAATTATAAGAAGGAATCTGGATATGACTATTTGATCAGAGGTCGAGGTCACTACAATTTTCCAAAATTAAAAATTCCAATAAATGCATTATTTGTTATTTCACAATATTTGGTAGAGAAAATAAATGGAATTGGCTTTGACCTAGATATGCCTCTCTGGGATGTACCGTAGATTGAGTAGGTTAAAAAAGAGAATACTTTGCCCTGTGGAGTAACACGGTCTTTTGATCTACCAATGAAAATGATGCCGTCTTCTATAATTAGAGGCATTTTTGACTTCACCTACATCGAAAGGTGCATATGTGTTAACATGCCTAGGGCCACAAGGAATTGGGTCAGGTCCCCATGTCTATGAAGGAATATATGAAAAGCACCACAGCAATGATTTCTTACATCTCCTTTTAAAGGACCTCTGTGATCCCATTTTTTATCAATGGTTTTTTTTGAATGGGTTAAACTTTCTAAACTTATTTACTTTTTTATGGTGACAAGGAATCTTGGGGGGAGGATTGTAAATTAAAGGAAGGGTAGAACTTGGAAAATAAAGCAGTCCTGTTTTAAAAGGTTAATTGGGTGTACACAAATACACAAGCACTGTTTGTCTTGGAGTGTATTCTTATTTTGATATACTCAAAGACTTCTTTATGTGACCATACACATTATCTTCCGTGGTTCTGGATATGGTGGAAGTTATGAGCATCCAGTGAATGTGCCTATGTCACTGGCTAATTATGGATACAAAAACCAGGCAGATATTCTCTAACTGGTTTATCTGATATAGGTTAGTTATTTTAAGCGTTTGTTATTAGTTAGTTATTTTTAAATGAAGGTACTGATACAATATATTAAACGAATTGCGTTCTGCCGTGATATGACATAAAACAAGTTTTCATCTAAAGAATGTTGTAACACCTGTTAGAGGACTACGGTATCAGTCGCGCCGTGCCCAAGGATTAATTTGCTGAGGTTAAATGTAGTTTATGAAGTGGCAAGAAACAAGTGCATGAGGTTAATGGCCATAGCAGTGTCAAAACAGATGGGTATTGTGGAATGTTAGATTAACACCTTGAGTTAGTGCTGAGGAATCCAACACTTCGGATTTAAGATTGCCAGATGATCAGAAGTCAGAATTTTGTTTTATAAGTCAGTGACTTAAAGGACAGCTGTAGTACTCATACAATAGGGTTTCATTTATTTATCTAATAACTAATGATAATACATTAGGTCATTGAAGAAATAAACTTAATGTAGCTTTTCAAATTAAATCTTAGTATTTTGAACTTCAGCAGATCTGCTTCTCTCCACCCTCTATTGAGTGTCCAGTGGGTAGGAAAGAGTCCGCCCATTGAGACTGTCCTGACAAGAGTCTTTATCTGTTGAGCTGGTAACAGCCTTTATTTGCACACTTTCAGTTTTAGGCCACACTACAGAGGTCAGAAAAGATTAGGACCGATTCTGGGCAGATCCTTTTACCTAGCTTTACTCCCTGAACATCTAAGAAGGTGTAAAGTGAATCACATCAATGCAACATTCAAATGTAAGTTTAAAAGTCACACTGAATTTATTCTCTTTAAATACCAATTTAATTGCTAAACAGCTACTGAATAAATAAGTTCAACCTCATATGACCACTACAGTGGTGCTGTAATATTAGAATTATAAAGCCCATCAAGCCTGCAAACAAGTCATGAATTTATGTCCAAACCAGAGCATCTTTTGTGCAGGGGTGTGATAACCTACATGCCAAATTACTCCCCCCCAGCAAACTTTTTTGGTACTGCTTTACATCCTACATCCTTTGTCAAGCTTCAAAAAACGCTGAAGTCCATATCCCCTGTGACAGGGACATGAACAGGCCTGGATTTGAGGTTTTCCTTTCTGTGCACAGTTTAGTTATCAGCATGACTGGAGAAGTGATAATCTCTCCTGAATGCAGCAGGGATATCCTCAAATCCAGGCCTGTGTGTGGTCCACCAGGACATAACTTGTAAACTCCTGCCTTATATCATATTTTATTATAAGAAATTGCCTCCTAAGAGGACACAATAATATCATAACACACTACACACACGATGTTGCACTAGATGCTAGAACTTAATCATAAAAATGTGAAATAGTCACTATCTGATTCAAAGGCCCTACACCTGATTCTAATTAATATTCATTATAACCTCATAGTTCAAGGGTCATTACTCTTTCTGGCAACACACTGAAATCCCTTTCCATTGATCACAATTCCATGAATTCAGCGTTAATTTAAAAAGGAAAACACCTTTTCCACATTCCTTTCTCCACATCTCCCTTTATCTATTGGGGCAAACCACATATGGTAACTTTACTAGTCCTTTAAGATGTATAAGTTGCATACAGGATAAGTAAAGCACTATTAGCGCAATTATGTAAAGTTCTGAATTATTACCATTTTCCTCCTGCTCTGCCATATTGTCATCTCTCATGCCTCCCATCCCACGGTGTCACTGTGTGAGGTGAACAAGCAACACGCTGTATATTTCCATATTGCACATTCTAATATATAAAGCTCGGCCAGCAGCTTGCTATTGCTCTACATGGCCATTGGGTACAACTTCCAGTGCAGGAGTCAGCACCATATGACATTGTATACTTGGTGTCAGCTTTTCTTTCAATTGTCTTAAAGGGGTCAGCCTTTATTTTGAGTGTGAAAATAAGTATGCTTGAAAAGTGTAGAGGCAGGATCTAAACTATATGAACTGTATGATATTGCAATGCTAGATCTTTTTCAGCTATGGCAAAACTACGTAAAGGCATATCCAAGCTTCATGGATTAATACATTTCTGCAATCCTTGTGCTGCATACACATAAGGTGCTTTTTGCCTATCTCATAAAATTTTATTTTTATTAATATCTAAAACTCCCTCTTACTGATTATGTTGACACCTCTAGGGGGTGTCTACCCAGGCATCTGACACCCCCCCCCCCCAGCAGCATGCAGCATCAGGTGAGCAATATTAACCCACCATTTATCTGCTGTTGCTCTCCTTGAAGCTTCCTGTCTGTATGTCAGCAGCAATACATAGCACATATCAGTGATACACTACATATCCCAGGCTGCTTTACAACACACAAACAGGAACCCCAGAGTTTAAATCGAATGTTTCAGCTGACCTGATAGGTCAAAACAAATCATTTTTGATGCTAATTTAGCCTGGGTTTGGAGGGTGTTAACCCTAATTTGCCATGGACAGAAATTACAAGACATTTTGCTGACTTAAAAGTAAGTGTTTAAATGTTTTTTTGGGGATTTTTTCATGCAAAAAAATGTATGCATACATTACTAATTCTTCTCTATCAGATGCATTCATAATCCAGCAAACTTAGATATACCTTTAACAAACTATGCTTCTAATTACCCTAATATGCCAATAATTAGCATACTACACAAATCAGAGGAAAGGCTGCATATTGCAGACATTATTTTATTCAGAAAAAAAGCACGTTTTAAACCCTTTTAATAATAACCACTTTATAGTCAAATATTACAGTTCCACTTTAAAATAATAAAAAAAGACTGTGAGAAATGACTGCTCCCTTCTTGAAGCCTCATTCCTGGCACTCATTTCAACAGATAAAGCTAAAGTTCTAAGAACCAAACAGAATCGTGCCAAAAAACAGCGCATAACCCCTAACAACACTGCAGTAACTAGCAACAAATTCCACGACAGGGACCAGCAGCGAAGGAGTAAAAGAGGCCCTGGTGAGTAAGCCTCCCAGATGCAGCGTGCTGTGGTCGTATTGTTATTCATTTGGTTCCAGGACTTGTCACTGCGTGATGCAGATCCTGCCCCCACACCCCCAGTCACCCGCCAGAGGAAACCACTAATAGTCTGTGCGCTACAGCATCACAGCAAACAGCCTTATACAGGCCTGTTCCGGCCATGAAAGTAAAGGAGAGGCACAGAAGGAAAAATGGAAAAACTGAACTATATAAAACTTGACAAAAAAAAAAAGAATAAAGTCTTGAATCATCTAACCTCAGCAGTAATTATACGAACCCACAATCCAATGGTCATGTTACGCTTCTTCTTTGCACAAGCACTTGGGTATAACAATGAGATATTGAAAGATTGTAGGTCATTTCGTAGAGTTGCTCCTTGTGGTTACTTGATATTCATATTCTATATAGTGTTACAGCGCTGCTGCATTATAAATATTATAATTAATACTCTACTACTAATTATTTTTTTTACTATTCCCCAGCTAGAAAAATGGTCCTTTCATGAAATCCAATACAGTGGCAGAACTAGTACAGCGCTACGGAATATGTCGGCGCTATAATAAAAATAATAATAATGATGTTGCAAAAGGTTTATATGCAGCAGCCACATCTGCTAATGTCAAACTGCTTTTGTACGAGGTTGGCTAGTCATCTAAAGTGCATGGCTCATGCATAGCAAGAGCACTGGTCCATATACAAGTTTTACTCCAGCTGTGTCTAAATGAGTACTGTAGTGGTAAAACAAATCATGGCCTTTTACAGGGGTAAGTTGTATCTGGCAATAGCAGAGGCCTATTAACCTATTTATAAAGAGCTATAAATTGTTATTTCTTTTAATTTCCCCATGCTTGCCTCTACAAGTTTTGGCCTCTCTCACTCCAACATCCATCAGAGTATGTCACTACATGAGGTGGATGGGCAGCACGCTGCAACTTTTAATGCAAACAGTGGTTGGCCAGCAGCTTTCTATGGGTCCGGGGCAATAGGTGGTGCAGCTTCTAGTACAGGAGCCAGTACCACATGATTTTGTGGACCAATAGGATGCTTATGGCCACATTGTATGCAATAGAAAATGAAATATGGAGATTCACTAGAGATTCTGCTGCCTGCTCACTTTACACAGTGACATACTTTGAGGCATCAGAAGAGGGAGAGAGGCCAGCATGGCAACTCTAAGAGAACACCAAAAAATAGTAATAATTTACACCTTTATTGAATTAGACTAACATGGCTTTTCCTATGCTATACACAATTTGTTATTTTAACATTTATTTGGAATGTCTGTTATACATTTTAAATGTTTTAATATTAGCTTTCAGTGACCATCTATAAACACTGAAGACCACTGTTTACTGCTGGAATTAGATGGCACCAGGTTAAAATAACATGCTTAACAATGAAAATATGTCTCTTTACAGTTTGACAGCCAATCCATAAGCTGGAAAAGGCTATGACATGTGCAATACTAATGTAAACCCAAGTGATTCAAGAGTGCACACTGTAACCACAATGCTATGAGGTTCAAGGCTGGAAACCAGCAGCAGAGACTAAAAACAGCAATACAAGGTGCAGGAATGGGCAAGAGGCCAGGGATCAGTGAACCAAAGAGTACCAAGTACGAACAAAGCCAAGGACACAACGGGAAATTAAAAAGTATCACAAAGATAATTCCTAGTGGTAGTGCAAGGCAAAACAAATGAGCACCATTACTCGAAGGTGGAGGGTCTAAATAGACGCATTAATTGGTGCTAACACTTCAGTGTGTGATTGGTCATCAATAATGACCCACCAAGCACGACATGCGACAGATCTATGTGCATGCCCAACTTACACCTACAGAACTGGAAACGTGACACTGACATTCTCTATAAAGATTTAGTTATAACCCATTAACACCACCTGCTGGAAGACCATTTCATAAAATTGCTATCTTCCTGGTAAACAAGATACTTTTAAATACATTTATTAAATAATTTGTACACATAATAGACACATCAATGTGGTATTGACTAAACAAGGGATTTCCACTTATTTCTTTAATAAGATCTGATCTATAAACATATATTGTGAGCTACTGAGACATATATGAATTTCAAGAAATAAAAGATTGTAAGCTTTTTTTTTTTTACCATCAAGTAGGAGCCAAAATAAGCTCTTATGATAGACTGCATTACATAAGGTAGATTACAGATTACTTTTAAAACACTATGCTTTTATTGTTGCAAAATTAAAAGGGTTTAAAATACAAGAATGGTATTCATGTGGATAGACAAACATGTATAATAATATGGCCCAATGGTTACACCTATGCTCCAAATTATATCTTGTTATTCAGTCTATATATCCATAAACTCATACAGTGGATATAAAAAGTTTACACACCCCTGTTAAATTGTCCGGTTTCTGTGCTTTAAAAAAATTAGACAAAGATAAATAATTTCAGAACTTTTTCCACCTTTAATGTGACCTATAAACTGTACAACTCAATTGAAAAACAAACGGAAATCTTTTAGGTGGAGGAAAAAAAAAAAAAAAAATAATGTGGTTGCATAAGTCTGCACACCCTCTTATAACTGGGGATGTAGCTGTGTTCAGAATTAAGCAATAACATTCCAAATCATGTTAAATAGGAGTCCGCAAACACCTGCCATCATTTAAAGTGCCTCTGATTAACCCCAAATAAAGTTCAGCTGCTTTAGTTGGTCTTTCCTGAAATTTTCTTAGTGGCATCCCACAGCAAAAGCCATGGTCCACAGAGAGCTTCCAAAGCATCAGAGGGATCTCATTGTTAAAAGGTATCAGTCAGGAGAAGGGTACAAAATAATTTCCAAGGCATTAGATATACCATGGAACACAGTGAAGACAGTCATCATCAAGTGGAGAAAATATGGCACAACAGTGACATTACCAAGAACTGGAGCTCCCTCCAAAATTGATGAAAAGACGAGAAGAAAACTGGTCTGGGAGGCTACCAAGAGGCCAACAGCAACATTAAAGGAGCTGCAGGAATATCTGGCAAGTACTGGCTGTGTGGTACATGTGACAACAATCTCCCAGATTCTTCATATGTCTGGGCTATGGGGTAGAGTGGCAAGACGAAAGCCTTTTCTTACAAAGAAAAACATCAAAGCCAGGCTACATTTTGCAAAAACACATCTGAAGTTTTCCAAAAGCATGTGGGAAAGGGTGTTATGGTCTGATGAAACCAAGGTTGAACTTTTGGGCCATAATTCCAAAAGATTTGTTTGGCGCAAAAACAACACTGCACATCTCCAAAACAACACCATACCCACAGTGAAGCATGGTGGTGGCAGCATCATACTTTGGGGCTGTTTTTCTTCAGCTTTAACTGGGGTCTTAGTTAAGATAGAGGGAATTATGAACAGTTCCAAATACCAGTCAATATTGGCACAATACCTTCAGACTTCTGCTAGAAAGCTGAACATGAAGAGGAACTTCATCTTTCAGCATGACAACGACCCGAAGCATACATCCAAATCAACAAAGGAATGGCTTCACCAGAAGAAGATTAAAGTTTTGGAATGGCCCAGCCAGAGCCCAGACCTGAATCCGATTGAAAATCTGTGGGGTGATCTGAAGACGGCTGTGCACAGGAGATGCCCTCGCAATCTGACAGATTTGGAGTGTTTTGCAAAGAAGAGTGGGCAAATCTTGCCAAGTCAAAATGTGCCATGCTGATAGACTCATACACAGAGAGACTGAGTGCTGTAATAAAATCAAAAGGTGCTTCAACAAAGTATTAGTTTAAGGGTGTGCATACTTATGCAACCATTTTATTTTATTTGGATATTTTTTCTTCCCTCTACCTAAAAGATTTCAGTTTGTTTTTAAATTGAGTTTTACAGTATAGGTCACATTAAAGGTGGAAAAAGTTCTGAAATGATTTATCTTTGTCTTATTTTTTTACAGCACAGAAACCTGACATTTTAACAGGGGTGTGTAGACTTTTTATATCCATTACATACATATATTGGACTCATGCATCAGTATATTATATCTCTTTAGCTTGTGTCGTTTTATAAGAATTCTTTAAACTAAATTATATAGAACTGAGATTTAGTTTAAAGAATACATTTACCTCCTGTGATGGTCCAGCTCCCTTACAGTTCAGTGCAGTTACCTGTATGTGATAAATTAAGAATTCAGATACATCTTGCAAAGTTTTACAGCATTTCCAAGAAACTTTAGGAAATACTATAAAAATTTGTAAAGCGTGGCTCATATCTTTATCTATCACATTTAGCTAGCTCCGCTGATACAATTCCAGATCTATAAGGGAACCATCACAATAAAGGAGCTCAGGAGTCTAAGTTAACACAGGATACCACTTACTCATAAACATGGTAGCTGAAATAATGCACATTTTCAGTAAAACATCCACTATGATAAAATGTATTAAAAACCACATATTAATAATGGATTTATTTTACATTTTACAGCATGAGTCAGAGAGATAGTCATATCCCTTTTCATAACCTTTGTCCTCTAGTTGCACTTTATTATTTTTATCTCTTAGGATTTTACTTTTAGCAGATTTTTTTGGATGATTAATATAAAGTGAGATAGGAAAAGACAGCTGTCCATTGCAGAAAGTAGGTTCCCATGAATAGAGAGGACATCTGACACACACAGGTGGCAACAGCTATCACAACATCCCACTTGTGAATGGAAATGAGGCTTATATTACTCGAACAATGGTAACCACACTGTAAAAGCTGCAATGGATCACGCCACTAAGCAGTTGGGATACCCATCCGTATAACACTGACTGGGAATCTCTCCAGAGCAAATATAATAAGGAATGGTATGTGCTGACATCTGTTTCTTCCTCTGGTGATCTTGACATGTTCTTCTTTAGGCGTGAAGATGTTATCACAATATTATCTAAAAAGTGAATTTGTATTTGAGTGAACATGCTACATCAAAATCCATAGGGCAGTGGCAGTCTTCAGTAAATTAAAATCACTCTATTATTAGATTAGTTACTCTATAAAACATGTTTCATAGAGTAGAGGTTCTCAAACTGGGGTCTCTGCTTCAGTCAAGTGGTCCAAAGAACAACTGGGATATTAAAATTAAATAAAAACACAATTAAGAAAATCAATCCAGAAGAAGTGAGAAGTGCAGAAGTATATGATACTATTTTTTTTATTGTTTACAAGCCAATAAGCTATACTATAGAAAAGCACTATGCAGAGAAATTCAAGTGGTTTGTGAAGATTCACCAAGATTCGAAGACAGCATTAAAGACTGAGCCGCATATTAAGGCCCAATACAAAGACAAAAGGGATATACTTTAAATATGCTTAAAAAATCACTTGTGGATCCTGACAACTGCAGTTGAGGACCGTTGTTACCTTTGATAAAAATACAAACTCAAGATTAAAAAAAAAACCTAAGAAAGGTGAGAAAGAGGCAAATAAAATAATTGCTAGAAAAAAATGATAATTCAATTAACCTGCAAAATAATAAAGTGACCTATACTGTATGTAAAGAAATATTTTAGGCAATGTTGATGCCATCCAATTTCATCGGCAGGAAAGAGGACATCTGGTCATGAACCCACAGATCTTGCTCTCCAATGGTGTCTGGAGATGACTTGAGAGCAGGGCCATCTCTGAAGCCTCTATATTTGTATAGTATTGTGGGAATCTGAAAATCAGCTAAACTTACATTTCAGCCTCAGGGAGAAGATGATTTATTTTTTTGGAAAAGGGGAAGTTGCTCATTGAAAGGCAAGTTGCAGGTGTTCTTCCCTTGTCTAGTTTTTTGGAGAGGGTTACCTATGCTTAAAGGGACTCTGTCACTGCAAAATCGCATTGTTTAGGTTATTCTTAAAGGGATATGGAAGATTACATGTTTTTAATATTTAAATATATAAAATATCATGTTAGGAGCAAGTGAATGCATCTAAACAGTCCCAATTAACCAATCACGCATTGTCTCTCAGCAGCATTTCAAAACAGACTGTAATTGGCTAGTACATCCAGTACCAATATAAACACTGTGTGAATGAGCTACTAGGGACAAACCTTTATAAGGACTATTTGGAAGCTTTCCGTGCGTAAAAACAACTTTTAATAAAATATTATTATTATTCATATCTAATATATATTCCATTTTTATATGTAAACAAACAAGTAGTTTATGTTAATATTAAAAACAGGGAGCCTTCCATATCCCTTTAGTGAGTATAACAACTGGCTATGTGTTGTGTTATACATTTTATTTTTAACGTGAAGCAATCCTGTGAACTTCCATGTTGTTGTTGCTGCATTTATATACAAATGAGCGACTCAAGCATTTTGTTTAGCTACTTTAATGTGATAATTAGGATTACAGTTTGCTTGTCTGTCTCTGTAGTGGCCAAAATAAAGACCTACAATGTTTTCTGGCTATTAGACCCCTCTCCCACCATTATCAAGCACACTAAGCTGCACATTAGCATACCGAGCCGCACATTAGCACACAGGAGCCGCAATATCAATTCTAAGGGTTACTAGGAGGGTAATGTAAGGTTACTAGAGGAGTCAAAATTTTGCGCAACGGAATATGTTGGTGCATTACAAATAAATGATAATAAAAAATATAGTGCTCTCACCTGCTTCATGCAATAAATACATTTATCAGTAAAGTGACTAATGTTATTCAAGAGCAGGCTTGCTTCTTTAGGGTTCACACAAAAATTTGCAACTATCAAATAAGTAAATTACAGGCATGATCAAGACTGTAAAGTATTGTATTTTTATATACTTGTTTTAAACAATATGAATGACATCAGAAAGGAGTTTGCAATAAGACGTTTTTATTGTTGTGGGAAGAGAGTGATCAAAGCAAAGAATTGACTATATTATTGTAACTTTTTTTGTGTCTGTATTAATGAAGGTTGATTAAACAAGTTTGGTAAAAAATATAATTAATATCATTAGCCGTGCTGGGAATATCAACAAAATAAATGTACTTAACCAATTCTGATTTATAATTCTTTTTTTAAAACCTCTAAATGACAAGTATGTAAGATATATATCAATATAACTCATTTTTCCAAGCACTCTTCAAATGCATTTATACAGCCTCAGGGAAGAAACCTTCAAGCACATTTCTGGTAAGTTGAATTCTGCATAGCAGAATCCCAAGGGGCCTTAAGAAAACATATTTGTATTCCCAAGTGCAGGTGTGCAATAAACCAAGGAAGAGGGAGGTAAAGTGGTCTGTACAACATCAAACAGGGTCTAAGTGGTTAAGGCTCAAGTCTAACCCACAAACTTGTGTATTCAAGACCAGTATTTTAACCACTATACCCCCTCATCTAAACATTAAAACCCAGTATCAGACGTAATGTAACAAGTGTATACTATAATAACTATCATTAAGATTCATATAGAAAGCAGCAATATTTTGTGTAATACTGTACCAAGAAATAGCACCGCTTTGTAATGCCTAATCCTATCACTTTCCACAAAGAGTTTGGCAGAATACAAGAAGAAAAGAAAAGAACACAAGAGATCAAAAAACGTCCTAGACATAATGGGATCTGGTGAAATTAGAAACAACTAAAATAAAGATGAAGATTAAAGACGCCAGAAATATTCTGAAATGGAAATCTCCGCTGATGATTTTCCATCTATATAAATTCATAATGAAAATGAGCTTAGAGACGTGCAGAATCCATCACTTGTATGAAGGCCTTAAAGACGAGTGTATGCTTTGTCACGCAGGGATCAATCCCAAAGTTGTAGTTTTAAGTAAGATTCAACGAACATTACATCATTTTAATAAGGAAAAGGAAAGTCAAGAGAATAGGCCAATGCATGTTAGTTTATAAAATATATTTAGACACTTTATATTTATAAAACAAGCATTTAAGACTGGTACCAATGAAAGCTTTCATTTAAAAGAAATACGTCTGCAACTGAATGTTTTTATCTTTGAGGAAAGCACTATGCACACTAGATTCTAAGCTCAAATACAGAGATCTCCATTCTTTGCAATGTGATGATATTGTTTTTGTGTGTTGGCGTCGTTCAGTTGTGTCCAACTCTCCATGACCTCATGCTGATCCACTTGGTATTCATGGCAGAGGTACTGGAGAGGGTTGCCAGTTCCTTCTCCAGTGGGACACAATATACAGCTCCTGGCATTCCTAGGTGGTCTCCCATCCAAGTACTGACCAGGCTTAGGCATGGCTTCAGGGTGGTGTGACCTCTTGGTTCCCTGACTGGAATCAAACCTAGGTTGCAGTGGTGAAAGCACTGAATCCCAACCACTGGACCACCAGGGAACCCTAATATTGTTTTTACCTTTAACTTAACCCATGTACAGAGCTACTGAATATGCTGGCGCGTTACAAATAAACAGATATAATAATAAGCTAAACCATATATTGCTTTTGCTCTTTGGGCCTATGAATCAGCCTAAATGAACCTACCCCAATCTCTGCATGTTTTCTACTGATGTTTAAAAATATTCTCTGGATGCAAAAAATTTGATATCTAATAATGTTTTCAGTGCCTCCCTGGAAGTCTGTTGTTTACCAGAATCCCCAATTAATGCCAAGGAAGGACACTGCAGTGCATGCCGATGTTAAACTGCATTTTTATAATGGCTTTAACATCATTTCTGTGCCAAAAATCACTTGGCACGCTTAGCTTTAAAACATACAGCCAGATATGCTCACTTAGTTATTGTAACAAATTGTTCATGATCCCTAGTTTCTCTTCCGCAGTAAAATCTGTATATTACAGAAATAAACTTAAAGTGGGTCATTTACAAGAATATTCATAGCATAGATTAAACAGGCCATGTGGTTACAATATAAATAGGCCCCTCACTCTTTTTCCGGGACACTGGCCTTCAGATAAAAGAGGTAAAGAATGTAAAATATACTCCAGATGTGAATCGTATCAGTGTGTTTACATTTGGTGAATACGCACATTTAAAAGATATAATGCAGTTTAAAGCTTAATAATTGGCCATGGATCACAGAAATGATATACGTTTATAAGCATGGACATGGCACTCTGCTTTTAATTGCTTACCAATAGCTTCATTATCTGCAAACTAGCACGGTGCACCACTTAGTAGTCATTTCTAAACTTGGGTCTTCTTTTGGGTCTTGGTTTGCCAATAAACTGCATTATATATTGCATCCATGTCTTTCTCTAACTCATTTAAATCACCTCTTCCCACTGAGAAATTGTTCTAGAGTATAATTATACTTAATCTGCATATTTTGTTTTTTTAAGCCCCCATCACCAATAACAGTAGTACACGGTTACTATCCTGCAGCATGCTCAGCAAGAGATAGATTTTTAATTAAGCATCCATTGTTTGCATTTATATGTAGTCTTGGCCATCTATTTGTTTGTGTTTTTTGTGTGTTGTTCAGTGGTTTCCAACTCTCCGCGACCTCATGGACCGTAACACACCATGCACATCTTTATGGTCATGCTGATCCACTTGGTATTCATGGCAGAGCTACTGGAGTGGGTAGCCAGTTCATTCTCCAGTGGGCAACAGCATACAGCTCCTGGTACTAGGTGGTCTCCCATCCAAGTATTGACCAGGACCAACCCTGCTCGGCTTCAGGGTGGTGTGAACTCTTGATTCCTGAATCAAACCCAGAATACAGTGGTGAAAGCAGTGAATCTTAACCACTGGACCACCAGGGAACCATTTACCCATCTGTTACTCCTCAACTTCAAAGGCTAATTCTAATTGAAGGGCAGATAAGCAACATCAATTGTCTGTGGTATAAAATAGTAATTGGCTCAATCTCCAAGTTCCCTACCCACTTGACAGATACTCACACATAGTGGGCGTATTAGACCATCTTAATGGAGATGGCCATGGGAGCATACAGTTGCGCAAATACATAATACATAAAGGGTGTTTTTAGATAAATCATTTTTTTTATCAATTCTGGCTTTTTAAAATAGCATAATAAAAATACTGGACTAATGAGTACATTTAAAGGACACTCAAGTATCATATTCACAATATGATCCATGAAGAAATAAACATGATACTGGGCAAACAAATTTTTTAGAAGACAAAAAATGTACCTTTAATTTATTAACTGTAATGTGCAATATACTATGCAGGAAGTTGCCATTGCATTTTCTTATCTGATTTGGCAGTTGGGAAGAGATGCTGATCCTCTTAACTGATGTTTAAATCTAATCAAAATGTAACCTTAAACAGTATCAAAGCCCATTCCCACTGTGAGGTAGATAAACAACGCAATGGCATCCCATATGAAGCATAATTGCATATTATAGTTAATAACTTAAAGGCTCAATTTTTTACTTTCTAAAAACATTTTTCACATTAACGAGATGGATTCTTCTAAAGAGCCCTAATTACAGGCAGGTCACTATAAATTATATTTTAAATCCAAGTTCTCTTTTATCCTAGGCTGTTGTAGTGGCGTGCTTTTCATTACCTATGAGTAATACAGTTAGTTATTATATATATATATATATATATATATATATATATATATATATATATATATAGCTATACTTCTTGACAAAATGCTTAACATGTGGCTGTTTGATCAAGTGAGCCCTCCATTTTCTGCATTTTCTATTTTTCCTTGTTCTTTTCCCCTTTATAGCGCTACGGAATATGTTGGCGCTTTACAAATACAAGTAATAATAATAATTATAATAATAATAATATTAATAAGTGAGCACAATATAGAACATATTCTAATTACAGAGCACCTATGTGGAACATTTAACCGGTCTGTAGCCGATTTACCAGGATTTTAGTTTGTGCTTTCCACTTTTCAAGTTTACTTTTATGCATGATTCATAAACAGCATTATGGGGAAATTAAGTCATTTTTCACTGCAGAGCATCAAAGTTAGTCTACCAATTAGGCAAAATTATGTGTTTCCTGATAATCTCTAAAGATTGTGCTGATAGAGAAAAACAAATGGTATAAACATTATTAAATTGTCAAATTTTCTTTAACAATGCATTAAAGTATTGAGTCCTTTGATTTTATCACACCTTTCCTAAATTACAAATATATAAGTTGCATCTAGCATAATGAATACTCAATTATACAGAGTTAAGAATTATTACTATTTTAATTCTCCTTTGTTCACCTCTAGGCGATTGCCATGTTGGCATCTCTCCCTCCTCCAATCCCTCAAAGTATGTTACTGTTAGAGGTGGGCAGGAAGCAATTCTCCATATTGCATCTTATATTGCAGACAGCACTACTAATACCTTCCTTATAGGTCCATGTGGTCAGGTAGTGCAACTTCTGCTGCTGGAACCATGAACATGTGGCCAGTAATAATTAGTAATAATTCATAACTTGAATTATTGAACTAATACTGTAGATCCTTAATTACTTGTTATGGTTGCAGTGTACCTTTAACAATAAATCAGCAACCTGTTCATATAAGATACAAGTGCATTTATTTAATAGTGGTACTTAATGGTCACTGATAATTATATATATGTAATTATCAGTGACCATTAAGTACCACTATCATATTTTTATAGTATAAATAAATCATTGATAGTTGGCATGCTGGCAGAAGGCACACTTACACATACTTCCTCATTATTAGTGTATACATGGAAATTACGCAAAAAACTATTGTTAATAGGTATGACAGTTAATTTATAACTGTATACAAAGTTACAAACATAGATGGGGCATGGTTTCATGTAATTTATGATTACAATATTTTCAAACTCAATTGTCCCACCCTTCCACTCAAAATGACATAACATTCAACTTCAGTAATCTTTATTTATATGTGTATTTCTCATTTCTGCACTGATTCTAACCTTGGATGTATCATTCTAATTCCTTTTCATTTACAATAAAAATAAGTTTACTTATACAATGAATATCTAAAGTGAAACTCATCTCACATATTTCAATATACATTGGTTTCCATGGCGACAGAATAACCAGGGGTTTCTAATATTCAGCCTTATTAAATTGCAATTCGGCCAATTGAATAGGGCTCTATATAAGCACATGGCATATTTTTTTTACAGAAGTTTTCAGTTAGTGAACTTCTATCTAAAAGCAAGGTCTTCACTAACTAAAAACTTCTGTAAAAATATATGCTCTGTGCTTATATAGAGCCCCATTCAATTGGCCGAATCGCAATTTAATAAGGCTGATAGTAGGTGGTCCAGCTATATAAAGACACAGATTCTGCGTAGGAACATGCCAAGATCAACTATGCTATCGAAGTTTTGCATTTATCTGTTTTAAAGGGACACCATATTTATTTAAAGGAAATTTAAAAAAAATCAAAATTGGTATAAGGCACCTCCCTTTTATTCCTATAGTTAGTAAAAAAAAAAAAACTCTATAAGACTATGTGAAAGTTTTGTGGAACTGAGAGAAAAGCTATTTCTGAGAATAGTAAAAACCATTGGGATACATTAAATGGACAGTGAGGATTTTTTAAATCTGTAAATACATGTAAAATAATCAAAGATTCGGTATGGTTAAAACAAAAGTTGTAACCTCACTTCTCTTCTTCGCTACCTTGTCGTGGTAAAGGGGCTTGTGCACTTCAATGAAGCTGTGAGCTATACCATGTAGAGTCACCCAAGATGGGCAGGTCATAGCACAGAGATCAGACAAATTGCAGCACACTGGAGAAGGAACTGGCAACCCACTCCAGTATATTTGCCAAGAAAAGCTTTTGGAAAAGCACGCCCATAGGCATAACGATTGTACCTGGCATGCTGCAGTCCATAGGGTCATGATGAGTAGAACACGACTGAACAACAAAACAACAACCTCACTCTAAAAGCTGCCATAAACACAAAACAAGTTTAAATGCTTGTTTTTTCCCCACCAGTGGCATTTCTTCTTTCCAGGGAGAATCCAACAGTGCCACTCTCTGCCAGTCACATGGATTCATGAAGACAAATCATCCCAGGATATGCCTGCCATTGAGATGGATGGGATTGTCATGGGATTCTAGTTGAAAAGGAGAACTGGCAGAGGGTGGTACAAGCATTTGGATCACACTTCGGTGTTGGTTATTGGCGATTTGGTGTAACCTTACATCTTCCTAAAAGGGTTTTCCTTTCTGAACGTTACCATAGCAAACCTAAACTAAAAACCTAAAAAGGATTGTGGAATCCTGGCAACTATCCATTAAATTATGAGAGTATGATAAATCCAATTCCTCCAAAATCTAGCAAGGAAAGGAAAAGTACTACAAAACAGTCTTTAAACACCAAGAGTATGGTTATTTAGAGCAGTATTAAACCTTACTTCATAACAACAGTTTATAATTTAATACACAAATACAGAGAAACAGAAAAGTGGAATAAGAGCTTCACAGACTAAAAAGCAAATTAGATGGAATAAGCCACATGTGAGTGATACCCCACACTTCTGAGGATCATACGTCTAAAGGATTAAAAAGCGACTACTGAAGCTTATTATGTTTTAATGATAATAATTGCTATCATTCTTAATTATATAATTATAAAAAAAACTACTATATCTATGAACAATAGGACAAATCTGCACTGAAATAACGGTAATAAGCGGTCTTCTATTATCCTATTATAGAACATGACATCACAAAGACCATAAGTGTGACCTTTAAAGGAATATGTTACATTCATTTATTCTGGAAATCATTTATTTTTCTGTAGCTGATATGAAAATAATTAACCAACCAAATTATTCAGATGAGCATTATCCCATATTGGGAAATGCAGAGAACTTGAGGCATCCATTGCATTGAACACCATCACACAGGTGCCACAACTTAGGTGTAGTTAAATAATTACTTTTAATTTAATCATTAAAGAACCAAATGATCTCATACCTTTACATTAGCAGCTCCCAATACTTATTTTTTTCAGATTTGTAGCAAACTTAAAAACTTAGGCTGCATTAAATATGTAATATAATTATATAAAAAATAATTAGAATGACATATTCAAATTATTGGCATATACTTTTTGTTGGAAAAAAATAAGAACTTAATTAAAAAACACATCACATTACTTAATAATGACATTTTTCCAGATAATGAATACCATATTTGAGTTACTTTACTAAGTATATTATCACACAGGTTACAGATCTCTGTGTTAGACCTGACTGTACTCCACAGTGGGTATATTCCTAAATATTAAGGCATATATATAGATGTTTAGTGATAAAGTGGTCAGTGTTATTTGAGGGGCATATCAGGCTGTATGTATGTATATATGTGGCAGTACATAGAATGGTGGCACCATTAGTAAGATCCCATTGTCCTGCCCACTAGTACAACTTGCCACCCTGTGCCAATCACAGTGCCCCTGCCCCACTCCTAGTGCACTCACTGTGAGAGTCGCCCTTCTCCCGGGTCCCATCCACTCTTCCATCCGAGTTGATCCTCAGGAAGTAGCCCCCATTCTTGCAGTAGAGCCTCTTGGGGTCCTTGAAGTTCCCTGGGGGGAATGGGCTGGAGCCCCCATCATCGGGCCCAGTTGGCAGGGTTGTGATGCTCCCAGTTGCCATCCCCACTGAGGTCCAGCAGGTAGCAGTGGATCTGGATATCTAACTGTCTCCAAGCTGTCTATCCCTGCTCAGGGCCTCACTGCTCATTCAATTACTTGGAGCTGAAACTAGGGCCAACTTTCCCTGCTTAGGTATTCTCCTCCACTGCTCCTCTCACGGATCTCTGCCCTCACTAACTGCAGCCTTGTTGGTGCATCCTGTAGATATAGGAAGCCTACCTAGACTTGTTGCAGTCACTTGTCTCAGGGGACCCCCGCATTGTATTCCTCTTTTCGTATCCCCTCCCACCTCCTCAGCACTTGTGGGAATCCGTCATCTTGTCCTAGGGTACAGAAGCATGTCTTCCCATGCACAGTGATGGGTGCCTGGCTTATATGGAGAGGTGGCTGCTGCTGGATCCGTGGGCACTAGGCAGGCTGCTCTGCATCCTGATCCAGCCCTCTGCCATCAGGACTTGTTATGTCAGAATAGTTATTTATTTATATAGGTACAGCCCTCCCCACTGCTGGGCTGTGCAGCCACTCTGTGCTAAGGGCAACCAAAGCTCCTCACTGGGAGCTGCTACTAAACCAGCACATATTTTCCCAGCTCTTCAAGTGTAGGAAGCAAATGCTAAATGAGCACAGTGCCAGAAACTGAATGCACTGCAAGAAAGGAGCATAGTGTGTCTGGGTCTTTTCTTAGACAGACTCTGCCAGTCACCTCTCAGCACTCAGCTCCCTCCCCCTGATCTGAATTACTTTGGAGGGCAATCAAGGGAGGAGGGAATTATAAGACTAAGGAGCTGGGGGGGTTGCTGCGGGAGCCTGCCACTATTACAGAACTAATTCTAAAAACCACTTTACCCTGAAAGACATAACAGTGCTGAGTATGAAGACATCTAAAGAAACACACAATGTCCCCTTGTATTGTATTCCTGCTTCAGGGGTCTGATGAATGGACATGATGTAGCTGGTTGTTATTTAAAAGAACAACTTATTATTTACACTTATTTTTCACAGGAACATATGAGAGCTGGGTAAAGGGAAGCCTACTAATGTAATACAGTGCAAATTACATCCATATTGTATTTGTATTACAAGAAGGACAAGGTGATGCAAGGCTCTGAAACGACTATATTTGCTTCCAGTCCAACTCTAATACTATTTTAATATAATATCTTCTTACTTTTTCAATGGCAGTATGACATACCAGAGAAATATGTGACACCATTAAAGTAACATAAAACATGGCGGAGTGGGAATATTTATTCTAAAATAGATTATGAACAGTGGTGTATTTATGCATACGCTGACTAGGCCCAGAGGAAGCAGGCAATCATCTGGAACTGATCTATTCCAGTCCATATCTAAAGGATAGCAAGCAAAAAATACACATCTGGGGATGAAAGAAGAAGCAGGGGAATGTAAAAAAGAAGAATGGAGAGAAAAGAGGAACAGGAAGTGGAGAACAAGCTAAAGCTAGAAACATTTGTATGTTATATGCTGCCCTGGGCTTACTGGGAGCCTATCTAAGTGAAACCATTACACCATATAAACTAAATATATCTTAGAATATTATACATTATTCATATTCACATTATACCTGTTATAGTAAATGGTTACCTTTTACCATGTTAACAGTAACAATGATAGAGGGCTATACATTTTTAAGTTTTATTGAATCATATGAAGAAAAGATGATGTTTAGTCATTCAGTCTAGTGACTAGTCCAACTCTCCATGACCCTATAAACCACAGCACGCCAGGCACATCTTGTGTCCAGTTGTGCCAATCTATAAGGTTTTCATGGCAGAGATACTGGGGTGGGTTGCCAGTTCCTTCTCCAATGGACCTCAATTTGTCAGACCTCTCTGCTATGACCTGCCCATCTTGGGTGCCCCTACATGGTATAGCTAACAGCTTCATTGAAGTACACAAGCCCCTTCACCACTACAAAGTAGCAATCCAAAAGGTGATTTTGTATAAAGGGAAACTGCCACAACTCATTAAATGGACTGTGTCACCCCCAAAAAGAAATGTATTTACATTTTAAATGCATTAAAACCTGGCTATACATTGTACTAGCAGTTTTTTTATACAGTAAGCCATTTCTGAAATATTTAGAATTATTTTTGCGGCCTCTAGATGCTAAAGTGCGACTCAGTATGCTTTATAGGGGTGGGATAGGGGTCTACAATTCACTATTTAGGGGTGGTTTATTATGACTTTTACTTTTATAATATCTTTTCATTGTTTTTGTTCTTTGTCATTTATATATTTGTCCTTATTATATATTCATGTATTAAAACACTTGTGCTACTAACAGCATCTGCCTCTCTTTTTATATTTCTGTAAAATATATGAAATACCAGGAAAAACTAACTTGTGTGTATATATATTTATAACAGTCCTCAAGTATTTCATATGAGATAAATAACCCTATATTTTGTGTTGTTCTGTAAAGCTTATACACCACAAATTGTGACATTATAGGCATCTTGAGGAAATATTTTCATGCAATACCATGGGAAGTGGAGTTATTTATGACCTTGAGATAAATGAATAAACACCACATTAAATTAAATTTAAAGAAAAATGCAAAAAAAATAAACTTCAAATAGTGATAATACATAGGAAACAAACAGTAGTCCAATATGAAAATTAGAACAACCAGTAGTGAGTGACACATAGTCTAAATAAATGAAAATGGACACATTTGAGTATATTTAAGTGGAAAATGCAATTACTCTGGCGTCCATCAGTTTGAGAGACATCCCATTAATAGGGCTATAATAGGAACCTTGCTGTAGCAGATGCATGACAACTTTTTTCCTGTTCAGTAATTGACCATTTAGAGAAAAAAGAAACAAAACACGGAGATGAAATGTCACTTAGGTACAGAAAATCAGTCAGATTTAAAGAATAAATAAACATTTCTTAAAATAATAACGAAGTGCCCCTTCCGCACGCCTTTTTGATGAAATTAAACTGAGCAGTAAAAAGCGGTAAGAAAACAAAAAGGGAACACTGGCTCTTCTGTCCTATGTCTTACTCCAAATTGTGTTGGAGATTTAAGGCACTTCTGGAAAGTAAAGGTCAATATATTGTATCTCAATATATTGAAAGTGGGATTTGCCAAACTCATGCATTGCATTCAAATAATAAATAAATGAATCATGGGACAGAATGTAAACCACAAGAGAACGGTGTCACAGATGTCAAGAGAGTGAAGAATTTGAATAGAGGATAGTTGTATGAAAGGCAGCAGAGAGATCCAGAAGAATTACAAGAGAAATGACCTTTTGACTTGGCAGTGAGAAGGTTATTAGTGACTTTTGTGAGAGATGTCTTTGTAGAGGGTTGGAGTCAGAAACCAGAGAGGAAGTTGGAGGAAAGGAATTGGGTTAGGTGGTTGTAGATGAGACACTCAAGCAGTTTTGAAGCCAGGGGAAGTAGAGATATAGGGCGATCGATGCAGAAGCTGGGTCAGATGAGAGTTTCTTAAGGATGGGTGTAAATATGTAATGTTTTAGATATGATGATATGATGGAAACTTGCCAGTGTTTAGGGAGATGTTTATAAATTGGGATAAGTGTGGTAGAGATGGAAGGAATTAGCTGTGATCGAAGATGATCAAGTGGGCAATTTGTAAGGTGAGAGGTTGATAGAAGACCCGAGACTCCGCTACAGCACTAAAGGAGCCCTTACATAGTTACATAGTAATTGAGGTTGAAAAAAGACTTTCAGTCCATCAAGTTCAACCTTTTAAGATCTCCTCTGATCTGCAATATGTGGATTAGTTATTAATTAATTAGTTGGTAATTAATTATTAATAGTATAGTATTTGAGGATGAATAAAGAGTTAGTCCATCAAGTTTAACCTTTTTAGATCTATCTTGATATTTTTAATATGTGGACTATTTGTAGTTAGGTGATTGGGGACGGGCATATGCTGGGTATTATTTGATAGTAACAATGAAAAGTAGTGTTGTTTGGCAAGACTGAGGGCAGAGAAGTAAGATCACAGACTTGTGATGGATGAAATCTGCTGAAGTGCAAGACTTCCTTCATAGTCATTCAGCAGTGCAGGAGCCCCTTTGGAGATAGCATGTTTTTATAGTGTTCAATGGTTGTGGACAAGAGTAAGAGGATCAGGCTGTAGTTGTGGGAGCAAGAGTGTCAAGAATTGAAGATAATATGTAGTTATACGGTGAGGTAGCAATATCAGGGTAGGCGATGTTGGTGAGGGGGCTGAGCAGGGATTGTAGCACACTGGAAAATTCGTTGAGTTTTCTATAGGTCCTTTTGGATGGTATTGATGAAAGGCAATGAGTAAAAGGTGTGGTGAGGTTGCAGGTTAAGAAGAAGAGATGGGAATGGGACTTGCAAAAGCGCTTTTGCTTTTGAGTTTTAAAAGGAGGGAGGAGATAGTGACTGAAAGAGCTTGTGGAAACACAGAAGCGGAGAGGCAAGAAGACAAGGAGAAATGGTTATATCATTAAGAGACACAATGTCGAGAAGCTGAGGAGAAGAGGCAGAGAAGAACAGAAATGTGTGCTGAAATCTTTGCAAGGGCAGCAAAAAGGAAAGATAAAATGTAAAATAAAAATGTCCTTTCCTGTATTGCTTATTTTAGGTATGATTATGTGTTCAATTCCTATTCAATCCTGTTAAATTCCGTAACATTTCAATCATTACATTTTAGGATGTTCCCTTAAGATATGTGAATACAAGTAACTTGCACTTCACAAATTACGGTATCATAGAATGTTATCTTGTTGTGTGTGCTGTCTCTCTCTCTGTGTTGTCTTTCTCTCTGTTATGGGGCAGATATGCTCTCTCTCTCGGTGCTGTCTCTCTTGGGGCTGTGTCTCTCTCTACATGAGGTTTATAATGTGCTGTTATGCTGCTTGCTGTGGTGTTTGGAGTGTGGCGGCCCTTGCTATGTTGTGAGACTGGTTCTCTCTCACTTTTTGCTGTCTATCTCTCTCTTTTCTGTCTGTCTCTTTCCCTGTTATGCTGCTTGCTATGGTATGTCTGTCTATCTCTCTGTGTGCCATCTCTCTCTCTCTGTGCTGTCTCTCTCTCAGTGTGCTCTCTCTCTGTGCATTGCCTCTCTGTGTCCTGTCTGTCTCTCACTCTATGCTGTCTCTCTTTTTGTTCTCTCTCTCTCTCTCTGTGTGCTGTCTCTTTCTTTGCCGTCGGTCTCTCTGCTTTCTTTCTCTTTCCTGTCATTCTCTCTCTCTCTCTTTGTTGTCTGTCTCTCTCATTGTGCTGTCTGTGTGCTGTTTGTCAGTGTGACGTCAGTCTGTGTGCTGTCTGTTTATCTCTCTCTTTACTGTCTATCTCTCTCTCTGCTGTCTGTCTTAAGTCTGTCTCTTTTTGCTATCTCTCTCTGTGCTGTGTCTCTCTCTGTGTTGTCTGTCTCTCTCTTTGCTGTCTCTGCCCTGTCTCTCTCTCTGTGTGTGTGCTGTCTCTTTCTTTCTGTGCTCTCTCTCTCTTTGTTGTCTGTCTCTCTCTTTACTGCTATGTGGCTCCAGGTACAATATGTACTGCAGCAATCCTGATCAAGCGTGCACTGAGCACGCTCACGCAAGCTTGTGACATCTTGCGCTATACCACATGACCACGCTCATCCATACTCACTCTTCTACATACACACAAACACATGCACTCTAACACTTACAATCTCACCCGTGCCCACTCTCATTAATTTGTGTACATTCTCGCACAAGCACTCACACCTTCTCATGTATTCAAGCTTTTTCTATTTCAGAACGTCTTTCGAATTATACTGTTGCAGCCTCATGTTCTACTTACAGAAAGGTTATAGGACAAAGGGGCATAGCACAAGGGGCTAACCATGAGTAGAACTCAACATTTAAATTGTTTTGTTTACCTGTCATTTTAATGATAATGAAGTATTCTAGTATAAAAAATATTAATATTCAGCATTCTGAGATAACAGGAATACTGAATTGAAAATCTTCTTTGCAAGAATTGCACAGAAAAAAACTATTAAATCAAATAGAATACAGTATGAATATACATCTAATAACTAAAAAAAATAACAAATAATGCTTAAACATGTACAAAAAATATTCACACACATGGGTGTAGGAGCCCAAAAAAATCTGGGAGGGATAATACAACTCTACTCCCAGGGCAGAAAACAAGGGCAGATCTAGCGCTGGTGCACCCAGTGCAATGCACCAGGACCCTGCTCTGGGGTCCCCATTGCTACAATGCCCCTCAAAAATGTTTTTTTTTTTATTCCTTTGTTTAAATTCATAATGCCCCTGCCACCCCAATAAAATAAAATAAAATAAATATATATAATATATAACTATATGCCAACTTTTTATGTTTAAATTATGGGTCAAAGCTTTCATGGGAGAGACGTACTGTTCAATACGCATGATTAAGTTTAATTTTTTTAAAATGTTTAATGCTTTCTTGTGTCCCCTAATCAGTTCCTATGCTCCTGTTTGCACAATAGATTGGCCAGACCTAGCAAAATATACAACTCTAAAGGGATTCACTTAAGAGAACTAGAGAGGTCCCCTGCAAACAGACTGCACTTTATATGACCTACAATATCGTGGTGACAGGAAACATGAGTGTAGTGTATAAAATTACGTGCTGTGGTTTATTTACTGAAACATGGTAAGTCCTTTTGTCTTATCTTCTGCATTTCATGTGACTTTCAACTAATCCTGGGAATACCCAGATCATGAAGCTAATTGCAGTATAATTCCAGTGCAGTAATAAACACCATTTATGTACTCTCACAAATAGGTTGACTGAGGACCATTGGCAAGTTACCATTGCAGGTGAAAAGCTTATCAAACATGTTCTCACTAGAAATTCTCATGGGCTTAATGGAGAATTTAGAAAATCTGGTTATAAACTTTTCTTCTACTATAGAATCTAGTTCTTTGTAGACTGTGCTGTAATATTGGGTCTAAATAGGCCAAGAAAGCTCAAACAGGAGGAGGTGCATTTGAAGAGACAGAAGCACAATAGAGATGACTAGGCTTCGCAAAGTTCTTTATGAGGAAGAATACAGCTGTATTCAGTCACTTTGATAGCCATGCTAGGGACTGCCAAGAAGTTGAAAGCAGTTGAATAGCCCCATGAGTCCATTCACTATTGGTGGAATCAGCATCACCAGTGAGAGAATAAAAATGCTTCACAATATAAGATGAAGGGAGGCTTGCAAGGAGAAATTATTGGAAAAGAGAAATATGATACTGGGTTTTAGAAAAGAGAAAAATTCTGAGCAATCTTAGAAGATGAGTATACTGATTATAAGTAAACCGCAATAGAATTGTAAGTCAAGGAATGGTGTTTGGCACACAAATTAAGTGTTTTGGTTGTGTGAGTAGTTTTTGCGCTGATTGCGAGCCTCGTGGTGAGTGCCTTTGGCGCTCATCGTGTGGCTGGCAATGAGCACCTTCACCGTTTATTGCGATTGTGTATTGTGGTGTTTTTTAAAGTGTTGTATATATGTATGTTTTAATGCTAATTAATTACTAAATAAATGAAATTAATATAACTTACCTATTTGTAATTAATATATGCAGCAAGCAATGTGCTCAAGAGCTAACAATCTGTTTTGATGTTCCTGCAGCATACAATGTAGATTTGCACTGTTGTTGAGTTGATGTGTGTCAGCAATGTGTGCAGTGTGTAGTGTGAATAGGCTGCGTGTGCGAGGGGAAGCCGTTAGTGTAGCTGTGTGCTTCCGCATTGTGTAAGTTAGTGTTGTAAAATGGCGGAGAATGTGTATGTGGTACGCAAGTCTGGATGATTTAGCGTCCTTGGTAATAGTGTATTTTGTACCCCGTACGGCTTTTTGTAAAAGTGGTATGTGCTTGGTGGTGTTTTGCGGCTTTAGGGGTTGTGTAGCCTCGTTTTCGTTTCATTTTTTCTCACGCTTAGGGGATTTTCGAGTGTGTAAACGGTGAAAATTAGAGTTCAATTGACGTGTAAGATGACTTGCAGACGTCCTGGGTGTCTCCCTTTGCTGTGTGTGATGTTTGTATGTGATTTCTGTTTGTATTTAGTGGTTTTTTCGGTGTGCGCGGTTCAGCCATTCAGTTCGTATTTTTTGCAGCTCGTATTTTGTTTTATGCAAGTCGTGGTTTCCTTTTGTAAGTGTTACGGGTCTGATTTTTTTAGTGACATTTTTTTAAAGTGCTACGGGTCTCGGAGCGTGAATTCTGAATTTGAGTGTTGTGTTCATGTGTAGTCCCACGGGTCGTAGGAATTATGGCAAAGTGCAACGGGGTTGTAGGGATAAGCACCTATGGCGCTCATCTCCACCAGCGCAAGGAGCGCCTTCGGCGCTCCTTGACTGGACGCAACTGCGGCCCTCGCTTTGCGAGGTCCGCGGTTTCCCCGTTGCGTTACCAACGGGTTTTGCCAAGCCCGCCTGCTGGCAACTATATATGTGATGGATCAGAGTAGGGGAAATAAAGGGTGAAAATTGAAGAGAAAGAAGTAGAGGCTCCACAATGAGTGCCAAAGATGCTCATTGCGAGTCTGCGAGTCTGGCATTGTGTGGCCAGCCTTCATATTTTATTGCTGTCATTTTTTTTTTTTTTTTTATAATTTTTTATTGCAGGAATACAAAGTGCAAACAGTTGTACAATATTGAGCGTAATAAAACAATACCCCAACATCAATTGTGAAATCTCATCCTTGTATCCTGCCTCCTCCTTTTTTCCGTATTTACCTCCGTGCTATTATCGGTGAACCAATGTATAGAATTATAATGGACCTTTCTTGATTATGTAAACATGTATCCCTAAACTTATCCGTTACCTATACTATTCTTTGGTTATTAAGTTGTTATCTTCTAATACCTTTAAAAAAAAAAAAAAAAAAAGCCCTAATTTTATCCACTGGCTAACTCATTTACCTCTAGAGGGATATAATATGATTATCTGCGTTTGTTAGTCTTTCAGTATCTTCCTTCCATTCAATTCCCCCCGTTATCTTTTCTTATATATTCAGGAAGAGTTGCTTACAAACTTTTACAAATGTTAACCTAACTAATTAAACTAAAACATTCTGACACATCTATGTCAAGCCTTCCTCTTTGGAAAACATTTCTCTATCTCGATCTCGTTATTGATCCAACCTAACATACCTGTCTGTCTTCTTCCATATTGGTGCAAACCCTCTCCCGGTATCTTCTCTCCGGCCCCCAGCCCCCTCTGTATCCTGTCAATAAGGTGAGGGTGCCCTTCCCTCCTCCTCCCCCTTCATTGGAGTAGAGGGATTCTAATATCAGTGTATCCTATCCAGGGACCCCATATTTCTAAATACTTAGGGATTGAATCCGCCACTGAGTGGGAAATCCTTTCATTAACCGCTAAGTAGTGAATCTTAGCTCGAACTGCCCCTATCTCAAGTGTCTTTTTCCTCCAGTTCCTGGCAATATGTGATTTCGTTGCTAAAAAGATAAATTGTAGGAGTCTGTTGTGGGGGGCAGAAAGAGAGGCCACCGGAATCCCCAGTAGACTAGATTCTGGGGTAACTTCAATATGGTGTCCAAAGATACTATCCACTAAGTCACCCACTGCCGTCCACAACTGCTGAACCTTTGGGCAGCTCCACCAAGTATGGTGAAAGGAGCCCAGCTCTGAGCACCCCCTAAAGCATTTCGGACTTTCCGTCTTACTCCATTTAGCTAGTCGATCTGGGGTAATATACGCCCGATGAAGGACTTTAATTGATGTCTCTAATACACTATAGTTTAGTGACCCCCTCATGAGATTGGCCCAGGAAGTCTCCCACGTCTCAATCTCCCAGTTCTTGGCTATATCCTTTTCCCATTCCCTCATGTATTTTTCTTTGGCTAATGATTTTGGGGTATTGAAGACCTCGTATAATTCCCCTATCACTCCTCTTTTAAGGGGGGCTTTTTCACATATTCTAGAGAACCCATTCCGGGAGGGGACTCCTAAACTCCTAAGTAGTTTATCTACAAAGTATCTCAATCTGCAAAAGTTATAGTGCTCATAAAGGGGGATGTCATATTCGTCTCTCATAGTTTCGAATGTTAATACCCGACCATCTCTCATCCAGTTTCCCAATCTATCAAGTTTGTTATTCTTCCACCATTGCCGAGAGACCTGTGAGATACCTGCTGGAGCTAGTGGATGCGTAAGTATAGGCGTTAAGTGGGATATCCGGGGTAGGAGGTCTGCATGATTGAAGGCCCAGATAATATTAGCCGCGGAGTTCCTTATTATAGGATTGGCAGATTTCTTAATCTCTGTTGGGAGTGGGTGAATCCAGACCGCCGTGTCCCATGTATAGGGCATCATGTCTTGGCTTTCAACAAACATCCATGCCGGATGGGCTTCGGGTAAGTGGGCCTGGGGAATAAAAGCTAATTGAGCTGCTCGATAATAAAGTTTTAAATTGGGACATGCCAACCCCCCTCTGGATTTATGTTTGTACATGTTATTTCTCGCAATCCTGGAGGGACCCCCACCCCAGATAAAACGGAACACCCTGCTTTGGAAGTTTGAGAGGTCTTTCATATGCATCTGGATCGGTAGAGATCTAAATAAATATAGCAGTCTAGGTAAAATGTTCATTTTGACCGAACTAATCCTACCGAGCCAGGAGATGTTATATTTGCCCCATTTTATCATCTCCTCTTGGAGTAAACGGAACATTGGCCGGTAGTTAGCTTTATATAGATCTTGTACTTTAGCTGTCAACCAAATTCCTAGGTATTTAATCCCCTTCCCAGCCCATTTAAATTTAAACCTCCGTGTGAGGGAATCTTTCTCCGGGAGCGGTATATCTAGGGCCAAGGCTTCAGTTTTTTCTACATTAATTTTCAATCCTGAAAGCATCCCGAAGTGTTCAAGTTTTTGCATCAGGGGTGGTACCGACGTCGATGGCTCCGAAATGGAGCATAGTAAGTCGTCCGCAAATAGTGACACCTTGAAATGATGTGACCCCACTTGGATACCCTTTATCTCTGGGGAGGCTCTAATCCATTGGGCCAGGGGCTCGACTGCCAACGCAAATAGGAGTGGTGACAATGGGCACCCCTGTCTCGTCCCCCTCTGGATGCTGACCGCTGGCCTCCCCCCACCAGGGAGTCTTAAATTTGCCCTAGGATCTTTGTAATAAGTCCGAATTAGATTTAAAAACTTCCCTGAAAACCCGAATTTGTTTAGCGTAGCCATGAGAAAAGGCCATTCCAGGGAGTCAAAGGCCTTCTCTACATCCAGAGAGAGCAGGCAGGCCGGAGTGTTATTTAATTTAGAATGGTGGACTAAATTCAGAATTTTCCTGATATTGTCCCCTGCTTGTCGCCCTGGGATAAATCCCACCTGGTCTTTGTGAACCAAGGAGGGGAGAAACCCAGCTATCCTATCCGCCATGATTTTGGCCAGAAACTTTATGTCGCTGTTAAGGAGTGAAATTGGTCTGTAATTCTTGGCTTCTAACGGGTCCCTCCCCTCCTTGGGAAACAATACCAGGTCAGCTTTGTTGAGTTCTGGGGGGATTGGTCGTCCCTCCAGTATTGTATTGTATAATGTGGTCAAGTATGGGGCTAAAGTGCTGACAAATTTCTTATAATATGTGTTTGTAAAGCCATCTGGGCCTGGGGCTTTGCCTAATTTTGATTCTAGAATAACTTTGCTCACTTCCTCCTGGGAGATTGCTTTATTCAATGAAGTAACATTCTCCTCCGTTAGTTTAGGTAGATCCAGGGAGGATAAAAGTGATTGTGTTTCCCCCTGAGCTGGGGAGTTCGAGGCTTTATATAGCTTGCTATAATACGCCTGAAAGATGTCCTGAATTTTTGTGGGGTTGGAGGTCACTAGCCCTTGGGGCGATTTAATTTGGCAGATCCTAGATTGGTTTTGCTTTGATTTTAATTTATTGGCTAGGAAAGTGTCAGGCTTGTTTGCTTTGCTATAAAACTTGTGATGTGTGATTCTAAGCGCTCTCTCCGTTCTCTCTGACAGAATCATATCCAGTTCCGCTCTGGTTTTCTCAATCTGGGACCTATCCCCCATAGAATTATTTTGCTGCATTGCCCTTTCCAATCTCATTAATTCTTTATTTAATGCGTCCTCTCGGGCCCTGTTTTGCTTTTTATGTTCAGCAGATATCTTCATGCAGACCCCTCTAATATATGCTTTGTGGGCCACCCACACCCATCCTATTCCTACATCTCCTTTAGTATTTTCCCCAAAATATATCTCAAGTTCTTGCTGGATCTTATCTTTGGATTGAGGAAATGCTAGTAGCGTATCATTGATGCGCCATGTCGGGGGGGGGGGGGGGGGGGGGGGGAGTATGCTGTGCCAAAGTCTAGGGCAATTTTGACTATTGAGTGATCTGACCAGGTACACGGAATAATCTCTGCTTCCTTTGTCTGATCCAAGAGTGAAGCATCAATGATGATATAGTCAATTCTTGAGTATGAATTATGAGAGGCTGAGTAGAAAGAGTACTCCCTGTCCCTAGGATGAAGGTCCCTCCAGGAATCTACCAGGTTCAGGTTCGCTAGCTGTGTTTTAAGTTGTTTTAGCTTACTGGGGAAGTGGGGCCCCACTCTCCCCTTAGACCTGTCTAATCCGGGATCCAACGCTAAATTTAGGTCCCCTCCCAGAATAATTCTACCAAAGTCCCCTTTCTCCAGTACCATAAGTAGTTTCCGGACCGTGTTATAAGGGTTCGTAGGTGGGGCATATAGCGCAATTAAAGACACTGTCGAGTCAAGTATTTTCCCGGTCAGAATCAGGTAGTGACCCTCGGGATCTGATTTTTTACTCTGGAGTTTAAACAGAAAGTCCTTGTGTAAGAGAATTGCTACCCCCTCCCTCTTGGCTAACATACCCGTTGTATAGAAGTGTGGGTATTGTTTGTGGAGAAATTTAGGGGGTTTGTCACGCATGAAGTGTGTCTCCTGTAGAAAGATTACTGAGGGGCGATGCTCCCTATATGTAAGAAAGGCTTTACGCCGTTTATGAGGGGAGTTAAATCCCTTCACATTATGGGACAGTATCTTAAATTCGGGCCTAGCCATTTATCCTTGTCTGTCTGTGAGTGCTGTGCCTGGTGTATGACTTACATTTTTCCTGCTCAGGATGGGAAAGTTGTTTGAGGGCCAGAGAGCCGGAGACGAGAGGCCCCCTGGGATGACCAGGAGACGAGGTGCACCTGCATCTTGGAGAGACCTTGGGAGTACTAGGCAGAACAGAGATAGACCGTTTACATATAAGACATAATTCAGGGAAATGTACAGAAATACATGTGTCAACAGAAACAAAACATTTTCAACTTTTTTATCTAAACTAAAACTTTTTCCTTGCGCTCTAGCGCGCTTGGCGGGCATGAGAATCCTGTTCTCCTGCATATAGCCCTGGCGAGGAGGCAGACTAAATTTTAACTACTCAGCTTACACCCCGTTTAATAAAAAGGGAAAAACTCTCCGCCTCACCCCATGGGCCTATCACCCCTTGCATTGTGTAGCACAAAACATTCAATTCAGTGAATTAAGAGAAACCCAGTAGGCTTCCATCCTATATCACACTCCCCTCGGCTTCTAGTGTCCATTAGGCTTCTGAGGGAGGCAACTTATCTCTTAGCCAGTCCCCTCATCTCTTCTCTGGAGGGGGGATTTTCCCGGCCAATATCAACTTGAGCATCCCGGCCCAAGCCTGATGATGTAGGCCTGTCAGTTACACGGGTTGCCTTAGACCCCCTTCTCTCGCCGCTTGAGGTTGTGGGTTTCTTGCAGCTTTTTGTCTCTTTGAGGCAGGAACTACCGTCCATTGTCTAACTGGCCTATCTCGCTTCTCTTTTGGTTCCTGGCCCAGTGGGCGGGGGTTTTCACCCTCCTTCCATAAGTCCAGGGAGGAAAGGATTGTCTGGCATTCCTCCACATCTTGAGCGATAAACTTGTTTCCATTCACCGTAAATTGGATGTTGAAAGGAAAACCCCATCTGTAAGGAATTTTATGTTGTATAAGTACCTCCACAGCCGGTCTCATTTCCCTGCGTCTCGCTAGGGTGGCTGGTGAGAGATCTGCATAAATCTGGATGGTGGTGCCGTCAGGACCCTTGATTTGGTCTAGACCTCTGGCGTGAATGAGAATCTGATCTCTTGTGTGTTGTCTCAGAAAGCGGGCGATGATGTCTTTAGGCATGTTAGGATTTGGGGATGCTCCAAGTGCCCTATGTGCCCTTTCAATGCCGATTTCACCCTCCTGGGGGTCTGGAAGAATTGATTTTATTAAGTCTGAAAGATACGACTCAAGGTCAGTGATTGAGTTTGGGACGCCCCTGAATCTGACATTGTATCTTCTCGATCTATTTTCGAGGTCCTCCAGTTTGAGTTCAAGAGAGCATATTTTCATTGCATTTGTATCAATGTCTACTCGATCTTGTCTTTGGGAGTCTATGACCTGGTCCAGGGAAGATTCCAAAATACTTGTCCGCTGGCCCAATTCTTGGATTTCATGTTTTAGATCTTGAACTGCCAATGATAGTTGTGATTTTAGCATGTTCTCAAACCAAGTTTTGGAGTCATTGGATAAGTTTGCATCCATCATATTCCCTTTTTGGGAGCCCTCAGCATCCGATATATCTGAAGCCCCTGAGATTGATTCCGGGTGCGGGGATCTTCTAGCCGTAGTAGAGGGGAAATGTTCAGTTATCCGTCGGGTTCCCTCACCCTTTTTGGTTCTAACCATCATGACTTTTGCCCTTTGTATTGTAGATCAGGGCGGTGCGGGGCTTAGTTTAGGAATAAGCTTTCCAGTAGACCTGGTCTGTGCATTTGGGGGAGGAGGTCTAGATTAAGGTGAGTCCCGGCCCACTGGGTAGCAATGCTGCTGCAAGGATCTCTTACGTGCGCTTTAAGAGTTAGGAGGGGTGGTGGCCCATTTATAGGGGTGTTGGCCCTACATTTATCTCATCTTTTCCTTAGTGAGCAGGGTGTTTGCCAACTGGTTTAGTGTTAACATCCTCCAGGGTCCAGGCCCAGTCTGTGTCAGGCTAAATATTGCCTTAGATCTTCCAAGATAAACCTAGTATGTTAACCCCAATGTGACGTCGTGATATGGAATTAATTCAGTCCTTTGTACAACCGTTTCTCTCTAGTATATGGAGGAGCCGAGTGGGAGGACAGCAGTCAAAGTATGAAGATCTTTAGTCCCTTGGTGTTCTAGAGATTGGCAGGTTCAATTTAGTCTTGAAGGACAGAATGCCTGCAATGCTTTGAGGCTGCCACCGGGTGGGAGTAGAGTATTGTCAATTGAGACTGCCTATACAATGTGGTGAGTGACACTGCATATCTTTATATAACTGTTGATGAGTGGTATATAACGTAATATAATAAGGTGTCTGGTTAGTCCCAAACACCCCGATAGTGTCGGTGATAATAAAGTCACATTAGTAGTCCTGCAACATATAAATGCAAAGCCAGATAAATAGCACTCTTTGCCTTTGAAGTCCTGTGCAGTCCAAAGTGTATTTTAGTGTTCTGAGTCTCTGTAGACAGGTTAGCCTGGTGTGCTTAAACCCGGGATACTGGGGGGACCTGATGGGGGGACAGAAGGCACAATGTGGAGAGCTGTGGCCCCTTGATGTTCTAGATATTGGCAGGTTCAATACTATGTTGGTATACAATAAGCCTGTAGTGGTTGAAAGTTGCCACCGGGTGGGAGCAGAGTACAGACAATTGAGACTACTTATATAATGTTTTGGGTGAGATTGTAAATCCTCATGGTGCTGTTACAAAACGTTATATAACACAGTGTAGTAAGGTGCCTGGTTCAATCTCAAGCACCCCGGTGCTGTTGGTACCAATAAAATCACTTTAGGAGCACTGAAGCATATAGATGTGGAGCTAGATAATCTGCACTCTTTATCATTGCAGTCCTGTGCAGTTCAAAGTGTACTTTTAACGTTCTGAGTCTTAGTAGATAGGTTGGGCTGGGTTGCTTGGACCCAGGGTATGGGGAGAGCTTTAATGGGGATATGTGGGTAAGGGGCCCCGGGTTGCTTAATTTTTCTGGGGCTAATTTGCTTCTGATGCCCCCCTGGGTACCCCTTCCTTGGATCAGGGCTATCTTCTCCCCCCACAGCTCTATAGCCTCTCCCCTGTACCTGCTTATATATGTCCTCAGCAGTGCAGCGCCACACTCTCTCCCTCAAGGCTTCCAGGGGGAAAAGTTCAGCTGGATAGGGATTCCATGCAGGGGCCTCTTCCACTTTCCCCTTTTCTTGGAGCCCTCTGCTGCTCTGTGCCCCGTGTGGGATGTTTCAGTGAGGATGGAGCTGTGCACTCCCTTCTGTCGCCAGCTTAGGCTAGTCCCCCTGCTGTTTGTGCTCCAGCCCGGCTTCTCATTGCTGTCATTTTTGACAGGCAAGTCGCTAGTAATATTATAAGAATTAAAATTACAACTTCTAAGCAGTATTTGTGTGACCTGGAAAACACAGAGCTTCAGGACAGCTGAAAATCTCTGTGTTCTCCACTTTTTGAAAATGGTATTTTTATAAATACAAGTGAATTCAATAATTCTGCCTTTACTATGCTTAATTCTCTCTCTCACAAAATGCAATTTTGATGAAACTTATGAAAGGTAGCAGGCAACTGGCCACTGCAAAAACTTGTCAAGGATAGAACTGAATCATTACACCTAATATATATCAAACACCTGGCTAGATGAAAACTCAGCACACTTCATAAAAACTGCTGTACCACCACAGTACTCAGTTTGTCAATGCCCACTACAGGACATGAGGAGGAGTGACCATATGCTTCAAGACATCCTTGAACTTCAGAACTGTGAGCTCCATTTCATTTGGGCACGTGGGAGAGAGAAAACAGTGGGAGCTTTTTGTTGCTAGCTAGAGAGCCATCCTATGGCTCCATCCCTCAAACTAAGTACCAGGCACCAATGAGGATTTTCCTATTGTTCTCTGGCCCTAGCATGTACTCACAGCAGGTTCTTAGGAGACTCTAAGATGGAAACAAAGTTGTCTCCAAAGTAATGCTGCAGAACGGTACCCACTAAGTGAGCATACTGTTCTATGTTTTTACACACAGACGGGAATTATTCTATTTTTTAAAAACATATTTGAAACTTTATTGCATATTGTTCACAACGGCGATGGTTAAAAACAGACTTTAAAAAATCCAGGATTGGAAAAAGGGGGAGTTTTGAAAATTAGGCTGCTTGTATGACCACAATTGAATTAAGGTAAAGACCATAATCTCCATGCTGAGAGTCATACATATTCAACTGGAAAAGATGGGCAAATCACAGCCAATCTCCTCCCCAGGGCTCAACATCAGGGCACTCAGATACCTCAGAAACTGAGGAAGATCAAACAGACACCCACCTTAACATAGATCTGAGAGATCCATGGCCAGATCTGAGGAGTTGCTAAAGACTCCGTTATCACTGGCTGTTAAAGATCTTAAAAAAGAGATACAAGCATTAGGACAAAGAACCCTCACCATAGAAACTATTAGACAAAATTCCGGATACTCAAGCATGAGATGTATTAGATGTAATATCCAATCTGACAAAGACAACATTGCTTGAGTATAAACTAGAATACTTGTAGAATAGGTCTTGCAGGACCAACATTCGCTTTTGAGGGATCTCTAAACAAATCACTGACTTAATCCCTTATATTATGGCGGTCATAAAAATCATACTACCTGAATTAACGTGTAATGATCTAGAAGTGGAAAAAGCACATAGGGCACTTGGGGCCACCAACAACCCAAAACTTCCCAGAGATATGATTGCCTGCTTTCTCCGCCAGAAAACAAGGGATCAAATCCTAGCAGCTTCCAGGAAATTGGTGGCCCAGATGGCTACATCCTACAAATCTCTGCTGATTTGGCCTGTTGTGGGAAAAAAATAAATATATATATATTCACATATTTTTTTTTACCTAAACAGTACTCAGTCCATTGCAGGTCGTAAGGTAAGAAACAGTTAATTCTGCTTCTTAGTTAAATTCATTGTTTTTTCTTCTATAAGTATAAACAAGTCCTTCTTCCCATAATAAATTGTTCTCTGGAGACAGTCAACAATTACTTAGCCTAAACAATATGTATTTCAGAAGCCCACAAGGCCAACATTTGACCTATGCGCAGAGATAACAAGTAAGAGTTTTTTGCGCATCTAGTGTGACGTACCAGGCATGCTTTCAGTGCGTGATCTGCACATATTTTATATTTTATTGGATCACCTTATATAAATAATATTTTATTGGCTGTTGCTGGGATGTGTCATTTTATTAGAAGGGATGATGGATTATACCATGTTCATTACATAATTCACTATAAAAAGCTATGTTGTTTATATTTGTGACCAGTCAGTCAGTAGCAGCCATTTTGGATATTTTTTGTTGAGTTTTGTATAAATAAAATCTGATAATATTTGGTATCATGACTAGGTTTCAAAGTAAAATGTGTTTTTTGTTTTTTCTACAACAGGCCCCGTCTACTTTGATAAAGCGCAGAAACATGCGACCTGCTCTGGATGTACTGATACAGCACAAAATCCCCTACAAATTGGGTTTTCCCTTTTGCATATTGTTTCATCTCAATGGGACCAATTACTCGTCACAAATGCTATAAGAATGTTATAAGCATTTAGTCCAACTAAAACTCGTCCCAGAAGGTGAACCCATCAAACCCTGTAAACAAGGCCAAAAAAAGATAGACCAACAAGACAATAGACAAGAGGTGCCATCTACCAAATGCCAGAAAAGTGTAACTGTTCAGAGTTCTCATCCTCATCTGGAAAATAAGGCCTCTTCTTCTAAAGAGACTCCATCATCTCAGGGCCTGGGAGGAGGCTACTTAATCACTTGAGGGGGCTACAAATTGAATTCAAAGATTCAATGACGGAACTGGGGAATCTCAGTTCTTCGACTTATAAACTATCATTTTGAGCTCTTTGTTTCATGTGTTATGTGCATATGTAAATTATGCAAATTATGTATATATCCTTTTCACTTTTTGCAGCACTCTTAGAAGGATTGAGTCTTATGTAAGGATAAGGCGATAGAGCATAACTAGTTACTTGAAACGTTTATATATTGTATCTTCCTTATTCTAGGGACTTCTAGAGGGAATTTATTTTTTTATTTAGTTTTCTCTCTACCTGACTCTGTCTGTACTGTTTTTTTTTCTTTTTCTTTTTTCTCTCATTATCTCATTTCACTTTGTCCTAGGCACGTAAGTGCATAAGTACAGTTAAATGAGTATGTTACATTATTGTTGTCATTGTTATGTTTGGTAAAACAATTGCCATTGTTTAAGGTCATTGACTTCTCTATGCTTCATTCAGCTATACAGTAGCTTCCAACTGAGAAAACATTTCTCCCCTCATTTGATAGCTCCTCCTTCAGCCTTTGGGTCTCCCCCGTGCGTTCAGTCAGGTCTAGAGAACACTAGAGTAAGTGCTCTACAACATTGCTTTGCATAGCACACACAAACGTATTACAACTAATAATCTAGAAGTGGTCCTATTGACACATAATGTCAAGGGATTGAATTCCCCGTTCAAGAGAAGCAAAGCTTTTGTAACGTATAGAGACTATAATCCAGCTGTCCTGTTCATGCAGGAAACACATTTTGTTCAAAACAAAATTCCCAAATTCCTCCACAAACATTACCCACTGGTCGATACGGCAAGCCAAACCTCTAAAAAGGCCGGGCAGCCATACTGATGCACAAAGATTTCCAACTCTACTCTATGGGTAATTATATTATCATTACTGGTAAGATTCAGGAGGTTAGAACCTCTTTGATTTCTATCTATGCCCCAACGGTATACCCCCATAAAACTCTAATTGGATTATTAAAATTCCGAACCAATCAGAGTATGGCAGACTTATCATAGGAGGCTATCTGAATTTAGACATGGAGCGAGATACGATGGGGGTATGTGGAGGGAATCGATTTTCTAGAAAATTAAAACTGATAAAATCCCTGCTTTCCAAACTAAATTTGATAGACTGGAGGGAACTGCATTCCAATGCTAGAGAATATTCAGTCTGTTTCCACGCTCATGGCACAAATTCTAGGATAGACTACATGTTAATAGATTCTTCCCTAATTGATCGGGCTAAATCAGCAGAGATAATTCCATGTACTTGGCCAGACCACTCTATGGTTAAGCTAGCAATGCATTTAGGAATAGAAAGGTGTCCTCCATATTCCTGGAGGATTAATGAAATGCTTTTAACCAGCCCGATCTTACACAACCAAATTTCCCAAGACCTGGAAATTTTTTTAGAACTAACTTGAACCAAGATTTTGGGATTGGACTGGTTTGGGCTACCCACAAGGCATATATAAGAGGCACATGCATTAAAATGGAATCTAATCATAAAAAGCAACAAAAGATTAAGGAATTAGAATTGAAAAGATTAGAATTAATGAAATAAACTAATCCCAATAATACCACTAGACAACAGATTGAAAAAAAACAGGATGGAGCTAGACTTGATACTTTCAGATCACACAGAGAAAGCCCTTACATGGACTCAGCAAAAAATCTTTGATAAAGCTAATTAGCCTGGCTCCCTACTGGCTAGAAAGTTAAAATCTAAGGCAGCACAATCAAAGATCAATCAAATGAAAACTCTTTCAGGACAAATTTCTGCTAGCCCCTCCAAAATACAGGACACCTTTTTAAGACTTTAGGAAAAACTATATACAACTTCGACACAGGTAGACCAATATGAGATGCAAAACTTCCTAAATTCATGTGATCTCCCTACATTATCAGAGGAAGATCTTGAAATACTTAACGCCAAACTTTCTCTAGAAGAGGTTAGAAAAAACATCCAAAAAGCCAATTTACATAAATCCCCAGGCACAGATGGGTTCACTAATTTGTATTATAATATTCTAGCCCAACATTTAGTCGTCCTATATAATTACATTTTAGAGGGCCAACAAACCCCATCTGAACTAAACTTGGCAGAAATAGTTTTGTTTTCCAAAGAGGGCTGGGACCCATTGGAAACCAATAATTATAGGCCAATATCCCTATTAAATAATGATATTAAAATATTGGCGAAATTATGGCAGAGAGGATATTGACCTTCTTGCCAAAACTAATTTACAATGACCAAGTAGGGTTCGTCCCATATAGACAGGCTCGGGACAATATCAGGAAGGTACTGAACTTAATCCATCACACAAAACAATCTAAAAAACAGGCTTGTCTCTTGGCTCTGGATGTCGAAAAAGCCTCTGATTCTCTGGAATGGCCCTACCTCTATGCATACCAGGTTTCAATGAGCAATTAATACATTTAACAAAATCACTTTATAACTCCCTGAAGGCTCTCTTAAAGCTCCCAGGCTGGACAAAACCATCTATAAACATACAAAGGGGAACCAGACAGGGATGCCCATTGTCTTCTTTGCTCTTTGCTATCGCTATGGAGCCCCTGGCGCAAACAACTTGGGCAAATAAAGAGATCAAAGGTATAGAAGTGGACACCAAAATCTGCCTATTTGTGGATGATATATTATGCACCCTTACGGACCCATCACGCTCCATACCAACAATCATACAAACTATAGATAAGTTTGGTCTCTTCTCAGAGCTTAAAATAAATTTGCAAAAAACAGATGCTTTAGCAATCAATCTAATTTTTGAAGAGGAAAACTCCACCAGGGACAAACATAATATGAATTGGTCTACCAGACACATTAAATATTTAGGAATAAATCAGAACCCTAAAATAGAAGATTTATATACGGACAACTATACTCCTTTCTCTAAATCTTTGGCAGTGGACTTAAATAGGTGGACAAAATTGCACCTGTCTTGGTTAGGGAGAATCAATACAATTAAAATGAATGTCCTACCCAGACTGTTGTATCTGTATAGAACTCTTCCAATCCCATTAATTGCTAAATAATTATCGAATATCCAAAGACAAATCTTTAGATTTATATGGCAACAATGCCCCTCACGTATCTCAAAGCAAACGAAGTTCAAACATAAAACACAGGGTGGCGTGTCATGCCCAAATTTGAGAATATACTTCAAAGCAGCACAACAATGATTTCTAGCGATAGTTCATTCCACACAGCATCAACCAGTATGTATCCCCTCTCGTTGGACAGTTATCTGGTTGAATTATCCCCCCCCCCCCTACTTTAAGAAACCCCTCAAACCCAATGGTTAGGCTCACCTTATTAAGTTGGAAATGGGCACGTCAACACACAACTATGTTTCCTACCTCCTCCCACTTCACCCCAATACTAACTCACCCCCTTGCTCCGAAAGACATGAGCATCCTCTTGCAACATTGGTGGAGGACGAAGAAACTAGATACGCTAGACAGCTTCTCTCATTTGAGGCATTAAGAGATATACATGATCTACCACTAATTGAGCACTATAATTATTGCAGACTGAAGCACTTCGTACACACAATTGTCAAGTCTAGGGGAAACCTAACCTAAATTGGTTTTATAGAATTTGCAGGGACTCACTACAGGTTTGGAAAGGTGAACTCTACAAAATATTGAATGCCCCCAATAAGTGTATTAAAGAGAAATATATTAAAGCTTGGGAAAAAGATATGTTAGTACAGTGGGAACCAGAGAAATGGAAGGTGTCCTGGTATATTATTTTTAGGGGTTGACTTTACCCCAGTATTCTTGAGACATCTGTAAAAGTTTTGCATAGGACTTATATTACCCCTGAAAAACTAGCCAAGTGGAAAAAGTCAGAAAGCCCTAACTGCTTACAGAGGCTGCCAAGAGGTGTGTTCATTCTTATACATCTGGTGGACCTGCCCTCATTGTTCCGGTCATGTTTCTCTTGGGGATTCCTATTGGTGTCCTCTCCTTCTCACAAAGTAGATTGCTCTAGTTCATAACACTGGCAGCAAAAAGTCACATTGCAAGAAATTGGAAGTCTAGTGTTCTGGACTTTCAACTAATAGAAAAGAAAATCAATTTAATTGCAATAAATGAAAGAATCACCCACTTGTTAGCAGATACGATAAACAAGTTATTTTAGATTTGGGGGCCCTGGGTGGAATAATTGGGGATTAGATTGATGTGAAGGATTTGTGGATTTTGGAGAGGTGTTCCCTAGCTCTTTATTGGTAGGGAAAAATAAAATAAAAAACTATTTGTGGTACATTGGGGGCCTGGGTGAAGGAGCGTCAGAAAAGACAAATGGGCAAAGCGACTCGATTAAGAGGTCAAGATCAGTCAATGACTAATTGTTACATATTTTTGCATTTGGTTTTGTTTTATGATGTGAGATAATTTTGATCTACAAAAATAACCAGCCTTTTTAAGAAAAGAGAGAAATATTGATATGTAGGTATTTCTCAAATAGTGTTAAGTTATAACATACCACTAAATATATTCAACATATTTAAAGGATGAGGTAAATATTGAATAGGTGGACAGTATAGATAGACAAGGTTATAAACTGGAATTGAACAAAGTGCATTAGATGCCACATTAACTTGATGTTGAAGGTGTTTGGTTCTTTGTTTGCATTTCCAACTCATTCCATTGTCCTGTAAGCATCTCAATATGTGTAATGTAAAACTTGTTGTCTATACTCAAAAAAAAAATCTTTTTTAAGATGGTATCTCACTCCAGCAAGACTACAAATCTCAAATTCATCTGTGGCTGGTAAATGTTTTAGAGGCTGCAACGAAACAGGTACACTGAGATGCATTATGGGAATGCCCTAAAATCGCTCATTTGTGGGAAAAAACATACTCTACCTTAAAAAAACTGTGGTGATTTCATAATCCCTTCCAAAAAACTGAGGAAGCATTACTAGGACTTCCCATGCCAAAACTCCAGAAGGAATTACACTTCCTAACAAATCAGATTTTTTAAGCCTTTATTGTTAATCAAAATCAATAAGGAAAAAGGAAAAACAGGAAAAGAAAGACAAAGTTTTAAGATATATGGAGAAGTTTACTATACCATTATACTGTAACAACCTTGCAATGTAAAATGTGATTTTGTGTACTTTCCTTGTATTTAAAAAAAATGGTTTAAACAAAAGAACATAAAAAATACACTTGTTTGTAAAATATGTAATAAACTGTGTTTGCTATGTTACTTCCTGAGAGCTGGATCATGTGGGTGTGGTTCATTATCTGTTAGTTGACGAAAATTGGAGAGGAGGGAACAGGGAGAAGTCTGTAGTCTTTGTGAGATAATTTAATAAGACTGAAATTGACACCACACCTCACCAACCCAGAAGCAGGAAATTTGCATTAACAGATGCAAGAACTTCACTCAAGAAATATAAATGCCCCCTCTCAGACACACATCATTCACCACTAAGTTTAATGGTAACCTTCATCAAACTTCAATTTTTCAATTTTTTTTAAAATAAAAAATAGTTTTATTACTTTTTCGCTACTAGATTGTATTCTTTGTCAGACACAAACATATACTTATCATCATTGCACAGTGATCCTTTGAATGTTGTGCCCTAATTTGAAATACAGCTGGCTATATGATCTAAACAAATCATGCAAAATGAAACACAGTTAATGTTTTAAAGGAATTAACTGAAATTGCCCCATTATTTAGGCACATGATGAATCAAGCTTTCCTTGTTAATTAAAGTACTGTTAAGTTACTGAAAAAAATCCTGAAGGCAACATGTGCAAACAGTGTGTTCAAGCACTTTTGTTTCAAGTAACAAAGCATACACACACTGAGAAAGACATGACGGAGAGATCTGATTCTATGTGCAATGTCCATTTTCAGCAGTAAAAAAAATACTCATTAGGAATTCCTTGTCTGACCAGTTAATTAAAGGCTGGGATATTGTTAAGAAACACAAATGAAGAACTCTGGAGATTAGCTCCACAAAGTATAATATAAGTCAAAAAGTGACATGCTTAAAGGTCTTTCATCTGAGCAAAGTTGGTTTGTATCTCACAGTATGCCGAGCTTCACCCATAATCAACCCAGATGGCCTATGGGATGGCAATGTAAAATAAAAGAATACAAAGTATAATTTATGGAAAACCTACCTGCCTATGGCCATGTCATGCTTACTTATCAAGAATATATGATAGTCTATATTTTGTACCAGCTACGGTGTTTAGTACCACTGTCTTTCTCCATCAGAGGAAACTGCCTTTCTAATCATATGACTCACAGATGGTATATAGCACTGTAGCTAGAGAAGAAAGTAGAGGAGCCATGCGGCTGTCTAAGAGAAATGCATTGTAAGTTATCAAGCTTTTGCAATGATTTTACTCCAGAATAGGCATCAATCCTCCTGTTTGTAAATATCATCTTTAGATGGCTGTGAAGAAAAAAGCATTCCGGTGTATCACCATAATAGTTGTGGATCTGCAGGGCTGTTCGTAACGCTTACGATGTTGGTAACGCACTTGGGCCACAAAGCGAGCCTTCATCGGGACTTTGGCTATGCTGTTTGTGGCCCGCAGGGCCGAAACTGCGAGCCTCGCGAAGCAAGCCATCGGCCTCACGGGACTTAGGCTGAAGAAGGCGCTCATTGCACTGCTCGTCTTGCGACCCATAGAACGACCCGTAGGACTTAGGACCAAAACCTGCACATACACTGTGCGCCTCGCAAAAATCCGACTTCAACAGCCGAACCATGGAACTGGAAAGACCTAAAAAAACAAAACAAATATGCCTCCAATTCACTCTCTCACACGGCACAGTGGGAGAGCCAGGAAGCCTGTGAGTGAGGTTGCAAGTGAATTTGAGCCTTATTTGTCGTTTTTTTACCATCGAAAATCGCCTAAGCGAGGAAAAAAATGGCTGGCTAAAAAACGCAACACGACAAAAACGAGGCCGAAGGATGTAAAATCGAACCTTAAGCAGTAACACTTAACGAAAGCCAGTAACACTTAAACCAACCAAACACACTAACACGCATTGTATGGCAAACAGCATTGCCAGTCTTACAATTTTATGGAACGCCATAGTTTTGTAAAAATTCACATACTTATGATATATTTAACAAATTAGCATTAGAAGGTATATAAGACAGGAACATAAAGTAATTTTTATACAAAAGTTTTATGTTTAGATGATTATGATTTTATTTACAGTGAAGACAAAAAAAGATCTGGTTCTCACCCAAAAACACAGAATATGATATCAATTGTGTTAAAACGTAACCTTTACTGTGAAAAACAAATCTGTAAAACACATTTCTAAAATATGTCCGCTATAAATGTGAACAATAAAAAATGAGAACCTGCGGTCACCCTCTAGGAGTCACTAGGTTGAAATTGTAATGAGTAGAACCTGATAAGAAGGGGACTTTCTTGGAATAAGAGGCAAAAACTATCCCCCTTTACTTGTATTCCCTAAAGGATGAGAAATTCTTTGACTGTCTCCGGGTGCTACCCCAAGTTTTACTAGTGATGCCTGTATATATTTACTTTGTTATATAGATCTGATCTCACTCAAAGGGCCCACACTCTCCTAAAGAGATCTCCACCTTACTTCTAAGTGGTACTATGATCTGCACTCACACAACGTGATATATGATACTAGCGACTTGCTCGTCAAAAAATGACGGTCAATAAAATTGTAAGGCTGGGAATGCTGTTTGGCACACAATGTAAGTTTTTTGGGTCGTCTGAGCACTCTCTGCGCTCATTGTGAGCCCTGTGCTGAACGCCTTTGGCGATCATTGTGATCCTCTCCTCTGCTCTACTTTTGGTTCTCTGAGCACCCTGTGCGCTGATTGTGAGCCCTGTGCTGAACGTCTTTGGCGTTCATTGCGAGCCTCTCCCCTCGTGTACTTTTGCTCTTCTGAGCACTCTCAGTGCTCATTGTGAGCCCCGTGCTAAAGGCCTTTGGCGCTCATTGCGATACTCTCCTCTGATCTACTTTTGGTTCTCTGAGCACCCTTTGCGCTGATTGTGAGCCCCATGCTGAACGCCTTTGGCGCTCATTGGGATCCTCTACTCTACTTTTGGTTCTCTGAGCACCCTTTGGCGCTCATCACGTGGCTCGCAATGAGCGCCTTTGGTGCTCATTGCAATGCTCTCCGCTTGTGTTGTTTTGGTGTTCTGAGCACCTTTGTCAGTCATTGCAAGGGGTGTGCTGATTTGCTTTGGCGTTCATTGCGAGCCTCTCCACTTGTGTACTTTTGCTTCTCTGAGTACTCTCGGCACTCATTTTGTGGCTCATTGAGATCCTCTCACCTGGTCCTTTTTTTAAAATATATATATATATATATTTTTTTTAATGCTAATGAATGAATTAATTAAATCATAAATTAATATAGCTATTTGTAATTATTATATCCAGCAAGCAATATCCTGATTAGCTAACAATCTGTTTTGATGTTCCTGCAGCATACAATGTACATTTGCACTGTTGCTGACCTGAGGGGTAAGTGTCAGCAATGTGTAAAGTGTGCAGTCTAAATAGGCTGCGTCCACAAACCGTTTGTTTAGCTGTGGAATTGGGCGTTTTGTAATGGTAATGTTATTAGTTGTAACTCAGTGTTGTAAAATGGAGTCAATTGCCTTTTCGTTACGCGGGTGTGGAGCATTTTCCGTTGTCCCTAATAGTGTATTTTATACCACGTACGTGCCTGTGTAAAAGTCTTATGTGCTTGGTGGTGTTATGCATGTTAAGGGGTTGTGTAGCCTCGTTTTTGTTTTTTTTATCACCATTTTTTTTCTTGCTTAGGCGATTTTCGTGTGGAGAAAATTGTGAAATTGAGGTTAAATTCTCAAAAAAAACCTGACTCCCAGACGTTGTGCGTGTCCCCCCATGCTGTGAGTGTTTTTTATTTTATTTATTTTTGTTAATTTTGGTGGTGTTATTGTTGTTTTTGTATGTGCACGGTTCAGCCGTTAACTTTGTATTTTTTTGACATTGTATTTTTTTTCTCTATGTGCCACAGGTCTTATTTTTTTTTTTTGGTAAGTGCCGCTTTCCTTTTTGCAAGTGTTACGGGCCGTGATTTTTCCACGCATGTTTTTTCAAACTGCTACGGGTCTCGCATTGTGAATGGTGTAATTGAGATTTCTGTTGATGTGTTGTTCCCTGCCTAAGTTGTACAGGGGTCCTAGGGATTGTCGCCTATGGCGCTAATCTCCACCAGCGCAAGGAGCGCCTATGGTGCTCCTTGCCAGCAACTGCGGCCCTCACTTTCAGAGGGCCGCAGTTGCTACCCTAGCCCTCAAGTGTTAGCAGCAACCCGTATTGCTCACAACTATATTTGTGATGTATAATCAGTAATAGGTCTCCCCTATTGTCAAATACTAGACACTACATATGTGTCAGTGTGAGGGTCTATTTTCAAGATTAGAATTCACATTGACACATAATTAAATTTTGTTTGATAAAATAATATACAAACAATGGATAAGTACGGCTATGAGCACACCGTGCCCTCCATCCTACGCCAATTTGTTTCTAGGGTGCTGGGAAGAAACAGTTGTTTTTGTAGAAGACATGTAATTATTTACTTATAATATCTTCATGTGTATTAGATATATTGATGATATATTACTAATCTGGAAGCGCAATTTACAAAAATTCATGTGATTTGTCCATAAACTAAACAGTCAAATAGCTTTCAAATTTACTCATGTAATATCAGATGAAAAGATTGAATTTCTAGACCTAGAAATTGTCATAGACAATGCTCACAATATTCAAACAAGAACATTCAGAAAGAGTACAGCCACCAATAGTGTTCTAGCCTATGATAGCCACCACGCAGAGCATCTTAAAGAATATACCGTACGGCCAGTATCTCAGAATAAAACATAACTGTAGTACATTGGAAGATTTTGAGATGCAGGCCAAGGAGATGTACAGACGTTTTAGAGAAAGAGGGTACACCCACAATTACCTCAAAAAACCTTACAAAAGGGCAAAGACAAAAACAAGACATGACTTACTCGCACCGAATAGAACGGTCACACCAGACACCATCCGGTGATCGGTACCCATAATGAACAGTGGGAAACAATAAGATCAATTCTTGAAAGATACTGGGAAATCTTATTACAGGATCAAGATTTGGCAAAAATATTAACAAAAAAACCTGCAATGACAAGCAGGAGAGCAGCCAATTTACATGACAACACTGTGTGGAGTAATTACTCCTCTCAAACAAGTACTCTCAATTGGCTTACAGAAAGTAAGAATGGATATAGGCCTTGTAGACACTGCAAAGCCTGCCAATATGTAGCAGTGCCTACATTTTTTCAGAACACAAATAATGGAAAGAAAATAAAGGAGAATATTACCTGTACAACAACGGCGGTAGTCTATGTCATCCAATGCCAATGTCACAAATTATATGTAGGCAAGACAATCCGCCAATGGCGTCACAGAATTTTAGAACAGATATATTGTATCATGAAAAAAGAGGATGTACCGGTAGCCCGACACATTAATGTTGAGCATAACGGGTACATCAGAGGCCTAAGGTTCTATGGCAAAAAGAAGGGCAATTTAGACAAACATTTGCTACAACAAGAAGCAAAATGGATATTTGAATTAGATAGTCTATCACCCAAAGGGCTCAATGAAGGTTTTACCTTCATGTCCTACATATAAACCATGAAGATCCTGGTCATTTAAATATCAAGAATACTCAAATACAATAACTCGAAAAACGACTTACATTAACAAAGTAAAATTAACTGTTACATACATATGCAGTATTACATGATTCAAATAAGGGGAAGAGGAATGTGTTCAAGACGTCAAAAATTGATCTAATAAAGGCTAATAAAGAGTAATGTTTTTAGGATTACACAAACAAATTAGATTGAATAAGTCCTACAAGATTTAAACAAGGGTCATGAGTAATATGTTTAAGATTAGAAGAACAAATTAATTCTGACAATATAAGGAAAAGGGTTAAAGTTCTAATCCTATTTAAAGACAATAGCACTATTTGCTTGTCCTTAGTAAAGCATTTATATAGTACTAGCGACTTACCCGTCAAAAATGACGGGGCAATAAAAAAAAAAGTGTTGAAATGCTGTTTGTCACACAAGGTGAGTGTACTGTGTGCCTCAACTATATAGAGCCCTATAACACACCAATGAACACACGTAATAACACTATAAGTGCCATGAGGGTCATCCAGGACCGTCATGACAAAGTGTAAGCACAACACCATTTTAACCCGGTCTCTTATGGGGGTCTATACAGACCCTCATAAGCCTCTATTTAACCCCATTAGTCCCATAAGGGTATTTAAAGACCCTCATGGAACAGTTAGAAGCCTAACATTACCCCATAAGTGCTATCGGGGTTCTACAGTACCCTCATGACACTAAGTATAAACACTACACTGCACTATAGCCCCCCAATAAACCATTAAATCTAAACTAACCACCCTCTACACTAACCTATTAACAACTACACTACCTACCTACCTCCTAATAACCCCCCCAGCACTCTAACTACAGAAAGAAAAAAAAACTAAAGTCACCAAAAATAAAAAATCTACATTACATAAAATGAAAAACCTAAATCACAAAAAATAAGAAATCTACATTACAGAAAAAAAAAAACTAAGTCACAAAAAATAAAAAAAGGAACATTACAGAAAACAACAAAATTCCACCCCCACCCCCCCCCCCAGTACAGAGAAAAAAAATTACACACCTAAAAAGGAAATAGATATAGAATACATACAATACAAATAAAATTGAATACAATACAATACCCCTCTATGTAACATACAATCAATACTATCTATCTAAAATACATCACCCAATCTATATAATATACAATACATCCTATCTATGTAATATACATCCCCCAATCTATCTAATATACAATACATCCTATTTATCTAATAGACATCACCCAATCTATATAATATACAATTCATCCTATCTATCTAATATACATCACCTAATCTATTTAATATACAATACATCCTATCTATGTAATATACATCCCCCTATCTAACATACAATAAATGCTATCTCTATATAAAAAACCCTAATTGTAAGCTAAAATAAAATAATTAAGACCACTTACCTTTGCAGATGTCCCTTGAGATCAGCAACCTAGGGGAAAAGAAAAAAAAATTAGTACAACATTTACAGTAAATAAATAAACATTCTAAATATTCTACTCACCTTTCCAGCATGTCCCCGTCCTTCTTTTCTCCAGTGCGGCCCCTGTTAAAAAAAACATTACATTAGTATAACATACATAAACCTCAAAACAAAGTAAAATAAACATAATATACATTGTACTTACCTCCCCGCGATGACCCCGGCCTCCTCCTCTTCTGCCCCAGCTGGGCCCTGGAACAATCCGCGCTCTAAAAAAATGGCGGCTTCTGATTGGCTGAATTTGATAGACAGCGTTTTCAGCCAATCAGAAGACGCCAATGTGTGAGCCAATGAGAAAGGGATACACCCCAAAATCCCACTCTGATTGGTTTAAATAAAGATTGACAGGTGCATTATCCAATCAGAAGGCTTTATTGCCATCAGCCAATCATAATGGGATACACCCCTACGGGATGATTGGCTGCGGGGTGATTGGCTACGGGGTGATTGGGATACACCCCTACGGGGTGACATCTGCGCCTTTTCATTGGCTGTAATACTGATTGAAATTGACAGCCAATGAGAAGGCGCAAATGCCTTCGGCCAACCAGTAAGTGGGGGTGTATCCCATTGTGATTGGCTATTGTCAGTGCAACCAATCAGATGCGCAGATGCCTCCAGCCAATCACCCTGTGAGGGTGTATTCCATTGTGACTGGCTGAAGACATCTGCGCCTTGTGATTGGTTGAAATAAATATTGACAGGTGCATTATCCAATCAGAGTGGGATTTTGGGGTGTATCCCAAAATTGGTTGAAAACGCGGTCTATCAAATTCAGCCAATCAGAAGGCACCATTGCCTGTTTTCTTCCAGAAAAGGCTCCTGGAGGCTCAGTAGCGTCGGGGAGGTCTGCAAGTGCGGATCTCCGTTATTTTTTTTTGTTAGAGCACGGTTCCAGGGCGGGGCAGAAGAGGAGGAGGCCGGAGACATCGCGGGGAGGTAAGTACAATGTAGATTATGTTTATTTTCTTTTGTTTTATGTTTATGTATGTGTACTAATGTATGTTTTTTTTTAACAGGGGCCGCGCCGGAGAAGAAGAAAAGAAGAAGGACGGGGTCATGATGGAAAGGTGAGTAGAATATTTTGAATATTTATAATGTATATTTATGTTCTGTAAATGTGTTGCACTAATTTATTTATATTTTTTCCTAGGTTGCTAATCTGAAGGGACATCTGCAAAGGTAAGTAGTCTTAATTATTTTATTTTAGCTTAGAATTAGAGTATTTTATATAGAGATAGCTTTTATTATATGTTAGATAGGGGTATGTATTTTATATAGATAGGATGTATTGTATATTAGATAGATTGTGGGATATATATTAGATAGAATGTATTGTATATTAGATAGATTGGGGGGTATTGTATTGTATTTTATTTAATTTGTATTGCATGTATTGTATGTATTATATGTATTTCCTTTTCAGGTGTGTAATGTTTTTTTTTTTTCTGTAGTGGGGGTTGTAATGTATTTTTTTATTTTCTGTAATGTAGATTTTTTTATTTTTGGTGACTTGATTTTTTTTTTTTTGTAATTAGAGTGGTGGGGGGGGGTATTAGAGGGTAGGTAGGGTAGGTAGGTAGGTAGGTAGTGTAGGTGTTAATAGGTTAGTGTAGAGGGTGGTTAGTTTAGGTGTAATGTTTTATTGGGGGCTATAGTGCAGTGTTTATACTTAAAGGCATGATGGTCCTTGAGTACCGTCATGGCACTTATGCGGTTAATGTTGGGTTGTAACAGCCCTATAAGGGTAATAATATACCTTTATGGGAGTGATGGGGTTAAATAGAGGCTTATGAGGGTCTCTATTGATCCTCATGAGTGTCAGGCTTATTTATTGGCTTATGGGGGTCTGTATTGACCCCCATGAGTGACAGGGTTAATTAAGAGCTTATGGGGGGCTGTATTGACCCTCATGAGTGACGGGGTTAATGAAGTGCTTATGAGGGTCTGTATTGACCCCCATGAGTGACAGGGTTAATTAAGGGTTTTATGGGGGTCTGTATTAAGCCCCATGAGTGCCAGGGTTATTTCTTGGCTTATGGGGGTCTGTATTGACCCTCATGAGTGACAGGGTTAACTATGGGTTTATGGGCATCTGTATTGACCCCCATGAGTGACAGGGTTAATGAAGGGCTTATGGGGGTCTGTATTTACCCCCATAAGTGACAGGGTTAATAAGTGCTTATGGGGGGTTGTATTGACCCTCATGAGTGATGGGGTTAATTACGTGCTTATGAGGGTCTGTATTGCCCCCCATGAGTGACAGGTTTATTGAAGGACTTATGGGGGTCTGTATTGACCCCCCATGAGTGACAGGGTTAATTAAGGGTTTATGGGGGTCTGTATTGACCTCCATGAGTGACAGTGTTAATTAAGTGTTATGGGGGTCTGTATTGATCCCCCATGAGTGACAGGGTTAATTATGGGTGTCGGTATTGACCCCCATGAGTGACAGGGTTAATTAAGTGCTTATGATGGTTAATTAAGTGCTTATGAGGGTCTGTATTGCCCCCCATGAGTGACAGGGTTTATAAAGAGTTTATGGGGGTCTGTATTGACCCCCATGAGTGACAGTGTTAATTAAGTGTTATGGGGGTTTGTATTGACCCCCATGAGTGACATGGGTAATTATGGGTTTATGGGGGTCTGTATTGACCCCCATGAGTGACGGTGTTAATTAAGTGCTTATGGGGGTCTGTACTGATTCCCATGAGTGACAGGGTTAATTATATGTATTATGGGGGTCTGTATTGACCCTCATGAGTGACAGGGTTAATTAGGGTTTATGAGTGTCTGTATTGACCCCCATGAGGGGGTTAATGAAGTGCTTATGGGGTTCTGTATTGACCCCCATGAGTGACAGGGTTAATTATGGGTCATGAGTGACAGGGTTAATTATGGGTTCATGGGGGTCTATATTGACCCCCATGAGTGACAGGGTTAATGAAGGGCTTATGGGTGTCTGTATTAACCCCCATGAGTGACAGGGTTAATTAAGGGCTTATGGGGGTCTGTATTGACCCTCATGAGTGACAGGGCTTTTTAGGGGTTGGTGGGGCACTGTATAGAGCCCCATGCATGATAGGGTTAATATTTTTGTTTATATTACGGGTCCTTTAAGGACCTTTACGGTCCTTCAAGGACCCGTAAGGCGGGAATTTTGAATTTTCATTGCAGCGGGCGATCGGGGACCCCCACTGCGAGGGTTAATGTGGGGTTAATGCGGGTTTCCAAGCTTATCTCGGATCCCGTGTGGTTAATGTGGGTTTGCGAGCTTATCTCGGATCCCTTCTTGGGTAAATTGTAGGTGTCTGGGCGGTCTGGGGTCGTGGAGCCTCGTTTTCGTTTTTTTCGCCGGCCATTTTTTCACTCGCTTAGGGGATTTTCGGGTGTCTAAACTCTTGAATTTCTACTTAAATTGAGGTGTAACTTCACTTTTAGAGGTGCTGGGTGCCCCCCCCTTGCTGTGGGTAAGCTTTTTATGTGTTTGTTGTCTGTATTCTTTGTGGTTTTAATGTGTTCATGTGCGCGGGTTTTGGGCAGTAGTCCCGCGGCTCGTATTTGCGGATGCTAAGTCTGTAAATGTTGCGGTGGCGGTGGGAGCCCCTAGTTTCGCGAGGGTCGTCATTTGCGGCCCTAAAGTCCGCAGTTGCTGGCAAGGAGGGCTTCGCGAGGGCCGCAGCGTTAGCAACAACTTTTGCAAACCCGCACTGATGACAACTATATATGTGACTAGGGACTTATGAAAAAATTTCCTGTGCTTCAAAAGGTACTCATGTCACTAAGACACAGTATATAAAGAAAAAAAGAAAAAATGGTACCATTTAGAAATATAAAATAACAATTGATAAGTAGGTTACTCACAAAGTTGATCCACAGAAAATAAGCAAGGAATATATATGTATTGAAAATATATATATAAAATTACAAATAAGAAAAGACAAGTAGGGTATTCAAGAAGATTTATAGATAATTAGCCAGGTATACCTGGGATCAAGTACATAAAGTACATATAAATTTAAAAAAATATATAAAAAAATATATATAATAAAAAAATTAAATGAATCCAATAATTGTAAGAAATAGATGCAGCCCATAAAGGAGTAATATATATGTAAGTTCATTCCCCGTGAATATGGACCATGAGACTATCTTTCATTTAGGGAAATGTACTACGATTACCGACTTGTATTAAACTCAGATCGCAACCTAGAAAAAGGGGATTAAAATAATAACACTAAAATTAATTCATCATGATTGCAAACCAGGGCAAGAAGATTATAAGTATAAGTTTACATAACACCATGTCGATTGTACTGTGGGTATAAAATGAGTGTGCCCTGACCTGTGTAACAGCCAGAAACAAAAGTACATTATTGTCATCCAACCAAAAATGAGGAATACCCAATTTACCTTCAATTCAAAAGAACTAAATCAATGCTTGCAAACACATAATGTAATAGGGTCACCAAAAATCAAAGTGGACTGTACACAAGGCAGCTTTTAAACTTAAGAATGGGTAACTATCATGACTAGCATAATGAGATTATGGCAATGCCAAAAGCAGATAAAATGCAAGCGCTATTAAGGCACAATATTGAAACAAAGGAAATTAGAAAGAAACACTCTAATTGAGACAATCACATATTTAGAGTCAGCAGTCTATATCCAGAAACACTGTGTAATTTTCTCTGGCCATCAAACAGTTAACCCACCATACTTACAGTATGTCATCAGGCAGGCCCATATAAGGGCACCTGTTTTAATTATCCAGTTCCCCTGAAGAATCTGTGTTAAAGGTGAAACGCGCATCTGGAGAGCAGAGACCCTGAGCAGTGTCACCCTTCTTTATGTTTTTCTCCCCCCTTTTTTAGAAATTGAAGCAGAGAGCAGTTAGGGACAGTATTGGGGACCCAAGGGAATCCAGTCGTCCCATTCACCGAAAGCACTAAATGACTCTGAATGAACTGGTTTGCCCTCCCTCCCTTACAGCTGCTAGCACTCAGTAGAGGGCTAACCTGATGGGATCCAGTCGGCCCATCACAGAGAGCACTAAATAACTCTGGGTTTCCCCTCCCTCCCTTACACCAGTTTACTTACCACACCTCAATTCTCATCTTGGCAATGCCATACCAGCAACCCATCATGAACGGCACTTTAAAACAAGATAAGTACTTTGAACTATCTTTAACAAGCTGTGTATAGGCATAATAGCATATAGGAGTAAGATAAGGGCTACTGTAGCCTTAAGTGTGTTATCGAGGAGGGCTTCAAATTGACGCTTTAACTATGCATCCAGACAAAGCGCATTTACTCTATTTTCATACTGTGTGATCGCTATATAAGTAACCTATCAGCACACAGCACAGAAAACATAGTGCTTTGTATCATTTCGGATGGGCTGCATATAGGTATTTCAGCACATAGACTACCTACAAAGGTCATTGCAGCCAAAAGTGTGCAATCGAGGAGGGTGAAAACAGACCCTCACACTGACACATATGTAGTGTCTAGTATTTGACAATAGGGAGACCTATTACTGATTATACATATCATATATCACGTAGTGTGAGTGCAGATCATAGTACCACTTAGAAGTAAGGTGGAGATCTCTTTAGGACAGTGTGGGCCCATTGTTATAAATATCTGATCTCACTCAAAGTAAAAGTATATAGGCATCACTAGTAAAACTTACAGTAGCACCCGGAGACAATCAAAGAATTGTCATCCTGTAAGGACTGCAAGGAAAGGGGGATAGGTTTCGCCTTCTCTGATTCCAAGAAGTCCCCTTCTTATCAGGGTCTACTCATTACAATTTCAACCTGCTCCCTCCTAGAGGGTGACTGCAGGGTCTAATTTTTTCTTGTTCTCATTGATTTTATAGCGGACATATTTTAGAAGTGTGTTTTACTGTTTATTATGCACAATAAAGGTTAAGTTTTAACACAATTGATCCACTAGAGTATTCTGTGTTTCTGGGTGAAAACCTGATATTTTTTTGTATTTACTTCAAAGAAGGATTCAATTCCTAAATAAAACTAAGATTTTTTTGTATTTACAGTGCAATAGAAAGGTGCAAGTTTGTCTGAACCTCCAGGGGTAGAGATACCCTATCAGGCCTTAATCTGCCATTGAGTTATATTGTCAAATGTGCTATTTGGAGAGGATGTTTTCTATAGAATTGGATACAGAACCAAAGTAAATATAAATATATGCACACCAGTAATTTCATTTTAGGATTGAATTGTGCTCCAAGTATGAAAATCATCTATAATTTGCCCCAACCCCACTAAAAAGACAAAAAAAATAATGTACACAATTGTATGTCTTTTTTTTTAAGGGTGAAATAAAGAACTAACTGCAGATCTTATCTGAACACATGGTTCCCCCTATTCCTCCAAGGTTCACAATCCTTTTTGGAACAAAGACAATATGTTTTCTCCTCAGTAAAGCAAAAGGATGTAATTGTCACAACCCACTAGGGAGGGGACCACATTTACCCTAAAACCACCTGCCTTCAGCTACAGAAAAAACCCTGGACTGTAAGGATTTGGTCTCCCAATACCCAGCATGCAATCAGGAACACCCTCAGAACCCAGGATAACAGGATCAGCCCAGCCAATGCCATCTGTATCTTACAGGAGCAGCCAATAGTAATAACTTCCCTTTTGGTGATGGAGTCACTAAATATACCTTGGAATCCCCTGGCTTTATGATGTTTCCATATGTGAAACATATTTTAAGTCCTTGTTTATAAACTGGAACATTTATCTGCACTATGTAGCTCTGTTAGCACCATTTACAATAGGTACTGATAAACCACCAGTTAATAAATAAAAGATACGCCTGACCTAATTGTGAAAAACTATTTGCAGCAGTGAACCTATTTAAGGCCATATTAAATTCCAGCCTCGTAACTCCAATGTGAAGCACGTAACGGCTGCGTGCTTGAAATTTGGCAGAGGTACATTGCAATTAAATTAGAAAGGCTGCAAGCTACGAGCTGGAGAAGATAAATCATAAACCAGTTGTCGGCCGTCTGAGTTGGGGGCTAAAACGCAAACAATTACGCAAGCCCGTAGTTACGGGTTTAGATGGAGCCAATGGAAACAGAGATTGACAGCATTGCGTCACAAGAAAATGGAGGATGGATTTTAAAGTCTTACGGGGGCCAATTACGAGCTACGAGCGAACCCACATTCCAGTCACAATGCAATATTTATAAAGTCACATGCAAGTTACAGTATATGTATTAACACATTGATTTCCGGGATCGATATAACACAAAAAAACACATGAATTCAAGTATTTTTTTGAGCCGATTTGGGGGCTTGAGAATGTTGTAATATTAATTCTAATACCTAACATCACTTTACATTTTAATATAAGTACAGTAGTGTGTTTTTATTTCCTTTACAAGTGCTACATATTGGACTTTACCCCCCTTTTGGGTCCTCTCGAGCACACATTGGACTTTGGGCTCCATTTGCATGTTATGGGCTTGCTCAAGAACGACTTTGTTGCAATTTATTAGCATGATTGGAAACATAGCGATTACGTAGCTCAAAATGTAGGCTATTTTCGGCCCTTCTGTGTCTTAACCCGCAAGTCCTCTGTGGGCTGCGTTACGGGGCTAATTTAATAGCCGTAACATGTAAAATTGGCATTACGGGCTATGTTTTAAAACATAGCCCCAATTTAATGTGGCTAATAAACCTCAGTATTCAGGAATATTGGTCACTGGCTTAAACAATTATACTTCATAAAAGGTTATCATGTTTATTTGTTTTTAACATTGTTTTATATTCTTTTATCACTACTATCATAACTATTTTTTTAATACATCTTGTTTTGCCCTATTTAAGCCTATTCAAACTAAAATATCATGTGGCAACAGCATCATTTTAAATTATGTGTACAAATATAACATATAAACATAATTGCTGTTTATTTGAAAAAAGTTTTAGCAAAAATAAATACGGTATATATTTATATAGCTTTCTTCTTTACTAGCCACCATCTTGTGTAAGCTACACTATTTGTGTGCTGGGTTGGCCAATCCGAGTTCTAAACTAGTGTGTACACTTTGCAAACAGGGGCAGATTACTGTACTCTGTAATACATCGTCGAAAGGTGGAAGGTCAAGATCAATAATAAATTGGAAATACTGTATCAACTGCTGATGCAAATATGAGGTATAATAAATGTTTTCAATAAAGTGATTTACTGAACACAAACTTAATTATACACAGCTTATTTAATGCTGTACATATTTAATTATATAAAATAAATAGTCCCTATGTGCAGTGGGTCAGGAATGTCTATCCCTACCACCACCTAGGAGACAAAAAAGACTCTATTTTATAAATGTGTAGCAACTAATAATAAAAAAATATATATACAAAATAACTTTAAAATTAGGAAATTATTGAATGATTGTAGAGCTTTACATTTATCATGGATTACTAGAATAAATGCAGTAAATATGAGTTTGATACCTAAAATTACCTATATTATGAGATGCCTTCCGGGCAAAATTCCGGCTTATTATATTAAAAACATTCAAGAAACGTTGGACAACTTTATATATCAGGGGAAAAAACCAAGAGTGAAGAAAACTATAATATGTAAGAAATTTGAGAGAGGGGGATTGGGCTCACCCTCTATCAAAGATTTAAACGTTAAAATTATACTCACACAAGTGGCGGGATATAATTATGGGCAAAACCCCCCAAGTTGGTTAAAAATTGAAGAGGAAATATGGGGAGAAACCCCTATAAAAAGCATATTATGGATGACTAAGTATAAAAAGAAAAGAAATTCAGACCTACCGCCTAATATTCGAAACATTATTAAAATATGGCATAAAAATAAAACTAAACTATCATTAGTACAATCCCCTTCTTTAGCTGCACCAATAGACCTTATTAACAACAACTCTAATAGATCAATCTTACTACTACTAAGATCACATAACATTAGAAATGTGATAGACCTATATGATAAAGGTAGTCTATTGGAATGTAAAAGAATTAAAGAGAAATTTAATATAGACAAATTAACGTGGTTAGACTATGAATGCTTAAAGAGGAATCTTAAATTGTCAGGGTATAAGATTACCAATATGGATGAAATGTGGATAATGGAGAAATATTTACTTAAGGGAGAATCATCTCACATAATCTCTAAATTTAGTAAAATATTAGATGAAAATATCCCCCTGGAAAAAAGCCTGGGAATAGTAGCCTGGGAAGAGGATATGAAAATTAGAATTCTAGAAGAAGACTGGATTAAAATATTCAATACCGTTAAGAACTCATCAATCAATTCCTCATATAATGTAATGATGGTAAAACTAATCCATAGATGGTATTATGTCCCTAGTAAATTAAAAAAAATATATAGTAATTTAGACGGTCTATGTTGGAAACAATGTGGATTATCAGGTACAACTTTCCACATGTGGTGGGACTGCAAAAAAATAAAAAAATTCTGGACGACACTAAGTCAAGAATTATCCACTCTTGTAGGCAAGACAATCATCTGTAACCCTATATAATTTATTCTACATATGCAACTGGAAAGATTTCCATTAGGAGAAAGATATTTAATATCACACATATGCCTGGTTGCTAAATGGTTACTTTTGAAATACTGGAAACAACCACAGGTACCTTCCTGGAAAGAAGTAGAGAATGCCGTATCAAATAGCAGGGAGATGATAAAAGTAGAATCAGCCAATAATATATGGGGCATGACTCCTAAAGCAACGCATATGATAAAATGGCAGCTGTGGGACCAATATCTGCTATTAGGTTAGAGACTTGGTGGAGGTGGATGTCGTCCCGGTAGTGTCTGCATGACTTATTTCTTCTCCCTTCTTTTTTTTTTTTTTTTTCTTTGTATTTTTGTCTATATCTGTAGGTGCTGTCATGTCTATGTTTGTTAGGTTATTTGTTTCTTTGTTCTGTATAATGCAATATATTGTAATACTTGTCTTATCTGATGAAGACTTATCTATATAAATAAACTTGTAAAAGAAAGGAATTATTAAGGAAAAAGGGGAGATAAAAGGAGAGAGAGAGGAAAAGAGAAAGGTTTAATTAAGTATAATGAATATTATGGGCTCTATACAGACTTTCGATCTGGATGAGTAAAGGAAAGAAAAAGGGGAAAGAAAGAGAAAGGAAGGAGGAAATGAGAAGGGGGAGGAAAAAGAGAAGAAAGAAAGAAAAAAAAAAGGAAAATAGGGGGATGGAAAGGGGAAAGGAGAAAGGGGAAAAAGGACTGTATTAGATAATTGTAGCCATTATTTATTTATTATAACCTCACTGTCCATCATAATCATAAAGTTTGTAGTTAAGCGATACTTAATATTTTTCTTTACAACTGGACTTTATAATCAAGGGATATACACGAATTATAACTGTATCTATATTTATATATTGCTGATTTTTGTACTGTTTGAAACTCTCAATAAAAAAATAATAAAAAAAACAAAAAAACAAAAAAAAAAATAACTTTATTAAGAAAAAATCTAAGTGAGAGCAAAAAATAACAAGGTGTAGTTAAAAAAAGGATATACTCTCTGTATACCTCTGGCAGGCTGGCTCTAGTAATAGAGGGGGATTTAGCAGTAATAAGCTCTTAAGGAGTAAATATAGAGCTCTACTAAAAATGATATAGTGAAATACTGAGTCACCACCTGTCTAGTTTAAAGGACAGATGGCAGCTTTAAGTTGCTGTTGTTGCTTTCAAAAAAGGGGGCGAGAGAAGAGCGGAGGTCTCTCTGAGTTTCAAACTGAGAATTGACCTGATCACTCTAGAGTTTTACCTCGTAGTGATGTAGTTAGGGTCAAAAGAGACAAGTCCACCTCAGTATTTCTGATACACAGCACAATGCTGCTATCAAAGAAAAGGGGATTAGTCCCAACTATAGATATATCTGGGGTCTTTTCTCTCTTTCTTCTCCTTCCTCTTTAGTCTGTATTTTACAGCCAGTCAGATACCACAGTTTACTGCAATTGATTATTATCATTCTATTTATTTAATTTTTTTTAGGGAAGTTCTTCTCCCACCTACAACGCAGTCCAAGATCTTTTCCCCTAGTGTTAAGCTCTTTTACTTTTTATAAGAGCTAGTAGACATTAAGTTCTTTTCTTTGTCCTTCTTTTACACTTAGCATGCTTTGGGATCCAGTGGTTGGGGTCTGTGAGTATATCCCAGGTGCATGATACCCTCATATTGGCTCGACTTCTATATCTGGCCTTCCAGACAAGATATTTCTAAACATCATTAGAGATATTTAAATCTAGAATAAGGGATTATAATAGATACCCATAAAGTAAATATAATTTGACTGTTATAGACATGTCACTTATTATCAGTGAAAACCCATGTCAATTTAGTCTAAATATACATTTCACAATTAATAGAGTCATTATTTGACCATCAGCGATTCACTATCCACATCTACGTGTGGTACAAGCAACTTTAAGCATAATCTCGCGATTAACGCGAGTTCGCGATTAGGAACACATAATCTCGCGAGAAACGTGATTACGCGGCACGCGATTACGTCGCGACGCCAGCGTGGACGCGATGACGTCATCGCGCCCCGCGAAACTCTTTAAAAAGAGCGCGGTTTGACTTAGAACTTGTCCCCTGATGAATCCGAAACGACAATAGCGGGGAAACGCGCGTCGGGAACAACTTAAACACACCAGGCGGCGGGGGTAAGCTCTCCCAATGTGGAGCAATATACCTACACACTCGGCGTAGGACTGTATTATCTACACACTCAAGGTAATACAATACCATTTATTTGAATGTCACTTACTTCATAAAAACACTCATATAATATATTGTTGATACCAATTCCCTATTGGGCTATGAGTAAAATAGTTGGGACTAATCCCCTTTTCTTTGATAGCAGCATTGTGCTGTGTATCAGAAATACTGAGGTGGACTTGTCTCTTTTGACCCTAACTACATCACTACGAGGTAAAACTCTAGAGTGATCAGGTCAATTCTCAGTTTGAAACTCAGAGAGACCTCCCCTCTTCTCTCCCCCCCTTTTTTGAAAGCAACAACAGCAACTTAAAGCTGCCATCTGTCCTTTAAACTAGACAGGTGGTGACTCAGTATTTCACTATATCATTTTTAGTAGAGCTCTATATTTACTCCTTAAGAGCTTATTACTGCTAAATCCCCCTCTATTACTAGAGCCAGCCTGCCAGAGGTATACAGAGAGTATATCCTTTTTTTAACTACACCCTGTTATTTTTTGCTCTCACTTAGATTTTTTCTTAATAAAGTTATTTTGTATATATATTTTTTTATTATTAGTTGCTACACATTTATAAAATAGAGTCTTTTTTGTCTCCTAGGTGGTGGTAGGGATAGACATTCCTGACCCACTGCACATAGGGACTATTTATTTTATATTCTATTTACTCTATTGCATTTAGAGATTAGTTGCTACCTTTTCAATTTTACATATTTAATTATATTTACAATTTTTAGACATGGGAGTATTAACCTCTACTGGAAATTTTTCTTTCTCCCTATAACCTCCCTCTCTTCCACAAAGAAGCTTAGTCTATTTCCTATCAGTTAATGCTTTTGTTTCTTCTTTGTTTTTTTTCTCTTGTTATATTGATTTCTAAAATCAGTTTTTACCGTATTTTTTTATGGGCAAGTCGCCACTTAAAATATAATAGAACTGGAACAAGGATTATAACTAGTCATGACCAAGGGGTTAGGGGACCACATACACCCCAAACCCTACTGCTTATGCTTATAGCTATAACCCCTGGATGGCCCAGCCTGCTTATTCAGCTCAGGAACACCATTCATCAAGACCCAGGAATACAGAAGCAGGCAATAGACCCTTAAGATAGGACCCAGCAAGGAAAGCAGGATAAAAGCAACCTTAGTAAAATAATAAAAACCTTCCCTCTAGAATGACATATACACAGTGTTTATGTACTGCCAAACAGAGCATAACTTTAATAGGATTAATAGGATTTATGGAAAACAGGAACAAACCACGACAAGCCACAGCCTTAGATAAACATAGGATGAACCAATCCCCAAAGTCCATACCCTGTCCATCAAATAATATCATCATCACTGATTACCCCTGCTGACCAGGAGCCAGGCTGACTGCTAGCCTAATCCCTTCTTTGATCCCATCCATCTAGGGGGTCATCAGTAAGAACAATGGTGTAGACATCATGACTGACTGTACGTGCTTCCCCACACCTGAGCCTGAACATGTAATTGTCCTTTTAAGTGAATGGTGAGGTCAAAAAACGCTATTCTAATCTCACCAACCCTTTCTTAGTCAGTCTCCCTAACTGAGTACTCCTTAACTTGTGGACCCCTCCCTTGGTGTCCCACATAACATGTTTTACTATAACACCCAAGGAAAATGCTACATTTCAAGTCCAAACATGACCATATTCAACTTTTACAGAGGTTACTATATACATGAGGAAAATATTACCTAGCAATACAGAATTACTAAAGCATATATATCCCTTGCATTTCATCATGGTTGCAATATTCCCAACCTCCATGTGGACAGGACACAATATTTAAAAAAATGGGGGAAAATTACACAATACTATATACATCACATAGTATTAACTACTGCCAGTCCATAGCATTTTAACAACACTACAGTCCAGAGGTTCCCCTGGGCATGACATAAATAATCTTTTATATATTGCTCAAATACATTGTTGTTGTTGTTTAGTCATTCAGCCACATTTGTCAGCTACTGTTTATCTGGGATCCATCAAGCTCACATTCATTGCTTCAATGACCGCATCTATCCATCTCTGCCTCTGCCTTCATGCACCTTAAATTTTTCCCAGCATCAAAGTCTGCTCTAGGGACTTGTGTCTTCTCATAATATGGCGAAATATTTGAGATTTTCCTCATGATCATACCTTCTAGTGACCAGTTGCTTAATTTCTTGTAGTATGGATTGGATCTTTTTGCAGTCCAACAAACCCTAAGCAATTTTCTCCAACACCACAATTCAGAGGCATCAATTCTATGGCACTTGGCCTTATTTATGATCCAGCTCTCACATCCGTTACTACTGGGAGTACCATAGTTTTAACTATACAGACCTTTGTTAATAGTGATATATATATACTTTTTAATAGCTTATCCAGACTTGACATAACTTTCCTCCCCAGAAGCAGACTTTGGTTAATTTCATGGTTACAGTACCCATCTAAAGAGATCATGGAGCAAAGAGAAAAAAAAATCTGTCAATGCCTCCACTTCTTCCCCATTGTTTACCAGGAACTGAGATTGCTATTTGACACAATCTTCAACTTTATTTTGAGCAGCAGGCCGGCTTTTGCATTCTTTTCTTTCACCCTCATCAATAGACCTTTTAGTTCATCAATAGACCTTTTAGTTCCTCCTTGTTTTAAGTCAGCAGAGTAGTATCATCCTCGTATCTGAGGTTGTTGATATTTCTGGCTTTGGATTCTTCCAGTCCAACCTTACGCATAATGTATCCCTCAAGTTTAAAAAATAAGGTGACAATATACAACCTTATAACACTCTTTCCCGATCTTGAACCATTCAGTTGTTCCATGTTCGGTTCTGACGATGGCTTATTGGTCCCTATAGAGTTTCTCATAATAAAAAAAAAATGGCAACTATTTACTCAGTCAGATCCACTTTCATATGAAAGAGAAATTTTAATCATATACTTCTTCTTAGAACTTTCCCATTTCAAAATGAAGCTTAATCAAAAAGAAAATTTGCCTCTGAATTGGAGGGTCTATATTCATCCAATATGCATTACACACAGATTCAGATATAACATTATCAAGAGGGCCTGATTCCCAATTAGTTTGTATTACTAATTTATTTGTGGAAAGATTCATAAGAACAAAGGGCAATTACTTATTGCATATTATGTTCAGACTCGACTTCCACAAGTATATATACTTACTATTAAGCATATAATGAAGATTATAATACAAATCCGGCCATTTAAAATAACTATTTACAATGTGTGAAAGCAGTATTGCATATAAATTGTGGCCTGGAATATATACCTAAACTTGATATATCTAGGCCTAATTCAAGGTAATCCTTAGAAAATACTACATGAAAATGAGTGGGGGGTGTTATGCTTAATCAGATAGAAAGTCTGCATAGAAAATACAGATATTCTGCAAACAAGTATCTCATTCTATCTGTAATGATACAAATATAATGGGAAGTATATAGTAAACCCTAAAAGGCACTATTGTTGTGTTTTTCATAAACCCACCATTTGTCTTCTAGGGCTAGAAAATAGTTATTCCTATTAATAATTGCCTGATTTACTAAACAAAGTCACTTTATTAAGACAGGTATTTTAAATGCCACAGATATTGCTGCTGTTGGAATGTCAGAATATTCCTATAATAAAAAACAAAAAACATACTGAGTATAGCCCAAAAGATTGTCTTACAATGGTAACAATTCCACTATAAACACAAAATAAGAGTAAGGTTGGACAGAATGTCCTGTTTATATCCCTTTAGTTGTTTATGTGGTTCTAAAGATATAATTGTAATACCCCAGATTCCTCAGGGTTAATAAGGCATTCAGTTATCTAGGCAGCAACACATAAAGAGCCCAATTCAATTCGAAGCCCGCATCTCACAGTACATAGCCCGTATGTCTGCGGCCCTGCTGCAGGCTCCTAGTCTGCTACAATTCCGATGCTTTTCAATTGAACCAGCCGGCAAGATTTGGGCCGAAAGCTGAAAACGTAAACCATGACCGTAACCACCCATTTCAAAACAGCCAATAGAAAATTAGACCGTCAACATGATGTCAGTAAAACATGGAGGTTACATGTCAATCAATTAACGTTTAGGGGTCCGATATGCGATCGGACTTGCAAAACCGCGAAATATAAAATAATAAAAGTGAATGCCAATACTTGTGAGCTTGAGACTGTTGTGCAATTAATTTGATTATCTTTCATTGCTTTCCCCATCATCTACAGTGCAGTATTGATTTTTTATTTGCATTTACAGTGCTACGGAAATAGGGTTAAACCCTCTTGCGGGTCCTCTCTACCACTCATAGGATTTTCTCCTACATTTGCCATTTACGGGTGGGATAACATTTGAAGGCTTGGGGAATTATAGCAATTGAATAGCAATTTGCAATTTTAGCGATCGTAACTTGCGGACGGGAAAGATCAAAGGCTTCGGTAGGCTATAAATTAAATCTGAATAGGGGCGGGTGGGTGAGGGACAGGGAGGGAGGGCAGTGTTCTCAGGGTCTCAAATCCAGCAGGCCTGGTTTCAGGTTTAAGTTAGCACTAAAAGAAAATGGAAACAGGTAAGAGGGATTGTGAGAACAGGAAGAGAGAGGAATGGGAGAGTGAGATAGAGAGACAGGAAAGGCTAGAGAAATATGAGAAGGAGGAGATTTAAGGAAATTATGCAAGCCACGAATGTGGGAGGGCAAGGAAGACCAAGCAGGATACAGCATACATTTGTTGGGGGTTGACAAAATGGTGGAAATAATACAGTAGTAATACTAATAAAGATACTGTACTCGCAGACGCTGAGCAGTAAAGATGGCGCTGCGAGTGGTGCTCGGGGTGCGGTCCAGTGTGAGAGCTGTGTGTGCAGGCAGCCTGCATACTGTGCACTGGAGGCTGAGCACGGCCCGTGGTCTTACCACCTCCAGCCCACTGCTGACTGGTGAGTTAGAGCCGCAGGACAGGTCCGTGTAACTTAGAGTATAGAGCACCTGAGGGGAGAGGGGTGGGAGGGGCTAGAAGGGATAGCACGTTACATGGGATATGGACTGTGTTATATAGAGTGGGACAATATAAGTGCTGTTATTATATACTGTGTGCACTATATTGAGTGGGGTAATATATATACTGAATTATATATTGTATGTATTATATTCAGTGTGATATTATACTAGGTTAGATGCATTATACTGAGCTTAATCTATATATTACATGATGTGGTATATATTACACTATGTAACTAATGGCCAGAACGTTATTACAGTCATTGCAGAGAGAACATGACCAGAACTTGTTCAGTTTATTTTACTGCATACAAGGCATAGCTATCTGCATGTGTGTTATTGTGTATAACATATAACTGGTCACATAAATGTAATTGTTCATAACAACAATTATGTATAACTAGGAAATTGCCCGTCAAAAATGACGGGAATAAAATCCCCCCTCTCCCCTGTGTCTCCTTTCCCCCTCTCCTGTACCTTCTTTCCCTTCCCCCTTCTCCCTCCCCGTGTCTCCTTTCCCCATTTTTCCCTACCCTGTGTCTCTTCCACCCCTCTCCCTCCCTTGTGTCTCCTTCCACTCCTCTCCCTCCCTTGTGTCTCCATCCACCCCTCTCCCTCCCCTGTGTCTCGTTCCCCCTCTCCCTCCCATGTGTATTTTCAGCCCTCTCCCTCCCATGTGTCTATTTTCAGCCCTCTCCCTCCCATATCTCTCTTTCCCCCTCTCTCACTCCCCTGTGTCCGTTTCCCCCCTCTTCCCCCTCCTCTTTCCCCCTTATCCTCCTCCTCCTCCTCTTTCCCCCTTATCCTCCTCCTCCTCCCTTTCCCCCTTATCCTCCTCCTCCTCCCTTTCCCCTTATCCTACCTCCTCCTCCCTTTCCCCCTTATCCTCCTCCCTTTCCCCCTTATCCTCCTCCCTTTCCCCCTTATCCTCCTCCTCCTCCCTTTCCCCCTTATCCTCCTCCTCCTCCCTTTCCCCCTTATCCTCCTCCTCCTCCCTTTCCCCCTTATCCTCCTCCTCCTCCCTTTTTCCCCTTTTCCCCTTATCCTCCTCCTCCTCCCTTTTTCCCCTTTTCCCCTTATCCTCCTCCTCCTCCCTTTTTCCCCTTTTCCCCTTATCCTCCTCCTCCTCCCTTTTTCCCCTTTTCCCCTTATCCCCCTCCCTCCTTCCAATCCTCTTCCCTCCTTCCAATCCTCTTCCCTCCTTCCAATCCTCTTCCCTCCTTCCAATCCTCTTCCCTCCTTCCAATCCTCTTCCCTCCTCCATTTCCCCCTCTTCAATGACCTCGCTATCCCTTTTCCCCTCTCTTACTGTGATCTGATGAGCTCCTGGTGCTCTGTCCCCTGCAGCGCGTCTTTTGGCTATGTCCGAACGGCATATGCTAATGACGTGACGCGCCTGTGATGTCACATCATTAGCATATGCCGGTCAGACACAGGCAGCAGACGCACTGCAGGGGACAGAGCACCAGGAGCTCATCGGATCACAGTAAGAGAGGAGAAAGGGAGGTCATTGGAGAGGGGGAAAGGGAGGAGGAGTATAAGGGGGGAGGAGGGGGGATGTAAAGGAGGGAGGAGGATAAGGAGGAGTCACAGGAACTGGGTGATTCGAGCCCTGGGGGCCTTGCGATGATGCGAGCCCTGCAATGAGCGCCTTCAGCACTCATTGCAGACCCTATTGGCAGGAACCAGGTACTACTGGGGGTGATGCGAGCCCTGGTCGTGTGTTGGTAACGTGGGCCTAACTGCTCGCCTCGCTTCGAGGTTCGCAGTTGCTGCGAGGGCCGCAAAAGCGTGCCCAACATTGCAAGAGTTACCCACACTGGCAAATATATATGTGATTAATTGAATGACACTGCAAACAACAAAATTTAACTAGGTACATGCAAATCAATGCAAGCAATATATGACATGCATACAATGGCCTAAACTGCATGTCATTGCACTCATCAAAGAAAAATATGCCTTTTTGCAGATGACAAAAATATGTAACAGGGTGGACATTTCAGCAGGTGCAAGTTAAGTGTGAAATTATTTTAATAAAACTAGAACAATGGTCAAATATGTGGGATATAAAATGCAACACTAACTGCAAAATTATACATTTACATTTTTACATTAAGTAGAATATTTGGACAACTTAAGACAGCAAATGATGGGGAAAAATACTTGATTTAAAGGTAGGCAAGCAATGGAATAAAGCTGCAGGAAAAGCAAACTGGTCGCTTGAATGTATTTGTAGAGGACTTAGCAGCAGAAAAAGAGAGGTGCGAATGTCAGTCTATAGATCCCTAGTTGAACCTCATGTAATACACTGTATCTAGTTCTGGAGACCATCAGCCTTATTAAATTGTGATTCGGTCAATTGAATAGGGCTCTATCTAAGCACAGAGCATATTTTTTTACAGAAGTTTTTAGTTAGTGAAGACCTTGCTTTTGGATAGAAGGTCACAAACTAAAAACTTCTGTAAAAAAAATATGCTCTGTGTTTATATAGAGCCCTATTCAATAGGCCGAAACGCAATTTAATAAGGCTGCATATCTCCAAAATAATATTAACAAACATGTTCTTTGATAACGAGTCACAATGTATTTTCTTTTTTCAAATTAAGCTCTTGGGAGCACAGAATCTTATTCAGACTTTGAACTGCTTTTGGGTGCTTGCCTTTCGTCATCCAATCAGATATAGACTCATGTATACCTTTAGATTGTAAGTCTGCGAGTTTTCAATCTTGCACTGTGTTTTGGCAAAGGCACTATGGACACTGGATTCTATGCTCAAAGACAGGGCCCTCCATCTTTGTAATGTGTTAATATTGTTTTGCCTTGATCACAACTTATGTATAGTGCTACGGAACATGTTGGTGCGTTATAAATAAACAATAATAATAATAATAATAATAATAATAATAATAATAATAATAATGGCTCCAGGGATGGGGCAACTTCAGTAGTCTTCACCATACCTGCTGGTGTGTAGGAGTGTCTCAGGATCTCAGGGTTAATAAGGCATTCAGTTATCCAGGTAGCCCACAGAAAGTATGCAATCTCTAACATAGGAAACATCACTTTAAAAGTTAGCCCTGCAAATTACTGTTATATAATTTGGTCCTTTACTTTTATAGTCGCGCGCGCATGACCGTGCTCTGCGTCAGTGGTGAAGTGGTCAAAAAGGGTAGTGCAGGCAAAGCAGTTATTTCCCCCTCCGACGTACTGCATAAGGCGATCTGACAGAAGAGGCCTTGAGCTATGAGAGGCGCTGGTGCCCGCGCGGAACATAGCGATGGCCTCGCTGTCAATTCAGCGCCATCAAGATGTGACAAGTCGGAGGGGGGGATAATTCTTTGCCTGCACTACAATTTTTCACCACTTCAGCACTGTGGAGCATGGCACGGTCACGCGTGCGACTATAACAGGATAGGTCCCATATTTTTGATATTCCCCCAGATTCCTCAATCCCATTATGGGGTTAATAGCGCAGTCAGTTATCCTGGCTGCCCACATAAAGTGTCCAATCTCTAATATGGGAGAAAGCACTATAAAGGTTAATGCTAGAAATGACTGTTATGGAGGTTTAAAGGACCCACCATTTGTCCTCTAGATTATAGGAGTGAAAAGCTACACTCATCTGTCTCTGAATCAGTTAAATCCTAGAAGAGATTGGACACAATCTTGGGAAGCCAATCTCTAACATGGGAGACAGCACTCTAAAGGTTAACCCTACAAAAGGCTGCTATGTTTTAAAGATATATTTTTTATATTCCCCCATATTCTACAATCTCATCAACGGTTAATAAGACATTATGTATCCAGGCAGCCCACATAAAGTGTCCAAATTCAGCAACACCCTCCAGCCGGGCCCAGACCCTCCGCACTCCCACACCGCCACCTCCACATCAGGCCACGCCCCAGGAGCCTCCTTGATATATGCACTAGTGAAGCATGTGATCCTGACCACAATATCAGTCTAGGAACATATCCTTGGGACTGATGTAATCAATAGTGAATCTGGCTGTGTCATCTCCGTATTAATGGGCATTTTCCCATATTGCTGATTATCCAGAGACCTAGCTAATAGTTAGTAATGCTTGCAGAAGGGAATCAGGTGAGTTGGTATGAGTTGACCACATGTGACCCTGGTAGGTGCTATTCATGATGCTTATTCTAGACTATGACATTACCCCCTGTAGAAATCCCCTTTTTCTCACAAGCCTCTTGCTCTCCCGGGATCCGCCCACACCACACCCATGATATCAATGCACAGTCTTGTCCATTTCTGATTGTGCTTTATGTATGAAATAAAGCTTTGCTATACAGCTCTAACCGTGTTAGTGTGTTTTCACATACATCACATTTGGGTCACATTCCAATACATGTAAACTAATGAGCGATAGTTACTACGCAATAGATTGTTGGAGAAATTATACAAATATCCTTACATTTTGAGTATATATATATATATATATATATATACACATACACACACAATTAGCACTCTTTCCAGTTAGCATGGATTTGGCTGGGATATAGGCATTAAACCAGTATTTTCCAGTTTTATAATATATTAGGTATGAAATAATTAAATACATCTGACCCATGCCTTGCGCTTTCATTTAGAGACCATTAACTGGGTTTTAGTCATAACATATTGTGACAAGGATGGCCGTTTACCACAGGGATTTTTATAACAAAAGGTTCAGCAACACATAGATTTATGATGCAGGAGACTTGTATATTTTAGGGCTCATAAACAAGGGTCCAGAAATAGTAATCAATGTTAAGAAAAAAATGAAAATAAAAATCTACATAAACGTTCTTACTAAACATTCAGGAACACCCTGACTACACCCGGCCAGCTTCTCTGCTCCGGAGAAATATGATTCACAAAGAAAAAAATGTATCCTGTCCTGCTACTTCCAGTGGAGTTTCTTGTGGATTGGTATAAGACCACCTTGTGGCCAGGATACAAACAGTCTCTTATATGTGGTATAGTGCCACCTTGTGGCCAGGATACAAACAGTCTCTTATATGTGGCATAGTGCCACCTTGTGGCCAGGGTACCGGCCCACCCTTCTCTCCGAGTACCCACCCCCAGGGACCCTTGTAACGAGTACCAAGTATACTCTAGAAGATAAAGTCTTGTGAAGCACCACCGTCTCTTCCCTGGGGTAATAAAGAACAAAAGGAGTTTCTGACCTTTCAGTATTGTAGTCAGCCTTGCAGGTGGCTTTAGTCTGCAGCACAGGTCCTCAGCAGATTGGACATGTTTCCAACAGCAGCTTCCTTGGTTTGTCTCTCTCTCTGATTCCAGCACCCACACTTCCTGTGTCTGTCCACTTTCTTTCCCCCAGACTCTATTCTCTGGCTGTTAGTTCCTGGGGATTTAAATAGTCTGCTTGACACTTCAGGTGCAGCTAATTGCTTTAATTGCTCTAAAGGACCTGATCAGCCTAGTGCTGACATATCTTCCTTCTATAATGTACCGTGGGTCCGCCTGACTTTGTGACAATATTATGTTTTTTAACCATATTCAAGGGAATAGGCCAAGCGTGATCACACAATAAAGATTTGTATTTTTTTACTTCTTGGATTCAAGTTCTTTTTAGCTGATTTCAACAAGCTTTGCTGACATTTTGTATAAGATTTCCCATGATTCTCGGGAAGTGGCAGGCTTCCCTTCAGTGCATGTGCACAATGATTGGATATGTGTGAGCTGTATGTATCAGTGGGACTTAATATGGAACAATATGGAGACGGTGAAGTTGTTGACAGGGACTGATTTGGGACTTTGAGGCTGGATGGTAAGCTTTTGTTTCACTAATGTGATAAGACCACCCACTGCTTCTACTAGCAAAGAAAAATTACAGCTAACTTTTCTTAAATTAAGGCAGCATCCTATATAAACAAAACCAACACATGATAATAGCCACGTGAGTCATTAGTTAAACTCTAAGAAGGAATAACAGAAAGTTAATCATTTATACACTGCACATTACTTATTTTGTAATGATGATAAAATCTTCTTAAATATTATGTTGGACCACCCATGTTGTAGACAGCTAATGTAAGCCAATTGTTGAGGGTGGTTCTTAAAATATTTGTTTCAACTTAAAACTTTAAATTTATATGCAATTAATCAAATCCATAAATCTTTTAAAAATGAAATGGATTGATTTAAAATGTATATACTTAAAAAATGTCGTAAGATAAACACAGCATCTCATTCCACTCATTGGATGTCCCACATTGGACTTTGAACAATTTTCTTGTCAGTTTAGGTGACAAGCCGTTACCTTCAATTTTTCAAACATGAACAGAACACTTCCCCTTGAAGGTTTACATAAATCATTACAGAAATGACAATAAAAGGGAGTTTGTGGCAAAATGATTAGTTTAAATGACATAGTCTAAATATATTTTGACATCTTAGTGTCAAGTATCTCTAACAAAGGTTACTGTACTCACTTTAACTCTATGGCTGTTGACATGTCACCCTCTGGAGATACCAAAGAACCAGGAGTCTAGATACAACTGCCAGTCCTGTGGGATTCACTATCAGTAACCCCATGTCAATAAAGTCTACATAAAGAAATAATGAGTGAAAATTATAACTTAACAAATTGTAAAAAATCATAATTGAAATATTTATTCTGGAACCTGGCATACTTATTTTAGGAAGTTGTAAATACATTTATACACATACAGTCAGTGGCAGAGCTAGAGAATGGAGGGCTCTGGAGCAAAAAATAACTGTGTTGCATGCGATCACTCATGAACGATTTACTACATTATTGGGGTTCTAGTGAGGGGAGCCTGGGCATGTTGTGGGTTCCGATGAGGGGAGCCTGTGGTTGTTGCAGAGGGGCCAGGGAGGGGCAGTCACGGGGTGGCCCATGGTGGGTAGGCCCCCAGGCCCCAGAAACACACTCACAAAAACCACCAAACAAAAAACAAATGCAGCATTAGCTAAGGCCCACAGAGCAGGACCCTGGTGCATTGCACCACCTTCACCACTGCTAGATACGCCCCTGCATACAGTATATTCCTTGTCTATGTTTATATCCTTCAAGGATGAAGAAATCTGTTAGATGCCGGCATTCCTAAACGTAAGTGACCCATCCTTTGAACAGTGCATGGTTTTTAACATAAGACTAACCAGAGCTGGAAAAGTAGACACTGCAACAACAAAAATGCAACAAAAGTACATGTTGCTATTAGGGCACTTGCATGATAGTATGGGAATATTGGCTCAGATGTTCATGACCTCTGTGATATATACTAGGTGGGCATTTGATAGCAGGCTCCTCAACCTGACATAGTGCTGCATAATAGGAATTGTTGTTAATTCTCAAATTCTGGGAAAATAAATCACTGTCATATGGAAATTAAAGTGGTGGGAGCATCCTTCATTTTAATTGCAGGCATAAATGTGTTTTAATTTGTTTAGTATACAACAGAAGGCTATTTTTCCCAACTAAATCGATTTAAAACCAATAGATTAACTAGGCTATACATATATTCTTTGGGAAGGCTTTTCATTCAGGACCACCTGAAAGTGATATTCTCTTTAAACCAAAACATATTATCTGACATCTCTTTGTGTTAACTATTTTTTAAGCATTTTCTTTAGGTTATTCACAGTTTTGAACGTGGGCGTAAGCACTAAGCTAAATGTTGTTATAAGAGCCAAATGTTGCCTCAATTAGGAGATTTATTGGACTCCTGAACTACAGTATAATAGACACAAAACAGTTACATACTCCAACAAGCTGAACAAGGTCTTTAAACTTATTTCTAAACCATCCTATCTAATAAACAGGAAATCACAAGTCGGTCTCTAACAATGGGACCACAAAAATATTACCAAAGTCCTGTATATTTAGGTATACAATCACATGCTTTATTTTAACCCAAGTATGTCTAGGTGGTATCAAGTGCCTTATACTTAGTTGCCAAAAAAATCCAACTCACCTCAATGGAATTTGGTTCTTTTTCTGACCTCACTAAGTTGTCTGTACAACCCATCTTCGGGATTTGAGTTAGTCACGCCATCTGTGTAGTCCTAATGTCACTGACAATGAAGTAAGAGGATTGGGAGTAAACATATTACATCACTGTTAACCCCAACAATTCTGAGAGAAATTATATGGCAAAAATCGAACAAGCAATAACTATTTTTCTATATGCCATAGTAAAATCAACATATCTATGATTGTTTATTATTGCAAAGCAATGGTTAATTGTCATCCTTATTAATTATATCATGAACTAAAAAATACATATTTATATCTGATGTGCTCAGTGCTGTATGATGCATCTATCTGTAGATGATATTATTAATATTTTGAACATTGTGACTCCTGGGTGGAGTCCAGTCATATATATCTGGCACAGAATTCCATGGAAAAGGAGAGAATATTCGTATGACACAGTGGGTTGTGGCTATTACCCTTGAGATTGACTAGGTGCATCTGTTTTGACATTTTTTACACACATCCACTTTATTGTAGCATACATAAATAATACACAGTTGAAGTATGAAGGCAATAAAAAAATAAATTCAATATACAGTTTAAGTTGAAAACTTAACAAAGCAAGTACTAGAAATCTATATCTGCCTCAATCAATCAACAGCCATTGAAATGATAATCACACACCACTTTTTTGATAGTAATAGGGTAATGTAAAAGGATACTAGAGTACTAACATTTATATCATGCATATAAAAAAAACATTGTTACAAAAGCATCACTTCCAAATGTCTCTTCACTTTTCAGGTACAATCCTTCTATTTTTCCACAACTCCCTACTGTCCTATCTTTCAAGAAAATCCCATATTTAATAATCCATATATTTATGACGGGAGTTATATTTAGGTAAACAAGGCAGCCACCTAGAGGTGCCTCCATGGGAAGGGTGCATCATTTCCGTAACAATATATTTATATTTCAGTTTGCTTATGTTTCTGAACACGTTCTTTTGTGAAGGAGGGGGTGGGCACGAGGTTATAGTAAAACAAAAAAGACAAAAGTAGCAAACGGGCAAGTTCACACTGGGTACATCATATTGCTCCTCCATGTACTCCATGTGGGTATTAGTTAATTTTACTGCCTCTCAATTCCAGCCTAACAAGCCCTCCTGTTCCCTTAGGTCCTGAAAGGACCATACACCGCTCAATGACTTCCCTCAAAAACATAGTATGCTCCTGCTCCTCTTATTTATGGGTCCTCAGAGTGATCAAATGATTGTACCTTCTCATATCTGGATATCAAGTAAACCAGTGTCTTTTGCTCTTGTCTGTAAGAAGAATCATGATGTATATTGTCACATAAGCAAATCTGAGTTTTTATATGTTACAATGTTTTGTTTGTGTCTGTATCTATGTGAATATCCACATTATCTCTTGTCCAGTCCTATTTATTTTTCCACTGGAGAGAGGGCACTTGTGGAGAGTTCTTTACATCTGTTCTTTCACTATGTAACTGTACTAAAGTCTATGACACTAATTCCCTAAATATAAATAAAATATGTTCCCAGAAAAAGACCATTTTAAGGAATTGACGAGGCTCTTATTGAAAAAGGAAATAATATAATCCATGGAGAACATACTTCTACCAATAGCATGCTACCTGTTTCTCTAGCCACCATCACAAAGTAATTATATTCAAATGTTAATTAATAAATAAATGTTAAGTAATTATAAATTATATTATGGTATTCTGAATAGTTACGTGTGTGAGGACAATGTAATTTAACAATATATCTGTGATTTATGTACCAAGGAATAAAGTAGTTTTATGTATACATGGTAAACAGTTAAAGAGAGATGCACCTGGGGATAGGCTAAGCAGTGTGTGCCTAGGGGTGCCAGATATGTAAATCCGGAATTCCACTTTTGTTCCTCCATTGATCATGTTGTCTCTACTTACAGACCAGGAGAAAGAGAGTTTGTCTCTTCTGTAGTCCATATGCGTATAGTGTGCACATATAAGCTGCATATGAACTACATACACATGAACAATTTACTCATCATAGTGAACAGTAATAACACTCACTAATAATGCATTGCTTTTCACAAATATATGTGTCCCTCTTTGGCTCTATGGACACATGAAAGATAGGCAACAGAGTTTGTTTAGCACATAAAAAGTGATCTATGGTTTGTAAAGCGTTCATTAAAGTGGCAGCTCATTCTTTCATCCAGACCTGTTCAACTATACAAAGTTGGATAAAACCATAAAAAGTAATTGTTCTGCATGTGTCTGTACTAGATATTTATTTTGCAACACTTCTAAAGGAGTGGAATGCAGCCCTATTTACCCCCTTTCTCCAAAATAAAACAAATCATTTTAAAATGACTTTGGTGCCTTACACTGTTTGCATAGCCTATAGTGTCTGTTGCGTTTTTAATTCACTGTACCAGGTTAAAATTGATACTTGTGTAAGCACTCTCAGTGTTAAACATAGTAAATGAGTTAAATAATTGAATGCATTATTTTCTAATCTGAAGAATGTATAAATTTTGACTAATACAAGAACTGAAGATTATCCACATTGAGTGAGATAAAAACAATTATTGTGTGGAAAGGTTGAACAACCCTACTTTATAGGCATCTCAGCAAATGTAGCAAACTAATCCTTTTGGGTCATAATGAGTAGAAATTTAATTCTATAAAAAAAAATGTATAGACTCAAAAAACACTGCTATTACAAAATCTGGGGTAAAATGCCTCATGCCCTCAAATGGGTCCTCCTGCCCTAGTCACAAGAATATTTGGTAACACCATATACTGTAATGTAAAAAACAATAATTGCAAACATCAATGAAGGAGGAGATGGCTATAACTCAACAACATATTGCAAGATGTAAATAATAAATCAAATATAGGGATGCCCTAAGGTCAAAAATACCCTTTGTCCCCAAATGAGGTCCTTCTGCCTGAAAGGTTTCACAAATGTTGAAACCCCAAAGCTATCTCATAGCCTAAGAGAAAAAAAATAGTGTAAGGTCCAGGGGGTGCCTAAGACTTTTTGGGACTATTGGACTAGTGGGGGCCCTGGACTAACAGGGACTATTGGTGGTATTTCTCTCTTCTTCCCTAGGAGAATGTCCTCCCAGCCTGGACAATTGGACTTTGGCAGCCGTATTGTTACCCGTGTGCCCTATTACTGTGTGCCCTAAATGCTGCATTTTCCCCAGGGAATTTAATAAAGTATACTACCAGGTTCCCCTGGGGATGTGGGGTACATGGTACTAGATAGTCAGTTGAAAGGGGTTCAATGCATCACAGGGAGAGCTAGCAGACGCCAGAGGATAACGGGTATTCAGTTATGATTAGAGTAACAAGATAGAATTAACTGCTATTGTTCTAAAGACAACATAGGGTTGGTATTGCTTTAAGACTGGTCTGATCTCTGCATGAGCTGTCAAGTTGGACACCATCAGGACGCAAACCCCTGATCACACCACATATACTTCAATGACACAGTGGGGGTGAATAGAGCTGTCACTGAGTTTGTGAAAACAAAATACTGAGGTAATTACCTCAACAGAGATAAGTGAGGTCAATTGTCTAACGCTGGCACCCCCATTTATGTTTGATAGCTAAGCTCAATGGCTTCTATTCATACATATGGCCCATGGAAGTCTATGAGCGGTAGAATATAGAAATCTGTGGAAGCATTGAACGGCTTGTAAAAGGAATAACTCCAGTCTTGTTGCTCTAGCCTTGACTAAATACACCACAGACTATGTGCCGTCATAGTGTCCACCAACTGGAGGTACACGTTCAGATTCCCCCAATTAGATTGTGCACTGACAACCGGGGAAACTCATATAACTCATATAACTTGGGCTCCCACAGCCACCACCCGAAGACTCTGTGGTCTAATACCAACCGCCGTAGGTGATACAGAGCCAGCCATCTGTTCAGGGTTGCCCATGCTATTTTAGGTAACATGTCCCCAAATATTTAACTTAGCCTGGAGTGATCCCAGACCATATAGGTAACTGCCTGCCACCTCAGGGGTACCGATGGCTCAGATGACTCCTAGGAAGCTAAGGGCCCTGATATTGAGGCACTCTAATAACTCAGAAAAGGGACATGTACCTAAAGTAATGCGGGCAGATGGAGGGTCATATACATCATCAGAGTGTCTGCACTTTTGATCTGATGAGATACCCCCTGGAAAGCCTGGATCAAAGGGAAAATTAACTTTGTTACCAGCTAGGCTCCAGGACCTGGGGGTGATTAGGGAGGATGACATCACTTGATGGACAGACTTCACACATAGCTAGGGTGTAGGCTTATGGGGATTGGTGGTGTAGGCTTATGGGGATTGGTGAAAACATGCTGACCAAGGGTGGGAGACTGAATATGATTGGGTAGTGCTATGGATAAATATGCTGTATCATCATCAATAAAGAGTTGTCAGTTTAAACATACATAATCAATGTGTATGCTTTATTCTGTGGAAGATAATAATTCTAATCATTGAAATTATTACTAAGGATCCTGCCTGGAACTAAACTTCTGACCATCGGGAGCGAAACCGCTAAACCTGCTTCCTAAGCTTCCTGGTATCAGTGGTGATTATATGCTGTGCTGGGCTCATTCCTGCTAAAAGGGATATGACCACATGACCTGCTGGATAAGAATGATTTAGGATATTTCTAAGCCCAACCAAGCAGCACATTGTCTTGCTTAAGGTAACTCTGTCAATATCACCTTGGGCTGATATGACAGACATGTCATGAGCTTTTAATTGTTTTTACTAACCCCTGATATCATTATTGCCTTTTTCTTTTAGCTAAGTAGCACTATTACATTTTGCAGTGTTTTGATTCATTCATTTTGATCATTCAATCATTAAAGTGCATTTTTTTGTCCTATCTGTTATTGTATTGCCATCATTACTTTGCCACTAAGGTGCACTTGATGTATTACAGTATTGCTATCATTACTCTGCCTCCGATGTGCACTTGAGATATATTTTGAGCAGATTTTGCTAATAATTAACAATTATTTGTTCTACACAAAATATGGTGTTCACCTTTTTACCAATGGTTTTGTTTTGTACTGTAGTTATTGCGGGTCAGGTATTTTTATTTTGATATAACACAATAACAAGTATTATTGGATAATTTATATGTACTTTTTCTGGCACATTTTCAATTGCATTTATATTCTACTAATTGATGGTGTGTGTTATCTATTCATTTTCTTAATGACTGCAATGTAGATTTTGTTACACTTTACAGGATATGGTGTTACTGACTTTCTGCTGTCTAGGGTTATGACTTAGCTTTGAGGTTTTAGCATTTGTTAAACCTTACAGGTAGGAGGACCCTTTTGAGGGCATAGAATATTTTGACTTTAAGGCATCCCTGCATTTGTTTTGTTATTTACATCTTGCGATATAATGTTGAGTGATTGCAATCTGCTCCATTGATGTATGCAGTTATTATTTTTTACATTACAGTATATGGTGTTACCTGACATCCTTGTGACTAGGACTATGAGCTATTTTTTTTTTTAACATCTGTTACACATTTCAGGTAGGAGGAACTATTTGAGGGCATAGGGCATTTTATCTTAGGTTTTTTAATAGTGGCATTGTATTTTTTCTATTATTGAATAGAGTTTTCCTTTATCTTCTTCACTTGGTTATATGTAAATAATGCAACTTTGTTTTCAAGATTCATATTTCACGTATATTTGACTCTGCTTCCGATTCCTCACAGGCAATATTGTAGCTGGAAATGTACTGCATGTAACAAATAAATACCCTGGTAAGCAGAACAGTGGGTTTTGTGACATTAATCATATGGAAAGGCACTATTTTAATTCTGCTGCCGTTGTTGACATAAGTTTATCTACAAGTGCTAGTAACATGGCATATTTGGAAAACTCTCCAGCATCCCCTAATTTCTTCAAAACCCTAGCATTCTTAAAGCATACTGAACATAGCCTTTGCTGGGACACATTTATATGTCCATGTTACAAATACTACAAGTGTTCAAACACTGTGCTCTACAAACCCCATAATCCAACTCTCAGGATGTGATGGAACAAGCACAAATTGGATTCCTGTACTCATAAGCAGGGCCTTCAAAAATTCAGGTTTTCCCAAAAAAAGGTTTTATATCCATGCCTTACACTGTTCCTCTATATTTACACTACTGTCCGACATAAACAGCATTGATCACAACTTGACCACTTTAAAAGGAAACCCCCTCATTGGCATTTCACCACTGAAGTCCCATGTAACAGGTGAGCATAATATATCTAGAGTAATGTTCTAGATCCTACCGAGATGGATCCATATATTAAATTAGAAATATATGTACTACTATTTATTAACTGCCTTCTACACCAGAAATTCCAAATCCAGTTCTCAGAGTAAACAAAAATACTTATTTAATCAAGATAACCTAGTTGGCTTAATAAGAATAACAAAGCCACTGAATATTAAGCAAAATTTCCCAGATAGCCTGGCTTGTTTAAGTTCTCAAGGATTAAATTAGAATTGAATTAGAGAGTCTTTGGGTTTTGCTGGATCATCAGGAATATACAAACTCTATGAAATGCATTTGCAAAATTCACACCACATCATTATTCATTTATATGTAACATATACTTTCCTCATACCTCTAGAGTGGAACAATTTATTTATACAAACAGTATCACAGAAACATGATTAGCTGACATCATTGTGGCTTAAGTTGTTGCCAGTGTGTGAGAAGTTAGTGCAGACTGAGAATTGTATGCCCAGTGGGATTTGTTTCAAAAGCCATGTTAAAGTGCTAGCCATTCTAGAAATGCAGATTACGACGCTTTTTGTATTTGACATTTTTAAATAGCCAAATCACTATGAAAAAGGGGATTTACTATTTTTCTATATTTACATTTGTAGTTGCAAGATGTGGTAAAACATTTGTAAAACATTTGTGGTGTGAAACCTTATAACATCTACCTCATAAGAAAAAATAGGTAATTAGTCAAAAGTATTGACATACATGTGCTATTCTACTCAAGATGAAAATAGCATTTTCAAGGCTTCCATTTTCATCTTGCTTATGGCATTGTTGCTCAATAAATACAACAAACATTTTAACCATAACCAGCACATATATTTTAGCTCCATTGGCTAAGTCACCAATCAACTTAGCTTACCTTCCTTGTGCTCAAGCTTGGATACACTTAAAGGGCCTCCTGTACTTGAAAATGTCAAATGAAAACACATACAACTAATTAATTTGCACCCCTAATTTGTTTTGCACATTTGAATAAATTCATCTTTAGTATGTGTATGGAGGGACTGTCATTGCTTCTGTTCTCGTATCCCCACTGTAAGCAGATGCCAAGGGGTGGCGCTAGTGCTCTTTAATCCCCTGTTGTTGATGTGCATGAGCATTCACTTGCTTACTATGGCAAACATGGCATTTGTCCTTATGTTAAGAGGTCCATGAACCCTTACTATTTAAGGATTTAATAACATTGTACAGATGTTAGCTCCAACATCTCATGATCACTTGGGCTACAGTGGCACAAACAAATGAGTAGTCACTATAAACATACAGCCTTATTAAATTGCAATTCGGTAAATTCTAAAGGGCTCTATATAAGCACAGAGCATATTTTTTTTACAGAAGTTTTTAGTTAGTGAAGATCTTACTTTTGGATAGAAGTTCACTGACTAAAAACTTTTGTAAAAAAAAATATGCTGTGTGCTTATATAGAGCCCTTTAGAATTTACTGAATTGCAATTTAATGAGGTTGAAACATTTTAGTACCAAATTAATTGTTGAGGAAATTTACTTTATTGGATGATACTGTTTATTTTTCAGACAACACTGGTCCTTTCAATGTCCCTGCTTGTGTAGAGGTGGGTTGATCAGCCACTGTGAATAAGCTACATATGCTAAATCTGTCCTGTTGAAGCATGATAAGATCTATATTTGAGAACCACTTGTCTTGGTAAAACACATTTTTAGCTTAGCTTAAAAATGAACTATTTTAAAAATTATAAAATTAAAGCAAGAAATCAGTCTTGTCTTAATCATTTAAACCAGAGTGTGAGAAGAAAAAGAATAGATCTAAAAAATTGAACTAATTAATGAACAATATTTGTGCTATATAGATGTAAATAATGTATTGGAAACACTTTATATGACATGAGATTATTTACATTAATGCTTTTCTAAATTCACTATATCTCACAGTAAGGGGTAGATCTACTGATTTAATTCCAGGTTCACTACAATATGATGGAATAAGCAAGACGTAGTCTGCATCCATTTTATTTTGTATGGTATAAACAGAAGGTAATATGAAGCACTATGTTAACTTGATGAGGAGTTAATCACATATTATAATTGTCTAACTACAAGATGTCGTCATGCTTTGCGTGGTGCGTACGACTTAGGCGCTCATCACTTGTGAGCCTTGCGAAGTGAGGAGAGCCGTTAACGTGTAGGAGTTAGCCGATGAGCCCCAAAGGCGCTCATTGCTGCTCGCCTTCCGAAGCGAGACCTTTAACCGTAGCACTTAGCCGATGAACGCTCACCGCTGCGAGCGTCGCAAATGAGGCGACCAGTTATAATATGAGACGCGGAACTCAGCAAAAAAAATTACGAGACGCAGGACTTAGAAAAAAATATAGACGAGACGCAAAAATGTACGAGATTAGTGGCCGATCAAAAAAACAGAAAAACACACTGCATACACCCAAAAAAAATTCCACAAACTTCAAGGACGTCTGTGAGTGAGGTGGAATGTGAATTTAACTCGCCACACGAAAATCGCCTAAGCGAGGAAAACACTGCAAACTGGGTAGCACTTTACACATCACACTACTACCTACAAGATACACTATTAGAAAACCAGGAAAATGCTCATGAGACGCGTACCACATTAATAACATTACGACTATATAATGCCACTTTACACAATAAACCAACGGCTTTACCTTGCATACGCAGCCTATTTAGAATGCACAGTTTAAACATTCATTATACTTAATAAGCAGGGCACTAACACTCACAATGTATATTCTATGCAGATGCAAAATACAAACAGATTGTTAGTTCTTCAGCCTATTGCTCGCTGCATATATCACTTATAAATAATTAAAGTATATTAATTTATTGCATAAATAATTAATTATTACTTAATTAATTGAATAAATCATTAATTATTACTTAACTACATATACATAGAAATATATATCTCTCTCAGAGGACCAAAAGTACATGACATGAGAGGCTCGCGCGCTCATTGCGAGGCATGCAATGAGCCCCGAATGCGCTCATCGCAAACCTTGAAATTAGCACCAAAGGTCCTCACAGTACAAAACGGTTTCAATTATGTCTCAAACAGCATTCCCATAGCTTCAAATTTTATTGACCGTCATTTTTTGACGTGCAAGACGCTATATATATAAATATATATATTGTATGCTTCTAAACAATACAAATAGGATTTCATATTTCTTAAACAAGATATTGTTGTAACTTGGATGAATGTTGTTTTTTGGGAAATGTAGTTGGATTGGAGTCGACATTAAGCTATATATGAGCTAGGATTTATCTTTAAATCTGAGCATGCTGGATATTTTACATTCTTGTGGAGTCATGGAGCCGGGGATTAAGTTGTACTGTGCACATACAAGTAAATCTAATGGAATGTCAATAATACCTACATACTTACAATGGAAGTCGGCAAATTATATGCCATTTATTATTTAATAATTTTTTCATAGATTGTGTTAGTATCTCTCTCTAACTCACGGTGTCTTACTACAATACCTTTAACTTCTTCCCAGGTCGGGATTTGTTTATTTTTCCAATATTTTACTAAAGTCCATTTGACTACCAACATGATGTGAATTATTAGATATTTATTTTTAGGGAACTTATCTTCTTATATCCAACTGAAGGATTGTAAATTTGAAAGAGGTAGTAATTTCCCTGCCAATTATTGTAGAGATCTCAAATAGGCAATGTTTCCAAAATGTTTTAATCTTTTCACAGTCCCACAACGTATGTTTGTGTATACCCAAATGATTGCATCCTTTCCAGCACAAAGCCTCGATGGTGGGATATATTTTATTTTCAGTTAAACGAACCCAGTGCCATCTATGTATGGTTTTAAAAAATAGTTCTCTATATGAGAAGTAAGGAGAAGAGTGTTTAGTTAGTTTAAAGGCCATATTCCACTTGTCTATTGCCATGTTCTACCTATCTCTTCTTTCCATTTGATCATCCCATAAGATTTATTGACTTCTGTATAATGTCTTAATATATTCTGACATTTAGAGATAGTATAGGATTCTATATCTATGGAAATCATACTTTCATACTTTCAAATAGGGAATATTTTCTCAAATTATTTAATGAGAACCCCCTCTTCATCAAATTGCTTTGTAATGCCATATAGTCAAGCCAAGTTACCTTTTTGGTAGGGAATAGCTCTTGTAGTAGGGAAATGTTTATTAAAGAACCATTTAAAAAAAAATCACCAATATTTCTTATACCTCTCTCCTTCCATACAGACAAATTAAAGTCCCTATTTCTATATGAAAGTATATCGATCGGGACGGCTGGTGAAAGTTCATTATTCGTCATCCATTTCTTTCTGCTTTTATACCACTATTTTAATAATGTTTTAATTCTTCTTGGAATAAATTTTATTCTGTCTTTATCCGGCAGCCATATGGCTAAATTTAAAGGAGTATCAGACATAAGAACTTGTTCTTTTTCCTTCCATTTTGTTCTGCATTGCTCAGAATTCCATAATATTAAATGTGACAGTGCTATGGCATCAGGTATGTCCTTTATTGCGGGGGAAGCTAAACCTCCTTTTTCAAAACTTTCAACTTTAGTTGTTGTAAGATTTATTCTAGGTTTTTTCCCTAGATAAATATAATTATCTATCGTCCTTTGAGTAATTTTTAATATTGAGATAGGAACTATTTCAGGGATACTCCTTAATATATAGGTTATCTTTGGTAATATAACTATTTTAACTAGAGCAATTCTACCCATCAAGATATTTTAATAGTTTTCCAATCGGACAAGAGAATTCTAATTTCTTTAATTACCTGCTCAAGATTTCCTCTAAGTACATTTCGCAAATCAAAAGAGAATTCTATACCCAGATGTTTTATAGGTCTTTCATTCCAATTATAATGATAATTCTGTTTCAAATTAGTTAATGTAACGGGTCTAATTCCTCTCATGATAACATCTGACTTTGTGGGGTTTATTTTGAAATAAAAGACTCTTCCATACTCATCTAAGATACTCATCAATTCCTTCAATATTTGAAGAAGATCTTATGAATTTTGCCAGGGGTTCCATCAGTTTTTTACTTCAAAATGTACTGTATCAAAGCCTAGACCAGTAATTAATGCTTTTGAGTAATAATAAATGGATTTTAGACCGAAATCCCTCAGACCAAATTTGTTAATTACTGCATACATAAAAACCCAGAACATCTGCCTGTATACAAGTGCCTACTAATATCCGCAGTTATATCCCAGTGAGCGTATGATTAAGAGCACCTGTCTGTGAATAAGAGCCTACTATTATCTGCAGTTATATTTCAGTGTGCTTTATTATTAAGAGAACCTGCCAGTGAATAAGCCGGTTAACAGAGTTAAGGAACATAAAATTGCCAACAGATGTATTTTTCTCCCAATGTGTTTTTTTCTATATACAAATAAAGGCTGGGGATTATTAGTTAAATTATTATTGTTGCTCTCTATAAACACCTTCAAAGAGAATAAGACGATATCCTATCTTTGTGGAATACTGAATTATACATCATACCCTTAAGAGAAGTTCCAGTATCTTGTCAAGTAAATAAAATCAATCCTTAAGTTAGGATTAACAGCCAAAATTAAGAAAAAAGACAACAATCCACCAAAAACGAAATCTAGGGACAAAAAAATATATAATTCAAAAATCCCCATTAAATTTATTTTTTCCTAAAACTGAATCTTTATATGGCAATCAAACGATAATGGATCTTCCAATCAAAGTATATTAATCTCTAATTTTTCAAGCTCTCATGGAGAGATGATCTCCCAGCAGAACGTTTCAAACCTCAATGACAGCAAAATTCAAACAACAGAAACTAACAAATTCCCAGGCAATAGAAGATTTAAAATCAGAGTCGGAAGAGATTGAAAGAAAACTTGATAAACTAACTATTGATCATAACTCTCTGCTGGAATATACCTCACAGTTAGAGAAGAAAATAAAAGAGCTAAATGATAATATGGCTAAGAATGAAGACCGTTCGAGAAGACAAAATTTAAGGATTAGAGGAATTCCAGAGACTGTACTAAATTAAGACTTGCCTTACCTCTTCCAGCCAATTATGACTCTAATAATCCTAGAGATGTAATGGTAAAATTACATTTTTAGCCTATAAGGAAGCGATAGTTAGAGCATCCTTTAAGAAAAGGCTTTTGGATTCTCCATATGAGAACATCAAACATTTTTCAGATATATCTTCTGCCACTATAGTAAAACGTAAGGAGTTTAACGGCTTAGAGAAAAGAGCAATTGCCATATAAATGGGGTTTCCGAGTTAAACTCAATGTTATGAAAAGCTCCAAATAGTATACATGTAATACAGTTAAAGAAGGAGAGGATTTTTTGACCACCTGGAAAGTTAAATATTATTCAGAAAAATATAGTGTAAAAAAGTCTAAGCTATTGCTTGAAGCCCCAGAGTGTCAGTTAATGTGTCTCATAAGTAACTATTATTGCCTAGTAAAAATTATCCTTTAGTAGCTGCTTTTTTTGTATAATAATCCTGTATATCAACTGTGAGAGATTTCTAAGGAATTATTTGATTCAATAATTTTTATTGACACACAAAAACATTTTTAAGAGAAAAAGAGAAAGTTACAACCATGTTTAAATAGTGCTGGTACAGTTCGAGGAAGCCATGTTTATAGACAAGTACAAAGTGCACCTGCTAAGAACATAGACCTTAGTATTGGTTGCCCTGTTACAGTTTTCTATGTGTGTCACACCAACAACAGTTTTCCATTTTCAATAACAATTAAAAACAAAAAAAGAAAGTCCAAAACCAAGGGTAAAGAACAACACAAACCACAAAAAAGTTTACGGTAATTATGGTTTACATATTAAAACTAATTATAAACAGGGTATTTAGTATAAGGTATATAGTTTCTCCCTTCCAAGAATGTCTACGCCCCAATATGGGGTAGGGAGGAGTATATCAGAATCTTGCAGTGTTGGAGCCAAAAGCCCCTCCATGACCACCATTATGTCTCCGGCCCCCCAGAGGACCCCACAGGCTCGAGCCCCGTCAACTTACGTTTGCTCCTGGTCTCCAGCGGGGGTGCCCCGACGTGCTCTCTCCAGCCACCTTTATTCTATATCCCCCCCCCCTAATCCGCCCAGTGTCACCCTATCCCGGATCTATACTGTAGTTGGAGGCTATCCAGGGTTCCCAGATATCCAGGAAGCTGGTGTAAGTGTCTGAGACTAGGTGGATGAGTTTCTCGTTAATCATTATAAAGTTTATTTTGTTTATGATCTCTCTTAGGTTTAGGTTAGAGTTTTTCCATTTACTGGCTATATGTTTTTTTACCGCTAAGAATGTGGACTGGAGTAACCTATCTTGGGACCTGGACAGTATGGGGGGTCTTTGTCCCAAGAGACAAGTTTCGATGGTGGGGGGTATTTGGGTAAGACAGAGTTTTGAGGCTATTTGGGTTGTCTCGGACCAGATGTCCTGGGCCTTCGGACAAGTCCACCATATGTGGATGAAGGTCCCCTTCTCTGGACATCCCCTGAAACAGGTGTCGGGCTCTAGAGGATTCATTTTATGAAGCCTAGCTGGGGTAATGTAAGTCCTATGGAGCACTTTTAATGAAGTTTCCATCAGGCTATAATTGTAGGAGCCTTTCGCTAGTCTCTAGCTAATTTGTCCCCATTTCTTCAGATCCCATGTCTGGCCCAGGTCCTCCTCCCATTTTATCAAGGGCTTAGGCTTACTATTGCTTTGCGGGTTATTAAATTTCTCGTAAATTATGCCTAGTGTACCTTTAGATAGCGGGGCGTCCGAGCACATGTGTGTCATCCAGTTTGCTTGGGGTTGGCCTAGTGACTTCCCCAGAGTCCATATAAAGTGACTAAATTTACTAAATTTACAAAAAACAAAGTGATGCTTTAGGGGGAGATTAAAGTTGTCTCTAAGGTGTTCGAAGTTAATGAGTTGGCCCTCTTTGAACCAAGCCCCTACCCTGCCCATCCCATTGGAGGTCCACCAGGCCACTGAGTCACTCGGGAGATCCTTCACAAGAGGGGGGAAGTGGTAATCGGTAGGAGCGGAGAGAGGTCGGGAGTCAGGCGCCTTTTTGAATTTGCCCAGTCCCAGCATCCCAGGGACAGTCTAATCATGGGGTTGGAGCAAGTGAGCAGCTGGCTGTGGGACTTTCCCACCCCTGAGGGTATAGCTATTGGTTTTCTATTGCTACCCAGATGGGTTGGTGTGCCTCCGAGTGCGCTTGGGGTAGAAAAGAGATCTGGGCCACCCTGTAGTAGGGGACATGAAAGTCTGCTGCTATTTTTGTGCCTAAACATAGTGAGTTTCGGGGTTCTGGTAGTTTTATATCTCCATATGAACCTCATAATTTGCTTTTGTAGGTTGTCCAGGTCGTTGATGGGGACTCTAATTGAGAGTGATCTAAAATAGTACAGGATTCTGGGTAATACATTCATCTTGACCGTGTGGATCTGGCCAGACCAGGAGATGCAGAGTTTATTCCATCTCTCTAGGTCAGCTGCTATCTCTTTGAAAAGGGGAGGGTAGTTTGCCCCATAAATGTCCGCGATGTTCAGGGTAATTCTTATTCCCAGATACTTTAAGTGTTTTTTGTGCCAGTGGAAGTTGAATGTGGTCCTAAGCCTCTCCCTCTCAGGTTGTGTAAGGTGGTGCCCTATAATTTCTGATTTATCTTTGTTCACTCGTGAGTGGACAGAGTGGAATTTGTCCAGCTCTTCCATCATGGCCGCCGTGGACGTGAGTGGGCTGGTCAGAGTGCAAAGTAGGTCGTCAGCGAAGAGACAACATTTATACACTTGGCCTTCTAATTGTAGCCCTTGAATCACTGGGGAGGCCCTAATACTTTGAGCTAGTGGCTCCATAGCGAGGTCAAAGAGTAGTGGGGAAAGAGGGCAGCCCTGTCTGGTCCCCCTCTGTATGTCTAATAGCGAATTCTCTGGGCCGGAAAGTTTCAGTATTGCTTGTGGAGACCTATAATATGTTTTAAGGAGGTTTAGGAACTTCCCTCTAATACCAAATTTCTGTAGAACTGCAAATAAGTATGGCCATTCTATCGAGTCAAATGCTTTTTCGATGTCTAAGGCTAGAGTACAAAGGTTTTTTTTGAGTGTTTGGCCAGGTGTATGATGTTTAGTACTCTTCTAATTTTGTCTCCCGCATGCCTGTGAGGGATGAAGCCTGCTTGGTCCTTGTGGATTAGATTAGGTAGGAAGCTGGAGATCCTTGTTGCCATCAATTTAGCCAGGATTTTGATGTCCCCATTGAGCAGAGAAATAGGCCGCTAGTTTTTAACCTCCGTAGGGTACCTCCCCGTCTTGGGAAAGAAGACCAGAGTAGCCTGGTTGAGCTCCGGCGGCATCTGTTCTCCCTTCAGGATAGCATTGTACATTAAAACCAAGTGGGGAGTCAGTATATCTACAAACTTTTTATAGTAAAGATTTGAAAAGCCGTCTGGCCCGGGGGATTTGCCTAGTTTGAGTGTTTTAATGGTGTCTCTGACTTCCCTTTCTGTAACCTCTGAATTGAGTCTAACTCAGAGTCTCCCAGAACAGGGAGGTCCAGTCCCCCTAGATAGCCTTTCAGGGAGTCCTCGGCCGCCTGTGTTTGTGAAGTGTATATCTCTTGATAGAATGTTTGGAAGATACCCTGGATCTTAGCCTGACTATTTGTGATTATGCCCGTTTTAGTTTTAATTTGGCTGACACTTGCTTGCTGGAATCTGGCATTCAGCCTATTGGCCAGTAAGGGGCCCGGTCCGTTTGCCTGCGCGAAAAATTTGCTCTGGGTTTTCCTCAGGGCCTTCTCTGTTCGGGCTGACAGGATGTTGTCAAGTTCTAGTCTGATCAGGTCTATCCGCTGGCGGTTTTGATCTGACTGCTGTTGCTGATTTAGTTTTTCTAGGGTGGCTAGTTCCTTGGTCAGTTGGGCTCTCCTTTTCCCTTACCTCTCTTTTATATGCCGAGGGAAGCTTTATAAAACTGCCCCTTATAAATGCTTTGTGTGTTACCCAGAAACACACAGCTCACGTGTTGGGGCTGGAGTTTGTGGAGACGAAGTCTCTGGAGATATGGTCTAGTACACTCGGGATTGACAGGAGCCTATTATTGAGCCGCCATGTGTATGGCGCTACAAAATTGGGGCTAGGTTCAGGCCAAGTGTGACCTGACTGTGATCTGACCAGGGGCAAGGGACTATGTCCGAAGAGATGGCTTGATCTAGTAGAGAGGCATCTATAAAAAGGGTGTCTATACGTGAGTAGGATTTGTGTGTGGGGGAATAAAATGTATATTCCCTCTCTTGAGGGTGGAGTCCCCTCCAGGCGTCTACCGATCCCAGTTTTAGGAGCAGATTTTTGATTAGCTTGATTTTGTCTGGGGGTCTGGATTCCCCCTGTTTCCTAGACCTATCCTTGTCTGGGTCTAGCACTAGGTTAAAGTCCCTGCCTATAATAACTTTCCCTAAGTCCTGGGAGTCTAGTGTATCCAGAAGATTTATAATTGCGTTGTGGGGGGCTAATGTGGGGGCATAGAGTGACACTAGGGTAAGCTTTGTGTTAAGCAGATTGCCCGTGATAATCACAAAATTACCCTCTTTATCTATTTTTTAGTGGGAAACTTGTAAAGGAAAGTCCTTATGAATTAAAATTGCTGCGCCCGACCGGGTAGACGTGCATCGGCTGGGCTCTGCACACAATTACCCCAATTCCCGGAGATATCCCGAGCCAGGGGGTGCTGAACCCCATAACTCCAGCACACACACGGATAGGAGTGCCCCAGGAACACGGGGACACCAAAATCGGGCGGATCAGGCCGGGTGAACGGGAAAACAAGCCCACGGCCTAGTCAGATCTGCCTCACAATCTGGCGCTGACACGCAGGGACAGCCTCCCATACAGAACTATCCCCCCGCATGCAGGGAAAGAGAGAAGACCCGGCAGACCCTACTCCCCACGCTACGCGGACCCACCTCTCAACGGCACACTGCACCAAAAGTGAGTACCGCAGGGGGGCCACAAGGGAAAGCCAAACAAGTTAGCAGAAGCAGGGGCCCAGACAGGGCGACCCGAAACGGCATCCCACCCCTTGGGGGGCAAAAAAGGGAGAAATATAAAAAAAAAAAAGAGGAAGAGGGGTGATTCTCCAGAGGGGCAGCGGGAGAAGGGACCCCAGGAACCATCTAGGGGTCAAAGTGAGAGAAGGGCGCGAAAAATAACAGGGACGCCATTTTAGACCACGCATCCACCTAAAAATAACAGCAAAGGCTGCTGCCAGTAAGCAGGGCTCTCTCCCCGCTTCTCAAGAAGCCCTGAGGGAGCTGAGAGACTCAGAGCCCAAACAAATCCAGGCAAGCTACCCATCTTATCTGAGGAGGGGGCACATGAACTAACCTTCCTTTCATGCCACATACAGGTGGTGGCAGCCATTTTGTTCCCTAGAGTGGGGGAAACTGAGCACCATTATCCAACCTGGAGGGGTGCAGGGCCCCTTGTCCATCGGGAATTTGCAAGACTATTTAAAAGGATCCTGGACTGATCTAGGCTAAGCACCCTTGGCAAAACATAAGGAGAGTTATTACAGTATCCTGTGGCTTCAAATGGGAGCTGGATAAATGCAGGTTAAACAACCTCCACAGAGCATACATACTGAACTGACTCCACGGATATCCATAGCAATGTTAAACTAACAAGAAGGAGGAGGCCCTACCAGGGAAAACACAGCACAGCTATACAGTACGGCAATGTATTAACCTAAAAGAAAGGGATCAGAACATGGGAAACCCCGCTACAGACTACTAAACCTCATTCCTCAGGACCTGGACCAACAACGGCGCCCCAGTGAATTACAAATGATAACCTGCATGGAAAATGAAGGGTAAATCACGCAAGAGCTCGGCAGCCAAAGGAATTCCAGAACACTTCCAAACGCTCCCAAAACGTCAACCCTCGCTCCAGAGCCCCGCTGCAGATCTATCTGACAATTCAGACATGGAGGGAGGACAGAAGAGCACTTTACAGGAGCCAGAGATGATAGACAAGATTATCACAAGATTTGAAATCTTGCTAAAGACCCAACTTTCCCAGGCCGTGCAGGACTTTAAGAAAGAAATACAAGAGCTGGGACAGAGAACCCATATGCTAGAGAACCTCACGGACCAATTGGTATCAACTCAAGGGCAGGACAGGAAAGACATCTCGGCTAATTCTGCCAGAATCATCCTCCTGGAAAACAAACTGGAGGATATTGAAAATCGGTCCCGCAGAAATAACATTCGCTTTAGAGGGATCAACAAACGGGTAACTAACCTGGTACCCTACATCAAGGAGGTAGTTCGATATTTGCTGCCGGAAGGAGAAGATGAAGAGATTGAAATTGAAAGGGCTCATAGGGCCTTGGGAGCATCCGTCAACCAGAGTCTACCTAGAGACACTATAGTCCGATTCCTCCGACAAAGAACAAGGGACAATATCCTCTCTGCTGCCAGAAATTCTCCACGAGTGGTTGGCCCAGATGGATCCCAACTACAGATCTTTGCGGATATTGCCCCATCCACTTTGCTCAAACGCAGGGAAATGAAACCAGCTTTAAATGTTCTTATAAAGAACAAGATCCCGTACAAATGGGGTTTCCCATTCCGCTTACTGTTCCAAGCCGGAGGAGCCACTTATTCTGCTCTCTCTTTGGAAGACTGCCAAAAACACTTGATCCAGCTCAAACTGGCCACCAGCGAAGAGTTTCATATACAACGAGCAGAGAGGCCAAAAGACAGACCATCAAGGCAGTGGACAGAGATACCGGTTCACAATAAACAAAGAAACCAAAGAGAGACTGCATGTTTGCTACAACCCGAGCCTGGGACTTCCGGCAGGCTCACCCCAAACACTCCCCCCTTACCGGTGGAGGAAGGGTGAACTTTAGCAATATCTAGAAATGTGAGAAATATCAAATCAAAGTACAAAAGGTTTAATATTAGTTAGTAAGCCTAACAATGTATAAAAATATCATTGCATATTGTGAATCGAAACTCATACGCTTAGATATTACCCTAGAGAAGAATGAGTTCATGTCAAAAAGTATATAGATCTAGATATATTTTCTTCTTACATTGCTAATGTTTTCCCAGGTACAGGCCAAATCCAAGGTTATTGTTTGGTAGGGTAAAGTTATTACTTGCCTATTAAGGAACTACTCGAAGGTACACTTCTTCCTCATACTAGGGACTGGGAGAGGACTGTTTTTCCTCTCCACCCTAGGCATCTAGGTGCAATCGGTAAAATTTAATGAGGATCACTGTCTTTGAAATGTTCTCATGTTATTTTCATTTGTTTCTTTGTTATGTCTTATTATTTCCTTACTGTTTCACTAGCTTGCTGGCTGTTCCTTACTCTCCATTCCTGAATGTAAAACAACCCAAAGGTAATTCCATCAGGTTAGAAAACAGCCGTCCCTCAGACGATAGACTCCCAGGGGTTATACCCGCCGGGTCAGGGGGCGATCCACTCTCCCAGCATATCTCTCCAGGCCTCAGGGCCTTAGGGACTCCTCCTCTGGATTGGGGTAAGTCAAAATATCGCTGCACTTCTCCACACACATGGCAGAAAATCTGAATAATTTAGATATAATAATCCTAACACACAATGTCAAGGGTTTTAACTCACCATTTAAACGCCGCAAGGCCTTTCTATCCTATAAAGATAGTAACCCCTCTGTCATATTCATGCAGGAAACACACTTTGTCCACAATAACCACCCAAATTTTCTCCACAAGAATTACCCAACGGTTTTCCTAGCGAACCAAAGAACTAAAAAAGGAGGGGCGGCTATTCTCCTTCACAGGAACTTCCCTTTTACGCTAGAACACAGACAGACAGATCCGGCAGGTAGTTTTGTAATAATAACAGGACTAATACAGGGCATTAAGACAACCCTTGTTTCTATCTATGCCCCCACATCTAACCCACATCAAACGGTAATAAACGTACTAAAAATGTTAGACAAGCCAGGGCTCGGGAAAATAATAATAGGGGGGGACCTGAACCTGGTGATGGACCCGACGCAAGATAGGACGGGGAAGGGGGGTCAAGAGAGGTTCACAAAGAAAATAAAGATAATTAAGCGCTTACTCCTTAAGTTAAATTTAACAGACGTCTGGAGGGAAACACACCCTACAGCTAAGGAATACTCCTTTTTCTCCCAAGTACATAATACCTATTCCAGGATAGATTACATATTGGCAGATTCCTCACTTTTAGACCAGGTAAAAAGATCAGAACATACTCCCTGTACATGGTCTGATCATGCCGCCGTAAAGTTGGCATTGAGCTGGGCTACAGGGGGGAGGCCCACATTCTCTTGGAGACTAAACGAACGAATTCTAGCTAACCCAGAGATCAAAAACCAAATTTCCCACGAGTTAGATCTTTTCTTCCAGATTAATCTCACCCCAGAAGTAAGGGCAAGCATTGTATGGGCCACACACAAGGCCTATATCAGGGGATCCCTTATTAAAATTGCCTCTCACCACAAAAAACAAAGAAAAGCTAAAGAATTTGAACTACAAGCAGAACTAACAAGACTAGAAAAACAAAACCAAGCCAAACCGGACTCCAAAAACAGACAGGCAATTGAAAAGGTTAGGACGGATCTAGACGCTGTCCTCTCAGACCAAACTGAGAAAGCCCTAAGGTGGACTCAGCAAAAATTCTTTGACAAAGCAAATAAACCAGGCCCACTCCTAGCCAAAAAATTACAATCAAAAAATACACAGAATAAAATCCACCAAATAAAAACACGGGAGGGTGAACTCACAGCAAACCCAAGTAAAATTAAATCTACCTTCACCAATTACTTTAATTCCCTCTATGAAGGATCCCCATCTCTCAACCGTAATGAGATGAAATCATTTCTCAATTCAATTGATCTCCCCACCATAACGGGGGAAGAACTGGGAGCCCTTAACGCCCCAATATCGCTAGACGAGGTGCGCAAAACGGTTCACAAACTTAAAGAGGGTAAAGCTCCGGGACCAGACGGTTTTACCAATAACTATTATAAAACATTTATAGAAAGGTTGGGACCACACCTAGTTACACTCTTTAACAACATTTTAGCAGGAGAAAAAATACCTGCAGAGCTTAACACTGCTGAAATTGTTCTATTCCCCAAGGAAGGGAGGGATCCCCTAGAAACGAAAAACTACAGGCCAATCTCACTCCTAAATTGTGACATGAAAATTCTATCCAAAATCATGGCAGACAGACTAGCTTCTTTCTTGCCAAGACTGATTCATAATGATCAGGTGGGCTTTGTAGCCCACAGACAAGCGGGAGACAATATTAGGAAAGTCCTTAACCTCATACACGAAGCCAAAATCTCCAAAACCCCTGCATGTCTTATGGCCTTTGATATAGAAAAGGCTTTCGATACTCTAGAATGGCCCTATCTATTCGCGACCCTAAATAAATTTGGCATCAGTGGACAGTTCATTAACCTGCTGAAATCTTTCTATAGCTCCCCTTCGGCGAAACTGAAACTTCCAGGTCCTGTGAATCCGAACATAACAATAGGAAGGGGGACTAGGCAGGGATGCCCGCTATCACCTTTGCTTTTTGCTATGGCTATGGAACCCCTAGCCAGGGAAATCAGGGCAAACTCGGAGATCTCCGGAATTAAGGTGGGACATCACCACTTCAAGATCTGCCTGTTCGCAGACGATCTACTATGCGTAGTAACCAACACAACTAAATCAATTCCGGAACTCATTAAAACACTGGAACAGTTTGGCCGACTATCGGGACTAAAACTAAACTTAGAGAAAACAGAGACCCTGGCCATAGATGTTCCTGCAACAGAAAAAAATAGTCTACACGATAAGTATAAATTTAATTGGGACATAAAATACATAAACTACCTAGGAATAAGGTTAACGGCAAACCTGGGGGATCTTTACGCTGAGAACTATTCTAAGCTACTAAAAACATTGATTACAGATTTAGGTCGATGGACGAAATTTCGCCTCTCCTGGGTGGGGAGAATTAACACCATAAAAATGAACATTTTACCCAGACTTCTTTACTTGTTTAGAACCCTCCCGATCCCGGTAAGAAACAAAGAGTTGTCTAATTTCCAAAGGCAGATCTTTAGATTCATTTGGAACCAGGGCCCATCAAGAATCGCGAAAAGAATCATGTATTTGCACAAACTAGATGGAGGATTATCCTGCCCTAACTTTAAACTTTATTACAAAGCCGCTCAATTATCCTGGTTGCCAATCGCCCATTCAATATCACATCAACCAGCGTGGGTTTATATAGAAAACCAGTCAATGAGACCATTGACTTGGGACACAATTATGTGGCTACCAGATATTCCCCCAAAACTGAGAAATATTCCCAATCCTATGATAAAACACACGCTCACTTGTTGGAAATGGGCCCACATGCATACGAAATTATTTCCCAAACCTTCTTACATGATCTCTCTCCTTAATCACCCTCAGATGTCAGTTGGCCTAAACTCGGCTTCCCAACACTGGTGGAGGAGCAAAAAACTAGATAGGCTGGGAGAGTGGATTGAGAAGGGGCAAATCATCTCGTTTGAAAAATTAAGGGACAAACACGATCTACCCTTGACAGAACACTACAATTTCTGCAGGCTTAAACATCTCGTATTAACCTTGTTAGAGAACCATAAAATTCCGGAAATGAACTGGCTATCAAAAACGTGCCAAGTGGCACCTCTAACGAAAGGCACCCTAGGGATGCTCTACAAAACATTTAATGCTAGACCGGTAGGTCTCAAATTTAAACACATGGTAGACTGGGAATCTGACATGAATACGAATTGGGATTTAGGTAAATGGAGGATAGCTTGGTCCAACATATATAGGGGCTCCCTGAACTATAGCATTTTAGAAACAGCCATCAAGGTGTTACACAGAGTATACATAACCCCGGAAAAACTTGCTAAATGGAAAAAGTCAGAAAACCATTTGTGCTTTAGGGGATGCCAGGTAGTTGGGACATTCCCCCATATATGGTGGTCCTGCCCCAAAGTAGCAAAGATATGGGACCTGGTTTCGGAACTAGCCTCGGACTTATTCCGCACCCAGGTGGATAAGTCTATAGACAACATGCTGTTGGGGATCCCCCTTAACACCCTTACACCCCCCCAAAACAGGCTGCTTCAATACATAACCCTGGCAACCAAGAGTCATATTGCCAAATCCTGGAAATCCAGTAACCTAAGCTTCCAGCTGATCAAACATAAGATAAATTATATTGCCATCAACGAAAGAATTACCCACCTACTGGATGACTCTATGGACAACTTCAGGATAATATGGGACCCATGGATAGTATACATAGGCCTAGCCCTAGGCTGTTAGGACTAATGTCTAGCTAAAAAGTAGAATCTCTCCCCCAAATAGGTCGGACTGAGGGCCAAGGGAGGTAGTATGGGAAGGGAGTGGGGGACACCCTCATCATAAATTACCTGTATTAGGGGATTCTCTAAGGGACAGGACAGGCCAGCAAGTAGTTTAAATTTGAAGTTTTGAAACACGTTGTTAAAAGATTTATGTTCAAAATAAAATGAAAAAAAAAAAAAAAAGGAGATAGTCACTTTATATGTACCATAGCCTTAAGGCTCGATTTGCAACAGGTGAACACTCATCTTGACTGTACATGCTGCGTTATTACAGAGTTTTTCTTTTATGTGTTGATTATAAATACATGTATGTTGGGATTCATGGATATACGAAAACCAGAAAGGCCTGCGAGCCAAGGTGCAATGTGTAAATTGTTATATGACATGTGGTGACAATAAAACTCATTGTTATAAAAAAAAAAAAAAAATTGCTGCGCCCGCCCTCTTGGTTTTTTGGCTAGAGGTGTGAAAGGGTCTTCCCCTGTGCAAAGTGAGTCTCCTGAAGAAAAAGGACTGCAGGCTTGTCCTTCTTGTACGTTATGAAGGCTTTCCTTCACTTGTTGGGGGAATTAAAGCCTCTTACATTGTGTGTAGTGAACGTGTAGTGTGAGTTAGCCATGTGAGTGTGTGGAGGTCTGCAGAGACCCCATTTGAGCTGTTACCCCAGGTTGCTTGGTGGAGAGCCGGTCGCCAGGGGTCCGTCCAGGCCAGGGCAAACCCCCCTGAAGAGATGGGCGAGCCAAGTTGGAACACCTGTGGGCGCCCCCGGAAGGGGTGAGGAAGAGAGAGAGTTTAGTCAGAACATTAGAAAGGGTGTCCTTCACCCTAAGGGTGCGACCCCCTAACATGAGATACAATGCTAGCAACTTTACCATAAACGAAGTTTAACCGAACATTACTAAACATAAAGTCCCGTATGGGGCTCTAACAGGCATTGCGGAAATTACCTCAAATAACAGTTAAATACAAAATCTAACAAAGTTGAGCTTGTGTTCTCCTCTAGCAGTCAGCTGTGGTATTTGAAAATTAGCATTGGGCCTTAAACTGTGGGTTAGTGGGAGTCCTAGGCTTTATGTATACATTTAACTATCCAGGCTATCTTGGGCCTAAGCCACCCTTAGTTAAACACTGTGCATTGTGGTCTACCACTTATGCTAGAGATATATAGTGACTGCAGCTCCAGGTAGGACAAATAAAAAGAAAAAAGTGCAAACAAACGTCTATCAGTCCCAATTTAGGTGAGTCTTGACGTGCTTGGAAGGTCAGTTATGTGGTCTGGGCTCAGGGTCGGCTGAGTGTCTCTGGTCGCCCCAGATCGGTGCGACTTCTTGGCCGTTGACCAGATTCTGGCCGGTCTTGCTTGGGGCGCCGGTTCCGGAGCCAGGCCTCCCTCAGCTGGATCCGCTAAGTGAAGGCGGTGTAGAATTTTGGCACATTCCTCCGGGGTGTGGATCAAATAGACAGTCCCTTGATGTTGGGATGAAAGAGAGAAAGGGAAGCCCGATCTGTATGGAATCTTGCATTTGATCAAGGTGGCAAGGGCCGGTTTCATTGCTCTGCGTTTCTCTAGTGTTCGTGAAGCTAGGTAATTTTGTTGTGGCATTCAGGATCAGGTCTCTGTTTTTTTGCCTCAGGAAGCGAACAATTATATCTTTTGGTAGTTTTTGATTACGGGAGGCCCCAAGGGCTCTATGGGCTCGCTCAATTTCCCAGGTGTTGTCAGCCACCTCTGGTAGGATATAGGAGATCACCGCTCTGAGATATTGCAGCAGGTCGGGTACCGTGTTTGGGACCCCGAGTACCCTGATGTTGTGTCTCCTCGATCTGTTCTCCAGATCGTCCAGCTTGTCGTCTAGGAGCGAGACTTTTGCCACCAGATTGTTGATTTCTGCTCTGTCTTGTATCTGAGCTTCAATTATTTTGTCCGTGGTCTCCTCGAGGAGGTTAGTTCTCTGTCCCAGTTCGGATAGGTCATCCCTGATCTCTTTAACCAACTGTGTTGATGGGCCTATAGCATCTGCCCTATGATCTCTATGGATTTGGCTGAGAGATTCATGTCCTGAGGTGGGTTGGGATCTTCCCCTTCTGCTTCAGGCTGGTCATTTTGCTCAGGAGAGGGGCTGCGGGGCTGTGAGACGAGAGCCTCTGGTTTGTGGAAGAGCTTCTGGATGCTCTTAGAAGGCACATTTTTCTTTGACTTGCCCATTTTCGCCAAGTCCGGCTCTGGATGAGGATAGTTTGTTTGTCTGCGTAAGCTTGTAATTGAGGTAATGCGTGGGATAGAAGCCGCCTCTGATTTAAGTCATTTGGGGTGTGGGGGAGAGAGCTTGTGCTAGAGTTAGGTAGAAATATTGAGGCGCTCTCTGGGTTTGTTGAGTCATGCCTGTCGGGAACCCCCTGTCTCTAAGCACTTTGTCCCAAAGTGTTCATGGGGGTGGTTGTAAAAGTCAAGCACTCACGTGGTCTTGGTCAGCTCTCTACCTCCCGGTAGCGGTTTGTATGAGTGTATTCTGTAGCCTCAGGCTTTCAGACTTGCTTGAGGTTTGTAGAGAGCACGCCCTGTCTAGTAAGTGCCAGAGAGCAACCCTTGGTTTGTCATAAGGAATTATTTAAAGTGATTCATTTTTTTTTTCTCTTCCTGCTTTTTTCTCCCATCTTTATTTTCTGTACACTTAATAATCAAAATATTTTAAGGAATGCTCTATTTCCCATGAGTGTTTTCCAAACCAAATTTATTCACCTGATAAACAAAGGGAATAATATGAAAAATAACAAATACATTTATTCTGACTAACAACGGTGAATAAAATTGTTAAAATAGGAAGGGAAAGGGTTTTATTCTAAAAAAAAGGCAAATGTAAGGAATATGGTAATCCTGTTAACATATTGTCTTTCTGCTGTTGGGATACTCAATTCCTACCCTTGGTCTATGAGTGGTAAATATAAGTATACTGAGAGAACTGGCCAGTTCTTATGGAATAGAGCCCATTTAACCCCTAACTAGGTGCAGAATATATATTTTATCTAGAGTATTATGGGTTGCTTTGTCCTCAACTCAGCCTTAGTATCCCTTCTTGAAGGCTAAATGTAAACTGAATAGCCCCATATAGCAGCTAGACCTCTGTCTCTGACTGATAAATGGTCTATCATAATGTCTACAAAGATTGTTGACACCCTGGATGCTCAAGTTATAAATCTAAGGGACTCCTCATACTTGCTAAGGTAAATGGCAAGAGAAGGGGACATTAATGCTAAGGCAAAGAGCAGCTGTCGGTATGCGGGCATAGGCACTCTAGACTTCCGGGTGCAACAACGTAAACGTGCATCCTACGCTAGGACGCATGCAACAATGTTCTTACGCCTGTCACGTTTCAATGTCACTGGGAACATCTTTTTCAAAGGGTAAATAGAGGTAGCCATGCTAGCAGGTTATTTGAAGGTGCCCTTTGTCAAGGAAACATGCCTCATCATTCTAATGAGTATAGAGGAGTGTGAGGAAGTACTAACTCATAAGTAAATAAACATAAAATTAAATGAAAACATCTAGAAGACAGAGTGTGCTAATATTATATTAGAGATCATAGGATCCTCATTGCTATGCGTAGGAAATAATAAATGATATAATTGAATAAATCTCAAGTGAAAAACTTTTAATAGCAAACTTGCCTCAAAGACACTGAAATGTGTATAAAACTGCATATAATATGTACTAAAATGTGAAGAAACTGCATCAATAAAATGGCCTATATAAAAAAGGAATAAAGTGATATAATAAAAGAAAAGTGTATAATTGTTGATGTATGATGAATTAATACCCAAATGCAAAATAGAAAAACTGCTAAAAACATGTGCAAAAAGTATGGGAGTGAACATAAGTGTAGCATCACATATTATAATTGTCCAACTAAGAGATGTTGTCACGTGGTGTGTACGACTTAGAGTTGAGGATTTAAGCCTTCTTAGTTGGAATTGATGACAGTTATTGATTAATTAACGTATATTAATATATTAATTAATTAATTAATAATTAGTAATTATTACAAAATAAAAGGTTTGATTTAACAATACATTGAGGAATATGCTTTCATGTTTTGCATCTATGCCAATATATCTTTGTTGCTGGTGATTGACTGATAGGGATGAAGCAAAATATTACAAATGATTTCAATCTTATTTCACAGTTTCATCGGATCGCAGATGACTCAACACAGAAAGTGACATTTGCAGCCTTTGAACACCATAAAGATCGCTTGAAAGGTATATCATTTAATTATGGAGTTAGGGAACAAAAAAGGCTACATTAAATGTTGCTAACATGGATAACAGTTATTGTTTAATTAACGTATAATAATATTTAATTAATTAATAATTAGTCATCACAAAAAAAAAAGAGAATGCAATAAAAGTAAGAACATTTTTTAACATGCACTTATATATCTGTCTTACAGCTCATTTATGTACATTGTTTTTGGAAATATCAATTAATAATAAGATACAAAACAAGATGAGTTTTGAAGACTTTAGAAAAAAATGTAGATTTTACTAAGCACTTAAATATATGGAGTTCATTCAATCAAGAAGGAATGGAATTCAATGATTAAAACTTATTCTCATGTTATTTCACAGATTACTCATCTCTGTACGTGACTGAAGACAGAGAGTGAATTTGAAAGGATTTGTACACAAAGAACAGAAGTTCACAGGTATATGATTTTTGCATGCCCTTATGGTTTAGGATTGATGACACTTAAGGATTAATTCAGGAAAGTATATTTAGATAATTTATTGATTTAGGAACTCATAGGGAGTGATATAACCACATAGCATATTATTTAAAATTAACATTTTAGGGAATGAACATCTATCCAAAAATAAAGTTTTCAAAAAAAAAAAAAAGTGCTTATATAGTGACAACTTGCAAATGAATGAGGTTTTTAGAATGTAATTTTGCAAAAAAAAAAGGAAGATGAATGAGGTTTATAGATTTAAATTGGTCATAAAAAAAAAAAAAAAGAGGAAGATATATATATGCTTAACTAATAACGTTTTAAAGAACCTCAATTAGACATCATATGTACATTCATTGCATCTTTAAGAAAATTGAATATTCTTTTAGAACACATCTATACTTTGATAATAGCTGTTTATGTTTGATCTTCTTTATGACAATATAAGTAACTTTTTAGGTTTAACATTGATCTTCTTTTTGGATGAATTCATTTAGTAATGAATTGATAATTCAGTAGTCCTAAAATAAAAAAATAATGCTCAATATATATATGTGCAGTCCTTTGTTATTTAATGTATGTCAATAAAAAACTTCAAAAATGGGTTCATTTATTGCATCTAAAAAAATGTTTGCATTCTTTAATTAATGCTATTTACTTTTACATTGAAACCAGCTACAAACAATATGTACAGAAACCCCCCCCAAAAAAATTCCACCTGTATTTACAATTACAGATTACAATGGCGGATAATGGAGAAGACATCATTGAACGCAAAAGAAGATTGGCAAGGGAAAGGAAGCAAAGGTGGAGAGATGCACAGTCACCTGAAACTTCCCAACGCTTAAGAGAAGAAGACCGACAGAGACTTTTAAATAAAAGAAAAATGAGTAAGAAAGCACAAAGTGAGTGTGCTGGGGCTTCAAAGAAACGAAAAAGTAAACTAAAACATGTCTGTGAACCATTGCCCAATGATACTATATTGCCTATTGACACCAATGTTCAGACATGACACCGATGTAGATATAGAAAGTTGTAGTGATATCTATGTTGAGGAAGTGCATCAAAATGTGTTTATTAGAGCACTAAAAGTAGACACTCATTATTGTGGATTACTTAATGTTGTTTGTGTTTGTTTTGTGGGGCGTATCATTTTCTACAGGAAAGAACAACTGACAGAGATTTCATTAGTTGCTGTCAGAAAGGAAAGGTAAGACTTCCACAAAGACAACTATTTCCAGATTACTTACAAAGTATCCTGAGCGATCCAACATTTCCAAATTATAACAATTTCCAAAAAAAAAAAACATAAGGTCTTATAACAGTGCAATTTAATTTGCTTCAATAGGTGCCACATTAGCAGAAAATGTCCCAGGACATGGTCCTTACTGTTTTAGAGCTCAAGGACAAATTTACCACTGAACTTCACATTTACACCCACAAGAAGGGGAGCAAAGGAAATTTGCACAGTTATATATCTTAGATACAATGGAAGCTGTTGAACAAAGAATGACGCTTCCAGAAAATAAACAGTGTTTGCGCATAGTCTTTGAACAGTTGGATAAAATTATGGCCAACAACCCATACACTCAAGCATACAAACAATTAGCACAGCTTGAAAAAGAACAACAGGAACATGCTCACAGACATCAATTGACAATGCCAAGAGTAAATATGGTGTTAAAAAGAGATCACAACACTGATCAAAGACGGTATAATTTACCACCAGTCAACGAGGTTGCCATGGTTTTTAAAAATGAAGATGGTGAACCACCTTTTCAGCGGGATATTAGAATATATCCATGCAATGAAGAACAACCTTTTATAAACATAAATATATTAAGTTGTAATTTTGATCCAATGACATATCCCATTTTCTTTCCAAATGGTGAACCTGGATGGGAACCAAAATTACAATTGCAAAGTTATCCCAATAGTAAAGTTTGTGTTAGATGCAATATTTCTATGCTGGAATATAAAGTGGCACAAACTGCTATTCGGGATTCTTTTAATCCAATTTTAAGTGGGGGCAAACTCACTCAACAATGGATTATTGATTCCTATCTAAAAGTCAAAGCAAATAATCTAAATTTCATAAGATTTCAACAAAATAAGCTGTGAGTATAACAGTATTGTGGATTGATGGATTATGTCACTGAATTGGCTATCAACAGAGACATTCCAGCTGGAAGAGCAATTATTTTGCCATCCACTTTCCAAGGATCTCCTTGCAATATGCGAGAACGATATAATGATGCCATTGCTATTGTCACAAAATTTTTCAAGATTAATTCATTACATTCACATGTAATCCACAATGGCCAGAGATCAAGAAAACTTTGAATCTGAGACAAACTACTTCTTACCTACCAGATTTAGTGGCAAGAGTATTTAAATTCAAACTCAATTCATTAATACACGATATAACTAAAGCACAGTTATTTGGAAAATGTGTGGCTTTTGTTTACACCATTGAATTTCAAAAAAGAGGACTGCCACATTCAGCCATTATTGCTGAATTGCCAGATCAAGAAAAATATTCAAAACTTTTTGACATCTTTACACACAGATGGGCCATGTGGAGTTATGAATCCTAATTCGCCATGTATGGAAAATAAAAAATGTACAAAAGATTTTTCTAAACAATTTCAAATGCAAACTTATGCTAATTGTGATGTATACTTTGTATAAAAGAAGACAATGACAAACAGCTATTATCCATAGACAAAAGGTTGATAATAGATTTGTCGTTCCATACAATCTACATTTGCTCATGAAGTACAATGCACACATAAATGTGGAAGCTTGCACTTCTATTAAATCCATCAAATATGTGTATAAATATATATACAAAGGATATGATGCAGCAACTGTTGTTGTGCAAGATGCAGCAAACGAAAAGGAAAATCCAATTTTACTTGACGAACTTTCAAATGATTTAGATGCTCGCTATGTCAGTGCTCCTGAAGCAATGTGGCGGCTTCTGAAATTTGAGATGCATGATTGGTCACATGCTGTGTATCGTTTAGCTGTACATTTGCCACAAAGTCAGTTTGTTTGCTTTACTGCACGCAATAAAAGAACTGCCTTAGCTGAAAGTGAACACAGAGATACAACACTTACTGCATGGTTTAAATTAAACTGCCACGATACGCAGGGCAGACAATTTTTATACATTGAGATTCCATATCACTATGAATTTGTAAATGGTCTATGGCGACAACGAAGAAGAGATATGCATAAAATTATACCACTAATTTATACCGTCAGTCCAAGAGACATTGAACGTTTCAGTTTAAGATTACTTCTTTTACATGTTCCCGGTGCACAAAGTTTTGAACATTTACGCACAGTGAATGACATAGTTTATGAGACATCAAAACTTCATAGCTGATGATACAGAATGGGAGAGGTGTCTGGAATAACCAGCACTATGTCAAATGCCAAAGCAAATGAACAAACAATTTGCATTCATTTGCATCTTTTGCAATGTACTTGATGCATTTACTTTGTGGCAAACATTTAAATTAAATATGTCTGACGACTTCTTTAAACATTACAATGAGCCAATTAGCACTGTTAAAAACTTTAATGGAAATTCAAGAAATATTGCTTGCTCATGGATTAAATTGTGCAAGTTTTAATTTGCCTGATCCAGGACTTATAGATGATATCAACTTTGATGATTATGACAAAATTGATCATTCAGTATCTCCTTCTCTGACACCTCTTCTTCTACCTACCCCCTGTCTGTTGGCGTACCCCAAGGATCTGTCCTAGGCCCGCTCCTCTTCTCCATCTACACTTCCTCATTTGGTACCCTTATAAACTCTTTTGGGCTGCAATATCATCTCTACGCAGATGACACCCAAATCTATCTCTCAGCACCAGATCTATCCCCCTCTCTTCTAACACATGTCTCCAACTGCCTCTCTAGTATATCCTCTTGGAGGTCCACACACCATCTCAAACTCAACATGTCTAAAACTGAACTCCTAATCTTCCCTCCCTCTCCCACTGTGTCAATTCCTCACATCTCTCTCACTGTCAATAATGACATCATCACCCCCTCCTCCCAAGCCCGCTGTCTTGGGGTTCTACTGGATCCCGCCCTGTCCTTCATCCCTCACATACAATCACTAACTAAATCTTGTCTTCTCCATCTAAAAAACATCTCCAGAATTCGCCACTTTCTTACACAAGACACAACTAAAATCCTTATACACTCTCTCTTCATCTCTCGACTGGACTACTGCAACTCGCTTCTTGCTGGCCTACCCACCACCCGACTATCTCCACTTCAATCCATTATGAATGCCTTCGCTCGACTCGTCTTCCGTACACAACGTTCAGTGTCGGCATCCCCTCTCTGTCAATCTCTCCACTGGCTTCCCATAGCCTCCAGAATAAAATTTAAAATCCTGACCCTAACTTTCAAAGCCCTCAACAAGAGCACTCCCCCATACATTTCTGGTCTCATCTCCAAATACTCCCTTCCTCTGCTAATGACCTTCTTCTTTCCACAATTCTTGTCACCTCCTCTTACTCTAGCCTTCAGGACTTTTCTCGTGCTGCCCCTATTCTCTGGAACTCCTTGCCTCGCTCCACCAGATTATCCTCCAGCCTCAAAACATTCAAAACCGCTCTAAAAACACATCTCTTTAAAGAAGCGTATCACCTTTCACCCTAACACTCTCTCAAATCTCTATCCCTCCTTTTCCTCAAACAATACCTTTAGGATGTAAGTCTGCGAGTTTCAATCCCACAAGGTGCTTTAGGGAAAGCACCATGGACACTGGATTTCAAACTCAAAGACTGGGCCCTCCTTGTTTTACTATGTGTTAATTTGTATGTATCTTTGTCTTGAACGTATCTTATGTACAGCGATAAGGAATATGTTGGCGCGTTATAAATAAACAATAATAATAATGACACTGAGCTACAAAAACAAAAAACAGAAGAAAAACTGTCAACTTTAAATACTTTACAATTAAAAGCATTTAATGCCATCACAAATGCTACAGATGATGAAATGGTCAAAGAATGTTATTTCTATCCAAACAGCCCTGGTGGAACAGGAAAACTTATCTGTACAATTGTTTGATGAGTTACATTCGTGCACAGGGTCAGATAGCAATGCCATTTGCAACAAGTGGAATTGCAGCACTTTTGTTAGACGGTGGTAGAACTGTGCATAGTGGATTTAAACTTCCACTTCCCATTTTGGAAACATCAGTGTCAGATATTCGACTGAATTCTTTACAAGACAAATAATTTAAACAAAGTAAATTAATTATCATAGACGAGGCAACAATGATGTCATTTCATGCTTTGCAATCTATTGATAGATTCTTAAAAGAAGTGATGGATAATAATTTGCCATTTGGTGGAAATGTGATGCTGTTAGAAGGAGATTTTAGGCAAACATTACCTGTTGTGCCACATGGAAATAGAACTGATATCATTGAAACATGTATCAAGACTGTGGAAAATATTTACACATATCAAATTAGAATTAAATATGAGTTCTGAAGGCCTAAATGAATTAAATTATTGGCTCATTCAAATTGGAGAAGGAAAACATCCACAAATACATGATTTACCCAATGATATCATTGAAATTCCATCAACAATGGTTTGCAAGGAATCACTAATATCAGCAACCTTTCTAAACGCTCTGAATAATGACGATTACTCAGACGCAAACAAAGTATAGATGCCTTGAATCTAAATAACGAAATTTTAAAATTAATCAACGCCACACAAAATAATTATTACAGTACAGATTCAGTTCTGGCTGATGATAAAGACAGTGAATTGAATTTTAGTATAGAATTTATTAATTATTTAACCCCATCTGGAATGCCACCACATGTATTGCAATTGAAAAAAAGGGGCAATTGTCATGCTATTGAGAAATATGAATCCAAAAAAAAAGGACTTTGTAATGGGACCAGATTAATTGTGCACAAGTTAAAAGATAATTGTATACATTCCGAAATTATGACTGATACCCATAAACTTGAACGAGTTTTTATACCAAGAATTGATTTAGCGCCAAGTGAGAGTGGTTTGCCTTTTGTCCTTCAAAAGGAGACAATTTCCAGTTATCAGGGCATTTGCCTTGACCATCAATAAATCCCAAGGACAAACTTTTAAATCTGTGGGTATTTTTTTACAAGAACCTTTTTATGCAAGGTGCACAAATCCAGATGAGCTTAAAGTTTCAGTTGAAGACAACCCAAGTCAGGGTGATCTACTACATGATGGCTGTATTTTTACAAAAAATATTGTGTACTACGAGGTTTTGTAATCACAGATAATAGTGGTTTCATTTTAAGGAAGAACTTGAAGGTCAATTGGCCTCTTCTTAGTGGAACACCATTTCAGTTCCAAAAATATGTCAACAATTTCAGAAAAATACAGTAATAACCAGCAAAAAAGGAAGAAAGGAAAAGAAGAAGAAGAAACAAAGAAAGGCCTTACATCACATATACAGAAATAAAAGTCTGCTGCGCTCTTTCAAAGGAAAACAGTTTCAAGGAAAAAGAAAAAAATGGAATGTCTTGGAAGACAGTTTAGACATGATTGGCTCCACAAAACAGTTAGTTTGCATTTTAGTAATTTCACTGTTTAAAATGTTTCTTTATGGTTTGTAAGCTTACAAATATGTTTGAAAAGGGCTGATAAGTTGATGCATTCTTTGTAGTTAAAGTTTAATGTTAGTAGGAGAATCATCATTTGTTCAAAAATTAAAATGCTTCATGATATATAGATTATTGATCCAGGGACAAATCCGATTGCCAGTTAATGGAGTCAGGAAGGATTTATTTTTGGACAACACTTTCAACAAATTTAAAAAGTTGAAATTACATTTATTGAAATTTGCCTTACTCTGGATTCAATAAATAAGGTCAAATTAAGGTTAAATGTTATTATCTTATGTTAATGTTTGTATTGTTAGCATTGTATGTTAAAAAGTTTGCAAAATTAATTGATTGAATGTTAAAAAAGATTTATGTCATTTGCAGCAGAAACATTTGTTAGGAAAATTCAATGTATAATTATTAAATAGAAAGTATTCATCCAGGGAGTAATCTGATCGCCATTTAATGGGGTCAGGAAAGAATTATTTTTTCCCCTTTTGAGACAATTGGCTAAGTTGAAATGTTTTTTTTTTTACTGTTTACCTGCCTCTGGATTCAATACATATGTGTTTTAACAGGAGTTTAAATACAAGTTTGTAAGTTAAAAAGCATTCTTTCATGGTTGAAGAGACTCATTTACAAAAAGTTCAACGATTTCATGTTAGTATTGTTAAAAAAAAAACGTTACACACTGTTTACAATGTAAGTTGAATATTAGAAAACTTCATGTAATGGTTTACAATACGTATTCAGAGAAATTTGATGGATTGTTATATTAGTATTCCATACATGATAATTACAATGTTTGAAATGGCTTAACAGTACATTGTAAAAAAAATAATAAAAAAATAAAATAAACATTTTTGTATTTCTTTGTAGATAAGAAAAAGATTCAGAGTGTTACAGAATCACATTGTGTCACAAACAGCAGTTCCAGCTTTAAAATTCTATTGACCGTCATTTTTTGACGGGCAAGTCACTAGTAAGTAATATATTGTACATTAGACCGACATACTGATCATAAAATAAGTGAACTGTCAATGCATAAGGAATCCATAACCCCTGAATTGACTTTGATACATCATAAAAATAAATAAATTATGAATAAATTCCAATCAGAAAAGATAAGGTATGAATTCATAAAAGTGTGTGGCAAACGCAAACATGAGGGAAATACCCTATGTATAAATAAAATATATGTACTCTTAAAGTGACATAAGTGCATCATAAATATTATATTGCACATAGGACTAAATGATTTATCATAAGATAAGTTAGCAATGTATACATGAAAATTCATTAACCCTTAAGTGACTTTGTGCATTGTGCATAATTTGTTACACAAAAATAAATAATTTCTATCAAAAAAGAGAGTAGGAATCATAAAAGTGTAAATAAGCAAAAGGTTTGTGTATAAGTGAAACTTCTAAAATGACTTTAGTGCCTATTAATAATACAATGTATAGATAAATATACTCTGATCAAAGAGATCATTATGATTCTGTGAGAATAATCAAAAATAACCAAAAAAGGTAAGTATACTATACAATAAATAGATTATAAGTGTGCAAAATTAGCAAACATTGTAAATATACTATATATAATGTAGATTATAAATACAAACATGGAAAGGCCTTGCAGGTGACATAGATGCATGAAGAACAATAAAGTAATATATCAGTGTAATAGTATTACTGGTGACATAGATGAATATATGCCAAAAGATAAGATATCTGGCTCACTCACCCAGTATACTGATCACCAAGGGACATTAATACATCCTAAAATATACATAAGTGTTATATGTTAGTCATGGCCCCTAGACAGCTAAGGCAAAGTGTATCCTAATATCCTGATAACGCATCGATTTAGGAAATTGCAGTATTGTATTCCATAACTGCAAATACCTCTATTACAGAGTTTATAGCAGTCACTGTAATTCTCTTTGACAGGGGCCTAAACTCCAATTTATAACCTTAAAGAAGAGGATAGCATTGTTTGATATATTAATACATTCTCTTCGGTAATGACCCATAGGGATAAACTGATGTATTATCTTGTAGTACATTAATTGTAGTACATTAATACAAAATGAGTATATTGAAATTGGGTTATAGGAGATAAGCACTATCTGAGATTCTGTATTCAGTTGTGCATTTGTTTAAATGAAGGACCTGAATGTAAAACCTTCCTTTAATACATTTGGGACTTGTGCTTTGAGATTGTATATCCAACTTGCCTCGCATTGTAATAACTTCATTTCTAGGTCCCCTTGTCTTGGGCCTGCATACATTTTATCCACTGCACAAAAGGACAGCACTTCACTCCTGTTATTGTGATAGTATCTTACATGATGTGCAATGGGTGTATCTAGTGTGTTATTGATACTGTAGACATGTTCACACACTCTCCAGCGTAGTTGGCGCCTCATCTTACCCACGTAGATCTTGTTACAAATGCGGTACATCACATTTGTAGAGCAGCAGTTCAAGAACTATTTGATAACAAATTTCTCCCCATTACCTGGGTATTGGTATATTTTTGTTGGCTTGATATATTTGCAAAATTTGCATCTGCCACATTTAAAGCACCCTTTTGGTGTTTGTAGCCAGGTTGTAACAGGCCTTTTTTCTCTAAAGGAGTTATGGACTAACATAGACTTTTGTTTCTGCCCCTACGGTTGGTGACAGATACATTAGGTGTCAAAATTTCTTTAGATCTTTGTCACTAATTAGAAGATGCCAGTGTTTGTATAGAATATTTCTAACACTGTTAGAGTCATAACCATAAGTCATAATGCATCGCGGATGAGCATATTCTCTCTTATTTGTTGTTTTGCTCATGCTGCTCATCTGTCAATTAAAGGGATACCTAAGTGAGTTGGATTAATACATTTCTGCACTCTGTAGGCAAAAAGCAGCCTATGTGTATTTTATTAATATATAAAAATCCCTGTAATGATTATGTTGACACCCCCAAGGAGTGTCTGCACAACTTCCTGGTCCCCATCCAATCAGCATGCAGCATCCGAGGAACAATATTAACCCACTATTTACCTGCTCTTGCTAGCTCAGCCAATCTCCTTGCAGCTCTCTGTCACGTCAGTGATACACTACATTTCCCAGGCTCATTTGCTACATATCCCATGCTGCTTTGCACCACAGCCAATAGTAGAGCAGTGTTGTCAGTCTCCCAGTCACTGCTGGTATATGACTCATCCCTACTTCCTGTCTATGCTGTGGGCTGTTGTCATAGCAACTCACATAGTGCTCTGTCTCAAATCTTTCATCTCACTGGATTGGCCAAAACAAATTGGAAGGGGTGTTAACCTAATTTTAAACTGTCAGAAATTGCAAAAGATTTTGCTAACTTCAAGGTAAGTGTTTAGATGTTTATTTTCGTATTTTTTCATGCAAACATTTTTTTCATACACTTCTGATTCTTCTCCATCACATGCATTCATAATCCAGGAAACTTAGACATCCCTTTAAGTAACACAGTTCTATTACAACTTAATGCATGTTTATAAGCGGCCTTAACGCATTTGTTGCAGTCGCCACTATCTAGAAATCTCTTTTTTATTTTGTCCGCTTCCAGTTAAAATTCATAATCGGTGCTACAATTCCTTCTTATTCAAAGGTATTGCCCCTTGGGAATGTCCCTCTTAATGGGTTCAAAATGTTGGCTGTCCCAAATGAGTAGGGTATTTGTGGCTGTCTCTTTTTCGTATGTGGTGGTGGATATTTTACCATTAGCATCCTTTGTAATCAAAAGGTCCAGAAACGTAATATCTGTGGAGCTTATCACATGTGTGAATCTTAAACCCAAATCATTAGTATTCAACTTTCTCATGAATTGGTCAAACTCTATTCTGCTACCGGTCCAGACTACCAGAATATCGTCTATGTAGCGGCACCATACTAGAGATTCTTGATAGACCCATTTTTCCTTCCACCATCCTAGTAGTAAATTTGCATAGCCAGGGGCACATGGTGTGCCCATGTCTGTGTCCTTGTTCTGATAGTACCATTTGTCATTGTGTGTGAAGTAGTTGTGTTTCAACACATATTCTAAGAGAGGTAGGAAGAACTTGCTGAGTTTGTTATGATTGGTGCCCCTCATATGTAAACAGTAGCCTGCCGCTTCTATCCCATACATGTGGGGTATGCCACTATACAAAGCCTCAACATCTATAGATGCTAGCAATGAGTTCTTTGGCACGTTGAGATCTTCCAGTTTTTTAAGAATATCATTTGTGTCTTACACGTATAATGGTAAGCTCTCCACCATATCTCTAAGATAGTGATCTATGAATATGCTGGCATTATGAGACAGGTTATTTGTGCCCGATATAATGGGTCTCCCTGATATAGGTACTGACTTCTTGTGTATCTTAGAGATTGTTGGATAAAGGAAATAATATGTTCGATCGTCTATGATGCTTTCTGTGTTAGCATCATCTAAGATTGTTTTCAGTGTTCTTTTGTACTCATTAGTTGGATTTTTCGGAATGAACTCATAGGTACTAATGTCATCCAGAATTTTATTGCACATAATTTTATATTCATAATTGCATATGACGTTTCCTTCCTTATCCGCAGGTTTATTTTTTATATATTTACATTGTTTCAACTCCTTTAATGCTGCATATTCATTTCTTGTTAAGTTAAATTCTTTTTTAAGTTTTTGATAGTCAAAATTTTTAATTTCCATTGTTGCTTGTTCCAAAAGCACCCAAATATTAGCAAACTCTTTCAGTGCTGGTGTAAAGGAACTCTTGTTTTTCCAAGTTTTGGACTTAATTTCCTTTTTTAGTTGCTCAGGGTCATTTTCATCTAGTAAAGACAACAGCAATTGCAATGTTTTTATGTCTTCTTTACCTATGCCCGGATTCATGTATTCTTTTTCATGTTTATTTTTATAAAACCTGTGCAAAGACAGTTTCCAGGCGAAGAGGTTTAGATCTTTAATGTGTAAACGTATCTGATCTGTATGTAGGGACAAATGTTAGCCCTTTTGAAGTACTGAAAGATGATGTTCATTCAGATTGAAATTGGACAAATTGACTGTAAATCTGTAAACTTTGATCACTTGAATCCATTGGTCTCACTGTTAGAAGTCTTTTTTCATTCTGGGTCTAAAGGTTTCTCTCTTGTCCTCTCTTTGGGAACCGGCCTCTTTCTAAAAAACTGTGAATAGGATCTGGCCTCATATGCATCTCTTTTATAAGATGTACTAGGCTCTCTATCCTTAGATCATTTGGGGAAATATCTTCTAAGTCAGAATTCTCTGAATTTTTTTTTGAGGGGGAGACTGTGGGGAATTTTTTTTAAAATCCTACCGGTTTTAATGTTTGCGAATATAACACTTTTTGTACTAGACTAAATGACAATATTGAAAAGTTTAAAAAAAGAGATAAAAGATCGCAAACAGAAACAATTCTGGAGAGTCTCAGTCGCCCCTCAACAACAAAATGAGAATTAACATTTTGCAAATACATCAAGCCAACGAAAATATACCAACACCCAGGTAATGAGGAGAAATTTGTCATCAAATAATTTTTTTGAACTGCTGCTCTACAAATGTGATATACTGTATGTAGCTACTTGCATTTGTAACAAGATCTACATGGGTAAGACGAGGCGCCAACTACGCCGGAGATACACGTCACTTAAGATACTATCACAATAACAGGAGTGAAGTGCTGTCCTTTTGTTCAGTGGATAAAATGTATGCAGGCTCAAGACAAGAGGACCTAGAAAATAAATTATTACAATGCAAAGCACGTTGGATAGACAAGCTCAAAGCACCAGTCCCAAACGGATTAAATTAAGGTTTTACCTTCTCGTCCTTCATTTAAACAAATGCACAACTGAATATAGTATCTGAGTTAGTGCATATATTGAAACCCAATTTCAATATACCAATTTTGTATTAATGTACTACAAGATAAGTCATCAGTGTATCCCTATGGGTCACTGCCAAAGAGAATTTATAAATATTTCAAACAATGCTGTCCCCTTCTTTAAGGTTATGAATTGGACTTTAGGGCCCAGTCAAAGAGAATTACGGTGACTGCTATAAACTCTGTAATAGAGGTATTTGCAGTTATGGAATACAATACTGCAATTTCCTATAGGTGCGTTATCAGGATATTAGGATACACTTTGCCTTACCTGTCTAGGGGCCATGACTAACATATAACACTTATGTATATGTAAGAATGTATTCAAGTCCCTTGATGATCAGTATACTGGGTGAGTGAGCCAGATATCTATCTTTTGGCATATATTCATCTACGTCAACAGTAATATTATTACACTGATAAATTACTTTTATTGTTCTTCATGCATCTATGTCACCTGGAAGGCCTTTCCATGTTTGTATTTATAATCAACGCTATATAAAGTATCCTTCCCATTTTTGCTCATTTTGCGCACTTATAATCTACTAGGAAATTGCCAGTCAAAAATGACGGGAGTAAAATTGTAAGCCTGGCAATGCTGTTTGCCACACAATGCAAGGCTATGGCCCCTCTGAACACCTTCGGCGCTCATTGCGAGCCCCGTGCTGAGCAAATAATGACCTCCCCTGTGTACTTTATAGGCCTCGCACTTCAACACCATCGGCACTCATAGCGAGCCCTTTGGCGCTCATTGCGAGCCTCTGCCTCCACCACTTGTAGTTTAGGGGCCTCGCGATCAGTGTTACTGCTTGGGTTAAGTGTTACTGCCTTGGGTTAAATATTACTTTCTTGGATTAAGTGTTACTGCCTTCTGTCTCGTTTTCGTCCTGTCTACGTTTTTTCGGCCTCCATTTTCTTTGCCACTCACAGGCTCCCTCGCTCTCCCCCTGTGCTGTGTGTGGAAGTGAATTTCAGGAATAATTGTGGTGTTTTGGTGGTACTTCCAGTTGCTTGGTTAGGGGGTTTTACATGCTTCGGTCGTAAGTCCTACGGGGCTCGTGATTCCAGTTGCGTTATTAGTCCGTTTTACGTGCTTCGGTCCGAAGTCCTGCATCACTGGCGATGAGCACCTGCATCGCTCATCACAAGGCCTTTGGCGCTCATTTCAGCGTATCGTGACCAACGTTCTTGGTCCACAACTATTATATGTGATTTAATATACAGTGGATATAAAAAGTCTACACACCCCTGTTAAAATGTCAGGTTTCTGTGCTGTAAAAAAAATGAGACAAATCATTTCAGAACTTTTTCCACCTTTAATGTGACCTATCATTTGTACAGCTCAATTGAAAAACAAACTGAAATCTGTTAGGTAGAGGGAAGAAAAAAAATAAAAATAAAATAATATGGTTGCATAAGTATGCACCCCCCTAAACTAATAGTTTGTTGAAGCACCTTTTGATTTTATTACAGCACTCAGTCTTTTTGGGTATGAGTCTATCAGCATGGCACATTTTGACTTGGCAAGATTTGCCCACTCTTCTTTGCAAAAACACTCCAAATCTGTCAGATTGCGAGGGCATCTCTTGTGCACAGCCCTCTTCAGATCACCCCACAGATTTTCAATCGGATTCAGGTATGGGCACTGGCTGGGCCATTCCAAAACTTTAACCTTCTTCTGGTGAAGCCATTCCTTTGTTGATTTGGATGTATGCTTTGGGTCGTTGTTATGCTGAAAGATGAAGTTCCTCTTCATGTTCAGCTTTCTAGCAGAAGCCTGAAGGTTTTGTGCCAATATTGACTGGTATTTGGAACTGTTCCTAATTCCCTCTATCTTAACCAAGGCCCCAGTTCCAGCTGAAGAAAAAAAGCCCCAAAGCATGATGCTGCCACCACCATGCTTCACTGTGGGTATGGTGTTCTTTTGGTGATGTGCAGTGTTGTTTTTGCGTCAAACATATCTTTTGGAATTATCGCCAAAAAGTTCAACCTTGGTTTCATCAGACCATAACACCTTTTCCCACATGCTTTTGGGAGACTTCAGATGTGTTTTTGCAAAATGTAGCCTGGCTTGGATGTTTTTCTTCATAAGAAAAGGCTTTCGTCTTGCCACTCTACTCCATAGCCCAGACATATGACGACTACAGGAGATTGTTGTCACATGTACCACACAGCCAGTACTTGCCAGATATTCCTGCAGCTCTTTTAATGTTGCTGTAGGCCTCTTGGTAGCCTCCCAGACCAGTTTTCTTCTCGTCTTTTCATCAATTTTGGAGGGAGCTCCAGTTCTTGGTAATGTCACTGTTGTGCCATATTTTCTCCACTTGATGATGACTGTCTTTACTGTGTTCCATGGTATATCTAATGCCATGGGAATTCTTTTGTACCCTTCTCCTGACTGATACCTTTTAACAATGAGATCCCTCTGATGCTTTGGAAGCTCTCTGTGGACCATGGCTTTTGCTGTGGGATGCGACTAAGAACATTTCAGGAAAGACCAACTAGAGCAGCTGAATTTTATTTAAGGTTAATCAGAGGCACTTTAAATGATGGCAGGTATATGCTGACTCCTATTTAACATGATTTGGAATGTGATTGCTTAATTCTGAACACAGCTACAGCCCCAGTTATAAGAGGGTGTGCAGACTTGTTTTTCTTCCCTCCACCTAAAAGATTTCAGTTTGTTTTTCAATTGAGTTCTACAGTTTATAGGTCACATTAAAGGTGGAAAATGTTCTGAAATGATTTATCTTTGTCTCATTTTTTTACAGCACAGAAACCTGACATTTTAACAGGGGTGTGTAGACTTTTTATATCCACTGTATAGTATACTTAACTTTTTTCGTTATTTTTTATTAATTCTCATAGAATCATAATAATCTTTTTGATCATAGTATATTTATCTATACATTTTATTATTAATAGGCACTAAACCCGTTTTAGAAGTTTCACTTATACATGAGTTCTTACCTTTTGCTTATTTACACTTTTATGATTCCTACTCTATCTTTTTTATTTCTTTTTGTGTAACAAATTATGCACAATGCACAAAGTCACTTTAGGGTTAATGAATTTTCATGTATACATTGCTAACTTATCTTATGATAAATCATTTAGTCCTATGTGCAATATAATATTTACGATGCACTTATGTCACTTTAAGGGTAAATATATTTTATATATAGTGTATTTTCCTCATGTTTGCCACACACTTTTATGAATTCATACCTTATCTTTTCTGATTGGAATTTATTCATCATTTATTAATTTTTATGATGTATTGAAGTCAATTCAGGGGTAATGAATTCCTTATGTATTGACAGTTCACTCATTTTATGATCAGTATGTCAGTCAAATGTACAATATATCACTTATGCTACACTTATGTTCAGTCAATTTTTGCATATGTTTTTAGCAGTTTTTCTACTTTGCATTTGGGTATTAATTCATCACACATCAACAATCATACACTTTACTTTTATTATATCACTTTATTTCTTTATTTATATAGGCCATTTTATTGATGCAGTTTTTTCACCTTTTAGTACATATTATATAAAGTTTTATACTCATCTCAGTATCTTTGAGATTCATTCAATTATATAATTTATTATTTCCTACGTATCCTATGATCTCTACTATAGCCATTGGCACACTCTGTCTTCTAGATGTTTTCATTTTATTTTATTGTTATTTACTAACAAGCTACTTTCCTTCGGCGCTCGTTTGCAGCCTAAGTCCCACAAGCCTTGCGATGAGCGCCTGCGGCACTCATCCAAGCCCTGCAAAGATCGCCTTCAGTGCTCATTGCAGCCTAAGTTGATACTAATTAGAATGATGCGCCACGTTTCCTTGACAACGGGCAACTTCAAATAGCCTGCTAGCATGGCTACATCCATTTACTCTTTGAGAAAGACGTCCCGAGTGACATTGAAATGCGTCAGGCGTAAGAACGTTGTTGCGTGCATCCTGACGTAGGACGCACGTTAACGTCGTCACACCCTTCTCTTGCCATTTACCTTAGCAAGTATGAGGAATCCCTTAGATTTATAACTGGAGCATCCAGGGTGTCTTTAATCTTTGTAGACCTTATGATAGACCATTTATCAGTCAGAGACAGAGGTCTAGCTGCTATATGGGGCTATTCAGTTTACAATTAGCCTTCAAGAAGGGATACTAAGGCTGATATTAATAGAGTTGAGGACAAAGCAGCCATATCTGCAACCCATAATACTCTACATAAAATATATATTCAGCACCTAGTCAGGGGTTAAACAGGCTATATTCCATAAGAACTGGCCAGTTCTCTCACTATATCTATATTTTCCATTCATAGACCAAGGGAAGGAATTGAGTATCCCTCCACTTTGGAGTCAACAGCAGATAGACAATCTGTTAACAGGATTACCATTTTTCCTTATATTTGCCTTTTTTAGAATAAAACCCTTTCCCTTCCTATTTTACCAATTGTAATCACTGTTGTTAGTCAGAATAGATGTATTTTTTTTTTTTACTATTATTCCCTTTGTTTCTCAGACATTTAATAAATACATAATATTTAAAAGGGTAGGAGGATTGTTAGAGCACAAATTTACTGATAAATAATGATTCCTCATATCATTATTGGAATCCTACTTTTATTAAGCTTATTTATTAGACATACAGCCTCATCAAATTCGGGCTACGTTTGAAAAAGTAACCCATAGTGAAAAACGCAGGGCTGAAGGCTATTAAATTAGTCTTGTAAACCTCTACATTGCCGGCTTGGTTGTTAGAATGCAGTACAGCCGAGAAATGCCTGCGCGTGGTGGAACATCGCAGCACACAACCATATGATGTGTAACCCCGTAATTTTTTTGAAGCCTGTAACTAAGCCTTTGGCGCTCATTGCAGCCCAGTCAAGCCAGTCATGTAAGGGCCTTGCGATGACTGCCTTCGGCCCGCAAACCCGTAACTTTTGAGGTTCCGAGGCCCATCAAACCCATAACTTTCAGGCCGCGAGATGAGCACCTTCTGCGCTCATCGCAAGGCCCGTAATGAGCTCTCTTGCGCCCCTCACAAGGCGAGACGTTGATGCACGCATGTTGGTCAAGCTTTTGCGTCCCTCGCGAAGCGATGCGAGCCGTTGACGTATGCATGAGTTAGGGTGCAATGAGCGCCGAAGGTGTTCATTGCACTGCGAGCCCCATGAAGCGAGGCGAGCAGTTGAGGCACACGGGACGCCTGGCGCTGACCACGAAGAACGCAGTTTCCGAATTTAACGGCCAAAATTAGTTCAAACGCGTAACTCTAAAAACACGAAAAACAAGGAAAATAATAGCAAAAAAAAAACACACTCACACACAGCACAGGGGGAGAGCCAGGAAGCCTAGGAGTGAGGTTGCAAGGGAATTTGAGCCATTATTGCCGTTTTTCGTCAATCCAAAATCGGCTAAGCAAGGAAAAAAATGGCTGACGAAAAACGTAAGAAATCTGAAACGGGATGAAAACAAGGCTGATCAAAGCCAGGCACGCGGGACTTAGAAAATACACAACGGTAAAGACAGTAACACCTACACAAACAACGCCAGGCACGGAAGACTTTGAAAATAAAACAAACGGTATTCAGCGCGTAATATTCAGCAGACATACAGAGGAGAAAGACACAGGGAAGGGACGTGGGGGATGATGGAAAGAGACCCATGGCATTCTAAAGCAAAAAACTTGCAGGTTAACGAACCCTGCAATGAGCACCGAAGGTGTTCATTGCAAAGAAGGAAAGTTGAAGTACACAAAGTTGAAGGGGAGAGGCTCACAATGAGCGTCAAAGGAGCTCAACTCTGGGCTCGCAATGAACAGCATTGCCAGCCTTACAATTTTTCATTTTTGACGGTCAAGTTCCTTGTATATATATAACCCTTTATACTGTAGAGCATGCACAGCAGTTGAGTCTTCTTTGAGCAAAGGAGGGAGGGAGTGAGGAAGAAGGAAGCAGAGAGAGGGAGGGAGAGAAGGGAGAGAGAGAGCATAAAACAGGCAAATACTTGAGTGATATGTATAGTGTATACATATGTATATTATGTAGGAGAGAGCCTACTACTCTCATTTTATTACACTTATATACTAAAGGTTCTATATACAGTGGAGGAAAACATTATTTATTCCCCTGCTGATTTCGAACGTTTGTCCGCTGACAAAGAAATTATCAGTCTATTATTTTAATGGTAGGTGTACTCCACTCCACGACCTTAATGTGCTTCTTCTTGAGCCCCTCCTTTGTTGCCTTGGCTGTGTGTTTTGGGTCATTGTCATGCTGGAATACCCATCCACGACCCATTTTCAATGCCCTGGCTGAGGGAAGGAGGTTTTCACTCGATTTGATAGTACATGGCCCCGTCCATCGTCCCTTTCATGCAGTGCAGTTGTCCTGTCCCCTTAGCAGAAAAACACCCCAACGCATCATTTTTCCACCTCAATGTTTCACGGTGGAGATGGTGTTCTTGGGGTTATAGGCAGCATTCCTCTTCCTCCAAACACGGCAAGTTGAGTTAATGCCAAAGAGCTCGATTTTGGTCTTATCTTACCACAACACTTTCACCCAGTTCTCCTCTGAATCATTCAGATGTTCATTGGAGAACTTCAGACGGGCCTGTACGTGTGCTTTCTTGAACAGGGGGACCTTGCCGGAGCAGCAGGATTTCAGTTTTTCACAGCGTAGTGTGTTACCAATTGTTTTCTTGGTGACTATGGTCCCAGCTGCCTTGAGATCATTAACAAGATGCTCCTGTGTAGTTCTGGGCTGATTCCTCACCGTTCTCATGATCAGTGAAACTCCACAAGGTGAGATCTTGCATGGAGCATCAGACCGAGGGAGACTGGAAGTTATTTTGTGTTTCTTTAATTTGCGAATAATAACACCAACTGTTGTCACCTTCTCACCAAAGTGCTTGGCGATGGTCTTGTAGCCCATTCCAGCCATGTGTAGGTCTACAATCTTGTCCATGAAATTCTTGGGCAGCTCTTTGGTCTTGGCCATGGTGGAGAGTTTGGAATCTGATTGATTGCTTTTGTGACAGGTGTCTTTTATACAGGTAACGAGCTGAGATTAGGAGCATTCCCTTTAAGAGAGAGCTCCTTATCTGAGCTTGTTTCCTGTATAAAAGACACCCGGGAGCCAGAAATATTGCTGATTGATAGGGGATCAAAAACTGAGGATGAGGAGGGGGGTTGAGGATGAGGAGGGGGGGTAGAGGAGGGTGATAAGGGAGGGGGGGAAAGAGACACACGGAAGGGAGAGGGGGAAGAGACACAGGGGAGAGAGAGGGGGGACACAAGAAAAGGGCACACAAGAGGGGGACACAGAGGGCACAAGAGGGACATAGCGGGCAGCACATTTCCCACCCTCGGCTTATACTCGAGTCACTCATTTTTCCCAGTATTTTGTGGTAAAATAGATGCCATGGCATATATTCGGGTCAGCTTATTCTCGAGTATATACGGTATATATATATATATATATATATATATATATATACATATATATATATATATACACACATACATATACATTATATATATATATATATATATATATAGTAAGTAAAAAGTACATCTGTGTTCACATTTGAATGTCTAAAGCAAGTTAAAAAACCTGCTTCCAGCTCAGAGTTCCAAGAAAAACAGTTATTACACTGCACTCTGGGAAGTTGAGCTGGGACACACAAACATGGCCACAAATGCCTCACTCTTCATTCCTTAGCCATTATCAATCATGGCTTCCTTTAAGCTTATGCATGCTGTATTACACAGCTTTAATGCAAAGCCAAGGTTGGAATAAACACAGGCTGAGTATCCAATCCATGTACAGCTGTTTCAAGCTTACTGGCTATCATCAGCATGGAGCGGGATCTCAGCCTGTGTTGTGGAAATTATGAGTAGGTAGTTCACCACAACAATCATTTATAATATGGTGGGCAAAAGAGTGATAGAAGCCCTCCACCGTACAGTAGTACAGTAAGTAAAAAGTACATCTGTGTTCACATTTGAATGTCTAAAGCAAGTTAAAAAACCTGCTTCCAGCTCAGAGTTCCAAGAAAAACAGTTATTACACTGCACTCTTGGAAGTTGAGCTGGGACACACAAACATGGCCACAAATGCCTCACTCTTCATTCCTTAGCCATTATCAATCATGGCTTCCTTTAAGCTTATGCATGCTGTATTACACAGCTTTAATGCAAAGCCAAGGTTGGAATAAACACAGGCTGAGTATCCAATCCATGTACAGCTGTTTCAAGCTTACTGGCTATCATCAGCATGGAGCGGGATCTCAGCCTGTGTTGTGGAAATTATGAGTAGGTAGTTCACCACAACAATCATTTATAATATGGTGGGCAAAAGAGTGATAGAAGCCCTCCACCGTACAGTAGTACAGTAAGTAAAAAGTACATCTGTGTTCACATTTGAATGTCTAAAGCAAGTTAAAAAACCTGCTTCCAGCTCAGAGTTCCAAGAAAAACAGTTATTACACTGCACTCTGGGAAGTTGAGCTGGGACACACAAACATGGCCACAAATGCCTCACTCTTCATTCCTTAGCCATTATCAATCATGGCTTCCTTTAAGCATGTGCATGTTCTGCTCTCTTATCACAAGTAGCAAGTGCGCAGTTGTATCTTGTTTACTCAAAGGGGGGAGGCAGAGAGAGAGAGTGAGGGAGGGAGAGAAAGAGAGTGAGGGAAGGAGGCAGAGAGAGGGCGGAAGGAAGAGAGTGAGAGAGAGGGAAGGAGGCAGAGAGAGAGAGAGGGAGGGAGAGAGAGAAAGGGAGGGAGGGGGAGAGAGAGAGAGAAAAGGAGGGAGGCAGAGAGAGAGGGGGAGATGGAGGAAGGGAGAGAGAGAGAGAGAAGGAGATGGAGGGGTGAGAGAGGGAGGGAGAAGGGGGAGAAAGAGGGCAGGAGGCAGAGAGAGGGGGGAGAGGTAGGAAAAGTTAGGGAGTGAGAAAGAGAAATGGAGGGAGAGAGAGGGGTGGAGGGAGAGAGAGAGGAGAGGAAGAAAAGGGGGGACAGACAGAGAGCACACAGAGCACAGAGAAAGAGACAGATGGCACAGAGAGAGTACACAGAGAAAGAGGGCAAATAAGATACATTGTACAAAACCAAATTATGATTCATTATACCTTATTTATCAATGGGTCTGCCCAGAGTTAAAAAGATTTGACAGAAATAAACCACTAGCATTTATACTAAAATATTTTCCTTCATAGTGGGATAACACTGTTATCATTAATACATTAATGTCCTACAGATGTTGAATAACTATTATAAGGGGTATAGCAGCCAAATAAACTCTGGTGAGAGAGGGGGGTAGCTCATTGTATACACAGACCACAAAACAGATACACATACATGCTCACACTGAAAAATTTGGTGAGAATTTGTCCCTCTCACCCCAGTTCCTACACCCATTACTGTCATCACTGTATTTCACATGTTGACTCCTTATTCATCACTCTACTGCTGCTGTGGGTCTTTCTTTCTAAACGTTATTTCCCTAGAGATAGAAAACCAATCACTGTGTGCAAATTTACAACCATTGAAATGTTGAGAACTTGTACTAATCAGTGACTTCATTAATTTTATGTATAAACTATTGTCAACTGAAAATATCTTCATTTGCATTTTGAAATGATCTAAGTAACTCCAGGTCCGTGCCATTGCTTCACAAATCTAACAGATCTAGATTGAACAATTATGCAAAATTCCTAGTCTGAATTTAAACGTTTACATACATTTAAAAAAAAAGCATAGATTATACTCACATTTTCTTTCTGTAATTAATTATTAATTTATACAGGTATTAGTAATGTACAGTAGTACCTCACTGCAGCTGTTCGTCCAGTCGATGCTCATCAGTGAATGATATTTCAAAGGCCAGCTCTGGCTTTTATGGTTCTGATAGTATTATGATGTCATCATCCACATCATAATGTGGGCTGCTAGCAGTCTAGCAGCACCAAGCTGAACAGAGTAGGCTTATAAAGATGCTTGTGTGCACTGAACTCAGAAGTAGGGACGATGGGGGATATTGACAGTTCTATAACAGTCAACCCTATCTGACAGCATTTTATGAAGTTGGTTGATTGTACTTCATTGCTCTGAGAAGCAACAGTTAAAAAGTAAAACTCATTCAAGTTTTATTGTTAATCCCCCAGGCATGGTCCTTAATCTCAGACCCACCCCTGCCCTCCAAATCAAATCAAACACCCTCATTTAGTTGAGCCTTTCGGGAGATCTGTGCTCGGAAATGGAGCCCGTAACTTAATTTTCAATTCAATTGGCTTCTTTTCGCAGAATTTGATCGAGTTACGGGCTCTAAGCTGTGATTCATTGCAATCCATTGCAATTTGTGTAATCGCAAGTTAATGCCCCTCCAAGCCGTTGATCTTTCACGGCCGCAAGAGTTGCAAACGCTAAAAATCGCAATTGCTCTGATTCCACCTCGCTAACCACTCTGTCAAGCCCACAAATGGCAAAAGCTGAACCACAAGTTACTGGTACGAAAGAGATCTTGCAAAGGGATTAATGACACTCCACTGTACTCTTTTATTAAAAGGGAAAGTGATGTTAGGTCTTAGAATTAATAGCACACCATTCTCAAGCTCGCAAATCTGCCAAATAAAATACTTTATTTCATGTTTAATTTTATTGTTTTATCAAGCTTGGCAATCAATGTGTTAATACATATAATAGAACTCGCGTGTAATAGAATATCATATTTACGGCTTTATCAATATTGCACTATATCTGGAATGTGGGTCCGATCATAACTCATAATTCAAGCCTGTATGATTTTGAAATCCAACCTCCATTTTTCATTGAAGTCCTACGGCCTTGAACATGATCACTGATGAAAGGCCGTAACTCGCGGTTAGAAACAGCCAATGGAATCTGGGTCCAAATGTGACTCGTGGTTCATGTCCTTAGGACTTCAATGAATAATGGAGGTTGGATTTCAACGCCAGACAAGCTTGAACCATGAGTCATGTTTGGACCCACATTACATTGGCTGTTTCTAACTGCGAGTTACAGCCTTGGGTCTGTGATCATGTTCAAGACTGCAAATGATACTTTCAATAGCCTGGTTTGGGATGTGTGCTATCGGGCTGGGCCTTGCAAGTTTAGCCAATTGAATAGCACTATAAGCTGCGGCCGCTGCTGGCTCGCAGACATACGTCCTACTCCGATCGAGTTGCGGCCTCCGAATTGAATGAGGCTCCAAGTGTTTAGTCAAGGAGTTGGGTCTGAAGTGATGTGCAATAACTGTCCCTCCATTGTACTTTCTGCATTTCCACTTTCTTGTATTTTGCTATTAGGACCACATTGAGAACATGATACATTATAACACAGTATTTCCCAAAAAAATATAATAATTTTGCAATTATATATAGAAAGGTTAAACCAAAATGGTGATTGAACAGAATAACTTGTCATGTAAACAGTAGACACTGTTTACCTATGTATTCTGTTTGTCTATATTCGGGGCGTGAGGGAAAAGGGTAACTAATGGGTGGGAATATTGGTAAAAAGAGGGTAGAATGCAGGCTGGAGGCAGCAGGGAAGGGAATAGAGGGAAGGTAAGATAATATACTCCCAAAAAATAATATTGAGAAATAAGGGAAAAAAGTATTGTATTAGTCTTTCAACTTCCTATTTTGTAAGATTTTATAAAATAAACACAATGCATAACATAACACAACATAGCTGTCATTTGTAGTATGGCAGCCTCCATGACACATTTGGCTCATTGGTAGTGTTCTTATCATTTACCATCTCATGTTGTGAAGCCTCCAAGCAACACAGAGTCACATAGGGTAGTGCGGGATGGGGTCAGTCTCCCCTTAAGGAGTGAAGCAGTCTCCCCTTATGGAGTGAAGCATGTGTGTATAATGCGGTTATTGATTTGTTCCAGTATTTCATTCTGCAAAGTCAGGATCTATTGGATTAATTTATTTTAGAATTCTGTGTTTTTCCAAGTTAGGAAGAAAATCATCATTACTTTATCATTGTAGCTGATGGTGGGAGGCCTGTCATGGGACCACTTACAGACAATAGCCTTCCTTGCTACCAGAAGTTAAAGGCTGAGCAGTGGGCCCATAACAGGTCTCCAATCAGGTAGGTCACAACTGACAAAAATTCTAACCACAGTCTTTGATTTTGGATATTTTAATGACCCAGGTAGAGAACTAACAACCTACCACATATGGGGAACTATAGAGAGATAGCCAATGTGCAGGTGTTGGTTTAACAAGTATGGATGGAAGCTATGTGAAAATCCTAAATTGGAATATGTTTTTCATAGTCTGGAGATTGGAATTGTGCTGCGCAGCAAGATTTTAAACCCAATGTTAGTTATACAAGAAGAATTGTGTCCTGATACCCATGAGAAGGGTCTGAGTTTCTAATAATTAGGAGTTGTTTCAGGGAAATCTGTTATTCCAGTAATTGTGGAAAAGAATAGTACATTTGTATGCGTAAAAATAAATGAATGCATTTACAATCCAATATAATTTTAAACATGGCACAATTACAGCATATGTCTACTGCTATAACAAACTGTCTCTGGGTACGTTTCCTCACTCATCGAAATCCAGTCTGTGCTTAAAAGCTATTTTATAACACCAGGCACATGCTTGTAAAAGAGCCATGTTAAAACTGGTATTGGATTAAAGTGAGAAAATTAACTGAGTACTCATTTGCACTTCCCCACCCAATTTTACAAGAATTCCCTACTTCATTTAGTGGTTAATCATTTTGGGAAAGAGATCTGTTCCAGTTTGCAATAATGCTGTGTATGTACAAGTTTGTAATCTGCAAATATAAATGTATCTCCAAAAAAGATGTGGAATTAATTCAGTTGTTACGGCTTGAATTTGTCTAGCAAATGGTTTGGGTTAAGAAGTCTGTTTCAGTCAGCCCTGGATTAATGGAGGCATGCTGTAGGTGTGTATGGGTTTATAAATTGACTGTAGGGAGATGGATGGTTTATGAAATATGTATTCCACCCTCCTCCTTTTACATCTGGAGTTTGGTAAAACTGATAAGGTTCTGTACCCTGTAGAGAATTATTTGGCAATGGAGGCTATTTTTTAAGGGGTACTGCAAAGCTTTCGCTAAATAAGAAAACTTAGGAAAATACACTATTTTCCAAAATGTTACCCATCAGGCCATGGAGAGGGGACTTTCACTGCACATCTTAGTCTTGGGTAGACATGCTTTGATTGTTGGAGCATAATTTATAAATCTTGTTTATATTATGCGTTAAATTTATTCCAGGTATTACAGTACTAGTGGACTTTTTACATTGATTAAATCTATTAAATCTATTGTTTTTCAACCAGTGACAGATTCAGTAATATCTGGGATGAATTCAGCTGAAACTCCCCTTTAAGTCTTTAGAATAAAATGTGCTCATTAAAACACATTTCTTATTAGTTGAAGAAAATGTAGTAGAATGTGTAAGAATTATATAGAAACCAGTCAATGTGGCCTTTATTATTTGTAGCATTCTGACTGGGGTGACTACAAGTCTTATATCATCTACACTGTACTGGCATATTCATTTCTGCAAAATGTTAGCCATGTGTTTCAAGACAACGTCATAAAACTACTACTCTGCAAACCTGCCATTTTAATCACATTTGCTTTCATATCTCTCTCTGTTCAGTCCACTGTGTATGTGTTTAATAATTTATTTGTACAGTTTGTGAGCTCTGTTCAGTGCATCTCTGTGTGTGTCAATGTGAAAAGGTGGATCGATCAGACACTGTATTGAGTTTTAAAGTATCACAATATTGTTGTTGTTTAGTCGTTCAGTCATGTCCAAATCTCCATGATGCTATGGACTGCTGCACACCAAACACATTGCCCCTATTAGCTCCATTAAGCTCATACTGTTTCATATTGTTTCAATAACCACATCTATGCCCGTCCGCAGTCCCCTTCTTCTTGTACCTTCAATGTTTCCCAGCATCAGAGTATTTTCTAGGGAATCCTGTCTTCTCATGGTATGGCCAAAATATTTGAGCTTTTATCTTCATGATTATAACTTCCAGTGAACAATTGGACCACACTGCATAGGCAACAAAGACATAACAATATGCAATAACCAGTCCAGGGAAAAGCCTGCTGATATGTAATAAGCTTATCCAATTCAGATACATTTAGGTTAACTACGCGTGCATAGAAAAGATCATAAATTGATCTAAAGAAACAATAATTATGTATCTGTTTTGAGCAGGCTTAACCTACTAGCACAGTAAGTGTTGTGAGTGAACATATGTGAACAAAAGAAAAGAGCACATCTGAACTAATAGGAAAAATACCCCAAGGGTATCAATATTACTTAGGCACAGAAGTGAAGTGGAGATAGACAAAGAAACATCTCTAAGATAAAACATAACTAATATATAACATAACTAATTAGTTTCTATGAAAAGGTTAGTAGGAATATGGATCAAGGCAACTCAGTGGATGTAGTCTTTTTGGATTTTGCAAAGGCTTTTGATACAGTGCCACGTGGAAGACTATTGTGCAAACTAAGGGATACAGGAATTGGAGTAAATATCTGCTCATGGATTGAGAGCTGGCTAAAAGACAGGAAGCAAAGGGTTGTTGTAAATGGAACATACTCCGATTGGACTAATGTGGTAAGTGGGGTTTCTCATCGTTCAGTATTAGGTCCTCTCCTTTTCAACATATTTATTAATGACTTAGAGGTGGGACTGAAAAGTAGTGTCTCCATTTTCGCTGATGACACTAAGTTGCGCAAGGTAATTAAATCAGAAAAGGATGTACTTTCCCTCCAAAGGGATTTACAAAAAATAGAGGAATGGGCATCTAAATGGCAGATGAGATTTAATATGAATAAATGTAAAGTTATGCATCTGGGAAAGAAAAATAGCCATGCAATTTTTTATATTAATGGAGAAAATATAGGGGTATTAGATATTGAAAGGGACATGGGAGTACTTGTGGACAACCACCTAGGTAACAGTGCTCAATGCCAAGCAGCAGCTGCAAAGGCAAATACAATGTTAGCATGTATTAAGATGGGTATAGAAGCAAGGGAAGCAAATATAAATTCTGCCACTATACAAATCTCTAGTACGCCCTCATTTGGAATATGGAGTACAATCTTGGGCACCACTTCATAGAAAGGACATTTTAGAGCTGGAAAAGGTACAGAGAAGGGCTACAAAACTAGTAAGGGGAATGGAGGGGCTAAGTTATGAAGAAAGACTAACCAAATTAAAGAGGAGATATGAGTACATTATATAAATACATCCTGGGTCAGTAGAAAGCTTTGTCAATGAACTTTTTGTGCCAAGAGGTTTTCAAAGGTCAAGAAGGCATCCTTTGAGATTAGAAGTAAAAAGATTCCACCTTAAAGAAAGAAAAGGGTTCTTCACAGTAAGGGTGGTAAATCTGTGGAATTCTCTACCAAAGGAGGTGGTGACAGCGGATTCGATAGATAACTTTAAAAGGGGACTGGATTTATTACTAATCAAAAAGGGCATTCACAGTTATCCTGGATAATGAAAGAGAGAGTATTGATCCAGGGAGGAATCCAATCTCCAGTATCTGGGGTCTGGAAGGAATTGTTTTTTTTTTTCTGTTTGCATTCCTCTGGATCAATTATTTAACAGCTAATCTGCATATTGCAGACCAGAGAAGATCTTAAAGGTTAAATTTGATGGACAAAGTATTTTTTCAACCTCAATTACTTTGTAACTACGTAACTATAACCTTTATTATTCCAATTAAGATAATACCAAAATGTTAAAAACTGACGATTAAGAAATATAGCAGAAAAGCAAGTGCTGTCAAATTCCAAATGTTGACGACAATATCAGCAAAGGAATATATGATCACAAACAGAAAATCCTGGAGCCAAAAATACGGCCCTAAATGATAGTTGGCATAAAGGCCAAAACATATAATCATAGATATTTTAAATACTAAATACAAAAATATAGATGAATATGAATATCAAGTGTAATCCTCACATGCAGTGTTAGTGCTAACCACAGGATTATGAATGTATAACCACAGCACTTGTTAAAAAAACATATAGTGACACACATTAGAAGCAAGAGAAGGAGTAACAGTGCTGTGTGTGCGTATCCAAACATTATTTACATATCCAGAGGAAGCATGAGTAGCTAATAAATCAAAGCATATCACAGCACAGTTTGTGGTAAAACCCATAGAGACAACTATATGTGTCAGTAACTTTCATTAAGGCAAATACTTGTGTTTCATAATTATAAATTGCGTGCAGGGAAGGTTCCGCGTGTGGAGACAGCACAGCGACTCCTCAGTCCCGACGGTCCATTAGCATAAATTATAAATGTAAATAATGGAGATAGAAAAAAGATTTGTCCAACTGAATGCAGAATTTCAGAGAAGAGACAAGGATACATTCTACAATTATCGATGTAAAGAGATCAAAGATGATAACAGAATTTTGTAAATCAAGAGATCTCTTCAAGAAAATCCGGGACTTCAAAAAGGCACCTTTCATGCCAAAGTGGTTGTGATAAAAGATAAAAATGGCAGGGACTTAACAGAAGAAGATCAGATCAAAGAAGAGGTAGCAGGAATACACTGAAGATCTATACAGAAAGGATCTTAACAGCAGTGATGACCTCAATAGTTTGTCCAATGAGCTGGACATCTTGGAGAACGAAGTGAGATGAGCCCTGGGATGTCTTGCTGATAATTAGGCTGCAGGAGGTGATGGAATCCCAATTGGACTATTCAAAATTCTACAGGATGATGCTGTGAAAGTGTTAATTGCCTTATGCCAACACATTTGGAAAACACAATAATGGCCAATAGACTGGAAAAGGTCAGTCTACATCCCAATCCTAAAAGGCAGTGCCAAAGAGTGCTCCAATTATCGAACAACTGCGCTCATTTCACATGCCAGCAAGGTAATGCTTAAGATTCTACAAGTTCGACTCCAACAATATATGGACCGGGAACTACCAGATGGGCAAGCCGGGTTCCGCACAGGAAGAGGCACAAGAGATCAAATTGCCAATATCTGATGGATAATAGAGAAAGCAAAAGAGTTCCAGGAAAGCAATTAGTTCTGCTTCATAGACTAGTCTAAAGCCTTTGACTGTGTGGATGACAAAAAAAATGTGGCAAGTTCTTTGTGAACCTAGAAGTCACGGTCAGAACCGAACATGGGACAACAAAATGGTTCAAGATTGGAAAAGGAGTGCAATAAGGCTGTATATTGTCACCTTATTTATTCAACTTTTATGCAGAGTACATCATGAGTAAGGCAGGACTGGATGAATCCAAAGCCAGAATTAATATTCCTGGAAGAAATATTAACATCTCAGATACACAGATTATACTAATTTGATAGCTGAAAGTGAGGAGGAACTAAAGGATCTATTGATGAGGGTAAACGAAGAGAGTGCAAAACTTGGCCTGCTACTCAATGGTATTGGTAAAGATGAAGATCATGGCAAATGGCAATCTCAGTTCCTGGCAAATAGACAGTGGAGGCAGTGACAGATTTTATTTTCCTGGGATCCAAAATCTCTGCTTATAATGACTGTAATCATTAAAATATGTTTGCTTCTGGGGAGGAAAACTATGGCAAGCTTGGACAAGCTAGTAAAAAAGTAAAGATATTAAACTTCCAACAAAGGTCCACATAGTTAGAACTATAGTATTCCCAGTAGTAACATACGGATGTGAGAGCTGGACCATAAAGAAGTCTGAGTGAAGTAAAATTGACGCCTTTGTATTGTGCTGTTGGCGAAAACTAGAGTCCCTTAGACAGCAAGAAGATCCAATAAATTAGTACTTCAGGAAATCAAGACAAACTGTTCACTAGAAGCAATGATCAGGAGGCTGTAGCTCAAATATTTTGGCCATATCATGAAAAGCAGGATTGCCTAGAGAAGACTCTAATGCTGGGAAAGACTGAAGGCACAAGAAGAAGATGGATGACAGAGGCAGAGATGGATAGATGAGGTCACTGAAGCATTGAACATGAACTTGATAGGGCTCAGGGGGCAGTGACTGAGAGATGTACCTGGCGTGATGCGGTCCATAGTCACAGACAGTCGGATGTGACTGCACAACAACAACGGCTAGATAATTAGATACTAAAATAATGAGTAATAGTGGCTACAGCTTACACATTGTTGTAAAATTTTAAATGTAAGTATCAGTGATAGTAAGTATCAGTGATAGTAAAAGTATCCACTCCAGTATGCACACAAAGAAGTTATGCGCTATATAATCCGCTCAAAGCCTATCACTCAAGTTCTTACAGACACTGTTGTAGTGTAGTTTGGGACCCACTACTTACCCCCTACAAAAATATAAATGCAGTAAATTAAACTACACTCACTTCCTATCTCTTACTCTCATGGACTACTCATAACAGTGTTATTAGTGCTGACAGTGTTAATGGCGCTGGCTCTTGGTGAGCCTGCTTGTGACGTCACAAGTGGGCGAAAGCAACAGGAACCGTCCTGATGTGCACAATTCACATAGGCTTCCACAGAGACCAGCTTCACAATTCAGCCTTCTTTATGGTCCAGCTATCACATCCATATGTTATGGCTATGGAAATACCATAGTTTTAACTATGCAGACCTTTGTTGATATATCTTTAGTTTTTAATAACTTAATCATACTTGCCATAGCTTTCCTCCCCAGAAGCAAACATCTTTTAATTTCATGGCTGCAGTCACCATCCCATGTATGTGCCAGGAACTGAGACTGCCGTTTGCCATGATCTTTGGCTTTTTGAACATTAAGCAGCAAGCCAGCTTTTGCAATCTCTTCTTTCACCCTCCTCAATAGGCCATTTATTTCCTCTTCCTACCTTTTGATTTCCTTCTTTTCTTGGGCAACTTTCAAAGCCTAATTGGACAACCAGTGTTCCTTCTTAGTTTCCCTTATATGGTGAATATTATTTGTTTTTGTTTTCTGGACAATATTACAAACTTTGGTCCAAAGTTCTTATGACATTCTATCTGCCATGGGGGAAAGAAAAGAAAAAACTCATTTACAACTAGTACACCAAAGCACTACAAGTGTTCACAAAGTAGCATAATGCCATGAATGACTTATGAGGGCCAGGATGGGGGACCCCTGGACCCCACCAGCAAGGGCCTGTAGGACCCAAAACCACCCTGAACTCAAGGACTATTTTCTTATGAACTTAATAACCTGTATAATGTTAGGCCTCAGGCTCTGATCCAGTACCACGGATCCCCAAGGAGCAAGGCCTGTGTGTATTCAGGCCTAATAAGTGTTTATACAATGCTTAGTGTTCAGGGTGTGGTTAGGACAAGACAGTGTTATGCCAAATCCCTTTTCAAAGTATCATTTAGCAAGTAATGTTATAATGTTGAGAATAGTGATTTGATGTAATAAGGTGATTTGGAGTCATTGTATACAGTAAATAATGTATTTGTGCTAGAAGTAGGCCCTCTGATATGCTAATCACATATATAGTTGTGAGCCAGCCAGAGCCGAAGGCGCTCCTTGCCAGCAACTGCGACCCTCGCAAAATTTACCTCGCAACGCAAACAACATACGAGACACGTTACCACTCATTACGACCTCGCAAAAATCGCCCGCAACTCGCGAACATGAAACAAATCAAAAACACAATACACACACACAGCACATACATAAAAAGCTTACCTACAGCAAGAGGGAGCATCCAGGACCTCAAAAAAGCAACTTACACCTTAATTTAACTAAAAATAAAAGAGTTTAGGCACTAAAAAATTCTCTAAGTGAGAGAAAAAATGGCCGCCGAACAAAACGAAAAAGGAGGCTACAGCACTCTAAACACGCAAAACACCAAAAGAAACTCGCGAAACACCACAAAAGACCTACGGATATTCCGCTAAGACGCATAACACACATTACCCGCCATTTTACGACAATGCGGAAGTACACAACTACTTTAACGGTTTGGTCTCGCGCACGCACACTATTACACTGCACACATTCAGCATGCTTACACAGCAGCTCCACACCACTAATGCTGCAGCAACATCAAAACAAATTACAGCTCTTCACAACACAATGCTTCAAAATACGTAAAGTATATTCATTTATTAATGTATTATAGATTTCATTATTGTACACCAAACAGCATTAGCTACCTTACAAATTTCATTGCCGTCATTTTTTGACGGGCAATTCGCTAGTATTATATAAAAGCTATTTCAGTCACTTATGCAAGAACTTATTTGGTCCCTCAGAGCTAGCCAGGCATATACTCTCTGGTCTCGAGTTTGGCTATGGAACTAAGGGGAGGGGTGGTGGTAGATTTTGTGATTTCTGTAAAAATTTATAGTAAGAATAAACAGTGAGTCTGAGTTGGAGATTCTAATAACCAGGGGTGGGGGTTGGTAACCTTGGTGACGGGGTATGGGGGAAGCTTGTGGTGTTTTTGATAATTCTGTAAAAAGAGACAGAGAATAAAGTCAGTCCTTCTTTGTACTACTCCAACGGTACTTGTATTCTTCTTATGTCCTAAGATCTGATTGTGCCTGTAACTGATCTGAATGAAATTGCTGGGGATGCAGTGATTTTGAACACAAAGAGAGACGGCCTAGAGAGAGAGAATTGGGGTGAGCGTAGTCCCCCAAATCTTAGGGTTGTAACACATACATTAAAGTAATAATCACATTTTGGATCAATCTCATCACATTTGACTTAATCAAAAAGTGGTTAAAGCTTGCCACCACTATTTGTTGTTGAGTTGTACCGCAGCACGCCGGGTACATCTCCCAGTTACTGCTTCTCTTAGCTCCATTAAGTTCATGTTCATTGCTTCAGTGACCTCATCTATCCATCTCTGCCTCTGTTGTCCCCTTCTTCTTGTGTCTGCCACCTTTCCCAGCATCCTGCCATCTCATAATATAGCCAAAATATTTGAGCTTCAGTCTCAAGATCATACCTTCCAGTTAACAGTTTGGCTTGTTTTCCTGAAGTACTGATTTATTAGATCTTCTTGCAGTAAAGGGATTCTACGCAGTACTCGCCAAATTAAATGCGTCAATTCTATGGTGCTCAGCCTTCTTTATGGTCCAGCTCTCACATTCATATGTTACTACTAGAAATACCATAGTTCTAACTTTGCAGACCTTTGTCCTACTCCACTTTGCACTAGCATATTTTTATTTCATGGCTACAGCCAGCATCTGAAAAAATCTTGGATCCCACAAAAAAAAAAAAAAAAAAAAAAAAAAAAAAAAAAATCGGTCACTGTCTCCAAATTCTTCCCCATCTATTTTTACCAGGAATTGAGATTTCCGTTCCCCATGATCTTCATCTTTTTAATGTTGAAATGCTGGACACTCTTTTTTACCTTCATCAATAGGCCTTTTAGTTCCTCCTCACTTTCAGCCGTCAGAATAGTATCATCTGCATATCTGTGGGTGTTGATATTTCTTCCAGCAATATTGATTCCAGTTTTGGATTTATCCAGCCCAGCCTTTTGCACAATCTACTCTGCCTATAAATTGAATAAGTTAAATACGGTGACAATAAACAACCTTGCCGCAAACCTTCTCTGATCTTGAACCAGTCTGTTGTGCCATGTTTGGTTCTGACCGTGGCTTCTTGGTCCACATACAGATTCTTCAGGAGTTGGATCAGATGATCTGGTACTCCCATCTCTTTGAGAACTTGCCACATTTTGTTTTGATCCACACAGTCAAAGGCTTTAGAATAGTCCATGAAGCAGAAGTAAATGATTTTCTGGAACTCTCTTGCTTTCTCTATTATTCATCGGACATTGGCAATTTGATCTCTTGTGCCTCGCCGGTTTGCACATCTGGTAGTTACCGATACATATATTGTTGGAGCCAAGCTTGTAGGATCTTAAGCATTACCTTGCTGGCATGTGAAATGAGTGTAATTGTTTGATAATTACAGCACTCTTTGGCACTGCCTTTTTTGGGGATTAGGATGTAGATTGATATTTTCTAGTCTATTGGCCATTGTTGAGTTTTCAAAATGTGTTGGCATACCAGAAAGAAGCATTTTCGCAGCATCATTATGTAGAATTTTTAAACAGTTCAGCTTGGATTCCATAAATTCCTCCATCCTTGTTATTAGCCAAGCATCCTAGGGCCTATTTCACTTTGCTCTTACAGGTGTATTTTAACAGTGAGAGACAGAAAAAAAAAAAGAAAAACGCATGTCAAAAAAAGTGATAAATTGATTTGCAGGTAAAGGGAGAGCTCCTAATCTCAGCTTGTTACCTGTATAAAAGACACCTGTCGACAGAAGCAATCAATTAATAACATTCCAAAGTCTCCACCATGGCCAAGACCAAAAGAGCTGTGCAAGGATGTCAGGGACAAGATTGTAGACCTACACAAGGCTGGAATGGGCTACAAGACCAATCGCTAAGCAGCTTGGTGAGAAGGTGACAACAGTTAGTGTGACTATTCGCAAATGGAAGAAACGCGAAATAACGGTCAGTCTCCGTCGGTATGGTGCTCCATGCAAGATGTGAAGTTTCAATGATCAAGAGAAACGTGAGGAATCAGCTCAGAACTACACTGGAGGATCTTGTTAATGATCTCAAGGCAGCTGAGACCATAGTCACCAAGAAAACAATTGGTAACACACTACGCCGTGAAGGACTGAAATCCTGCAGCGCCCGCAATGTCCCCCTGCTCAAGAAAGCACGTGTACCGGCCGGTCTGAAGTTTGTCAATGAACATCTGAATGATTCACAGGAGAACTTGGTGAAAGTGTTGTGGTCAGATGAGACCAAAATCGAGCTCTTTGGCATCAACTCAACTCGTTGTGTTTGGAGGAGGAGGAATGCTGCCCTATGACCCCAAAAACATCATCCCCACCGTCAAACATGGAGGTAGAAACATTATGCTTTGGGGGTGTTTTTCAGCTAAGGGGACAGGATAACTGCACTGCATGAAAGGGATGATGGACGGGGCCATGTACTGCCAAATCTTGGGTGAAAACCTCCTTCCCTTAGCCAGGGCATTGAAAATGGGTCGTGGATGGGTATTCCAGCATGACAATGACCCAAAACATGCAGCCAAGTCAACAAAGGAGTGGCTCAAGAAGAAGCACATTAAGGTCCTGGAGTGGCCTAGCCAGTCTCCAGATCTTAATCCCATGGAAAATCTGTGGAGGGAGCTGAAGGTTCGAGTTACCAAACATCAGCCTCAAAACCTTAATGACTTGGAGAGGCTCTACAAAGTGGAGTAGGACAAATCCTTCCTGAGATGTGTGCAACGGATTTTGCCACCAAATACTAAGACCTCATTGACCTGCAAATCAATTTATAACTTTATTGACATGAGTCTTTCTTGTTTTGTTTTTTTTGTGTTATTCTGTCTCTCACTGTTAAAATACAACTACCCTTAAAATTATAGACTGATCATTTCTTGGTCAGTGAACAAACGTTCAAAGTCAGCAGGGGATCAAATACTTTCTTCCCTCACTGTACTCTTCACCTAGACCTTCCAATAAGTTGCATTGCTCTTGTTTTTTTCTCCCCAAGTGCTTTCCTTCTGTGAGAAAAGTGCTATATGAATAAATTATTGTTCTTATTATATACAGTTTTATAAAACTGGTTATAACTGATAGGGCATTTTTAGAAACTTACATTTAACCCTTATGTTACCAGTGTTAATATATGGCAATCTTCTGTTAGGTAGGATTTCACAGTAAGCCTACTCGCTTACAGGCAGAAACTGCTAAATCTGAATCGAATTAGGAATAACAAAAAAACTGAAAAGCTTCACTTACAGTAGCAAATCCACTGTGATTGTCATGGTATAAACATAGTGGTTCCTAAAAGACACAAAAACAAAAAGCAATACAGATGAAACCAGAGGAAAAACTACAGTATATACACCACAACAGCATGAAAAAGGATTCAAGGATGAAGTTTGCCATCTTCTGGTGAAAGGCAATACTATTATGTACAATGTTCCAAAGATAGACAAAGTAAAAAATGAAAATTAGCAAATTTGCAATTTATTATAAATATGAAGCTCTAAATGTGACGCAACAAAAAATAAATATATTTAGCAAATTGCATTTTGTTAACTGCAATCAAACCCAGGAATCTACCCTTCTCAGTCAGCCTTGTATCAATGATGAACACAATACTTTTGAAGGCTACTGGTAAATGTGAAGATGAAAATAAAATGGTACAAGCCTTGTCTAAGTCACTCAAACTAATCAAGCCTTGATCCGAAAAATATAAAAGACAATTTTCTGAAAGCATGTCTCCGATATATTCAGCAAATGTACCTCTTTTTTCACCCAGAGAACTAGGACAACAAGGTACCCAGCTAATATAAATCAGAGATAGCAGTTTACATATTTGGGCTCTCAAACAGACAAGTGCTGCTCCTTTTCCTGAGATTGGTCAATTGGCATAGAGTAGGGTTGGAATCCATTCCATTGGACAGTAATCATTTGGTCCCAATAAATGGGCTACTTCTTTTAGGGATTAAAGAATTTTATGTTATGCTTATCCGAACGATTGGATTTTAGATATGAGATTTCACAGTTCACTAAATAAAGTGGACTTTTATTTTTTGTATTAGGTAAAGACATTCTTTTATTATTATTTTTTTTATTAATATAGCTCTTTATAGATTTGCTGCTCCTTTCCTGAAACTCACAACAACAAAAAAATTCACCATTGGCTTCTACCGGATGTAGTGACTTGAAATACTGCTACATTATTCTGGAAGATCTGGACAGCAGCAGGTTCTGTATTCTTTTCCATCTGTTCCAGGCAGTACTACGGTCTGGTGCAATACTCCTTATTTATACTTTTGCAGGTGATTCTGGAGGCTTGCCTAGTTTGCCATGCTTAGCCTCACCATCACACCCACAAAATGGCTGATATGAGTCATGCGCAAGGACATCAAGGAGTTGAGCCACTAATGCCTGGACCTAGTTATCATCTGGTCTGAAATGATACATTGGTATACATGGAGCGCAGCTAGGCATGCCCAAAAGCTACATATGATCAGAGAGAGAAGGTGAACACATGTATGGCTAGCTTAATGGGTAAAGTGAGGGGTGTGGTGATCTGCTTTCTTCAGTAGGGCTTGATAAGGCTGTTATGGCCAAACCTACCCAGCAGATACACCCAGTTCTTTATATCCCTTCACCAAGACAGCAGATGTTTCTCAAATGTCCTCCTCAAGTGCAGTATTTCAAGAATATGGACTCCGGCTCAGCTTTAGAAAAATATCAGAGACACACCAACTCTGAATCTCAACTGCCCAACTGCTTAACTCTGACAGTTACAGCCTGACAACACAACATTCTAAAATATTTAACACTTAATGAACCAAACATGCAGCATACAGAATCACACATCATAAGTCAATTACACATAGGCAAGCAACATAACATACAGTTATTAGAATAACATAACATAAAGTAATTTACATGACATGACATAATAGAGACCATACCACCGAATCACATGAGTCCCAACAACTGGCGGTCAGGAGGTTCATGACAACTACTCCCCCCTTACTACTCCCCCCTTACAGTTGGCAAAAAGTAGGGGATGATCCTGCCGGATGATTTCCAAGCTTGGCCATTATTTGTCCTCCTGCCGGGAAAGGCCATCTGCATTTTGGGGATTCTTTCCCAGACGATGCTGGATGGTGGAATTGTAAGCCTGAAGTGCTAAGCTCCTTTGTAGCAGACGTCCCTTGTCCCCAGCCACACTTGTAAGCCAGCATAGTCGGTTGTGATCAGTCACCACCTTGAACTCCCTCCCATAAAGATAATATTGGAGTTTCTTTAGAGCCCACACCACAGCCAAACACTACTTTTCAAAGGCAGCATAGGCCACCTCCCTGGGAAGTAGTTTCCTACTCAGGTAGGCAATGGGGTGTTCTGCTCCAGTGTTATCCAGCTGACTCAGTATGGCCCTTAATCCATAGGTGGTAGTTCAGGGTGGACAAAAGAGGGGATGACATTAGGGCTTGCTGGAGTGCTCTAAATGCTGTCTCACAAGCTGGGGTTCACCTCCTTCTGCTTCTTTTTGCACGTCAGATCAGTGAGGGGTTTGGCAGTAGCACTATAATTTGGAATACATTTTCGATAATAACTTGCAGTTCCCAAAAACCCATCACCTGCTTCTTTGTCCGGGGAATGGGCCAGGTCGCTATACTCTCCACTTTAGTGGGGTCTGGCCTAATCTGCTATCTGCCCACCCAGTGCCCTAGATATTGGACCTCTGCCCTGGCCCACTGGCACTTGTCAGGCTGGATTTTAAGTCCTGCCTCCCGGATAGCTCCTAATACTTCCTAAAGGTATATAAGGTCTGGCTGAATACAGCTATGTCATCCAGGTATGCCTGTGCTTACTCCTGGTGTCCCCTCAGTAACTGATCCACTAATCTCTGGAAGGGGGATGGGGCATTCTTCATTTCAAAGGGCATCACCACAAAATGGTAGAGCCCAAAGGGAGTGATGAAAGCCAACTTTTCTCTGGCAGACTCCGCTAACGGAATCTGCCAATAACCCTTAGAGGGATCTAGGGTAGTTACATAGGTAGCTGCTCCCAACCGGTCGAGTAATTCGTCCATGCGGGGAATGGGATAGGCCTCAGTTTTAGTTTTGTCATTAGGCCTCCTATAATCCACACAGAACCTGGTTGTCCCATCCTTTTTGGGAACTAGTACCACAGGGGAGGCCCAAGGGCTACTGGATGGCTGGATCACTTTTAACTGTAGCATCTCATTTAATTCATTACATATACTTGCCCTGACTGCCTCCGGGACCCTGTAAAAGGGTTGTTTATATATATATATATATATATATATATATATATATATATATATATATATATATATATAAAACGCTTTGGTGAAAGGATGTAGATTTTAGGAATAGATAACAACAATTATATTGGATTATTTTAAATTGAGGTTCAAGAACAAAAAGTAATTAGACATCATTTGAATAAAGGTAGTCATAGGGATCTGCTCCTACACACATACATATTCTTATGCAGGGACTCATTTGCCACTAAACATGTATATTCTTCACTTGAACCTTCCAGCAACCAAGACTTAATTGCCATTGCTGATGGCACAGGAGTTCCTCAATTACAGATGGAAGGAGAGAAAAAATAGATAAACATAGCAGCACTGCTGCATGCACATATAGCCAGTTGGACTATATAGAGGACACATTTTATCATGTATGGCTCCATATTGTTTTCTAATTGAAAACTAATGCTATGACTTTTCCCAGCTGATCTATGCTCTTCGTCAGCATTTTGAAGAAAAGAAAAAAGGTTTTCCTGTGTGCAGCATTCCTTTAAAAAATGAAGGAACTAAGAAAAATCTTTTTTCGGGGTGCTTTGGGATTGAAAAAATAATAAAAAAGGTACAGTGGCATCCAGGATAGTTTTAAAAAAAAAAGATGGTATAATTGATCCCTTTTTTCTTTCCTCCCCTCCCTGTCCCCTTTTACATAGTTACATAGGGCCTCATTCAATTGCGATTTGGCCAATTGAATAGGGCTCTAAAACAGCACATAGCATATTTTTTTTAGAGAAGAAGTTTTTAGTTGTTGAACACCTTGCTTTTGGATAGATGTTTACTAACTAAAAACTTCTGTAAAAATATGTTATGTGCTTATTTGGAGCCCTATTTATTTGGCCAAATTGCAATTGAATGAGGCCCATAGTATTTAAGGTTGAAAAAATACTTTCAGTCCATCAAGTTCAACCTTTTAAGATCTCCTCTGATCTGCAATATGCGGATTAACTATCAATACTGCACCTCCAATTATCCATGATAACCCTGAATTCCCTTTTTAATTAGAAATAAATCCAGTCCCCTTTTAAAGTTATCTATCGAATCCGCTGTCACCACCTCCTCTGGTAGAGAATTCCACAGATTAACCACCCTTACTGTGAAGAACACTTTTCTTTCAGGTGGAGTATTTTTAATTCTAACCCCAAGGGATGTCCTCTTGTCAGTTGAAAACCTCTTGGCACAGAAAGCTCCCTTGACAAATCTTTATACGGACCCTGGATGTATGTATATAAAGTAATCATATCTCCTCTTAGACGCCTTTTTTCTAGAGAAAATCCTTTTAAGTTTAATTTGGATAGTCTTTCTTCATAACTTAGTCCCTCCATTCCCCTAATTACCGTATTTTTCGCCGTATAAGACGCACTTTTTCTTCCCCAAAACTGGGGGAGGAAAGTTGGTGCGTCTTATACGGCGAATATACCTTTTGAAACTGCCTCTGTCCTCTTGTTTTCACCCCAGCGCTTCCTACCAGCATCGCGTCGGCCGGTGCGTCCTAGTGACGTCACACACGCAACGCTGCAGTACACGTGGAGTGCTGGTAGGAAGCGCTGGGGTGAGATCAAGATGGCAGAGATCAGAAGGAAGGTGAGGATCAGGGGGATCAGGGGGGTCAGGGAGGATCAGGAGGGTCAGGGAGGGTCAAGGGCTCCCAAATGCTGCAGTATATGGATATGTATGTGTATGTGTGTGTATGTATGTGTGTGTGTATGTATGTGTGTGTATGTATGTGTGTATGTATGTATGTGTGTGTGTATGTATGTGTGTGTATGTGTGTGTATATATGTATGTATGTGTATGTATATTTATGTGTGTATGTATATTTATGTGTGTATGTATATGTATGTATGTGTATCTATAAAGGTGCGGATCAGGGGGGTCAGGGAGGATCAGGAGGGTCAGGGAGGGTCAATGGCTCCCAAATGCTGCAGTATATGGATATGTATGTGTATGTATGTATGTGTGTGTGTATGTATGTGTGTGTGTATGTATGTGTGTGTATGTGTGTGTATGTGTGTGTATATATGTATGTATGTGTATGTATATTTATGTGTGTATGTATATGTATGTATGTGTATCTATATATATATATATATATATATATATATATATATGTGTGTAATGTAGGTGTGTATCTGTGTGTAAAGTGTATTTGTGTTTGAGTGTATTTGTGTTTGATTCAGATTTTTTTTTTCCTGTTTTCCTCCTCTAAAAACTAGGTGCGTCTTATCTGCCGGTGCGTCTTATAGGGCGAAAAATACGGTAGTTTTTTTCCCTTTCTGTACCTTTTCCAGCTCTACAATGTCCTTTTTATGAAGTGGTGCCCAAAATTGTACTCCGTATTCCAAATGAGGGCGTACTAGAGATTTGTACAGTGGCAGAATTATATTTGCTTCCCTGGATAGATAAAGAAAGAAGGGGAAACGCCTTGTCTTTTTTGATAGATAAAAAAAACAGTATTGTCTACAAAACAACTGAAATAACAAGGGAGAAGAGAACTAAAAGGTGTATAGAATATTCTGATCACACAGTAGCTTATATAGATGTATACAAGTATTCCAAGTTTCCATGCAATGTAGAATAGGTGTTGCTTAATCATAAGGGGTAAAAACCATGCAGGTTTTGTAATAATAATGTGGTCCAGTTACTTTAATGAACATTTATTTTGCCACATTCATTTACACATATTATTGACATATTTTTAGAGGTTTTTTTATTTATTTGTATTTGCTTGCAGTCAGATGGGTTTTCATGGGTTCTATTTTGCCTAGACCAGAGGTGTGGGAATTCTTTTTTTACTTTACGTTCAGATGGCTCAAAGAAACGGATCTCAAAACCATAAATTACATATTCATTCCACCATTTGTTTTATATGGCCCCTCATGCAGAGCTGTTTGGTCACTAAGCCTGAAGCAGTATTTTGCTATCTGTGCATTGCAATACAAGAGTCTGAATTGATTCACATAGGCAGAGAGTTGCACATGTGTTTGGCCAAAACAAGCTAGAAAGACAACTTTCAGAATAGAAGATAGAGGTGAAACGGTCCTCCCCTCACATTTCTCAATAGTTCTAAATGATCCTAATTTACTTTTAATAACTGAATAACAAGCTTTGCTTAGAATAAAATAAAGTACATGTACGGCATTATCAGGGAGTAAAAATGTATTTAACATAAATGCTAAAGCTCTTATACTCTGTGTGCATAATAGGTTCTCAAAAAAAAAAAACACACACAACAACAACAACAACAACCTCTATATCCAGTGATTAAGGGATAATTAGCCCAAACTTTAATATAAAAGAGCATGGTCCAAACATTACACATTTATAAAACATATATCAAAGTCAGTTCTGAGTAAACTGCTTAATTCTCCTTTGTCAAGACCTGTTAATGACTGAGAAACAGCTGGTGCAGACTTATTATCATCCTATTACATTCTCAGATGGCTAAGTAAATACAACTAATTAGCCAACCACTTGTCTATACTTCTTCAACTTGGTGTAATGAACATGTCAAACAGAACTGGAGCAAACACATTTACAGAATGTTATTCATGCATTACTTTAAAGATATCTGAAAAAAAACGTAAAAACATTTTAAAATGTAGAAAATAAAATTGCAAGGTTTAAAACACACTATTTTAAATGCATGATAATTGATCCCAATCCATAAAATACATATTTTACACATTTTAACTTGCGACAAAAGTAAAGAATACGATTAACAAAAGAGTTTAGTCTTGAACCCACAGCCAGGTTCTTAACCATGGGCCATGTGTCTACATACTTTGCAATGGATTAAAAAGAACAATATATCTACAGTAATATTACAGATCTAACAGTACCTTCCACACCTGATCCAATTGGTTGGTTAGAGAAGGCCTTTGCAGCTCATTACATGATCTAAGAATGCAAAAACAAGTTAGAATCAGCTTAAAACAACGAACTTCTAACATCTAGCAGGAAATGAAAAAAGAATATTTTCATATGCTTCCCTATACTCTGATGGGGATGTTACTTAGCAATCACTATTTTGTTATTTTTTTACTAAATAAACCACAAGTTGGGCAAGGTAATGCAACTCTATAGAAAAGGAATGCAAATCGTATGCATTGTCAATATGTTTATTGCACATTTCAGTAATCTAATTGAGCCAGACATTTGCGTTGTGGTGGGTATACTTAAAGGTATATGGAAGTTTGCCTGGTTTTTAATGTTTCTTAACAAACAGCCACTGATTAACAGAAAAATGGGTATTACATTGAAAAGTTCAATCTATTTACAGATTTGCAGTAAACTTAAATCTGGATTTCCACACCCCCAGCTGCTTATGTCGGCAATCCATCCTAGCCAATAGCAGCACAGCATTCAAGTAAGGATTTGAATCCGTTTGTTACTCACCAGCTGTGCAGTTCAATTTGCCTGCTGTATCCAATTACATGTTTGGCTTGCGTCACAGCACAAAGAAAGAGAAAGAAAAAGAGAGAGAATGAGAATGAAAGAGAGCGAGAAAGATAAAGAGAGTGAAAGAGGGAGAAAGAGGGGGAGTGGGGGAGGAAAGGGGAAGGGGAAAAGAAAACAAAAACCTGCAGCAGTAGCCGATACATAGAATGGACTTTTTAGCAGAAGTGGTAACCATAGCATGGATGATAGTAAGTCTGCAAAAAAACAATAAATCTACTATTCTAGTTCATGCGAGTTCAATGATATGTATTAACCTAACCCATTGATTGCTGGGATCGATATAACACGGAAATGACATATAAATTAGTTTTTTTTGATTGCAGTCGCTTTCACCATATTTTAAAGTACAGTAGTGTGTTTATATTTGCTTTTACAGTGCTACGATCAGGTGTTTAACCCCCTTGTGAGTCCTATCTGGTACCCATAGGATTTTTGGCTATATTAGCCATTTACGGGTGTGAAAGCAATTTCGGGCTTCAGGAATTGTAGTAATTTAATAGCGATTCATGATTTTAACACTTGCGGGCTTGAAAGATCAAAGGCTTTGCTGGGTCAGAGTTACGACTGACAGCCCGTAGGGATTTTCAGCTTGTAACCCCCAGATCGATTTGGGGCCACATTACGGGCTACAGTAACTACAATTTGGACAATTTAATGAGGCCCAATGTTTGGTATACCAGTATGATTCTATGTAAACTCTGTGTTATTCTGCAGGAAGAGATAGAATCTGCACAGGTGAAAGATAACAGCTAATTATGATCAGCAGCGGGTTTGTTTGTTCTGCCAATAAAAAACAAACATACATACAGCAGTAGTTGATACACTGAATTGACTTCCAACAGAAGTGGTAGAAGGTGCCGTGAGGGAACCAAGGCTGAGCCCACATAGCCAGTTTTTGGTATAGCAGTATGATTGTATTTTATATGCCAACTCTATGTTATGCTTTGCTGCAGGGACTGGTGTGGAATGTGCTGCAGATACTGAGGTGGAATAAACTGCAGAGTGAATATGAGAGTTGAAATTATTTATAGAGAATTGAGGTGCCATGTGCTGCAGAGAAAGTCAGAGACTCCTTTATGGAAATATATAGAACCTTCTTACATTGATATGTGCCAACTTAAATATGTCTTTAATAAAAATATCATAAATCCCCCTTCATTTTATTAAACCCAGAACAGGTAAACACTCACATACCACTGGGAAGTGAATGCTGGTTTAAAAGACAATGGATATTGTTATAGTAACAAGATAATATTTACTATTTGTTGATTACAACATTTCTAAGTGCCTTGATCCATTATATTAATGTTTGTATTGGAAACAATGACAATTCTATAATAACCAATAATTGTCACATTTATGCAAAATAGGAGCATATCCTATGGATATTGACTGGAATCTGTGTGTCTGCTCCAAAACCAACACTAACTGATGAACCATTTGTAATGCAGTCTTAAGGTAAATCAGTACCTACCACACAATATCCCTATGCAAAATCTAGGAATTATCAAATAAACAATTCATTTTTTATGAATCATGAGTTAGACATTCATCTTGCAAATCAGTTCAGTAAACATAAATAAAACATTATGAATTTAAAACAACTAGAATAAACAAGCTGCATATAAACCAGGAGACATTACTTTTAGCTTTTCCCTAATGGATATTGCTTAGGGATTGATGGAAAACAACTGGCTTGGCAACAGTGCTCAATGTTACATGGAAGCTTTGGCTAATAGGATATTTTTTTCCTTTTAATTATTGCTAAAGACACCTCTTGGGGTGTTTCATCCAACTTACCATCTCTAAGACATAAATAAATACTACTAGTAACATACGATTTCAAGCTATACAACTAGATGTACCACAGTTTAGCAGTATACATTACAACGCCATGTTGCTGTAATAAAAAAACATCATCATATGTGGTAAAACTACCGTCTCTGTGCAACCTTAATCATGGACATTGTATTGCACAGGAAAGTTGTGTGGTTGAGAAACAAATACACCAGGAAAAGGTCCATTACAATTCGTAGCTTATTTCAAAATAATCTCCATCACAAGCTTCACATTTACAATTAATTCATCTTTTCAAATCATCAATATTGAAATGGAAATCAGAAATTGAAAAACAGAAATTGAAATGTTCTTTTTAGGTCTTGCTCCATTTTTAACATTCCAATAGGAAAAGTTAAAAAAAATTGGCAATATTTTAAGTTAACAACTACTTCTGCCTCTGTGTCTATACTCACACCGGAGCAAGCAGGAAACCATTCCGTTGAAAAAGAGATGTCTCCCCTTTTTCAAATAAAGTGTTTTATTGCATTTCCAACGTATACAGGTTATTGACTTTTTACACAGTCACTTACCACCAACTACAAAATAGAGACCCCTCCTGATAATAAGGACTCTCCCATTTTTCACATATGGGGTATGTATTTATGATATGTCAGATACTCTCCCAATTTAAAATGAATCCATTCTTTATAGTAACAGACAATTACCGTATTTTTCGCCATATAAGACGCACCTTATATAGAGTAGGGGAAAACAAGGGAAAAAAAATTCTGAATCAAACACAAATACACTTCACACACACATATATATATATATATATATATATAAATATATACACACACATACACATTTTGGAGCATTTGGGAGCCTCCAGGAGCTCTTGACCCTCCCTGACCCACACCTTTCTTCTCCCCTCTGCCCATCCATGATCATCCCTTGGCCCATCTTGATCTCACCCCATCACGCAGAGCTTCCTACCAGCACTCCTCCTGTACTGCAGCCTTCCCTTGCGTCGCGTGTGTGAGGTCACTAGGATGCACCGGCCGACGCGGTGCAGTTTAGAGGCATGCTGCTGTAGGAAGCGCCAATGGGGGGGTGGGGGGATCAGGAGTGGGAATCTAAAGGGGGGCAAGGGAAGGATCAGAGGGGTCGAAGGGGAGAATCAGGAGGGGGAGAGGATCAAGAGGGCAGAAAGAGGCAGTTTTAAAAGGTATATTCGTTGTGTAAGACGCACCAACTCCCCCCCCCCCCCCCCCCTCCCCCAGTTTTGGGGAAGAAAAAGTGCGTCTTATACGGCGAAAAATACGGTATATGCCTTAATTAGAGCTCATGCCCTTGGAATGACCACTGTAGTTCCACCACATGCCCTTGGAATGACCACTGTAGTTCCACCACATGCCCTTGGAATTACCACTGTAGTTCCACCACATGCCCTTGGAATTACCACTGTAGTTCCACCACATACCCTTGGAAATGACCACTGTAGTTCCACCACATGCCCTTGGAATGACCACTGTAGTTCCACCACATGCACTTGGAAATGACCACTGTAGTTCCACCACATACCCTTGGAAATGACCACTGTAGTTCCACCACATGCCCTTTTGAAGAACGTATTAATTCAGAAAATTAGCTGCTGAGCAGAAATAAAACAATACTGCCATCTCAACAGATATGGTTATAGTAACAAGATACGATTTGCCCTTTGTTTATTACAAAATGTCTTGATCTATTATGTTAATGTTTGTATTGGGGGGGGTGTGCAATCCCATAATAACCAATGCAATTGCTACATTTATGCAATTTATTAAAAAATACAATTCATCCATACAACATTTATAATATTACATTGATTTTTCAGATCTGTAAAGCACCCAATAATATTTAGATTGAGTTTGCAAGGTAATAAACTGTCACTGAATAAAAAATAAAAAAACACAAGTGGGCCTTCTTACTGTGTTACAGGTAGGCTTGGATGTAAATGAGACAATTCGTGTTAACTCAATTAATTAAACTTATTTCTATTCAATATACTCTAAGCTTGCAAAATACATTCTCTTTATTTTGTTTGAATGTTTTTCATGGATGAAGAATCTCTTTAAACAGTACAGTGATGTGCAATGTCTCAAAGTAAGTACTAAGAACTTTCATATTTGCGGTGTATTGTGGTGGTCTCGAATTGAGTTCCTCTGTCCTACTATGGTTTTTAAGCAAAATTATAAAAGCTTTGCTTTAACAAAAGAAGAAAGACCCAAATAGAAAATGTTCCATATGCAAGAATCTATAAAAAGTAATAGTCTTCCTTAGAAACATGTCCCTTTGATATCTGTGCTTGTGCAGCAGAGCCCGTTATAATCTCTGCATCCGTTTGAAGTATTACAAGAACTAAATGTAAGGCTCTGCGCCATGCCTCCAGCTTTGGGATAACATTGTCATACACAGGTTCTGACCTGTCTGTAACAGCAAGGCCTAAATCATCCATTGAGAAAACTTTTTTAGTGTATTCATTAAGAATATATGCCGATGGAGAATAATAGTGACTAATATTGTCAAGTTCACTCTCTATGAAAGTCATGGCATCTAATTCTGTAGAGTATTCACCTATATTACAAAGTAGGCCAGATAGATATTTATACCACCCCTTAGCCAAACACCTAAATATAAGTGCTTTGTAATTTACAGCAGCTTGAGACATCCATGATGACTTGTGGTGAGACAGAGCAGGATCTTCAGGATCATCTTGACCAACTGTTTGGTCCTCAAGCGTCCGAAGGTGACTAAGACACAAAAGTTCAACAGCTCCACCTCCAAAAAACACACTCCTGTCTTGTAGAGCATGATGTAGTCTATATGTGCAAGCCCAAAACTGATCTTCCTTGATTTGTATTTTTGATGCAATGTAACTGGTAAGTATAACTGTTACTAGATGCATTTTGTTTGCTTTAATAGTAATAGCAATACTACTCCCAACCTCCATTACAGAATTCCCTCTGGTGCATATATTTACATAGACTCCCCTCCCTATATGGCACTGACTGAACTGTGTTAGATAGGTCAAAGGTTCTGCTCCTGTGGACTCACTGAATGCCTGAAGAACATTCTGCCGTACGTGAGTAACAATAAGAATATTTTTATGTATGCATTGATTCATTAGTATGGGACAGACATCACCTCTTACTAAAATCAAGCTAATATTTGCTTGGGTAATTATTTTAAGCATCCTGCTATTCCACATTTCTTTAGCTATATTTCCATCACTGCTGGAAATTTCAGACAAGGTTTTCAGGTTGGTTGAACAATTATATCCCAAATGATGATATGTTTCAGTTAAGTCCCCATCCAAAAGAAGGATTTGCAGGGATTTGCCCTGTAGGTCGTCAGCAATAGCAGCAGTCTCTGGCAATACTAAAGCTGTATATCCAATTAAAACGTTACAATAATCGTCAGATAGACCAGGTAAGCAACAAGTATCAATCTGAGAAGCATGGAAGCAGTCTTTGGTGACAGATCTTTCGGAAGCATTTTCTGTGAGGATGTCAAAAGCAGTTTGCACTAGATTCATGATTTCTTTATTTCCATGACCCAAACCTCTTGCCACATCTTCCACCGTGTGACTATATGGACCCATACCTCTTGCCACATCTTCCACCGTGTGACTGTATGGACCCAAACCTCTTGCCACATCTTCCACCATTTGACTAGATGGACCCAAACCTCTTGCCACATCTTCCACCATTTGACTAGATGGACCCAAACCTCTTGCCACATCTTCCACCATTTGACTAGATGGACCCAAACCTCTTGCCACATCTTCCACTGTGTGACTGTATGGACCCAAACCTCTTGCCACATCTTCCACCGTGTGACTATATGGACCCATACCATTTGCCACATCTTCCAATGTGTGACTGTATGGACCCATACCTCTTGCCACATCTTCCACTGTGTGACTGTATGGACCCATACCTCTTGCCACATCTTCCACTGTGTGACTGTATGGACCCAAACCTCTTGCCACATCTTCCACCGTTTGACTGTATGGACCCAAACCTCTTGCCACATCTCCCACCATGTGACTATAGGACGGAACAGCTGTGAATCCTTTGGGATAATCCTGAAAACAAGTGCTCTCAGGAACCGAGAAGTATCTACTATGAGATAATTTATTTCTATGAAGACGGTGAAGTTTAAAGTTAGTTCTGCCAGGCTGATGTAAAGGTCTGTGCTCTATATGTTTAATGGGAGGCCTGGCTGGTTCCAGCGCACTATTAACAACAGCACCATTGTCATAATATGATGAGCGATCTTTGCTATCACATGAATTCACATACACGTGGTCAGTGGCAGTTTGCGGTTTCATTGAACACTGTTTGGCTAGAAGTACATTATGAAGAGGTATTTGTAAAGAGGACTCAACGTGCTCAATGCATGAATATAGTCCTTCTAACATTACTGAAACTATTAAGGACACAGGTACTCCTTGGTGAAGACATTCTAGTACAGCATTGCTCCATGCTCCAAGAAGAAAAAACAATGTTGTTGTTCCAGTTTTATAACGCTTATGATGAGCTTGAATAGTTTCATTCAGAAGTTGCCCAACACTACTTGTTAAATCCAGACTATCCAGAAGGCGAAACGAAGAACAAGTCAATGTACTTTCATTTGTGCTTTGATCAAAAATAAACTTGCATGATTTCACTGGTCCCAGGAAAGCCTTTACTGAAGCTGCCAGAGTAGACAGGCTCTGCAGTCCATTGTGGCCTTTCACATTCAAGGCAGTGTTTGGATGATTTGTCGGCATTATCTATATTTAAACAGGATAGAATGAATTGTAATGAATAATCATGGCAGTATATTAACAAAGAATGATATGTGGGTACAGGTGTTCACTGAAACGGTATAGTCAGTCTATGACATATTTTGAGTATTGTATTATACAACAAGTATATGCATAGAATGTCATAAAATAAAAATAAAAAGAGCACTTTTGAACAGTATGTAATCGGTTTTTAATCACTTCCGATATGTTGCAAGCATTACAAAAGTGTTTTGCAAGTCCTGACTTTTTACATGATACAAGGAGAGATGCAAGGAGCAACAGATTTCTTTTATCTATTTGGGTCCTGACATAGTATTAGTTTTACTAATGACAAAAAGCAAAACAACGTATTGAAGTGTGTGATAAGAAGCCAATCTTGCCTTATGGGGGCATCTGCACTGAACAATTTTCAAATGGGAGATAGGACTTCTCCATGAAATAGCAGAAAAAATGGAGAGTTCTCAGCTCACTTATACGAATAATCCAACATTACTAAACTGACAATGCGATGACGTCACAACTTAACCCAGAGCCATAGAATAGCTTAGGACTTACAATAGGGTGATACTGACTGACATTTAGGGGCACCACCAAGAAACATATCTGAGCAATGACATGGCAGGATATAAAAAGATTTGGTGATCATGAAGCGGTTTATGCAGTGATAAAACAGTGGGCAACAGACTGGAAAACCAAAAAAAAATGGTGAGAGCTGTACACTTTACCGATATAGGGGCCTGAAGTATGTCAAAGGCATATTGCCTTCCCTCCCTGAGGGTAAAGGAATACATTTTCATGGTCATAGGATTCAGGTAACTGTCAGACCAACAAAGATGGTTCATCCAATTATTTATTTAGTATATTCCCATTTAGGAGGAAGGTACTTTTTTTTAGATCACTTCTTCTATGTTACGCAGAGATAGTGAATGTACCAGGTATATTCTATTTATTTCACATATCCAAGAAATAACACTATAATACATCTCATAGCACTACTGACTTTAAAGGCATATCTAAGTGTCCTGGATTATGAATGCATCTGACAGACAAGAGTCAGTAGTGTATGAAAACATTGTATTTGCTTGAAAAAATACCAAAATAAACATGAACAAATTCACTCTGATTTGCAAGCAGTTGCTTTTGTGAGTTAACACCCCCTGATATCCCTGCTAAAATTAGCATAAAATTCATTATTCGTTTTGGCCAGTCATAGGCAGCTAAAAATTTTTTACCAATCAGTGATGGCAGTTTGTGCAGGAAGGAATCATAGGATGTGTAGCCCCCTGCAGAACGAAGCATGAGGAATCAGACAGGAGTGGCTGTGTAGATGTCTATGTTGTGCTGCTACTGGCTTAAAGGTTAGTAACGGATTACAATCCGTACTTGAGTGCAGTGTTTATATTGGTAGGTTCCCTGTGCCTATGAAAGCAGCTCTGGTGAAGTTTTATTTTTAAATAGAATACATTTGTAGATCTTATACTGTTATGCTGGCGCAGCACAGGGCAGCAGCAGTGGCGGTGAGCATCCACTAGATGGCGCTGCTGATATTCCGGGGCAATATCAGAGTCAAGGATTAGGTAACTGTTAGGGTGAGTTCAACGGTTAGGCTAACAGGATCTATCCCTCTTTGCTTGCGCATTTCTTCAGGTGCCATCCGCCAGAGGGCGCTGTGAGTTTTTGTGCACCATCAAGTTCCAGGGAAGGCAAAGAACTATTCTCCCCTCCGACGTGGCGCTACTCGACGGCGCTGAGTGTGGACACTCAGCTCCCCAGGGCCTCGGGCACGCCTCAAGGCCTCTTCTGTCGGTGTGTCTTATATGCTAAAATCAGCAGCGCCACCTGTCGGCCGGAGGCGAAACTGCAGCTGCCAAATTTTGCGATGGTGAAGAGGGAAAGGACCGGCTAACATTATATGCTTGGAACTTCTCTCACATATCGGCAGCGCCATCTAGCGGTTGGAGGCCACACGGCAGCGACAGACCTGTCCTGACAACATACCAGGATAGATCCCATTTTTAAACAAAATAAATCTGTATGTGTATAGAATTACTTAACGCAATGTGTGTTTCAGATATAAGCAGCATGTGTTAGATTAGATAAATACAGGGAAACATATTTACTACCATTGTTTGATATATGTGTATGTTTTGCATCTTTTCTTATGGATAAGACAATGCCACATACTTCTGTAGTGATCTGTGTCTGATTACATGTACCTGCTGGAATATCCTTCCCAATAGGGAATCATTTCCACATCACAGAGATCACAAAGCAATATATAATATAACCATATGTATGTGCATCAGAGAAGGAAGCTCACACTACCACTATTATCTCTATATTAGACCTGGAGCCGATACGGACCTCTTTCCCTGGTGTGGGCAGCTTCAACTCCCGCCCCCGCACTCCATCTTCCCCCATAGCCTCCTGGTTATACACACAGTAAACATACAGAACAGTCCGCCAATTGCAGCGCTACAACTTACAGGGGGCGAGGCTGTGTATGTGGGCGTGGCTGTTGCTAAGGAGATGTCATAATTAGCGTCTGTTGTATCAACGTTCGCTAGGAATGGCGGGCAGAGTGAGCGCCCATTGTTGTAGTGTCTGGAGGGTTCCATGGCAGTAGGCGGGGCCAGTCCGCTGAATACTCGTTCGGGATTGGCAGGGAGCTCGCTTGGAGGCGGGACAGGGTGGGCAGCATTGGGTATTCCCGTGTGTTAGTGCTGTGTAAAGCGGTAACCGAGATACAGACGTGAGCAGCACTCCGTGCAGAAAGCACAGCTCGGCGGGATTCTAGGGTTTACTGCAACAAAATGGTGAGTAGTGAAGTATGGGCTATATACGGTGTGTTATTATGGGGCGAGATGCACATACACTGCATGTGTGACGTCAGTGTGATATCATACATCACACGTGATGGTGTCTCCATCAGCACAATCCCCTGCCTGGGCTTCTCCATGTCCTGGTGGATGTGTCCCTTACCCAATGTGATGTCTCACAATATATAGCATTACATACTAAGTATTATTAACAGGTTACTTCGGTGGGTTTAAACCTGTAGCATTACATATGTATACTATGGACTGCAGCTGTTCATTGAGTTACATTTGAGTAGTAATATATATATATTGTTGTTCTGTCGTGTCCAACTCTCTGTGACCTTCTTGACTGCAGCACATCATGTATCTGGTTGTGCTCATCCATATGGATTTCTTTGCAAAGATACTGGAGTGGGTTGCCAGTTGTTTTTCTCTCCACTGGACAGTGATTTGTCTGACCTCTCTGCTATGACCTGCCCATCTTGGGTGACCCGTACATGGTATAGCTCACAGCTTCATTGAGGTACACGAGCCCCTTCACCAGAACAAGGTAGCGATCCAGAAGGGGGTCATATATATTACAAGTTACTGTATCAGTCAGTGTAATGAAAGCCCTTGTGCTGTGTACATGGGATAAAACAACATTGCAGCATGTCAGTGCTAATCATGACCATGTCACTCTAATACTGTATATGGTAGGACTGTTGCCATTAGTGATAAGTGGGCTACAACTGGATGGCTACCAGTAGCTCCTAAACTAACCGTGTGACAGGTGCATAGGATACTTCCTCATAGAGATGGTCCCCGGGCTAAGGACAAGTTGCGTTCCTGAGAACGTCTTTAGGTCAGACTTGTATGTAACTTGGATCCCTGATTAATAATAATAAAATACTATAATGGCTCCGATGTAGTAATAATGATACCCCTGTACTGTAATAATACGTTACAGAAGCTATTGTGCTCTTTCTTTTAAATCAAACAGAACATAAAAACAAAGTCATACAAAAAGCTTTGGGTGCCGGTGTAAGTATGAGTCGTCTGTAAGTCTGGGACCAGCTGTATCAGAGTTATACTTACCCTGTGTGTTTCTATATCAGGGTTTCACAATGTAGTGAGCCAAGGAGCTTTCGCTCATCAACATTTACTGCTGGCTCCGTAATTTCTATTATACATTTTTTCATATATAATTCATTTGTGGCTTCTAAAAGGGAACCAAGAGGTCACACCACCCTGAAGCCATGCAGGGTTGGGCCTGGTCAGTACTTGGATTGGTGACCACCTGGGGATACCAGGAGCTGTATGCTGTGGCTCAATGGAGAAGGAACTGGCAACCTACTCCTTTTATCTCTACCATGAATACAAAGTGGATCAGCGTCGTATGTTGCAGTCCATGAGGTCACCTAGAGTCGGACACAACTGAACGCAAACACACACAAAATAAAACTAGTTGTTTCTCCTGGGATTAGACAAGCCCAATTCTTCCCAAGGTGTTTGGTAAAATGACATACCATATTCCACATTGTAAATGTTACATGTGGCCTTGAGATCTGGACTGTTATAAAAAAAAAACTTGCAAGAATCTGTAATTACAGCTTTTTTTTTTTTTTGTATAATCCAGTAATTTTAGTGTTTAACTTAATTTCCATGTCCTTCTTGAGACGGTCATTTTATCTAGTATTCAAAATATGTTCTAAAAATATAATTTATCCATCTGAGCACATACATCTATTTATCAGCAATATTTGTATAGTTATGGTCAAAAAACATGTTGTTTTTTTTAAATCTGCAATATAGAAAATTGTGCTCCAGATAATTTCTCAAAATTATAACTGGAAATACAAAGTTGTTTTAGTGACAGAAATTTTTAGAAAAACAAAACGACCATAAAGTATGCTGTTTATCCTTTAAAATTGGGTTTTGTTTGTTTCTATTCCTAAGGCATCGGTTCTGAGAAGACCTGGCTTGGGTGCGCAGCGTAAGAAAACCGGCGCAAAGCCTGAATTAACGGAGGAGCAAAAACAAGAGATTCGGGAGGCGTTTGATTTATTTGACACTGATGGATCGGGCAGTATTGATGTGAAAGAATTAAAGGTAGGTTGTATTGAATATTCGATATATGGTCCTAAACAGTGTGCGAGCACTTACTCCGGATAAGTATATTTAGCATTTTATTTTTTGATCTGCAAAGAAAAAAACAATCTTTTTGTCATTTTTCATGTAATACATTTATTTCTCACTATGGCGGAAGATCAGTTGGTTAAATCATTATGGTCACAGAAAAACTGTTGGAGATAACTATTCACATGGGATAAAGTCATTAATAGATAGAGAGAATCTTTTGGGAGTAATTTATTCTTAAAATAACTGTTAAAGTTCAGTTTTCTAACATTTCCACTGATTTATTTTTTTATTGCAACCAGTTATGATTATATATATATATATATATATATATATATATATATATATATATATATATATATATATATATATATATTTTATATGTGGGCCCTTTGCCGATTTCCATTTTTAAAAGGAAAAGAGTATGCAGTTTCAAGCCATTAATAAAACAGCTATATTGGACCCATGTATGTGATGTCTCATATCACTGCTAGAGTATTAGTAGGTAAATATTTGGCTGTTAAAGGCTTGCGTAAGTGCTTTTCAAGTTAAATCTATATTTTTTTTTAGTTCATCATTGATTTTAAAATTAAATGTGCGAACAGCAGAAAAGAAACTTGCATCACTAATGGCCACTGCTGCACTGTTCTTACACCTCTCTCTTTGTTCTGGGTACTATTGTCCAGAAGACAAACAAATTAACATAAATTGTGTTAATTACGCTTCAGGGTATCTGGCTGCGTAAATTATTGCTATATATATATGTTTCTCTTTTTTTCTCTTTTGGACGATAGTGAAAAGCGTGCAGTAGCAGCCATTATTGATTGGTAATGTGTGTATGTTTTTTTTTTTTTTGCTAAAGCCTTTCTTGGTTGCTGTTTACACATCTGTTTTTAATGTTAATTAATTGGGAAGTAAAAAATGGTTTTAGTTTGAAACGTGCTTACTAATTGCCTTTTTTAATAGCTGCTTTAAGACAGGTGTTGGTCGGCTTAGTACCAACATATGTAGACTCAAACGTAGAACAACTACAATAACACACCATGTGACAAGGTCTGATGGGCATATTTGTACTTTCCATTAATAGTATTAGGAGCTAAACTTTTTAAACGGTAGTAAGTCAAGAGGGGTTTGTTAAATTGTACGACAAAGTGTTTGACATTTCCTAAGGCTCATACTGCAAACATGTACCTCCTCAACAACCGTGTTTGTTTATATAATTTGGTTAAGTTCCTAGAGTAAAATAAGGTGCTACCCAATCTTGTAGATATTGGTCACTGAAGAGTGAATTTGTATGTGTCACTTGTCAAAAAGATCTTAAAGGGACACTATGCAAGATAGAAAATATATTTGTTTTTACTAAAAGCATAATTTAGCAAGGAAAAGAGTAATAAAGCATTTAAGTAAGCAAATAATACATTTTAATTACTCAGTTTGGACTTTGGATCCATATATGATACATTGTAGAAGTTGTCCGTGATAGGGGTGTTTACATTTCCAGAGAGCAGCGTTTGCATTTCCTGATGCAAGTAGCCTGCTTCTGGGCATGTCAAGGGGAAAGGGTGTTTGTATCAATTTCAGTCAGATCACATTATGTAACAAATTATTATGGCCTCTTCCTTGTTACCTCCTCCCATTTCTCCCTCCGCTTCTATATCAAAAGGCACTTTCCTGATCCAGCTCTCAGGAAGTGGGATTCTCTAACCATAAAAGGTGTGTTCATAAATCTGATTTTCTCTAAAAAGAAATGGATGCCTTTGGGTTACTAGTTGTTGCATACTTCACAAACAAGTGTTTTTTTTTTGTTTTTAACTAGAGGGTTCCTTTAAAGTGACAACTGAAGGGATGTTTTCTTTACAAACATTATCTAAAGATTATTGCACACAATATATACAGACCATAAATGCAAATATTGTTTCTAAAAGCTCGATAACTTACTTTTACAGTTCCTCGATAGCTAACAAGTTATTGGTGAAATGTATCCCAACATTCTCAGAAGACCGTATGTGATGTCTTCTGTGTTTGTCTGACAATGTGATTAGGGGTAAAGATAAGGAATTTGTGAGAAGGAGAAAGCATGGGATCCATAACCTTGTATACTCCCCCTTACTTTCCCACCAAGCATGCACATACTTACCACTTCAGTGTGTCATAAATAAATGTCACGTTACAGGGTATTCAATTTTATTTTTCTTGTGAAATGTATAAATCTAAAGATACATTTGTTTTACTGTTTAGTGATCTACAGATTTAGTTTTGTTGATTCTACTTTTTAAGAAAGTGACATGTTATGTAAAATTTCATAAACTCTGACATTAAAAAAACTGTAAAAATCTTGTTTTAGAAGCATGCTAAGGGAATTGGTTGCTAGGGCCTAGAAGGAGATTATTGGTAGGCACGAGCTTCAACACATCAAATCAGAACAGAATCCAAAGAGCATTGTGTCTCAATAGCACAGGAGTCTTGGGATTTCCCATTTCTCTCTCCCTACTTCAGAACGCACATTTCTGCCTATATTTAAAAAAAAAAAAAAAACATTTAAAAGAGCATTTTTTTGATGAATTTATTTTTTTACTGAATTACTGAACAAATTTCTGTAAAGCAACATAAAAAAGTACCAAGGGATGGAGTTTTCTCCTTCCCCAGTCAGACATACAGTAATAAAGTTAAACCATAAGAAAATGTTTGCAAATGACTATAAAATGAGGTAGCTGTGTTTTGCTTCCTTTAATTGGTCATGGCAAGATGAGGAGTAGCATTCTTTCTTGCAGATTTGTGACATTTTAATGGTAAGTTTTCCAAAGGTTATATCAACTTTTTATGCAAAAAAAAAACTTTTATAATGTCTAAAACAGGGGTGGGTGAGTTCAGTTCTGGAGTGCCTCATTCAGGCCTGGATTTGAGGATACATCTGCTACTGTATAAAGGGGAGATTGTCACTTCTTCAGTCATTCTGTATGACTCCCCTGTGCATAGAGGAAATCCTCAAATCCAGGCCTGTGTGGGTCTCTCCAGGACCGAACTTGCCCACCCCTGGTCTAAAACGTCATACTATCATGTGAAGTATAATAATATTTTGTCTTTGTTTATGGCCTTACCTCTCTTGGTGAAGAATTTGGTCTTTTGTGTTTCTATAGAATTAAGATTTGATTTGTCAGAATTGGTAAGAAATGCATGTTTTATTTGGCAGGTCGCTATGCGCGCTCTGGGTTTTGAGCCAAAAAAGGAGGAAATGAAAAAAATGATTGCAGACATTGACAAAGAAGGTTCGGGCACCATTGACTTTGAGGACTTTTTGGCTCTTATGACACATAAAATGGTAAGAATGCACAGGCACATTTATTATTGTAGTTCAAGTGACATTTTTTTTTATATGGGTCTTTATTTTTACCTAAAACTGCTTTATTTTTTTAATCAGAGCGAGAAAGATTCTAAAGAGGAAATCATGAAGGCCTTTCGATTATTTGATGATGATGGGACTGGAAAGATATCCTTCAAAAACTTGAAGAGGGTTGCTAAGGAGTTGGGGGAGAACTTGACAGACGAAGAGCTACAGGTATGTAACGGCACGGGCACCGACTACAATAACTTTATATGGTTTGTAATTTACAACATTCCTTCATCTTAAACAATAAAGAGTAAAAGGGAACTTGGGGATTAAGTCTGGTCTATCTTGCTTACTTTTCTTCGTTACCAGCCCTTTTATTTTGTATATACAGTGCTGTTTTTATTAATATCCAATTATCTTCAAACTGCCTATTAATCTGAAATCATAAAATGATAAAGCAATAATAGGCAAAGCTGCCACCAAAGTGGGCCAACAATGACTAGATAGTTTTTTTTAGATCATACTAATGGGTCGATTTCTCTATCTATGGTTTGTTAGTGAGGTGGCAATTTAAGGCCCTGTAGATATTTATTTTATCTGAAACCTTTCTATATTTAGGATTTATTTTTTATAACAAGGCTTTACAGCAGGTGACCTTTTTTATTTTTGTATTGTTGCCTGTTGGTAGATTTTTTTTTTTTTTTTTTAAACTGTAAATAATTTATGTATATTTTTAAAATGAATGTAGTAGTGACGTAATCTGTTTATATGAACATTGAGCCTATAAATATTTTACATTGAATAACACAGCCAGTTGTCCAGTTCGTTCCATGCAAGTTGTGTTACTTACATGGATGCTTTGTTTTGTTTGTCAGCAAATAAAGTTTAATTTAACCAGTTTTTTAATACCTTTGTATTTTTAACACATTTGATTTACTTCAGTGAAAATTAATTTCTAAGCCACTCTATCCTGTATGCAAAACAAGATTGAGTAGGGCATTGGGAAGACTTTATATACATTTTTGAGATTATATTCTTATTTAGAAGCTTGCAGGAAAGTAAACCTTAAAATATGTTACTAAAATAACTATCACCATTCTTTATATATGCAGTTGTAAGGGCTCATACTATTCATGGGATTTAGATATATATTTTTTAAACATTTAATTTTAAATGAATAAAAACTATCTTGTCTGATGCATCCTGTAATATTTCAGGGGTTCCTGAGAATAAAATGGAGATACATCTCTCTATGCTGTGAGAAATATTGATTTAATCCATATAAACATACCTGAACCTTGTGTCCCAGTGAATAGACATCCAGTATAACCTCTCCTGCCCACTTAGGACTTGCTTATATCTTGCAGATGAGGACAGCTTGTTGTTTTTGTCAGAGAAAAAAGTTAGTGTATAACTGATCCTACTATGTCTGTCTTTTTTTTTTCTTTCAACTTCTGTCTTACATTATTTTTTTTTTTTTAAGGAAATGATTGATGAAGCAGACCGTGATGGGGATGGTGAAATTAATGAACAAGAGTTTCTCAGGATCATGCGGAAGACCAGTCTTTATTAGTTAACACTCTGAAGTCAGCATGATGGGTGCATTGTTGCTTGATAAAAATAGCACATTCTTAAAATCCATTCTTTTGAGCTTTAATTGTATGAATACACACTTTTTTTATTGTCCTTATGTGCCAGCTTGCTCTGACCTTCAAATGTATCTAAGGGTGATAACTGCATATATGTGAGGATCGATCCTGTTATGGTGACAGGACTTTGGCTGCAGTGCGGCCTCCAGCACGCTAGATGGCGCTGCCGATGTGTGAGAGAAGTTCTGAGCTTATAATGTTAGACTAACTCTTGAACTAATGCTGACCCTCACCCTAACTGTTTACGTAAGCCTTGACTCTATGATATGGCACCGGAATATCAACAGCGCCATCTAGCGGATGCTCACCCCCATTGTTGCTGCCTTGTGCTGCGCTACTATAAGAGGATAGGTTAATATGTGATCTGTTGCTGCTAGAACAGAGTTATTTGTTGCATCAGAACTTTTTATTTACAATGTTCTCTGTAACACTTAATCAAGTAAACAATTAGTGCTGGAAAGAAAGTAATATGTCAACTAATAGTTTACAAATGACCTTATTACCTTGTTTTATTTGAAGCACATATAACTTGTCAACCTCCTACAGGGATATTGACAGCATATGTTTCTTTCTTGAATCTGAAAGAGGGTATTTAATGTACCACTATGTGTTTTTTGTTTTTTCAAATAATGCTTTCAAAGCAGAAAAAACTGATTCAAATGTGTAACTGATTTGGAAGCTTGCCTCAGTCAGCCAGTGAGCAGTAATATGTATAAGTCATACTTGTCTGCCAATGAAAACGACAGACATGCAAATGCTCTAAGCACTTCCTGTTACATTCAATGAAGCTTAGTTCCTATCTTCATGCAAAAAAACAATTTTTGAACATGTTTAAGATAACATGGAGGGTTCCCTATATTTAATAATACAATAAACCACCAAAGTGTTTATTTGCATATTTAAACCTTATTTTATTAACAAGTGCATAACAAAGCTCTATTTTACTCACTGAAACCTTCCAAACAATCCTTTCACAGATTCAGCCTCTGTCTACTATTTTTTTTTTTTTATAGTTTAAGATGTACTAGCAGTGAAGGACTTTGTCTCTGCAGCATTTTAGTAACCTCTACTACTATAGACACATTGTGTACATGAGCTGCAGGGGGCAGACCTTTGCAGGGTCTGTTTTCAAGGATTCAGTGAGTAAAACAGATTTTAAGCACTTGTTAATAAAACAATTTTTAAATATGCAAACAAAACACTTAGACAGTTGTGTTTAATATTAAAACAGGAAACACGTCATGTCCCTTTTTTTTTTTTTTTTTTAAAGCATTCTCTTTTAAATGCATAAAAAAAAAAAAACATTTGTTCCACATCCCTTTAATTACAATGGGCCTCATTCTATTATCGGCCGTAAGGCTGCGATTCCTTGCGGGGGTTCAGTTAACTCGCGATTCTATTATACGGCCCCGCAAGGATCTCCTTTTACGGCCGGCCGCATATCTTGGAACCGGCCGTAATCTGTGAAATATAAAAACTCAAAAATAAATTCAAGCCTGCACTGTACAGCTCTGTAAATGCTAGGGATCATATTGGGGGACATGAGGATTAAAAGGAACCCACTCTCAAGCTTGCACATCTGCCCAAACCAGAGTTCAAATTAACTGTTTATTTTCCGGCTGCGGCGTGGGCGGGTCTGAGGTGCTCCAAGCACTCTGGACTTTTTACATGGATATTTTACGGATATTAAAAATGAAATATTTTACGGATTTGAGTATAGGGTAATTATGTGCTATTTTTTCTAACACCTAAAATCCCTTTATAGTCTTCTCAAAGTGCAGGATGGCTTTATTTGAGCTATTTTATGTGCTTAATTGGTGCTAGCGAGACCTCTTTCCTGCAAGTAAGCTGCGGCTCGTTTTTAGCCTTGCAGAGAGGTTTCCCGGAGCAATTGAATTGCAAATCTCTTGCGGCCGTTTTAGATCAAAGGCTTTCCTCCGGCGCGAGCGGCCGCAAGAGATAGCAAGGCACCGGCCGCAAGCCTGCCGGAATCCCCGGCCGTAAGGGAATAGAATAGCAGAATAGCTTGCGGCCGGTCCTTGCGGCCCCGCAACGGCTGCGGCCGCTAATAGAATGAGGCCCAATATAAGTGTATAAATGTGTTTATGTTCCTTATAACTGGAGAGTTGTAGGCATGATATACAATGTATACTCTGTGTGCACCTTTTATCTGTCTATCCTGTACATGTACACATTCTGTTATAATAGTATAATATTCCAGTTGGTATTTATGCTTGGAAACTATAGTCTTAAAGGACCATTATATTTTTTTTTCTCTATCATTTGAAAAAAAATAACTTGAAATTGTTTTAGAAAGTAAGCTAATAAACATAACCATTTACATGTTTAACTTTTTATATGCAATTATTCATTACTTATAAATAAAATAAGCCTTACATTAGTCCTGGCAGTTTTAGATGCCATATTATCATTGTGCAACTAGATGCTTTCTCTGTATTCAAAGTCTGCTCCCACCTCATTAAGTTCATCTGCAGAAACCAACATTGTAGAGTACACAACAGCATAACCACATATAAAAGAAACCAATTAGAGATTGAGCAATTTTATATTTTGCATTAATTTCAAGTGTAATGATTCAAAAGGTTACCGTGCACTTTCAAATATTAATTTGGGTTTTGTAAAGTAATACAGAACCCATATATGTTGGTCTTTAACACTGTGTAAAAAATATTTACAATATGACTAGCAATTTAAAAATAATATACAAAATTTGTATGCCCTCCTTTTTTTTCAATCTATTACTTCAGCGTTCAATTTCAATGTTATTTTGTAATAAAATCATATTCTTTTTGTAATTTTTGCGTAGAATGCTGCATGTTTCTGTATATATTTATCAATAACACTTCCCAGATAATGCTGCTCTGAGCTTATCTTGATGGGCGCATCGTTATTTGTTCTAGTTTTGTAAATACTAATTGTAGCACTACTTTTGCATATTGAAATGTATGGTAGTTTGTACTTGAAAAATAAACCAAAATGTATAATATTGAATGTAAATTGAGGCCAATAATTCCAAACCTAATGAAATTACATTTTACAAAAAAATGCCCCATCTTGTAGCTATAATTTGTGTGTGTGTGTCGCTCAGTCGTGTTTGACTCTCCATGACCTTATGGACTGCAACGCACAATGCTGGTACAATTTTTCCTGGATGGTCTCTCATCCAAGTACCGACCAGGCCCAACCCTGCATGGCTTCAAGGTGGTGCTATAATTTACTCTGGTGTTAACTTACCTGCCCTACTATATATATATATATATATATATATATATATATATATATATATATATATATATATATATATATATATATATATATATATATATATATACATAGGATTAAATAATTATTAATAGTATAGTATTGGAGGATGAATAAAGAGTTAGTCCATCAAGTTCAACCTTTTTAGATCTCTTTTGATCTTTTTAATGTGGACTATTTATTATTATTGTTAATTGATCCAGAGGAAGGCAAACAGAAAAAAAAAAAACATTGAAACTTTGCCAATTGTCTCATAAGGAAAAAAAAAAGCAAAATTCCTTCCTGACCCCAGAAACTGGCGATCAAATTTCTCCCTGGATCAATATTCCTTGCTAGTTATCTAGGATAGCCTTGAATGCCCTCTTTATTCAAAAATATGTCTAACCCCTTTTTGAAGTTGTCTATCGAATTCGCTGTCACCACCTCCTTTGGTAGAGAATTCCACAGTTTAACCACCCTAACTGTGAAGAACCCTTTTCTTTGTTTAAGGTGAAATCTTTTTTCCTCTAACCTCAAAGGATGTCCTTGTCAGTTGATAATCTCTTGCTACAAAAAGTTCACTTGACAAAGCCTTATATTGACCCTGGATGTATTTATATAACGTAATCATATCTCCTCTTAGACGCCTTTTTTCTAGCGAAAATAAGTTTAATTTTGTTAGTCTTTCTTCATAACTTAGCCCCTCCATTCCCCTTATTAGTTTTGTAGCCCTTCTCTGTACTTTTTCCAGCTCTAAAATGTCTTTTTTATGAGGTGGTGCCCAAAATTGTACTCCATATTCCAAATGAGGGCGTACTAGAGATTTGTATAGTGGCAGAATTATATCTTCTTCCCTGGCTTCTATACCCTTCCTAATACATGCTAATATTGTATTTGCCTTTGCAGCCGCTGCTTGGCTTTGAGCGCTGTTACCTAGGTGGTTGTCCACTAGTACTCCCAAATCCCTTTCAATATCTGATACCCCTAGATTTGCTCCATTAAGATTATAGATTGCTTGGCTATTGTTCCTTCCCAAATGCATAACGTTACATTTATTTGTATTAAATCTCATCTGCCATTTAGCCGCCCATTTCTCCAATTTATGCAAATCCTTTTGTAGGGAAAGTATATCATTATCTGATTTTATTACCTTGCACAACTTAGTGTCATCAGCAAAAATGGAGACACTACATTCGAGTCCTACCTCAACGTCATTAATAAATATGTTAAAAAGGAGAGGACCTAATACTGAACCTTGAGGAACCCCACTTACCACATTAGTCCAATCGGAGTATGTTCCATTTACAACAACCTTTTGCTTCCTGTCTTTTAGCCAGCTCTCGATCCATGAGCAGATATTTACTGCAATTCCTGTATCCCTTAGTTTGCTCACTAGTCTTCCATGTGGCACTGTATCAAATGCCTTTGAAAAATCTAAAAAGACTACATCCACTGAGTTGCCCTGATCCAAGTTCCTACTAACCTCCTCATAAAAACTAATTAGATTGGTCTGACACGACCTTTCCTTCATAAATCCATGTTGACTGCTACCTATGATCCTGTTCAAATAGACATATTCTTGTATTCTGTCCCTTATTAACCCTTCTAAAAGCTTCCCAACTACAGAAGTGAGGCTCACTGGTCTATAATTCCCCGGATTTGCTCTAGATCCCTTCTTAAATATAGGGATCACCTCTGCTTTTCTCCAGTCATCTGGTAGAGACCCTGTAGTGAGTGAGTCTTGAAAGATTAGATATAATGGTTTGGCTATTACAAAACCCAGCTCCCTCAGTACCCTTGGATGTATTCCATCAGGACCTGGGGCTTTATTAACATTTATTTTCTCCAACCTCTTTTGTATTTCTTCCTCCGTTAACCAATTATTTAGTAAAGGTAGTGTAGCCCCATTATGTTGCGGTGTCCCAACCACTGGTACCTCCCTTGTGTAAACCGACGAAAAGAACCTATTTAGCTCATCTGCCTTTTCCTGGTCACTAATTATCAGATGGCCTGTGTCACATTGTAATGGTCCTATCGGTTCCTTCCTGGCCTCCTTCCCATTAATATATTTAAAAAATATTTTAGGGTTAGTCTTACTTTCCATTGCAACTGACTTCTCATTTTCTATTTTAGCCAGTCTAATAGCCCTTTTGCAAGACTTGTTGATTTCCTTATAGTCACATAAAGCTGCCTCTGTTCCCTCCTTCTTGTATAATTTAAATGCATATTTCTTTTTCCTCATCATGATCTTTAAGTCATTGTTAAGCCACATGGGATGTGATTTACTCATTTATTTCCACATGGTACATGCTGATGAGTATGTTTATTTAGTAAGGATTTGAATGTTGTCCATTTATTTTCAGTATTCTTCCCTGTAAGTTCTTTGTCCCTGTCTATATGTTGTATTGCTGCCCGTAGCCCATTAAAGTTAGCCCTTTTAAAATTTAGAGTTTTTGTTGGCCCCTTACAACTCTGTTTTTTGTATTCAATCTCAAATGAGACTGTGTTGTGATCACTGTTCCCCAAGGGTTCCCCTATTTTTACATTTGATATTATATCAATATTACTTGTGATGACTAAATCCAAGATGGCCCCATTTCTAGTAGGTTCTTGTATTACCTGGGCCAGATAATGATCCCTGAGTGTACTCAAGAACCTGCTCCCCTTAGCTGAGCTGCTGGTCTCGTTTTTCCAGTTTGTATCAGGGTAATTATAGTCTCCCATTATTAGAACTTGCCCATGCTTAGCTGCATTTCCAATCTGTAACAATAATTGTATTTCCTCACTTTCAGCTATATTTGGGGGTTTATAGCATACTCCCACCAATATGCGTTTCGAATTAGCTCCTCCACTATTTAGCTCAACCCACAAGGATTCAATGATGCCGTTAGTGCCAGCATAAATATCTTCTCTGACTATAGGCTTAAATTCAGGCTTAACATAAAGACAGATCCCTCCTCCTCTTTTACCATTTCCCCTATCTTTCCTAAATAGGTTATAACCATCCAGATTAACAGTCCAGTCATGAGATTCATCCCACCATGTTTCCGTAATGCCTATTAAGCCCCATTTTTCTTGTACTGCTAATATTTCTACCTCATCCATTTTCCCAGGCAAACTTTTTGCGTTAGCAATCATACACTTTATGTTGCTATGGCTCTGCTGTTGTGAAGTGCCTGCCACTGTATTTGAGGCCCCTATTAATACCTCCCTACTTTCTATTGTAACCCTCCCCCTTCTCCTCCCCCATGGGTAACTAATTCATCCCTTTCCCTCTCTACCCTATTTACCCCAATACTTCTATATAGTCCCTCCCCCCCACCTACAAGTTTAAAAACTCCCCCAGCCGTTCTACCATCCTATCCCCTAGCACAAAAACGCCCTCATCATTAAGGTGCAATCCATCCCTGCTATAGAGATTGTACCCAAGTGAGAAGTCAGTCCAGTGCTCTAAAAACCCGAAACCCTCTGCACTGCACCACTTTTTTAGCAACGCATTAACCTCCCTAAGCTCCTTCTGCCTCCCTGGGCTAGCACGTGGCACTGGTAGTATCTCAGAAAATACTACCTTGGAGGTCCTTGCTTTAAGCTTATTCCCTAATTCTCTAAAATCATTCTTTAGGACGCTCCATCTTCCACTAACTTTGTCATTGGTACCAATGTGTACCAAGACCGCCGGTTCATTACCAGCCCCTCCCAATAATTTATCCACCCGATCCACAACATTCCGAACCCGAGCACCCGGGAGACAGCACACTGTTCGATTGCTGGGATCTGGGTGACAAATTACCCTGTCTACCTTCCTAATAATAGAGTCCCCTACCACCAAAACATGTCTGTTGCTCTGCCTATTCTGCCCTCCCTCTCCTCCAGTAGAACTGTTCTCCCGGCTGTTAGAGGGAACAGCTCTATCTGCCATTGCCATTCCTGAATGGACATCCCCAACAGTTTCACTCAATCTGGCAAATCTGTTGGTGTTTGCCAACTCAGAACTGGCCTGCCTCCTCCTGTTCCCCCTGATTCCCCTTCTAACTGTAACCCAGCTACCTCCCTGGCCATCCTCACTAGTTCCAGCTCCTCCCTCCATACTAGGCCCAGCTAAACTGTGCTCCGTGAGCACCAACTCCCTTTCCAGTGGAGCAATATCACTAAGTGCTGCAATTCTCCTCTCCAGATCTTCAATTTGAGCTTCCAAAGAGGCAACATGCTCACACCTGTCACAGAGGTATGGACCCTGGATCATCTGTTCCAGTAGTGCATACATTTGGCAGGATGTACACTGAGGTTTCCACTGGACTGACTCATGATTATCAGTTACAAAAATACAGTGAGAAAACAGAAAACAACAAAATACACACAGATATAACTTACACAGGCCAAGCCACACCCACTGTCACCTGTACTCTGATTAATGCAACAGACAGAAAACTGTGCACTGACTTAGAGCAGAATCAAACCAGACCTCACACAAATGCACCCAGATATAACTACACAGACCAAGCCACACCCACTCTCACCTGTACTCTGATTAATGCAACAGACAGAAAACTGTGCACTGACTTAGAGCAGAATCAAACCAGACCTCACACAAATGCACCCAGATATAACTACACAGACCAAGCCACACCGACTCTCACCTGTACACTGATTAATGCAACAGACAGAAAACTGTGCACTGACTAACAGAGCGGATTCGAATATATATATATATATATATATATATATATAAATCATACTTTATTAACTCTCGGTTCTCCATTTTTAATTCTTTAGAGCAGTGGTTCTCAACCCTGGTCCCCAATCCATATGAACAAGCCCTGAGTATATCCTTGTCTGAGCACATGACACAGCCAACATTAGTAGGCAACTGATTAAAAGGATATCTACAAATCCAGGACTATATTGGTGTGTGCATATGGGTCCAGGATTTTGGAACTATATTTACTGTTCATTCCAGGTGTCTTGAGTAATTATGGGGAGCCATATAAAATGGCAATTTTTTTTCCTAATTCAAAGTTTAATATATTTTAGTGTTATTCAACACTCTAATATTTGGTTTGCCGTATGACTTTTGTAAAAAAAAAAAAAAAGTTGGGGATATTTATATTAATCACTGTATTTATACAGTGATTTATATAAATATCCCCAATTTTTTTTTTTATTGTTTGAAAATGGAATTTAAACAATGAAATAGACGTTTGTCTTAAAATTGGTTTAAACACACAAACATACTCAATTGGTAACATTACTATTTGAGATTCTTAATACATTCACAAAATCACGATTTTTCAATCAAATTTAATCAGTGGTCAATTATTTTATATATATATATATATATATATATATATATATATATATATATATATATATTTATTGCATAAATTAATCTTAATTTTATGACCTTAATTCAAATACTAAATATTTCTCAACTGGAGGAATATAAATCCGAATCAAACTATGGTGCTGTGGTACACTAATGGGTGATAAAAGACAGTATCTTAAAAATAAAAAAAAGTAATAATAAAATGATACTCTGCACACTCAAGCATCCCTGGGGAAAAAGGTATGGAATCAATATTCTACTGTAAAAAAAAAACTGCTTATACATTTGGCTTTTTTTTTCTAAAGCATTGCTATATTTGTTGTATACTTTATACCTTAGTTATACCTAACTATTTAACATTAATAATTATCAATTATTATAGATTCCTTTTAGACCATTATAATGTTCATATATTTACATTTTTTAAAATGTTTGTTCCATATAGTACTGGAAGCTAACTTAATAATCTTACTGTATGGTACATTTCAAATCAAACTTAAAGGACCACTGAGCAATGACAAAATATATGTTTGAAAACTTGAAATTTCAAACTTATCTGGTTACCAGAAAAATCTCTGAAGCCTCTTGCCTCCACCACTACCATCCACTGATAACTATAAACAAAAAACCCTATTATATATCTTTCTTGATGTGATGTAAAAAAACAACCCAGTAAACAGAGTCTTCAAAAGTTCAGATTTTTTTTTTCCAAAATATGTTTATTGTCTGTCTTTCACAGCTGCTAATATTGTTGGATTGGTAAATATTTGACAAAAACTGTCTGGAAATATACAGCCTTATTAAATTGTGATTCGGACAATTGAGAAGGATGCACATAGCATATTTTTTTTTTTACAGAAGTTTTTAGTTAGTTAAAATTTTATTCCTGTCACTTTTGAAGAGCAAGTAGCTCGTCATATTATATTTAATCTGAGGCTATAAATTCTGGTTTCCTATTCATTCTGCTATCACCTCCTCCGTGTGCTGTAAAACAATTTCTTGCTCTGTTTTTGCTCTCTTCCCCACCTACTGGTGTACAATCCCCTGCCTTTCATTGTTAGAACTATGGTATTCCCAGTGGCCCAAGTTGTTACAGAACCTGATTATGTAATAAGAGCATCACATAAATCACAATATAGCTGCTAATCATATAAATACAAACAAACACAAAACCATAAATGGAAATGTAAAAATGTTCCTATACAAACACATTTATATTCAACTCTCAATGTACAAGTTAGTAAATTGCTATATCTGCACATCAGATAATGCTGATCGAGAGAGTGAAGTGAAGAATATTCTCTGGGCTGATCCACCAGTGTTGCCATTATTAAAGTTTTAACTGAATTTTGACTTCCCTAGTCTTTTTCCATATTAAATTCTATCTAGAGACCGGTGTATGTTATAGAAAATATGATTTTTAAAGATTATTTTGGTATCTGCATCTTGTCAGACCTGAGTACTTCCCAATGAATGTAACCTGGAGATAGTTCTTATCTACTGCAAAGTGGAGGAAGGGGGAGGGGTTAGATTGATTTGTTTAATTATTGGAACCTTTGGAATTTGACACCTACCCTTTTCCTCTGCATATACTCAGAAGCAGACAGGTCATATCAATAACTGAAAACTCTGTCCTGAAAAAATGTGGACACTCCTCTCACACATGCAACCTTTTCAATGATGGATGATTCCAGGATCTAAAAGGAGCATCAAACTTTTATTTCTCATTAAAAACTAGCTGTGTGGCTGTGACGACCCATAGTTGAGGGGCCACGTGCACTTCAATTTTCTCCCTCTAGGTTGTGCCTTTTGTGTTCAATATCGCAGAGCCTGGCAAACACCCTTTTAGGGAAACTCTGGAAATCACAGGTAGCAAGCTCAGGCCCAAAGGTTACTGACTTATTAAAATTAAAAGAAAAACTTATTTCCACCCCTTTGCATAGGATTGAATATATAAGAAATAGAATCAGAAATCTCCACTATTTAGAATGTCATAGTCAAACTGACTAAAAACTTTAGTCACCTCCCAAACAGAGCATTTCAGAAAAAAAGCAGGAACAAAGAAAAAATATTAACATGAATTGGGGAGTGAATAACGTTTTAATTCCAATCTTGAATGCACAAAACTCAATGAGCTGGATAGCTGTACTGCAGAATTAGTATAGCCCAATCAGAATAGTCCTGTGGGGGCAGCGATGATGTCACAGAAGGGTCAGCCCTCTCCTGGGGTCTGGTCTGTGTTACCTGAGCTGAAATCAAGCAGCCCTCTAGAACAAAGGAAATGCAGGAATGGAAACTAGTTCAGACCAGTTACATGCTATGGGTTCCATGTTTGTTTGCTTCTGGTGACCAAATATTACAATAGCAGTAAAACACACAATATCCTTACATCACTTAACATTACACATACAAGCAACATGTCATAATCCCCCAAAATCAATCACGACAGCTACCCATAAGTTTTATTTAATTACATATATATAGTTGTGGACCAACAACATTTGTCATGTTTGCGGCTTTGTCACGCTTTGCAGCCCTCGCATAGCGAGGGCCGCAACTGTGAACCTCCCGAAGCGAGGCAAGCAGTTGGCAGCCACACGCGACTGCGAGCCGTAGGACTTAGGCTGCAATGAGCCTTGCAAAGCGATGTGAGCAGTTGAGGCACGCAGGACTTAGACTGCAATGAGAAGATCGCAAGGCCAATAGGACTTAGCGCGGTGCACAAAATTACGACCCGTAAGACTTAGCAACCAAAGCACGTAGATGGACTGTGGGCATTTTTGATTGCCAAAAAATATATTGTTGCACAATACTGTGTTTAAGATATCAATTATTGCACAGTTCCTTCGTCATGGCACAGTTCTATATTGTAGCATTATTTGATTGATACAAAAATGTATTGCACAATGCTGTAATTTGGACAATTAATGATTGCACAGTCCCTTTATTATAGCTCGACTCTGTATTGTAGCATTCCAGATTGCCACAGAGTACTACTGCCCAATGCTGTGATTTAAACGCTCAATAAATGCAAATTATGACAGCTACTCATCCTTCCAAACGCAGCATGCAGACTATGGTCTACAACAGATTATTGCATGCAGGCTGCTACACTCAGTTTGTCCATATGTCCTTGTCTTGGGCGTGGTACCAGCCCAGAAGCCTCCATAATTCCCAGTAAACATGGCTACCAAACTCTATTGGGGAAAATGTGGAAAACAATTCCTCCAGGCCTCCCCCTGCACGGAATCTGATCCAGGGTATGCAGGGTAGATTTTTGCCATTCTTCTTGTCCCAATTTCAGGAGGAAAATCAATTCTGGGGGAGACTCCAGCATAAACCCCACAGTCCTGGGCAAGTGCCCACTTCTACCTAAAAAGACTAGGAGGGAAACATACTCCTTTGCAGAAAAAACAAACAATAATCCTAGTAGGTACTGTTCCAGCTGGATCTGCTGGCTGGCATCAGAGGTCTGGGCCTTGTACTCACCTTCTTCTTCCATGGTCAGTGTCCACTGGCAGGATCCTTGATTTATCCCTGGGGGCCCTATGCTGGGTTCACAGTCAATTGTTACTGCCAAGAGCTGGTGGGCATGGTGCTCTCTCTGGACCACGGTCAGGGTCGTGCACCAGCTCTCCTTGCTTAGACACACAATATGGAGTGCGGTCCCAGTGTAGCTTATTGACTGGGTCTCTGTCCTGCAGAATCTTAGGACTTATCCCCTCCACTGCCCTCTGGTCTGTGGCTAGCTCCCTGGCCATTTTTAACAGCTGGAGTTGCTTCAATGGTTCACAGTCCATTACAGCCTTTCCCAAGGGGCAGCGGGCATAGCTGATCCCATCCAGACCATCTGTCAACAGTCCTCTGTGCCCCCTCCCAGAGCTATTCTTCTCAAACAGCTATATGCCTCCAGGGCCTTCTGGTGCCAGGATGTATCTTCTTCATCCCCACCCTATTGGCAGGGCCCCTTCCCTCCATTGAGCCAGGTCCTAGCCTGGGCTGCTTCTACCAGAAGCTTCATATAACTGGCTTCCAGCAACAACTCTACCTGGATCAAGGGTTCAGTCAATGCAACCTCCTTGGACCTTAGTTTTAGTCGTAATTCTTGACAATGCTGATTATTTATTCCAGCCTGTAGTAGGAGGGCCATTGCAATGCAATAGCCGGCTCCATCAGGTCTCCATACTGCTCCTCCAAATCAATCTCCTCCGAAAAACAGCCCCTCCAGCCATTTTGATCGCTCACCTCCCTGCTGGAGCCCCAGAAATGCAATCCACTGATCCACAAGAGCTGCTGCCATTTCCTCCTCCATGATAACCTCATGTGCTCTCTGTTCTATCATCCTTGTGATCTGGCACCTTTTCTCTTGAATCATCTCTGCTCTGCAGGCAATCAAGGTGCTGGTCTGGTAGTATTTGGCAAATCACCTGTAGGTCTCTGCATCTCCTCCAAGTTGCTGAACGTACTTGATTTCCATCTCGGATAAGTAAACATATGCAATCCTGGCTGCTGGTTATGGCTGCTGAGATCTCCACCACTGCCACTAGCTGTGACGACCCGGAGTTGAGGGGCCACGTGCACCAAGCAATTTCTCCCCTTTTAGGTTGTGCCTTTTATGTTCAATATCTCAGTGCCCAGCAACCACCTCTTAGGGGAACTCTGGAAATCACACGTTGCAAGCTCAACCCTAAGGTTACTGACTTTCAAAAATAAATAAAAATAAAAACGTATTTCCATCCCTTTGCTTAGGATTGAATATACAAGAAATAGAATCAGACATTCCATTGTTTAGAATGTCCTAGTCAGACTTTAATCGCCTCCCAAACTGAGCACTTCCGGGAAAAAAGCAGAAACAAAGAAAAAACAACATTAACATGAATTGGGGAGTGAACAAGTTTGAATTCCCTGCTTGAATGCACAAACCCCAATGAGCTGAATAGCTGTACTGCAGGATTAGCATAGCCCAATCAGAATAGTTCTGTGTCTGTGGGGAAAGAGATGATGTCACGGAAGGGTCAGTCCAATCCTTGGGGCTGGTCTGGGTTACGTGAGCTGAAATCAAGCAGCCCTCTAGAACAAAGCAAGTGCAGGAATGGAAACTAGTTCATACCAGTTACATGCTATGGGCTCCATTTTTGTTTGCTGCTGGTGACCCAATATTACAATAGCAGTAAAACACACAATATCCTTCAAACATGACATGTAAAAGCAATATGTCATAATCCCCAAAAATCAATCACAACAGTGGTATTTGCCTACTTATGTTCTCAGACTCAGATTTATCAAATATAATACATTTTCATCATACAATGGTCCTTTAAGCAATAAATACTTCATGAATCTTCTAGTATTTCCTCAATGTGTACACTCTTTTTATGTTTCTGATTTGTCACCATGACCATACTGGTTACTGAAATGTTGCCCACACTCTACTAATTTGTCACCCACTCCTACAGTTTTCCCTAATGTGCTTCCAAGGTTTTATTATAATCTGGACTGTAATGATGAATGCAACATAACTGCCCATTGTATGAGCTACTGTGCATTAAACAAGTGCTTATCAATCCTTCTGAAGTGTTTTATCCTGGAAAGTTATGCTAGCATAGTTATTTAAATAGTAATTTAAAATAAATATTATATAACATATCCTCGCTTTTCCGTACTATTATTTTATAATTTTCTCGGGACTGTCTAACAAGTCACAATTAAGTGATCCTCCAGGGCTAGCACTAGCTAATCATATATAACTAGCTACTTGCCCGTCAAAAATGACCGGAATACATTTTAAGCCTGGCAATGCTGTTTGCCACCCAATGTGAGCACCTTCAGCGCTCATCGCAAGCCCTGCACTGAGCGCCTTTGGTGCTCATCGCGAGTTTCTACCCTGTATACTTCCTCCCTTGTGTCTAATTTCCCCCTCCTCTCCCTCTCATGTGTCTTCTTTCCCCCTCCCCTGTGTCTTCCCCCCTCCCTCCTCTGTGTCTCTTCCCCCCTCCCCCCTGTGTCTCTTTCCTCCCTCTCCCTTCCCTGTGTCTCTTCCCCCCCTTTCACCCCATGTGTCTCTTTCCCCCTCTCTCACCCCTATGTCTCCCCCCTCCCCTGTGTCTGTTTCCCCTCCCCTTATGTCATTGCATGTCTCTACCCCGTCTACTTCCTCCCTTGTGTCTCATTTCCCCCCTCCTCTCCCACCCTTGTGTCTCCTTTCCCCCTCCTCTCCCTCCTTTGTGTCTCCTATACCCCCCTCCTGTGTTTCTCCCACCTTCCTCCCATCTTTCCCCCCCCCCCCCACTCCCTCCGGTCTCTTTCTTCCCCTCTCCCTCCCTTGTGTCTCTCCCCCCCCCTGTGTCTCTTTCCCCCTCTCCCTTCCCTGTGTGTCTTCCCCCTCTCTTTCCCCCTCTTCCCCCTTATCCTCCTCCCTTTCCCCTTATACTCCTCCTTATCCTCCTCCCTCCTTCCCATCCTCCTCCCTCTTCTCCCTCCTCCCGTTATCCTCCTCCTCCCTTTCCCCCTCTCCAATTACCTCCCTATCCCCTTTCCCCTCTCTTACTGTGATGCGATGAACTCCTGCTGCTGTTCCCTCCCCTGCATCACGTCTTTTGGCTGTGACACAGCCAGAAGACGAGCTGCAGGGGAGAGAGCAACAGGAGCTCATTAAGAGAAGGGAAAGGGAATAGGGAGGTAATTGGAGAGGGGGAAAGGGAGGAGGATAAGGGGGTGGAGGAGGATAAGGGGGAAGGAGGGAGGAGACACAGTGAGCCTCGCAATAAGCGCCTATGGTGCTCATTGCAGCTGGGGGTGATGTGAGCAGTTGCGGTCCTATGGGCTGCAAAGCATGACCAACGGCCCGTTTATCCACAACTATTATATGTGATTATTTCATGAAGACCATAGTGAGATTTCCTCCTTTGTTTTGGTGCTCATCTCACAACTATCTTGCATTTATATTGCATGATATATTAACTTGCAAATGGCATTAGACCCATATATTTCCATTATATGTGAGTGCAAATTAGCTAAATAAAATGTGTGCATACTTCTCAAATTCTATAGAAAAAGCTGTTTCCCTAAAATTATGTAAAATATTCTGTTATTACATACATGCCTTCATGTGTATCACTTTAATAGGAATGTGTAGGTCTAACATTACAGCTTATTACAAGGATAGGTGATTTTGCAAGATTTGATGTCTTCTTTGTGAATCTGTCTTCTTCGTGAATCCTGAGACATTGGTGGAGCTACTGTTGGTGAAGCAGGTGCAAAGCACTAGGGCTCACAACAGGGTATGTGCTCTTTGCAACTTGTGTTAATGCGTCTATTAATTTATTAGGTAATTATTTTATTATATTTTACTCAAGGAGTGATCTAGTCACCTAAATATATTCTGGGATTTTTTTTACATATCTTTATAGGCATCTATATTGTATAGTGAATTTGCAAGGGAATCCACAAATTAATTTGGCACTGAGGACCCTCCATTCACTAGCTCCAACACTGCTATGAGAGATGTGACTCAGTTTAATAATACACCAACAATGCATGCAAAAAAAAAATAGGAATGAGTCAGGGAAAATAGAGTGGGATTCAACCCCCTATAATATTCTGACCTCTTTTACACTTTTTGCTATTCCATATTGCTGTGTGTTTTCATTGTAATATCAAGACTGTACACCAGAGGGCAGGTTAGCTTAACCAGTGCCTAGTAACAAAATATGAAAACTGTAAATCTAATAAAAATGGAATCCTACAAGTTGCAGCATTCTGCAAGTTATTTTTCTATCAGTATCTGGAAATATTGTTAAAAAGTATTGTACTGTATATCTTTTAAGATTTCTATAGATGCATTTATTTTTTTAAATCAGAAATGTTCCCTCAAAATAGACTGTAAAATGTTGGAATGTGTACAGTATATTGATGTTCTCTGATAACATTGGTAACACAAATTAAGGTATTTCTACAATAACTTTTCACGCTGTATTCAAGTATGCAATCACAATTTTGTTATCACCCACAGTTTTTTTAATGATGCTTTGTATTAATAAATATATTTAAAGATCCCACCTATTTTGTCACAATGAGATAAATAACTTTTTTCAAAACAATGATTTTTATGTACCTGCAGGCAGTTGGTAGCCAGGTGTAGGCAGGGGGCAGCCAGATAGACTAGTACACACGTTATGCATAGTGTCATGTCATGAGCACAGCACTAGTCTGAGAAACCTATGGCAGTAGTAAGGTGATATTTTCTGTGTACGCATTGTGGGAGCTTGGGTTCTCTTTCATCTAGCGATTAGATTACTGTGCAACTGTATTGTGGTCGTTATGTCAAGGACTTATTTAAACCCTCCAGATATGCTCTCTTATGTGTGTGGGGAATATCCATTTACAGCTCAATGACAACATTTTATTTGACTTATTAGAAAATGTAAGATAAGAACTGGGTCTCCCATATTTGTTGTGCCACCTGTGTTAAGCTTCTGATGTGTAAATGGTTCCTGCCATATATCCTTTGCAGTTCCCAATGTTTGGAGGGAGCCCAAAGATCATCCATCATTTAACAGGAATAACACCTAAATACAAACAAACATTTGGGAACAAATTTCTTTCTATCCGCTTAGTTTATGCTGCTAATATAAAGGAATTGTCCAAAAGCCAAATACAATTAGAACAACTATGGTGATTTGAAAGTTGGTTTGCAGCTCTGCTATACTTAATTTTGTTATTTCTTGTGTGAGTGGGTTAGTCAAGACAGAAAAATCATTACATCGAGAAGAACTGTCCAGAACCTCAATCACTTACTCCCGAAAAGAGAAATATTGCTCTCCCCCTGACTGATTAACATTTTACCTCCACTCCATGCAAAATTAGAGATTTTTAAAAACATTGTTAAGATCATGGATAAAAACAGTGCTGGGTTTGCTTATTTAAAGGAAAAGTTTCCTAGAATAACTTATGCTGTTAAACCAAGTTGAAAAAACAGCATAGAGATTGTTAAAAAGTATTACTGATTTGTTTGGGGAAAATTTTAAAGCACAGAACTACAGTAATATTGTTACTGAACTCTCACATTCATTCAAAGTTACGGGATGTAATATGCCCCTTAAAATTAATTTCTCGGACTCTCGCTTGGATTTCTTCCCTGAGAATCTCGGTGCTGTCAGCGACAAACATGGCGAGAGATTTCACCAACACATATCCCGCATGTAAATGAGGTACCAGGGCAAGTGGCATCCTAGTATGCTTGCTAAGTACGGCAGGACACTTAAAATGGATGCGCCAGGTGCTAAGTACTCAAGAAAATCATCAGCTGTTACTTTTAAAGGAACATGAATAGTGTTACAAATGTACGTACAAATGTACAAACACATTTTTTTAGATTTAGCCTGTGTCACGTAAAATCCTTGCATGATAGAATAGAACTAGTAACTTATTTGCATTCAGCATAAAAAGTTCTGTTAGGATCATAGCGTTTTTCGGATGTAAATAAAAACAAACGTAATTTGTTAACTGATATCCAGATGTGTGGAAAAATGGAAGAAGAAAGAAAAAGATACAAAATCAGTAATTAAGAAACACATTGTTTGCAAGTCATTTCATTTTATTTTGTTCAGTAAACTCATTGCTCTACATGTTGTGGTCTGGTGGTTTTACAGATTTGTCTGCAACAACAAGCAAACATCTGGTGAATTAACCAAAGCTCCTGTGTATATTCTATGTAACCCTGGCTTGTTATCAGGTTGCTTCTCTGCCCACTTCCTTTCCTGCCAGTGGATTTGCAAGGCTCAGGTTCTGCCATGTCTTGAGCAACTTCTGTGAATGTCTTATATTAAATTTAAGGGTGTCTGGAGTATACTAGAGGTTATTACTTACAGTACCTTGCAAGGTTAGCAAACAATTAAACCTTCTTTCTGAAATATATTTTACAAGAACATTTAAATCAGGAGACATACTGGAGTCAGACAACTACAGACAAACAAAGACAGTTTTTGAACGACGCGGAGGCTGCACAGGCTCCCTGGGTCAGCCTGTAGCGTCACGTGACCCAGCGGAGCCTGTGAGGCTATTAGCCAATCAGGAGCGTCGGGGGGCGTGTCGGAAGCCCGTTTCGCGCCATTGAACACAGCAGCGCGGTCTCCCGACTGGATGGACGGAGGTCTGAGGTCCTGCAGCTAAAAAATACAGTAGGAAGGTTTAATTACTGAGATTTCACCCCAGCTTACCAGCATATAAGGGGATATCACTGTTGAGGCTATCTTTGTCCGTTTTTGTGTTCTTTTCCTCCTCCGTTTTTGTGTGTGTGTGTGTCCCTGTCTCCATGTGGTGTGCTGTGTCTGTGTGTGTTCCTGTGTCTGTGTGTGCCTGTTTTCTGCTTGTTGTGCCCCCTGTTTGTTCCCCTGTTAGCATTTACTATGGATCCAGAAGGCTTAGAGGCCTTACTGGCTGAGGTTAGGACCCGTGCCTTAAGCCAAGGGGTCAGGTGGGTGCAGGACAGGCTGGGACCTCCCATGCCTTCTGCGCTTGGAGCTCAGCACATTGTACAGGAACAGCCTGCGGTGGCTGGTGTCCTAGCCAATTCTGATGCCTCCAGGGAAATTTTTTCCCATCCCACCACTGTAGGGCTGCCAGACCCACGTCCATCAGGTAGCAGAGACACCAGAGATGGGGGGGTTACAGGTCAGGGCGGCCGGGACCCCATACCCCCCAGGCAGGCGAGCGCCAGGATCACGGGCGGTGGGGGTGAGGGCCTAGCAATCCGGCCACCACCTGCCAACTTGCCTAAAGGTCCTAGGCCGCGACAAAGGTCGCGAAACACCCCTCTAACACCCCGTAAGGGGGGTGCAGGGGGTAAGAGAAAAGCCGGGAGTCCTAAAAAGGCTCCTACAGGCCCTCACGGTGCCAAGCAGACGGTCCCTGGGGTTTCCCTCATTAACAGTGCTTCTGGTACTTTGCAGGGACGCCCAACTGGCAGCGAGAGGAGCATGGCGACGACGAGAGAGAGAAGAGATGGGGTCATCAGAGAGATGAATAGCCAAGACAGCATGGTCATGATTGATGACATGCCTGTGACAGCGGCAGTGGCGAGGCTAGGACGCCCCACTCGAGCTAAGAAGGCTACGAGCAGGTACAGTCCGCTGCTATTTACGCACACACCGCTAAGGCGTAGCAGAGTAGAGACTGAGGGCGATACGGTTAGGCCACAGCGCAAAGGGTCTAAGACTGACCAACAGCTGGATATTCCAACGCCCGAGGAAGTCTCAGGGGACCCCTACAGACCCTTCCTCAGACGAGGAAAGGGCGGTATGGGCGCGGGCATGCAGGTCGCGGAGAGCTAGTGACTGTTCTTCTTGTACCCACAGATCCAGAAGGAGATCCCGGTCTAGAAGCAGAAGATCTTGTCGGTGCAGCTGTGCTTGCACTGGATCTGAGAGGAGAAGCCCGCGGAGGGCCAGACGGTCAGAGTCCCCGGAGCGTCAGGAGAGACGCGGGGATACTCCGTTGGCCGTATCTACTCCAAAGCTTCCAGAAGCAGGTGAGCGCTCAGAATTGAGCTGCGCAGCAGACAAGGGTGGTTTTATTAGGTCATTAAGGACTCTATTAGCTGCGCATAACATTGCAGTTAGCGAGCGCGAAATGGGAGCGTGGATAGGGGGGCTAGCAAAGGGTGCATGGTCCCAGCCAGCAGCGGTAGTGGCGCCAGCGAGCGCGAGCGAGGCGCTAGCTAGCTTGCGCGCGCCCGAGCCGGTAGGCAGCGCAATAGCAGCAGTTGGGAATAACACTGTGGGGGTTACCGACGCAGCCATGAGGCCTATAGTCCTCTGCTCGTTGGATAATTTAGGTGCACACCTTCCACAGGATGTAAAGGAAAAGATCTGGAGGAGGGAATTTATAGAGTTGTTTTCCCTTCTCCCTATGTCTAGGCAAACAGACCTGGCGAGAGGGGCCCCAGGGAGGGGAAATCCTTTGCTAGGCTACCCAGAACGTTTGATACCTGGCTGCAAGCATTTTCTATTTGGGCTTGCGTACTGTGTGAGCGGCACCCTGAACAGAGTTCGGGATTGTTCGTCTACATAGACGAAATTCGGAATGCTCACAAGGTTTATGGGGGTACAGCCTGGTGGCGGTACGATGAGGAATTCCGGCAATACTTGGCCTCAAGGCCAAGTATGGCGTGGAGCGACAAAGCGGTGGCGTATTGGCTAAACATCATGACACCCATGAGAGTCACGACGCCCTTTCGGAGCGGGGCCGGTGGAGCTAAGGGCCCCACCCACGCCTCAGGAGCAGGTCTTAAGACCTGTTTTTCGTACAACGAGGGGGTCTGCAGATGGGCGCCTAACTGCAGGTTTAAGCATGCATGCTCAAACTGCGGAGGTGAACACCCCCTGTCTAGATGCGGTAGACCCAAAGAGGGAGGCAGGGGCGAACCTCCTGCAAAGGGGCAAGACGCCCATACGCCTCCCCGCCATGCTACCGTGGCTAAAGCGCTACGGTAAATTGGCAGGCACTGCCGAAGCGGCGCGCCTATTGGAGGACGGGTTCCGAGAAGGATTCCGGATTCCATGTGGGGTCGACATTCAAGGTTTTCTTGTCCCAAACCTGAAGTCGGCTAGGGATTTCCCAGGGGTAGCCAAAGCTAAGGTGCTTAATGAGGTAAAATTGGGGAGGATGGCCGGGCCATTTGCGGCCCCGCCCATCCAGGGTTTAGTTGTGTCTCCTCTTGGGGTGGTCCCCAAGAAGGAGAAGGGTAAATTTAGATTGATCCAGCATCTCTCCTACCCCAGAGGCCGTTCGGTAAATGATGGCATATCAAAAGACCAGGCTACTGTGTCTTACGAGTCATTTGACCGAGCGGTCGATCTGGTGAGGAGGGAGGGCCAGGGGGCCCTTATGGCAAAAGTGGACATCGAGGCAGCATTCAGATTGCTCCCCGTGCACCCGACAAGCCATCGGTTGCTGGGGTGCTTCGTAGACGGAAGTTACTTCGTCGACTTATGTTTACCCATGGGATGCTCGATACCCTGTGCTTACTTCGAGGCCTTCAGCAAATTTTTACAATGGGTTGTGAGCATCGAGGCGGGGTACAAGAGTGTTACCCATTACCTGGATGACTTCCTTTTTGTTGGCCCAGCGAGAAACGACGCTTGCCGTTTTATGCTGGAGGTGTTCACCGAAATCTGTACAGAATTCGGGGTACCACTGGCCCATGACAAGACGGAGGGCCCTACGGAACAATTGACTTTTCTGGGGATTCGGATTGACTCCGGCAAAATGGAGTGCAGTCTTCCCTTAGAGAAGGTGGAGGACATGCAAGCCGAGATTACGGCGCTGCGGGGCGCACGGAGGGTGACCCTGCGGCGACTGCAATCAATATTGGGGAAGTTGAATTTCGCGTGCAGAATTATCCCCATGGGGCGGATATTCTGTAGACGGATGTCGCTGGCTACGGTAGGGATTGCGAAGCCGCATCATTTCCTAACAGTCTCTATGGCCATGCGTGACGATGCAGAGGTATGGGCAATGTTCCTTGCAGACTTTAACGGGCGGGTGGTCCTTCAAAAGGAGGGCACCACCAGCGCAGAGCTAGACCTTCACACCGATGGTTCTGGACCGATCGGTTGTGGGGCGTATCTCCAAGGGAGATGGTGCGCTGCGGCATGGCCGGAGGAATGGGAAGAGGCGGGTTTACTGCTGAACCCTACAGTCCGGGAGCTGTTTCCTATGTTGGTAGCAGTACACTTATGGGGTCCTTGTTTCAGGGACAGGCGAGTCGTTTTCCATTCGGGTAATAAGGGGTTGGTTGAAGCCGTGAACAACATCACGGCGGCATCCGTACCAGTAATTAGATTGCTCAGGCATCTTGTGCTATGTTGCCTTCGCTTGAACATATGGTTTCAAGCAAGACACGTGACAAATGTGAATAACGGAATTGCTTACGCCCTCTCTCGGTTTCAGGAGGATCGTTTCAGGGCGCTGGCTCCTCGTGCGAACGCCCTGGGGGAGCTTATCCCCGAGGAGCTCTGGGAGATTGGAGCTGTCAGGTAACGAGACTCGTGAGACAGTCTGTTGCCCCAGCGACGTGGAACGCTTATAGACGCGTGTGGGCTAAATGGGATAGCCTAGTGGCACTGGCAGGTGGTGCCACGACGGAGGACAAGAGCATAGGGATCTTGCTTTGGTACCTGCTGCGGTGCGCCGAGCAAGGCGAATCAAAACCCGTAGTAGGGAGACAGGTCACGGCGCTTGCTTTTATGTTTAAGCTTGCTGGGCAGAGCGACCTTACTAAGGAGTTTCTAGTGCGCAAGGTGGTGCGCGGAATGTTCAGCGGTGCACAAAGGCCAGATAGTAGGCGGCCAATTACATTTGCGCTGTTGCTGAGATTGGCTCAGGAATTGGTGGTGGTTTGCAGGGATCCCTTTGAATCTCTACTTTTCCGAACAGCTTTTTCCCTGGCGTTCTTCGGAGCGTTTAGGATAGGGGAGTTAGTCGCGAACAGTAGACACGGTTCGGGGGGTCTGCAATTGGTGGATACCTGCCTCAGGGAAGGTACGGTGGTATTGTGGTTGCGGAGGTCAAAGACCGACCAAGTGGGTAAAGGTAGAGAAGTGGTTCTGCATCAGGTTGGCACAGAGTGTTGCCCATATGCATGTGTAGTGGAGTACCTTAAGCAGCGACCGGTGGGACGGTATTCGCTGCTGGTCCACGCCGATGGAACGGCACTATCTATGTATCAGTTTAAAAGAGTTTTAAAAAGCGCACTGCATCGGCTCGGTTTCAAGCAGTCCGACTTTGGGACACACTCCTTTCGGATTGGAGCTGCCACTGAAGCGGCTAGGTTGGGGTTGCCCGACGCGACAGTAAAGCGCATCGGGAGGTGGGACTCAGACCGTTTTCGTTCCTATGTACGGCCAAATGCAGTGGTTTAATGGTGTTGCTTTCTACTTTCAGGGGAACAGAAGCAACTATGGATTGTGGGCCATTCCTACGTGTACTGGGCCCATAGGTTAGCCGCAGTTACCGAAGAAAAGGCACAACTGGGCTTTCCTGTTACGGACTTACGCGTAAGGTGGTGTGGCATTCGGGGTCTGCGATGGGCGCAGCTCGACGGCCTCTTGGAAACGTACGCGCAGCGTTACGGTCAGCCCAGTGTTATCATTCTTCATGCCGACGGGAACGATTTGGGGACAGTTCCCATGAGACGAATGCTAAAGGTGATGAGACGAGACATCGAGAAATGGGTGAAGAAGTTCCCTGGCACGTTCCTTATCTGGTCTGAGATGATTAAGAGAAGATCATGGCGTAACGCGCGCGACCCAGTATGCTTAGATAAGGCTAGACAGAAGATAAACCAGCAGATTGCGAGCTTTGTGAGAAAACAAGGTTTCTCTGCCATCCGGTATAAAGATTTCGAACCGGTCGGCGCAGATGATTTTTTTCGCAAAGGATAAGGTTCATCTTACGGAAATAGGGTATGAGTTAATGATGTTCGAGTTTAGGGAGAGTGTTTTGCGGGCCTTGGCTTTAATGTCTAGCAGGGGGGGATCGCAGCCTCGGGAGGCGTCCCTCGCATGCTCCGTGGCGGGAGGTGAGTTGCCCGGCCCACTGGCCTAAGGGGGCGATGGCCCCGCCTCACAGGGCGTGCTTAAAGATAAGCATTGGGGCTTTGGGCAGGGCTCAAAGCGTGAGGTCACTGTTCGTGGCCGGGCTCCTCCCCCGGAAGGAAAGGACTAAATTAGTCATCTAAATAAGTTACGGTTGTTTGTTTACATTGTGTCAAAATAAAGCTGTGGCCCGTTGTTTCTCCCAACTCAAGTTGTCGTGTCAGTTATTCCATCAACTAGCCTGAATGGATCATGCATGGGTCATGAACGACGCGGAGGCTGCACAGGCTCCCTGGGTCAGCCTGTAGCGTCACGTGACCCAGCGGAGCCTGTGAGGCTATTAGCCAATCAGGAGCGTCGGGGGGCGTGTCGGAAGCCCGTTTCGCACCATTGAACACAGCAGCGCGGTCTCCCGACTGGAATCCCACCCACCCACCCTGTATTTTGTTGTTAACAGATGTTATGGTTTATTCTTTAAAAAAAAAAAAAAAAAAAAGTATATATAATATATATAATATAAATAAGAAATATTGAAATTAATATATATATTTTTGGTTAAAGAATTCGGAGAAGTGGCTATTGTATGTTGTGTTTTGTTAATTTATGTCTGTGCGGCGGGAGGTGAGTTGCCCGGCCCACTGGCCTAAGGGGGCGATGGCCCCACCTCACAGGGCGTGCTTAAAGATAAGCATTGGGGCTTTGGGCAGGGCTCAAAGCGCGAGGTCACTGTTCGTGGCCGGGCTCCTCCCCCGGAAGGAAAGGACTAAATTAGTCATCTAAATAAGTTACGGTTGTTTGTTTACATTGTGTCAAAATAAAGCTGTGGCCCGTTGTTTCTCCCAACTCAAGTTGTCGTGTCAGTTATTCCATCAACTAGCCTGAATGGATCATGCATGGGTCAAGAGATAGAAGCAGACTCTGTGTTATTAATCACTCATTTTAACACATATGAATATATTGCCTGTTGCTGGTATCAGTAGTAGTATTGGTATGATACACAGAGAATGATACACAGAGTGGACCAATTGTCTAAAATAGTAATTTCAATAATTGATTTACCCAGTAATAAAATATATAAGATATGAGATCTCCCCAGAGTGGCTCAATGATATTAAGGTCAGGAGACTGTGATGGCCACTCCAGAAACTTCACCTTTTTCTGCTGTAACCACTGGAGGGTCAACTTGGCCTTGTGCTTAGGGTCATAGTCATGCTGGAAAGTCCAAGAGCGTCCCATGCTCAGCCTTCGTGCAGAAGAATGCAAATTGTCTGCCAGTATTTTCTGATAACATGCTGCGTTCATCTTGCCATACATTTTCACAAGATTCCCTGTGACTTTAGAGCTCACCCCCCCCTCCAAAACATCAGTGAGCCACAACCATGCTTCACAGTGGGGATGGATTTTTTGTCACTGTAGACCTTGTTGATGCCTTTCTAAACATAGGCCTTATGGTTGTGATCATAAAGCTCTAGTTTGGTCTCGTCACTCCAAATGACAGTGTGCCAGAAGCTGTGAGGCTTGTCAAGGTGTTGTTGAGCATATTGTAACCAGGCTTTTTTGTGGCATTGGTGCAGTAAAGGATTCTTTCTGGCAACTCGACCATGTAGCTCATTTTTGTTCAAGTATCGTCGTATTGTGCTCATTGAAACAACCACACCATCTTTTTCCAGAGCAGCCTGTATTTCTTTTGAGGTTACCTGTGTTTTTTTTTCTTTGTTTTCCGAACAATTCTTCTGGCAGTTGTGGCTGATATATTTCTTGGTCTACCTGACATTAGCTTGGTATCAAGAGATCCCTGAATTTTCTACTTCTTAATAAGTGATTGAACAATATTGACTGGCATTTTCAAGGCTTTGGATATTATTTTATATCCTTTTCCTTCTTTATGAAGTTCCATTACCTTCAGGTATTTTGGCAGTTCTTTTCTGCTCCTCATGGCTCAGTTTCTAGCCTTGTCAGTGCATCCACGTGAGAGCTAACAAACTCATTGACTATTTATACACAGACACTAATTGCAGTTTAAAAAGTCACAGGTTTGGCAAATTAACCTTTAATTGCCATTTTAACCTGTGTGTGCTTCTGTAACAAGGCCAAACATTCAAGGGTATGTAAACTTTTGATTAGGGCCATTTAGGTGATTTCTGTTATTATAATGATTTAAAAGGAGCCAAACTATGTGATAATAAATGGCTTCATATGATCACTATCCTTCAATTTTTTTGCATGGTCAGTCATATTTTAAAAATAAATGCCAATATTTCACAATTTCTGCCAGGGTAAGCAAACTTCTGAGCACAACTCTCTCTCTCTCTCTCTGTATATATATATATATATATATATATATATATATATATATATATATATATATATATATATATATAAAAAAAAATTAGCAAGTTTCCAATCATGTAGGGTGCTTTGGAAAAAAGCACTTTCTACAAAGATTCTAAGCTCAATACAGGGCTCTCCATTTTCTGCAGTTTGTTAACATTGTATTTTTCCTTGTTCTTTTCCCCTGTAGCACTATGGAATATGTTGGAGCAATACAAATAAAAGTTAATAATAATATAAATAGATAGATAGATAGTATGAAGATTGAGGTAGCTTTTAGTGTCCAGTAATCTAGATGAATAATCAGTATTGCAGCCTATGGTGATACTGAACCTCTCTTTATCATGTCAAAAGCAATACTGATAAAAATATGCATAGAAGTAAAAAAAAAAGGACAGAAAAAAGAGGAAAAAAATTAGAAAAAATAAATAATTGGGCAGAGATTAGAGATGCACAGGCCAGCATTGTAAATAATATCCTGATAGGTCAGTAAGTGATTATGTAGATCAGGTTTTAGATAAGAACACAGCAGAGCCATAATTTAGGGCCATAAATGTCCCCACAATTTGTGGATTAGAAAAACAACAAGAGGAGGCATGTGGAATGGGTCTGAATTATAAGACATTTAGATAGTGGGACTGGAAATCTAAATCCGTATTAAGCCCAGTATCCTTCATATTTAAAAAAGGTAATACATTTCAATTAGAAAGCTTTCCGCTTTTGGATAGTTTTTAAATTCCCTCTGAGTATTTTGATTTTCAGGTTTTGGATGGAAAGATTCTTTTGGGTGAAATGGTGCCCAACTGAGGTACAGTAACTTCAGTCTTCATTGTGAGTCTGTGAAGATTCATCCTCAGATATAATGTCTGACTGGTTTCCCCAATGTAACAGCCCCTTTCACATACAGTACATTGTATCATGTACACTACATTGGATGATGTACATGAATATGAGCCCCTGATGTTACGGCTCTTGTTGTTTGCAGCAAATATTATTGCAAGGTTTGGTGCCATTTTCCCTGTTATGCTATTTATTCCTAAGGCTGATTTTACCTTGGTCCTGACTATAATTTTAAAGTCCTGAGGCCTGGAAGGAGCCTTGGAATGCTGTCTTTAATTTCAAAATAACATATTGTGATATCTCTGCTGTCACACTCAGGGTTCGTGCCCTTGTATCCAGCACCCCAATGGAGTACTCAGGAGCCCTTTTTAAAATATTAGCAGTTGTATATATTTTGGTAACAAAATAACATAAATGGTGCAAAACAAAAGCCTAGCTTCACGTTGAAGCACTGACTTACTCTTGGCTGCAGTTCCCTCACTGTCCAAGATAAAGTCCAAAACAAAAAAAAAACGTTGCCACTTGCTGGATTTCAAGTCTCCCTTGTTACAGGGGATTTTAAAGCTGGCTCTGGAGCCCTCTGTTCAGCTCAGACTGAGCTCCCTCAGCTGGGTGCTAATCAGACCTTTAAAGGTGGAATCCAGCTGGGCTTGATTAGCCTGCTGTATTAACCCTGTCATCCCCTAGTGGATACAGGGCTCTGCTCAGTCCCACGTATACTCCGTCAATGACTCTGTTACAATATCTATACTTCATCATATGGCTAATTGTACCTTGGCCTTGACCAAAGTATTGAGACATATATATACAGGAAGGGCCAAGGGTATAAAAGTCTACCCCCCCCCCCCCCCCACCCAGCCTTCACCATACTGCCTGTCTTCAGATCCCATGGAAGCTTGCAGATTATTTTCAGACTATTAACTATATTAACTTATTTTGGGGGTAGTTGAAAAAAATATCACTTCAGTTTATACCACAATCATAAAGTTCTCAACATCAAAAGCACTGGTAGAAAAGTACAAAAGTTCAATACACTTCACTTATGTAATTTCCATTCAACTGGAATATCTATACAACTTTTTATCTAATCTTTAAAACTCTCTTGTACTGGTTATACATTCATAGTTACTACCGTCTGTAGGTCATTCTGGTGCCCTTCTGGAAATTTCTCCTTGGAGAATCTCTCTAGAACTGTGTTTTCAATGGAGAAGATTTTTATAATAAGATGGCTATGTCTGCCCTTCTCTATATAAGTCATACATGGTGACAAGTTCTGTAACCGACTCTTGGTTACAATACTCCTCTAAGATCATGCCCATCTTGGCTATGTTTACACTGTAAATAGAGGTCAGATTCTCTCATCTCCCTTGACCTCATGAAGTACATTGTCTTCAGCAGAGGCAGAGATATTGCTGGTGCAAGTGATGTATTGCACCAGGGTCCACAGTTTTTGGGAGGCCCGGCGCGTACCCCAGACTAAGGGCCTCATTTAATTCCAATTTGCAGCAGTTACAGATCCAGTAATTGAACAAGCCTGCAAATTAAGGGCTTAAAGCCAAAACTGTAAACCATGAACCCATAAGTTGCATTTCAGGGCATGATCATGATCAATTAAGCAAGCCTGTTAGTTACAATTTAGAAAGAGCCAATAGAAATATAGACCATCATCATGACATCAGTAAAACATGTGTTTTAAATGTCAATCAATTACCGTTTAGAAGTCCGATATGTGATCGGGCTCGCAATCCAGCAATGTAAAAATCAATAAAAATCAATGGCCAAACTCTTATAGTCCATGTGGGTGATCCAATATGTATTAACTCCTTGATTCCCAAGATTGATATAACACAGAAATTAAACGAGCGAGCTTGAGACTGTTGTGCAATTAATTCTAATGTCTTTCATCACTTTCCCCATATTTTAAAGTATAGCAGTGTGTTTTTAATTGCTTTTATAGTGTTACGAACAGGTATTTAACCCCATTGCGAGTCCTCTCTAGTACTTGTAGAATTTTTTGCTACATTTGCCATTTACTTGTTTGAAGGCAATTGGGGGCTTGTGGAATTGTTGCAATTAATTCTCAATTTGCAATTATAGAGATTGTAGCATTTGCAGGCTTAAAAGATCAAAGGCGGATATAGGAGGAAGTTACCGTTACAACCGCAGGCATGTTGAGCCTGTAACGATTTGCGGGTAGCTAGCAGAGGCCAATTAAATATCAGTAACTTTTACGGGCTCCGTTTCGGGCTCCAGTACTTACAATTTGCTCCATTAAACAGGGGTATAAGTCTCCCCTTCCTCTGTGGGGGGTCCCAGTGTAATCTAATGAAATTTTGTTTTTTTAATATCAGGATTTTTTTGTGGTGCATTGACCCCTGCTGCCCCCTGGCCCATGCCCCCTCTGCCTCAACAGGACCCCCCCCCCCCCCCTTGTGGGCTTCAGCATTTTCTATCTACCCTAAAATACAGATTGTACTGTAAATAGTGACCAGTTGTGATCTAGTAACATGTCTGAAACTGCACATCAGAAGACCTGCCAAGTTCTTAGATACATGGAAATTGTTTTCACACATTCTCGAGGGTTATCTTGATGTGAGGCTTCTGGCATGTGCTGCCTTTCTTCTAAAGTATATGACCGGTAATTAGACTATGCAAGGTCTGGTTGATCATTTTATTAAACTACTATTACCATCTACTCAGTATTGAAGTATACATATAGTGCATATACATGTACACAAAAAACTGACTTATAGGAATAAAAGAATAAAATTAATTTGTGGTCCTATTATTCAAAATATGAGGCATTTATAATAATATCTTGAAAGAGATACTCAAACACACCATTGCAGTATCCATTTCTAACATTAGAGATTTACACAAAACATTTATATATAATAAAGTGCATACACTTATTAAGATCTATAAAACCCACATTTTACACCTTAATTATAAACTAAATTATAACAATAAACAATAATATGGGATCCCCATGTAAAATGCATGTTCTACATCATGTTCTACATCTGTTTCAACACATTTTTTTATTAAAAAATATAGCTTCCCTAGGCACTGGCCTACTTTGCCTGATGATAATTCCGGCCCTGAATAGAGGGCTAGCACAATAACATCGACAATAGAAAGCCTTACATTTTATTACATTTGTAGTGAACAGTGCTTTCTTTAATAATTTACAATAAGACAACTTTTGTAATAGCAATAATGCAAATGTCTATGTTGCTGAATATGTTTCTGACTAATCATGTTAGTAATTGAAACAGCTTTCTTATTAAAAATAAGAAATCACTTTCTAGTTTCTACAGGGGATCTGTGGGAGGGCATATTACCAGAAAACTTTACCCCTACACACTGTTTACAGTATCTTGCAGAAATGATGAGATATGGGAAATATTCAGAATAAAGGAAACTGAACAAACTTTATTTCTGTTAATGAAGGCAATACTTATGCTATGCGATTAGTGCTTTATTACCTCAAATAATCCTCTCCAGGTAGCAATGTTTACACAAAATATGAAGTTATCTTCAAGCTAATGATGTTGCAGCCTCAGCCTTAGTCCTATTTTAATTATGTTATATTCTTCATGGTGATGTACCAATTTTAGCTCAAAATGACATCCCCATAGGCCCAATCTTCTGCAAAGACAATAACATCCTGCTTACACTGGTAGATGATGAGGTGATTTTCCTACCTCGTTATATAATTCTTCTCATGAGACGTTTTGCTATTTCAAACTGAACAGCAGAGAGCTCCTTCCATGTGTACCAAATCCTTTGAGAGGAAACACATCAAGCGATACGACATTTAAAGCTCTGGAACAAAGATTTAATAGCTGTGGGAACATATTCGGCTTCAGGTTTATAAATTAAGTAAATCCAGGAAAATATGATTTACTAGCGAACTGCCCGTCAAAAAATGACGACAATAAAATTGTAAGGCAGGTAATGCTGTTTGGTGGAGATACGCGGTGAATGGGTGTTGTGTTTATTGTGTGTGTTTTTTTTTTTTGTGTGTGTTTCTTTGTTTTTGTATGGTAATGAAATAATTAATAAATTAATAAATGAATATACTTTACCTATTTGTAATTAATATATGCAGAAAGCAATGTGCTGAAGAGCTGACAATCTGTTTTGCTGTTCCTGCAGCATATAATGTAGGTTTGCACTGTTGTGGAGCTGAGGTGTAAGTGTCAGCAATGTGTGCAGTGTGTAGTGTAAATAGGGTGCGTGCGCGAGGCAAAGCCGTTAGGGTAGCTGTGTACTTCTGCATTGTGTAAGTTAGTGTTGTAAAATGGCGGCTAATGTGTATGTGGTACGCGGCTGTGTATGATGTTGTTTCCTTGTTAGTAGTGTATCTTGTACCTCGTACGGCTTTTTTGAAAATCCATATGTGCTTGGTGGTGTTTTGCGTGTTTAGGGTCCTGTAGCCTCGTTTTCGGCTTTTTTTTCCGGCTGCCATTTTTTCTTTTGCTTTGGGGATTTTCGTGTGTGTAAACTCCGGAATTTGTACTTAAATTGAGGTGTAACTTCACTTGCAGAGGTCCTAGGTGCCCCCCCCCTCTTGCTGTGGGTAAGCTTTTTATGTATTTCTTGTGTGTATTTCTTGTGTTTTAAATGTTCTTATGTGAGCGCGGTTTGGGCGTTAAGGTCGTATTTTTGCAAGCTTGTAATGTTTTTTTTTCTAAGTCCCGCGGCTCGTATTTTTGGATGGTAAGTCTCATTGCAGCCGACGTGTGAGCCTCCGCAAATGCGGCCCCTCGCGATTTGCGGGCCGAAAGTTATAGGGGGTCGTAGGGATGACCAGCGCAAGGAGCGCCTTCGGTGCTCCTTGCCAGCAACTGCGACCCTCACTACGCGATTAGACCTTAATTGTTATTCAAACAAATGCCTGTTACATTTAAAAAGTTCTTACTCAAGGAATAAGATATTAAAATGGACAAATTACTTAAAATCTAATTTCTAGTCTCCTTCTAAACACCAGGAATCAGGTACCTACTTGCTCCATTGCTACTTTTTAGAGATCCGGGGTCGCAAGTGGAGATCGCAAGTTACTTAGCTAATCAAATGCCTTCCGTTTGGGTTACTTGCTCCGATCCGGTTACTTGCTGCGAGCTGCGATCCATTGCGATACTTAAAATCGCAAGTTACTTCCCTCCAAGCCTTTGATCTTTCACGGCCGCAAGAGTTGCAGCCGCTAAAATCACAAATCACTATTCAATTGCTCCGATTTCCCCTCCATCAAGCCTGCAATTGGCAAAAATCGAACCATAGGTTACTGGGACCAAGGAGGTCTCGCAAAGGGCTTACTGACAAATCGGAGCAATTTAAAATCAAATATAAAATCAATCCAGCACTGTAAATGATGGGGAACACAATGAGTGACATTAGGATTAAAACCACAACATTCTCAAGCTCGCACATCGCCAAAAATAAATACATTATTTAATGTTAAATTTTTATCATAAAGTCCTACGGGCTTCCATATTTCAGTGAAGTCCTACTGGCTTGAATAACGGGTTACATGCTTGGTTCAAGCCCGTAGGACTTTGGACGGAAATTAAACATGAAAAAAAGTATTATATTTTGGCGATGTGCGAGCTTGAGAATGTTGTGTTTTTAATTCTTATGTCACCCATTGTGTTCCCCATCATTTACAGAGCTATATTGATTTTATATTTGCTTTTAAAGTGCTCCGATTTTTCGGGCTTGAAACATGCTGTCGATAGCATGGTTTCCGATTCACGTGACCGGTGCCTAACTTGTGGTCCCGGTCAATTGAATAGCAGAGTAAAAGTAGAGCAACGGGAGCACGCAACTCAGTCGCAGAAAATCAGCAACTTGCGATCGAGTTACAGCCCCGCATTGAATGAGGCTCTTTGTAGGGGAGGTAGGTGCTGTTTTAAATAATTATGTATAAATATTGTTCCCTCATCTCCCCTAGTTCCTATGCCCCTTGTAAGTCATCAATTCCTCTTAAAACATGTAAAACTTACAAATAATGAGAAAAATTTGACAAATAAAAAACATGCAGTATAACAAATTCAGAGTATTCACAGAAAAACTCTGAAGTTACAGTTTTAGATATTTTATTTTTCTTGGGATTAATATATAATTTGTTTGTTGCATCAGAAGTAAAACATAAATATGTCTCCAGGTAGCTCTTGCTCATACTATTGCATGATTGAGTCATGCAAGTTAGCCTGGCCGCCTGTTTGCTGTTTTCTTCCAAAAGGAGAGTTCTTAACATAACTACATAGGCAGCAGACTAGTAAAACTGTAGCTTTTTAACTTTTGGCACAGTACTAAAAAATTAAAAAGATCTGATTTTCTTTTTTAATAGAATCGTATGTGTTATTTAATATTTTAATTGCTTTCTAACTAGCCCACATATAATTTTTCATCCAACCTCTCATATCGTACAAAAGCCTCAGTGTCAATCCTGAATTCATTTCAATAAACAGACATTGACAATTATTATTTTCTGGGCTTTTCACATATTTAGAACATGCCGAGATGACAATTTTATTTTGTGCTAGTTTAAGAGTATATGATGTCTACATTGTTACATCTACAGTACATAAGGAATGCAATTTTTACATAATGCTTTATTTACATTAGCAGGTAAGGAGTATTTAAGTGCCCCTTACCAAAACATATGTATTACTAGCGAATTGCCCGTCAAAAAATGACGGCAATGAAATTGTAAGTTAGCTAATGCTGTTTGGTGTGTAGTACTGAAATATATAATACATTAATAAATGAATATACTTTAAGTATTTTGAAGCATTGTGTTGAAGAGCTGGCAATGTGTTTTGAGGTTGCTGCAGCATTAGTGGTGTGGAGCTGCTGTGTAAGCGTGGTGAATGTGTGCAGTGTAATAGTGTGCGTGCGCGAGAGCAAACCGTTAGCGTAGTCGTGTACTTCCGCATTGGCGTATAATGGCGGGTAATGTGTGGTATGCGTCTTAGCAGAATATCCGTAGGTCTTTTGTGGTGTTTTGCGAGTGTCTTGTTGTGTTTTGCGTGTTTAGAGCGCTGTAGCCTCGTTTTCGTTTGGTTCGGCCGCCATTTTTTCTCTCGCTTAGCGAATTTTTTAGTGTCTAAACTCTTTTATTTTGAGTTGAATGAAGGTGTAAGTTGCTTTTTTGAGGTCCTGGATGCTCCCTTTTGCTGTAGGTAAGCTTTTTATGTATGTGTTGGGTGTATTTATTGTGTTTTAAATTTTTTCATGTTTGCGGGTTGCGGACGATTTTTGCGAGGTCGTAATGTGTGCTAACGTGTCTTGTATGTTGTTTGCGTTTGTAGCCTCGTTTTCTTTTTGTTCGGCGGCCATTTTTTCTCTTGCTTAGCGAATTTTTTAGTGTCTAAACTCTTTAATTTTGATTTAAATGAAGGTGTAAGTTGTTTTTTTGATGTCCTGGATGCTCCCTCTTGGTTGTAGGTAAGTTTTTTATGTATGTGCTGTGTGTGTTTATTGTGTCTTGAATTTTGTAATGTTCGCGAGTTGCGTCCGATTGTTGCAAGGTCGTAATGTGTGGTAACGTGTCTCGTATGTTGTTTGCGTTGCGAGGTAAAGTTTGCGAGGGTCGTAGTTGGTGTGTCGTGGTGTTTTCGTGGTCGCGCTTGTTGTGTGGTTGTTTGCGTTTGAACGTAAATTTTGCGAGGGTCGCAGTTGCTGGCAAGGAGCACCTTCGGCGCTCCATGCCAGCAACTCAGGTCCTCGCCCGCAGCCCTCGCTACGCGAGGGCCGCGGGCTCGCTACGTGAGCCCGCAAGCGTTAGCAACAACTCGTATGCTCACAACTATATATGTGATTGATTTCAACACCACTCCCAGAACCCTGTGTAGAGAGGAAGTATGTAGATGATCAACATAATTCAGCTAATCAGAGTGGAACTAAACACCTCGCCCCAAGGTGTTCAGCACTTGGTGGATGGTTTCTGTGTAAGAAGCAAAACTTTATAGCAAGATTTTTAACACATTTTAAGCGTTGGCACACGCAGTACTTTAAGAACTCAGTAGTCTTTTTTTAAATGCTGTTGAGAAACAGTCTAGTAACTGGCTAGTAAATCTAGTACCAATAGAAACATTGCTTTCATGAGCTGTGGGGCAGACCTTTGCAGGGAGTTTGAGTAAGTGAAAACAGAGCTTTTAAGCATTCGTTAATAAAATTATGTTTAGATAGGGAAGCAAACACTTGTGTAGTTTATTTTAATATTAAAAGCAGAGAAACTTCTATATACTGTTAAATAATTTCAGACTGCTAGTTTACCGCACCTTGATAGGATATGTATCTTTATGCTAGCGAGTGGACAGTGAGTTACAAAGTAAAAGTTTGAGAGCTATCAGTAGACCTTGAGCTATCTATAGGAGACCCCAAACCTGACCAGTGTCTAAGTGACATTTGCAAAAGCATCAACAGTCCGGTATGTAGCATTTTTTAATCATGCAAGCTTTCTCAATCCTTTTGTCCGTAAACACCACTACCACCTTCTGGATAATTGTTGAAGTACACAAACATTAAAACCTGCTTTTCAGTCCACTTCTAGTTACAAGATTGCCATTCTACAAATTTTAAATGAAGTTGATAGTTATAAGTAACACTAGTGAAGAAGCAGTGTTATCAAAAAGTATAGTGTAAAGCAATGGCTCTTGATCTTTTTTGGTTACCATCCAATTCTTCTTCCAAAACCGAGAACCAGAACATTTTGCGACTACATGTACCACAATACATATAAGGTGTCTTGGACTGTCACTTGTCCTATTGTTGAAAAGCATTGACGTAAAGCATACCTCAGAGTTAAAATACAAATTCCTCTAATTTAATCAACTATGTTCCTCTTTATTACTTGCAGTGGGTATGTCTGTTCTGCAGTATATAGAGTACATGGTTTTAGGGCAGTGTACACATCTCAAGTATATATATACATATCACATATATAGTTGTCAGTTCAAGGATGTTGGTCATGATGCGGCCCATAGTTGGCACACAGGACTTAGGCTGCAATGAGCACGTGAGACTTATGACCCATAGGATTTAGGACCGGAACCCGTACATACACTGTGAGCCTCGCAAAAATCTGACTTAAAGACCTAAAAAAAAACAACAAATATGCCTCAAATTCACTTACACACTCACACACAGCACAGGGGGAGAGCCAGGGAGCCTGTGAGTGAGGTTGCAAGTTAATTTAAGGCATATTTGTTTTTGCTTTTCACAATCGAAAATTGCCTAAGCGAGGGGAAAAAATGGCTGCGAAAAAACGCAACACAACGGAAACAAGGCCAAAGGACAGAAAACTAGTCCAAAGGACGTAAAAACGAGCCATAAACAGTAACACTTAACGAAAGCCAGTAACACTTCATCCAAGCCACTAAAACTTAACCCAAGGCACGAACACAGCCAAACACAGTAACACTTAAGCGCTAGGCCTATAAACTACACAGGGGGGAGCCCTCATTGCGAGCTCATGGCGCTCATTGTGGGGCTCGCGATGAGCACCAAAGGCACTCATTGTGGGGTTCACGATGAGCGCCAAAGGTGATCATTGCAATGCAGGAAAGTTGAGGCTCGAGATGAGTGCCAAAGGTGCGCAGAGGGCCCATATCCTTGCATTGCATGACAAACAGCATTGCCAGCCTTACAATTGTATTCCTGTCATTTTTGACAGGCAAGTATATATATTGTACCAACTATTACCATGACTATTGTTACTCTTTGGCCACTTGAAATGTTGTCTTGAAAACTACCAAATAGTGCATTTGTCTTGATCACTTGAAATGTTCATAGTTGTGATGTGAAGAGTATAAGATTAAAGTACCATGGGAGCTGCAGAAATTTTTTTGGTAGGCTCCAAGTTAAAACTTAAATATTGTATTCATAATGAACACTTTTTAATATAGACACACATATATGCATTTATTTTAAACACACACTTATACATTATTACTTATAAACACACACATTAATACATTATTACTTATATACATATACAGTGCATATATAGAATGTTTCATATCAAAGGACCCCCAATTATTACATTTATTTGCATACCACAAACCAAGTAATAATGCTTATACTACTATAAGGATGTCATATGTAGCCTGTCATTATCTCCCTGCTTGTTTTTATAAAATACACAAATCAGATGTACATAAATGTAGAATGTGCCACTAAATTAAAATCACAAATTATAAAGAAAAATGGCAAGACAAACATGTACGCTGCCCATTTTTCAGTAATATGAGTGTATTTCACTAACAAGGTGAGCCTTTTCCAAAACCTATGTTTTGATTCTATGGAACGTGTATTCAAGTTGTAAAGATCATCAGAGGCCCCATATAGTAGCTTTTGAAAAAGAATGGTTTCACCTCGCTAACAAGAAAGCTGTCACTTAAGAATATAGCCCTCTGGCCAATGCTCTGTAAGAGGAGAGCTCTCTGACCAAGGATAGACTACTCTCGTGTACCTTTGTTATTCTATAGAGCCTGTCCACTGGGTAAGTATAAAGAGAACTCTCCATCTTGAAAATGAGGCGTGAAAGGAATTGTAGAGATTTTTCTTATTGAATAAAGATTACTTACCATGTAGTCTCCAAGTGGGGAGTGAAGAGAATGAATTTAGCATTTGTCAACCTTTCCTCTGCTGACCATGCTTACAGTGAACTTGGAACAAGTCATTGTCAGGCAGCTTTTGAGTGGTGTAGGTCATCTTTGGCATAACTACAATAACTTTACTCTAAAATGAAAATATGCTATGCTCAGATCTCTTGCCATCTTTGTGAATGCAATTTGCTCACTTTGTGCTTATCTGTTATGTATTTTGTTTTTTCGTGACCTTTCTTCCCCACTACATTCTATTCTGTCTGCCTCATTGTGTGTCACCCACAAATATAGGTTCTGTGTTCCCATACCATACAAAACAGCATTTAGGACATCTTATATAGCAGTTATGATATAATATTAAAATATATTCAAACAATAGTATTATTGATTAGTACATTGTACCTATATTCTGCACTTAGATAAAGAGATAATTTTCTTCTTCATCAATTGAATGACTGTTAAATACAGTGCCTTGCAAAAGTATCCACCCCTCTTGGCATTTTTCGTGTTTTGTTGCTTCACAACCTGGAATTAACATGTATTGTTTGAGGATTTGCATAATTTAATTTACAGAACATGCCCACAACTTTGAAGATGTTTTTTTTTTGTTATAAAGCAAACAACAAATAGGACAAAATAACAGAAAAAGTCAATGTGCAGAACTATTCACCCCCCTAATGTCAATACTTTGTAGAGTCACCTTTGGCGGCAATCACAACTCCAAGTCACTTTGGATAAGTCTCTATGAGCTTGCCACATCTTACCACTGGGATTTTTGCCCATTCCTCCTTGCAAAACTCCTTCAAGTTGGATGGTTTGCGCTTCTGAACAGCAATCTTTAAGTCTGACCACAGATTTTCTATTGGATTGAGGTCCGGGCTTTGACTAGGCCATTCCAACACATTTACATGTTTCCCCTTAAACCACTCAAGCGTTCTTTAGCAGTTTGTTTGGGGTCATTGTCCTGCTGGAAGGTGAACCTCCATCCTAGCATCCAATCACGCACAGAGTGGTAAAGGGTTTGCTCAAGAATATCCCTGTATTTAGCACCATCCATCTTTCCCTCAACTCTGACCAGTTTCCCAGTCCCGGCTGCTGAAAAACATGCCACAGCATGATGCTGCCACCATCATGTTTCACTGTGGGGATGGTGTTCTTTGGGTGATATGATGTGTTGGGTTTGCACCAGACATAGCGTTTTCTTTGAAGGCCGAAAAGTTCAATTTTAGTTTTATTAGACCAGAGCACCTTCCTCCATACATTTTGGGAGTCTCCCACATGCCTTTTCGCAAACTCAAAACATGTAATTTTGTTTTTTGCTGAAAGTAATGGCTTTCTTCTGGCCATTCTGCCATAAATCCCAACTCTATGGAGCGTACGGCTTATTGTCGTCCTATGTACAGACACTCCAGTCTCTGCCTCGGTCCGTGAGTTTTGGTGGGCGGCCGTCTCTTGGCAGGTTTGCTGTTGAGTCATGTTCTTTCCATTTGGTTGTGATAGATTTGATAGTGCTCCTGGGGATCATCAAAGATTTGGATATTTTTTTATAATCTAACCCTGACTTGTACTTCTCAATAACATTGTCCCTTATTTGTTTGGAGAGTTCCTTGGTCTTCGTGGCTGTGTTTGGTTAGTGGTGCCTTTTGCTTAGGTGTTGCATCCTCTGGGGCCTTTCAAAAAAGGTGTGTATATGTAATGACAGATCATGTGACACTTAGATTGCATACAGGTGGACATCATTTCACTAATGATGTGACTTCTGAAGGTAATTGGTTGCACCAGAGCTTTTTATGGGCTTCATAACAAAGGGGGTGAATACATACGCACATACCCAAAATAGGTAAAAAGTCGAAGGGGGTGAATACTTTTGCAAGTCACTGTATATAACTGAAAATGAGGCAAAGTTACTATCCATTTCCCTGCTCTCACTCTCATAATACACTTTATCACCCCATAATCCCTCATAAATCAGTTGATTTTGCCTATCTTGAATTCTCTGGGTAGATGCTGCCACCATCATGTTTCACTGTGGGGATGGTGTTCTTTGGGTGATATGATGTGTTGGGTTTGCACCAGACATAGCGTTTTCTTTGAAGGCCGAAAAGTTCAATTTTAGTTTTATTAGACCAGAGCACCTTCCTCCATACATTTTGGGAGTCTCCCACATGCCTTTTCGCAAACTCAAAACATGTAATTTTGTTTTTTGCTGAAAGTAATGGCTTTCTTCTGGCCATTCTGCCATAAATCCCAACTCTATGGAGCGTACGGCTTATTGTCGTCCTATGTACAGACACTCCAGTCTCTGCCTCGGTCCGTGAGTTTTGGTGGGCGGCCGTCTCTTGGCAGGTTTGCTGTTGAGTCATGTTCTTTCCATTTGGTTGTGATAGATTTGATAGTGCTCCTGGGGATCATCAAAGATTTGGATATTTTTTTATAATCTAACCCTGACTTGTACTTCTCAACAACATTGTCCCTTATTTGTTTGGAGAGTTCCTTGGTCTTCGTGGCTGTGTTTGGTTAGTGGTGCCTTTTGCTTAGGTGTTGCATCCTCTGGGGCCTTTCAAAAAAGGTGTGTATATGTAATGACAGATCATGTGACACTTAGATTGCATACAGGTGGACATCATTTCACTAATGATGTGACTTCTGAAGGTAATTGGTTGCACCAGAGCTTTTTATGGGCTTCATAACAAAGGGGGTGAATACATACGCACATACCCAAAATAGGTAAAAAGTCGAAGGGGGTGAATACTTTTGCAAGTCACTGTATATAACTGAAAATGAGGCAAAGTTACTATCCATTTCCCTGCTCTCACTCTCATAATACACTTTATCACCCCATAATCCCTCATAAATCAGTTGATTTTGCCTATCTTGAATTCTCTGGGTAGAGATTTATATAGGAGGGAAAAGCTAATTCATTCCATCAGTGGCGGAGCTAGAGAGTTGAGGTCCTGGTGCAAAAACATTTTTGGGCCTCCCTCCGGCCCAACTTAGATATTATTTGTGTTGAGCTCCCACCCCTGAGCCAACTATATATATATATTTTTTCTTTTCATAATTATAGTGACAAGCTTCCGAGAGATCAAGTCAGAAGTGATACCGATCCCTGGTGCACTGCTTGCACCGGCGGTAGCACTGCCGCTGCATTCTATTAAACGGCCTAGAGCTCACAAAATTGTTTCTTTTGCCATGTGTCAGGTTGCAGCAGAGAAATCTCAAACCAGTTATGAATGCTCATTGAAGAACTACATTGAGATAATACATTCTCAGTTGTGGGCAGTTTTGCCAAAGGGGCCAACTGCAACACCCTATTTCTCCCCCCTCCCCTGTGTCTCAGTCCCCCATATCTCTTTCCTCCTTGTCCCGTGTGTCCCCCCCGTATCTCTGCCCCACTCCCGATGTCTCTTTCCCTCTCCCAGTGTCTCTTTCACCCTCCTCCTCCCTCCCCTGTGTCTCTTTGCCGCCCCCCGTGTCTCTTTGCCTTCCCTGCCCTGTGTCTTTCCCCCTCCCCTGTGTCTCATCTCCTCCACCCTCCTCCCAAAGCCGTGGCTAAATCATTATATTAGTGATTATTATTCAATAGCACCTTGTTTAAAGCAACATACATAAGCCCCCATTTAATTCCAAGCTCGTAATTACCTTCATACTGACCGTTTCTCTGCGGGTTAGAAACCATGAGCCCACATGACCATAATTAATTAAGCAAGCCCGTAAATTACAATTTAGACAGAGCCAATAGCAAATGAGACCGTCATCATGAAGTCAGTAAAACATGGAGTTTAAACTACAATTAATTCGTTTTTAGGAGCCTGATGTGCAATCGGACTAACAATTCTGAAATGTAGACATTAATAAAAATTAATAAATCAACGGTTCTAGTCCATGCGGGTTCCATGATATGTATTAACGCCTTGATTCCTGGGATCAATATAACACGGAAATAAAACGTAAAATAAAATATTTTTTATTGCAGATTTGTGAGCTTGAGACTGTTGTGCAATTCATTCTTATGCCTTTCATTGCTTTCCCAGTATTTTTAAGTACAGTAGTGTGTTTTTATTTGCTTTTGCAATGTTACGAACAGGTGCTTAACCTACTTGAGAGTCCTATCTAGTACTCATATAATTATTTTTATACATTTGCCATTTACGGTTTTGAAGGCAATTGTGGGCTTGTTGAATTGTTAACATTTTTGGGCTTGAAACATCAAAAGAGGAGATAGGACAAAGTTACTTTTTTGACAACCACAGTGATTTTGAGTCTGTAACTTGCAATTGGAATGCGAGTAGCAAAATGTAGTCAATTAAATATCTGTAACATTTACAGGCTCCATTACGGGCTCAAGTAATTACAATTTGGACAGTTAAATAGTGGCCATAGTATCTATCATGTATTTAGAAATTCAGCCTTTAAACAACGACACAGACTTTTCTACTTGCAAATGAATGCTGAGAACAATAAAAGGAAATTAGGCTTTCCAGCACTGGAGGGTCACCTGTAGGCAATCTGGAAGGAGCAAATTATTTCTCCTTAAAGTTTCATAACACAGGTGTTGCAGTGTACTGGCACATCTAAGTTAGGGTCTGGCAGAAGGAATTCTTTAAATTTAAAGAAATACTTTGCAGTGAGATAAAATGTGCATTTTTAACCATAACTCATTTTGCATTAGAAACTTTATAATGTTTAAAACCTGGTCGTCCAAGTGCATGCATTAAAAACATGTAATTTCCATGTAGAAGTCACACATTTTTCTATCATGCATTTAAAAGAGCACACTTTTTTATTTGTTTTTTGCATAAAATGTCTACAAAAAAGGTCAGTGATAATTTCACTAAATCCACCCATTTTATACTTTTCCATTGTAATGACTGCAACTGGTCATACACCACAAGGATTGAAGAAAAAAATAGAAATGTAGAGGCACAACTTAAAATTAATTTCATTTTAGTTATCTGCCACAAGATACTAAATCTTTACTATATTGTCAGAAGAAGCACAGACATTTACAGCCTTATTAAATTGTGATTCTTCAAATTTAAAAGGGCTCTATTTAACAACATAGCATATTTTTTTTTACAGAAGTTTTTAGTTAGTGAAGACCTTGCTTTTGGATAGAAGTTCCCTAACTAAAAACTTCTGTAAAACAATATTCTATATGCTTTTATAGAGCCCTATTACATTTGCCAAATCACAATTTAATAAGGCTGTCAGATATTATGAAAAATTAAAAATTACCAAAATCCTGTGTCTTGGTTCTCGGAATCAACTACATAAAATGCATATTTTTCCATCAGCACTTTCGCATATTTTGTAGACAACAATTTTTGAGTCGTTATTCTGTCACAAAGCAATTTGTCAAAAAAATCTTCCTGAAACCTATTGTTTTTTTGCAAAAACAGTATATCTCAAATTTCCGGTACTTTCCTAGCCTCTGACCACCTTCTATTAACTTATCTACAAAACGTTAGTCATATTCTAATTGATTTAAAAAAATGTTTAAATGTGTTATGTAGAAACATCAGAACATTGATTTAACAGCAGATATAAGAAAATAGCGCTGTATAGTTTGACCATTCATTATAGATTTGCATGTGTCCTGGCACGCTTGTATTCCCTACAGCTACTGCTATAAAGCACTCCATTAATCGCCATCTAAATTCAAATTATAACTTCTCCTTCTTGCATTCCTCTTTTTCTAAAAGACACTTTTCTTCTTGAAATGTATTACATTCCTTATTATATCTGAAAGTTTCAAACATGCTTCTTTTTGACCCTATGCTATAACTAATCTCAGAATAAAATACATGAAGGAATGGGATTAAGATAGTCCATTCTCTTACTTCACTGAGAAAACAGAATAATTTATTTAGGACTTTTGCTGCCCAAACCACTTTCTAAATTTCTGCTTAGTCCTTCTTGACAATCACATATATAGTCAGTCGCACTATGTTAAAAATGACAGGCTTGCACATACACAATGAGCGCCGAAGGCGCTTATTGCGGGGCCTAGTGATGAGCGGCGAAGGCACTCATCATGAGGCCCATAAGGTAGAGGGGTTTCAATGAGCGACGAAGGTAGAGGGGTTTCAATGAGCGCCCGTAAGGTAGAGGGGATGCAATGAGCGCCAAATGCGTAAAAAAAAAACAAAAAAAAAAAACGCTGGCAATTTTGGCGGCGGCCAAACATTCAGTTTTATTACTAATTCATGTTATTTTTTAAATAAAGAATTACCCAATTTGTTGAATTAGGTAATTTAGATATCCCTGACAGAAAATAAGAAAGAAAATTAACTATTTTATTTATTAATTTGCGTTTTGCACAATAGAAATATTTTGTAAGTAAACCTGTTTATATCAGTTTACACTGGGATTACCAGATTTGTTGGCAAACATAATTATTAAATCACAGACACTCACATTTGTTTGTGTGTAACACTTGCAAAGTGACGGGCTTGCGCATGCAAGGCAGGGAGTCCGTAAGTGAGGTTGAAAGCTAATTTGCTATTCAATTGGCATCTTTTGGCGGCCTTCCAACAGCTTCTGAGTTACGGGCTTGAAAAAAATGGCGGCGGTTAAATGGTAACTTTTTTTCAAGCCTGCAAGGCTTTGAGCAATAGTAACTTAAGATTCAAGCCTTGCGGGCTTGAAAAAAAGTTACGGGTTTAACTGAGATGGGGCAAGAGACACAGGGGTGGGAGATGGGGGGAAGAGACACAAGTGGGGGGAAGGAACACAGGGGAGGGAGAGGGGGCAAAGAGACACAGGAGAGGGGGGAAGAACCACAGGGGAGGGAGATGGGGAAGAGACACAGGAGGGAGATGGGGAAGAGACACAGGAGGGAGATGGGGAAGAGACACAGGGGAGGGAGAGGGGGAAGAGACTCAGTAGAGGGTGAGGGGAGAGAGACAAGAGGGAGGGGAGAGACACAGAGGAGAGACAAAGGGGAGAGAGAGGGGGGAGGAGACACAGGGGAGGGAGAGGGGGAAAAGTCACAGGGGAAGGAGAGGGGGAAGAGACACAGGGGAGGGAGAGGGGGAAGGAGGAAAGAGACACAGGGGATGGAGGGGGAAGGAGGAAAGAGACACAGGGGAAGGAAATGGGAGGAAGAGACATAGGGGAAGGAGAGGGGAGGAAGAGACACACAGGCAATGAGCACCTTTGGCGCTCATCGCTTAAGTGCTGCGAGTTTCAATGCCTCAACTGCTCGCCTCACTACAAGGGGGAGAGGGATAGAGGGGGGAATGAGAGAGAGCCAGGGGTGAGGGTGGGAAAGAGACAGGGCAGAGGGGGGAAAGAGACACAGGAGGGGGGAGAAATACAGGGGAGGGAGATGGGTTGAAAAAAAGTTACAGGTTTAACTGCCGCTGAAGCCCGCAAATGTTTCTAAACCGTAAACAGCAAATAAAAAACAGAGGGACAGGGGTCCAAAGAGACAGGGGGGGGGGGAGACACAGGGGAGGGGGAGAGGAGACAAATGGCAAGAGTGAGGGGGGAAAGAGACACAGGGAAAAAACAGGACAGAAAGAAGTGGGGCAAAGAGACACTGGGGAGGGAGTGGGGGGATGAGAGACACAGGGGTGAGAGAGTTTGTCTGTATCGCTCTTAAAGTTATGGGCTTGCGCATGCACAGAGCGCATGCCGCGGTCTGCAATGTGCGGCATAGCCAATCATTGAGGGGCCCGAGATGAGGGCCGAAAAGTAGAGGGGGGGGGGGGGGGGGAGAGCCTTGCATTGTGTGGCAAACAGCATTGCAAGGAGTCACATTTTTATGCCATCATTTTTGACAGGCAAGTCGCTAGTAATATAATAGTGACGCACAACACAGATAAACAAAATGTGTTAGATTATCAAATCAGTGGTACTTATCCACCATCAATGGAAGCAATGATCTGAGGCGATACAGATTGTCCCTCAGTGCTAATAGTGTCAGTCCAAGTCTAATATGGATGAATGATGAGCTGCTGTCCTGAAGATTTTGAGCAGAGTAAATCAGCTTAATAAAAAAGAATTTGGAGGAGAGGGCAAAAAGATATATATATATATATATATATATATATATATATATATATATATATATATATAAATATATAGAGGGAAGTAAGTTTGGGATATTTAATACATTCATAAATATTGTACTTACAAAACTTAAAAATCTGGTTATCTACTTAATACTAACAGATTATTTACACCTTTGTGAGATTTAATTTACACGTTCTACATATGTATTATGTTATATAATAGACTTGTTTAGTATTAAGTATTATTGAGTATTAAACTTAATAATGGAAAAAAACAGAATAAAGAACAAAGAGTAGAAGCGAGTTGGAAAGTATGAATCAACTGTATCAATTGCAAGAGTAAAAAATCAGTGCAAAATTCAAGTGTTGTGGTGCAAAAATACATGCATGGAAAGTATATTAGCCATTAATTACAGTGTTGGGTGTACCTTTGCAAATATGATTTCTGCTGCTTCTTGGATGCCCATTGCATCCTCCAGGGTTGCAGTTGAGAAGGGGAGGGGGGAGCCACAAGCTTTGTTGGGTAAAAGCTTTCCGGGGAAAGACATACTGCTCCATAGTGCTGGCCCTCTAATTAAGATTAAAGCCCCTGACCAAGTCCCACCACACAAACACTATATACAGTATATGACCTACTGTATATACCTAATTATAAAAAAAAAAATGCATTTTGCTCAACTATTTAATATTTGACCCAGCTTAGTGGTAGGGGCTATTGGTCATAAGGAAATATTTTCAGGTCAGAAAATATCTGACTTTCGTCATGTTTTCCAGAAAAAAACACTGTTTATATGTATTATTATGTGTAACAGTCTCCTTCATCTGGGCCATTAATTTGAACTTTAATTTCCTGCATTTATCTGCTTAACTGCTTCCTGAACAATTTAAATATACAATATATAAGGAATACTGAAATGTACAATATATTTTACAGTGGCATGTAGACTGGCTTAAATTACATTTCAATGGGATTGATTAATAAATGCAATTAAATCATATTGTTGATATACTGTAACTTTATTAATATTGATTGAGAATGTAATATGATACATTTAAAAAGTCCAGTATTGTGCAAACTAGTAATTTCAATGAAAGGAATCACATTTATTTGTTCATTTACGTGTCTACAACAAGTGTGCGAAGTGGGATTATTTCATGAAAATCTTTGCTTAGCATCAATGTTGCAGCGCTCTGTGCACTTAGTAGTTGCCTTGGTAAATCTGTAGCTATTGCTGTCTCACAAAACAAACACAGTTGTTCCCTATTACAGTTCAGTGGCGGATCTACCAGTGCTGCAGGTGGTGCAGTGCACCAAGGCCCTCCTCAGGGGGGTGGCAGTAGTGCAGTGTATTTTTTATTACATGTAAATTTATTTCTATAGTGTAGGGACCTCCTTGGGGCCCCTACCCTGCTTAACCCTCCAGACACCTTCCCCTGGGCTAGAAATTCTCATTAGGCCAAATAGGCAGCTAGGCTTCTGTGCCTAGAGTTTCCACAGATGTATATTGCCATAGATTTTTGGAGGTTTGTTTCTCCAGGAGGTCTGCAGGAGTTAATTCCTGAAGCAGTTTAAACAATATACACGATCACATAATTGAAAAGATTGGACCAGAGATATGTGTGGGGTCATTTTTGGACTGCAGGGCTACAGTCAAAGAGGCCAGCAAAGAGAAAGAGAGAGAGATTAAGATAGACAGAGAAACTGCAGACAGAGAAACTGCAAAAAGAGAGCCAGTGGAGCTGAGAGTGTGTTTTGATATACAGCTGAAAAGATTCAGAGAGACTGTAGCATGGAGCTGTTAAGCAAGCCACAGAGGAAGAGTGAGACTCATGAGGAATATAGGCCAATGACTGTAAACTATTTGTTGGCTATGTTTTTTTTTTTCCATTTCCCCTCCCGATCCCCCACCCCCCCAGGTGTAGCAGGGTAGGGCCTGGTTAGTGAGGGAACTGGTTCTAGTAAATACTAAGCCACGCCTATTATTTTCAGATTTTAGTTTTGTTTTTTTCTTTCTTGTGACATTGGCTGAAGATTCAGTAAAATTTGAGAACATATTGAAGCCTCCCGTGTTCTTGTGTTCTGCAATAAAAGTGCCAGAAACATGGCCACCAATAGAGAGGAGAATGGGAATTTGCCACTATATATACTGTTAACCGGCATCCATGGGGATTGGTAGATGCCGGATAAATGTAGTTTCTGGTTGCTTGAGAGTTACTATTAAAAGAGGCCTAGATTAGCTGCACATTGGATACTCTGCTAAGTATATTTGTCAGTGAGGGCTGTTCTAGCTGCAGCAGCTTTCACTCACTTACACATAATTAAGTTTGGCTGGAGGGTGCGGTGCTGAACCCCGGGAATGTAACGCCAACACTACCCTGGCTCCGTCACTCATGCCTGCCTGCTTCCAGATAACATTGAATTGCAGTGGATGCAATCTAGGTGCAGAAATGTTATTTGAATGTAAGTGTAGTTCAGTGAAATGAAGGTATAGCTCAGTGGACCCAAAACTATTCCTTTGGTGTTATGCATTACTAGGCTTTTTCCTGTGTCTTAAAACACAAACTGTAAGAGACAGTAGAAGAACCCTAAATTGTAAAGCCTTTTCTGAAAATACTACTAGAAATGATTGCTTTGCAACAGGCTTTTTAATCTGGAGGGGAATAAGTAATACAATTGCATTACATATGGGAGGGGTGTTTCCGTTTTCACAAAAACTTTGTACACAGAATTGCATACAGTAAGCTTTTATCTTCAAGCCATCGTTCTTAGACATTGATACTGTCATGTTTGCAGTGATCTATAATGTGATAAAACTAAAGGGATCACAACTGTTTTTTTCATGTATTTAAAAGAGCACATTTTAAACATTACAAAAATGATGTTTTCCATGAAAAAAAATTAAATTGTGTTTGAATGTCATTGAAACTAACTTTAGTCTGGCAATCCCCAAGTTACATTTCTGGATACGTTTTTGTGCTCTGAGATTTCTACTTGAAAAAAGAAAACACTGTGATACCTTACTAAATACCCTCTACCTGAGTCAGCAAAGACAACAGTCTTTCCCTGCCCCTTTAACGCTATATAATTAATAAACAATGTAAATCTATATTATAGTGTTTCATTCTAAGTTGTAAAAAAGCAAATAGTTAATTACAAGGTACTTTGTTATATGATATGATACAGTACATTTATATGAGAAACACAATGTAATACCTATCTAGGCTATAAACAAATGTATTTTGTCTATTGCAAGAAACAGTGGCAGATTGAAACATGGGAACCAATGGGGGAGAATTTATTTGGCTCCTACACCCATGGTCCTAGCTAATTTTGTCCAATACACCACACTAAATGTAGAGGTGAAGAGAAAAACATGCGGAGTAAGAGAAAAAACATGTGGGAGAAGCTAGGCCAGAATAGAAGTTAAGGTCATAGATATGTATGATCAAAAGATGAGATCAACTACTCCTCTTTAAATAGTTATGGATTCAGTTCTATGTGGCCATATCATACATAGGTACTATGAGTATATTGAATGTAATAGCCAACTATTAAGTATAAATTAAGCCATATATATGTATGCAGCATACGTAAGCTGATGCAACCCACCTGTAGAACATGTAGAATTTATTATAAATATATGACTTCAGTGTTGCTTTAAGAATGTTATAATAAAAAATACTCTTTCTATTTCATTGCTATGATCCTTAAACACTGCAAAGAATACAGTTGGAAACACCACTTTATCATGCAGCACATTAGATTTAATATGTGTGTAATGACATAAAAAAGTCAGAAGATGGTGCTTGATGCAATATGCAAAAGTGTTTTAATGGCTATCGTTAGGGCTTAGTTGTTGTTAGGTCTTTCTAGATTATACTCTGTAGCATGTGAACTTCTTTGTCTTAGACACATGTATTAAGTTGACTCAAAATGTATCTCAAATACTCAGACACCACTAAAAGTGCGTATCAGAAGATCTCTTAGCCACCATATTCACAAGCAGCCAGAGGGGATTCTACGGGTGATTAAAAGTTTCTCATTATATTTTTTGATAGAATTGGCATCCATAAAAATGAATGCTAGTGAGTTTATTGTATTTGGTTTAGAGAGACTTTGTTTTTTGTAAATGGTTTGTTTGTGTTTCAGCAAGGGTTAATTTAATAAAATACATAAAGATACAAGAATATGCTCTACAAATCTTTACATATAACATAGTCTATTTGAATGCCTATGTTCTAGTAAGTCACTGTGAACATATGTGCATCAACACAAGCCTCTCAAACTTTCATTTCTCTGCTTCATGTTTAGGCTGCAAAATATTTCCTGCTCTTGGAGAACAAAATGACCATACCTGTACATTTAATAATTTGTGTTGATTTTATAGACTACTGGGGAGACAAAAAGGTTACTTACTTTAGACAATGGGAGTGGGAGTGGGACTATTATGAATTTATGAGCTCCTCTTCAATTACAAAATCTCTTTGCAAATGCCAATCTGCAGCCTGTGTCTGTAAGAGCCAATGTGCAGCCTGTCTGTAGCTGTGCGTACCAATGTACATATTGTGCCTGTAAGTGTTAATGTGTAGCCTGCCTGTGCCTTTAATAGCCAATCTGCAGCCTGTGTCTTTAAGAGCCAATGTGCAGCCTGTGCCTGTAAGTGCCAATCTGCAGTATGTGTCTTTAAGAGCCAATGTGCAGACTTTCCCTGTAAGTTGCAATCCTCAGCCTGTGCCTTTAATAGCCAATGTGCATCCTGTGCTTGTAAGTGCCAATCTGCAGCCTGTGTCTTTAAGAGCCCAAGTGCAGTGTGTCTGTGCCTGTAAGTGCCAATTTGAAGCCTGTGTCTTTAAGAGCTAATGTGCAGCCTCTCCCTGTAAGTGCCAATCTGCAGCCTGTGGGCCTCATTCTATTAGCGGCCGTAAATCGGCCGTAAGGCTGCGATTCCTTGCGGGGGTTCAGTTAACTCGCGATTCTATTATACGGCCCCGCAAGGATCTCCTTTTACGGCCGGCCGCATATCTTGGAACCGGCCGTAATCTCAGAAATATAAAAACTGAAAAATAAATTCAAGCCTGCACTGTACAGCTCTGTAAATGCTAGGGATCATATTGGGGGACATGAGGATTAAAAGGAACCCACTCTCAAGCTTGCACATCTGCCCAAACCCGAGTTCAAATTAACTGTTTATTTTCCGGCTGCGGCGTGGGCGGGTCTGAGGTGCTCCAAGCAGATAGCAAGGCGCCGGCCGCAAGCCTGCCGGAGCCTCCGGCCGTAAGGGAATAGAATAGCCGAATAGCTTGCGGCCGGTCCTTGCGGCCCTGCAACGGCTGCGGCCGCTAATAGAATGAGGCCCTGTGTCTTTAAGATGCAATGTGCACGCCGTGCCTGTAAATGCCAATGTGCAGCCTATGTCTGCTAATGCTCCTGCCTCCTCTCCCACTGGTGGCTCCTTCCCTGATGGCCCTTTCCCCTGCTGGCTCCTCCTCTCCTCCACTAATCAGAGGAGAAAACAGCAGCCGGGGAGGCATAGGAGGCCTTGGGGCAGTAAAGCCTGGGATGGTGTGCGGCGGTTGGGGGCATTTTTACCACTCCCAAATAAGTGAGGTCCGGGGTGGTGCGCCCGCCTCCCCCTCCTTGCTATGCCACTGTGTGTATACATTCATAATAATCTTACTAATCATGTGTTCACTATGTAAATATATAGGGCCTCATTCTATTATCGGCCGTAAATCGGTCGTAAGGCTGCGATTCCTTGCGAGGGTTCAGTTAACTCGCGATTCTATTATACGGCCCCGCAAGGATCTCCTTTTACGGCCGGCCGCATATCTTGGAACCGGCCGTAATCTGTGAAATATAAAAACGCAAAAATAAATTCAAGCCTGCACTGTACAGCTCTGTAAATGCTAGGGATCATATTGGGGGACATGAGGATTAAAAGGAACCCACTCTCAAGCTTGCACATCTGCCCAAACCCGAGTTCAAATTAACTGTTTATTTTCCGGCTGCGGCGTGGGTGTGTCTGAAGTGCTCCAAGCACTCTGGACTTTTTACATGGATATTTTACGGATATTAAAAATAAAATATTTTACGGATTTGAGTACAGGATAATTATGTGCTATTTTTTCTAACACCTAAAATCCCTTTATAGTCTTCTCAAAGTGCAGGATGGCTTTATTTGAACTATTTTATGTGCTTAATTGGTGCTAGCGAGACCTTTTTCCTGCAAGTAACTGCGGCTCGCTTTTAGCCTTGCAGAGAGGTTTCCCGGAGCAATTGAATTGCAAATCTCTTGCGGCCGTTTTAGATCAAAGGCTTTCCTCCGGCGCGAGCGGCCGCAAGAGATAGCAAGGCACCGGCCGCAAGCCTGCCGGAATCCCCGGCCGTAAGGGAATAGAATAGCCGAATAGCTTGCGGCCGGTCCTTGCGGCCCCGCAACGGCTGCGGCCGATAATAGAATGAGGCCCATAGAGTTTCACAAATATAGTACTTGTACATAACAGGCAAAACACACACACACATAATTTACAGACTTGTTTGTTAAGATTCAAATAGACAGAGAAAGAGAAATACTCAGAGAGAGGCAAAAGAGAAAGACAGAAGGAGAGATAGGTACTAAAGTACAAGTCTATATTGTATTCTAGTTATATATTGCTGCAAATAAATCATTATATTTCACAGCTACTTTAATCAAAATACTGCATATAGAAAAAATATGTTAAGCAGATAGACCATTCAAAAACAGCAATCAACGTTGACATAATCAGGCAGAGAGCAAAAACCTAGAAAAAGAATGAAAAGATAGAAAGAGAGGTAGAGGAAGAAAGGCTGCCCTGGGGAATATAATGGTACAAATGGGTTTATGATCAGGCCATGGATTAAGAAGAAAGGGGATTAAGTTTGGAGGAGGAATGGGGGTGGGGATTAATAGACCATAGCTTCAGGCCTTGTGCTCTCTTTCAAGTTAAAGAACAGGACTAGGTACTAGCATCCTCTTCACATGCTGAAGACTTAACACATGGCAGCCAGGATCAGGACTAGGCACTGGCAGCACCACCTGCCACAGTAGTGTGGGTGAGTGTTGGGAAGCAGCATCTGGGATGTCCGAGAGGTCTGATGGTGATAATCTGGAGGATCAATACCAGGTAATGAAGCAACAGACATATAGAAATGCTACCAGGACCAGGTACTGGTAATGCCTTCACTTACTGAGGTCTTATCACCTGTCAAACAGAATCAGGTCCAGGCACTGATAGGACCACCACATGTTGAGCCCTTACCACGCCACACATGATCAAACAGTTACAGGCTACATCCATTCATGCACGGCCTAGTCTAAGGGGAAAAAATCCTACTACTCAACTAAGGCATGGTAAACCACAAATTATTCCTTCAAGTACAAATACCATGGTTTCCAGATCTGCTCAATATTGCTAATCCAGGGGAGGATTGCAATTATTTGTCACATAGGCCCAGCTCAAACATCATTATGCAGGCAGAAGGGCTCCTAGCAGGTCCAGTTTAATGATTCCATTTGTGCATCTCAGCCTGCACATTCTCCTTATAACTATAGATCTAGTTCTTCCTATCAGGATACTATTACAGCCGCTGCACATAGGCATACGGTCATGGATAATAGGCATATGGCACACAGGGAACCAGCATCTCCTAGACACATGATAGAAACATAATCAGGTGGTCTCCCGCTTCCAAACACACAGGACCAGATATATTTGTCTCCCATTAGAAGATACCGTCATAGTGGCAGCCACAGCAGTAGAAGACACATAGACTGTGAGGAATTGAGGTGGGTAAATGGGGGTAAGGAAGGGGTAGGTATGTCATAGGAACACTTCACCAGATCCAGAATTACTGCTTCACTGATCATCATGGTTACCACACAGCCTCATTGGCACACTCATCACCGAACCAGATCTCTGGATTTGGGGACATTAGGACCCTTAGCCCAATCCTCTGATTCTACAGGGAGGTCTGCTGATGAGTCTGTAACACTTGTACACTCTGCTTTGCCTATTGTTTCTCAGTTATCTATTGAGGGATTGTTGGAGGGTTTTAAATTATATTTAGTGCAGTTAGGAGGGAAGTCTAGATCTTCTGGGGCAGCAGTGTGGTTAGGCCCATTTCCTGTAGTAAATAAGCTTGTACACCTGATAAGTCAGTGGAGGTATTAGTGAATTCCAATTTTTCTAGTATCTTGGGAGAGAAATCCCCTAAATCATTCTCCGCTCTTTTGTATTATCTCAACAAAATTAATCGGATACTTAGGACTTATGGCGGCTTATCTTGGTGGAACTATGATGAGACATTTCATCAGAATGGCAGCCAGACCCGAAATGAAACTGGGTCATAGGAATATATGAGAATTTGGTCAAAATTGTAACTCAGGATGTCGCACTACGGCTTCATTAAAATCATCTTCTTTACCTACTTTGGGTAAGAGTGGCCAATGCTTTGCTTGTTATAAAAGCTCATGCAAGTGAGGCGCTTCTTGTAAATTTAAGTGTGATTGTTCTAAATGTGGCGCCAATCATCTGCAGCTAAGTCACCTGACATTTTGGGGCCTGTTTCCTAAAGCAATGAAAAAGTAAATGGGGAAATCTCCTGTGTTCCTAGAAAAGATGGCCCCCTTGTTAAAAATGTACACTAGAGTATAAGGGAGAGTAGCTAAGGCCAATCTTTTGATTAATAGTTTTGCTGTAGGCTTTTTCATTCCATTACTTGAGGCTTGTTCATACAAATGCCCTCTAATTTGAAATAAGCTAGACAACAGCATACGTAAAAGCTTTTAAAGCCTTTGAGGGTTCTATTTTGAACCCGCTATATTCTGGCACATCTTTGCCTCCTTGGGGATTCATAGCAATTTAATAGCTAGATTAGAACGTAACAGCTACAGGCTTGACAGATCATAGGTTTTACTGCCTGCAAAGTTCCACGTTCCACGTAATTTTTCGTCCGTCCTGCGTCTTAACCCGCAAGTTGTCTGCGGGTAGTTTTAAGAGGCTGATTTAATAGCAATAAGTCCACGGGCTATAATACGGGCTATGTTTTAACACGTAGCCCTAATTTAATGGGGCTGATAGTTACATAGTTATATATTAACTAGCGACTTGCCCGTCAAAAAATTACGGTCAATAAAAGAAAGTGTTGAAATGCTGTTTGTCACACAATGTGAGTGTACTGTGTGCCTCAAGTAACTAAATTCCTCAAAAAGCAGAAATCTACATAACATAAAATAAGAAAAACTAAAATCACCAAAAATAAAAATTGTACATTACAGAACAAAAAAAAAACCTAAGTCACAAAAAATAAAAAAAGGACCATTACAGAAAATAACAAAATACATTACAACCCACCCTCACTACAATTTTTTATTTTTTTATTACACACCTGAAAATGAAATACATATAATACATACATATAATACATTACAACACAATTAAATAAACTAAAATACAACACAATTAAATAAACTAAAATACAAAATAATTAAATAAACTAAAATACAACAAAATTAAATAAAATAAAATACAATACAATTAAATAAACTACAATACAACCCTATGTAATATACATGCCACTATCTACTACAAATGCCACTATCTACTATACATGCCACTATGTAATATATATGCCACTATATAATGTAATATACATCCCACTATGTAATATACAATACTATCCAATAATACAGCCCCCTATCTATGTAATATACAATCCATGCTATCTATATATATATAGGTACCCTAATTGTAAGGTACAATAAAATAATTAAGGCCACTTACCTTTGAGATGTTTCTTCAGATCAGCAACCTACTGTAAAAAAGATTCCAAAAATTAATACAACACATTTACATGAAATACCTAAACATTGTAAACATTGTAAACATTCTAAATATTGTAATTATTATACTCACCTTTCCAGCATGTCCCATTCCAGCATGTCATGTCCTCCATGTTCCGTCCGCCATGTTCCGTCGGCCATCTTTACTCCTGTCAAAAAAAAACATTACATTAGTAAACATAAAGCAAAGTAAAATAAACACAATCTACATTATACTTACCTTTCCGCGATGTCTCCGGCCTCCTCGTCTTCAATGGAAGCATCCGCGCCTTTAAAAAAAAAAAAGAAAAAAGACACACATCCGCCCTTGCGGATGTCTCTGACGCTAATGATCTTCCTATGGAGTGTTCCAGAGTAAAATTGGCAATGGCGGCTTCTGATTGGCTGAAAAGGCTGTCTATCAAATTCAGCCAATGAGAAGACCCCATTTGTGAACCAATGAAAAAAGTACACACCCCAAAATACAACGCTGATTGGATAACACACCTTTCAATCTTTATTTGAACCAATCCTAAGGCTTTATTGCCATCAGCCAATCACAATGGAATATACCCCCACGTACTGATTGGTGAAGACATCTGCGTCTTCCAATTGGCTGTAATATTGATTGATTTTAACAGTAGCCAATGAGAATGCGCAAATCCTTCACCAATCAGTACGTGAGGGTGTATTCCATTGTGATTGGCTATTGTCAGTGCAACCAATCAGAATGCGCAGAGGCTCCAACCAATCACCTTGTGGGGGTGTATTCCATTGTGATTGGCTGAAGGCATCTGTGCCTTGTGATTGGCTTAAATAAAGATTGATAGGTGCATTATCCAATCAGAGTGGGATTTTAGGGTGTATCCCTTTCTGATTGACTCACACATTGGCGCCTCCTGATTGGGTGAATTTCATAGACAGCGTTTTCAACCAATCAGATGGCGCCATTGCTTATTTTCTTCCTGAAAATTCTCCTGGAGCCTCATTAGCGTCGGGGATGTCCGGGAGGGCGGATGTAAGTATATATATTTTTTTTTACAGGGCGTGGCAGAAGAGGATCCGGAGGAGGCCGGAAACATCACGGGTAGGTAAGTATAATGTAGATTATGTGTATTTTATTTTGATGTATGTGTATTAATGTTGTGTTTTTTTTAACAGGTGCCGCGCCAGAGAAGGATTGAAAGAATGCCGGACGGGACATGGCGGAAAGGTGAGTACAATATTTAGAATATATAGAATGTATATAATGTATAGAATGTCTGTAATGTATAGAATGTCTATAATGTTTATTTTATTAGTGTAAACGTGTTGCACTAATTTTTTGTATTTTTTTTTTCGTAGGTGGCTGATCGCAATGAACATCTGCAAAGGTAAGTGGTCTTAATTATTTTATTTTAGCTTTGACTTAGATTAGTTAATATATAGACAGCATTTATTGTATGTTAGCTAGGGGTTTTATATAGATAGCATAGGATGTATTGTAAATTAAATTGTGTTATTTATTTAGATAGATTGGGGATGTATTATTATATAGATAGGATGTACATTAGATTATGGAATTTATTTAGATAGATTGGGAATGTATTGTTATATAGATAGAATGTATATTAGATTATGCTATTTATTTAGATAGATTGTGTAATGTATATTAGATAGTATTGTAATTGTATTGTAATTTTATGTAATTGTATTGTAATTGTATGTATTTGTATTGTATGTATTTGTATTGTATGTATTTGTATTATATGTATTTCCTTTTCAGGTGTGTATTTTTTTTTCTCTGTAGTGAGGTGGGCGGGTTGTAATTTTTTTTTTTTCTGTAATGTTCCTTTTTTTATTTTTTGTGACTTAGGTTTTATTGTGACAGGGTTAATGAGGGTTTTATGGGGGTCTGTATTGACCCCCATGATTGACAGGGTGACAGTGTATATATTTTTTCTTTTACAACAGGTCCTTCAAAGGACCTTTACGGTCCTTTAAGGACCTTTAACGCGGTAATTTTTAATTTTGCGTGCAATCGGGACCCCCACTGCGATGGTTAATGTGGGGTTAATGCAGGGCTCCGAGCTTATCTCGGATCCCCTGGGGTTAATGCGGGTTTCCGTGCTTATCTCGGATCCCTTCTTGTCTAATTTGTACGTGGCTGGGCTGTGAGCCCCGCTTTCTTTTTTTTTTTGTCGGACATTTTTTCTCTCGCTTAGCGGATTTTCGTGTGTCTGAACTCGTGAATTTGAACTTAAATGGAGGTGTAACTTAACTTTCAGAGGTCCTGGGTGCCCCCCCCTTGCTATGGGTATGTAGTTTGTGTGAGTATTTGGTGTGTTTTCACTGTTTTTAGTTGCGCGGGGGTCGGCCGTCATAGTCGGATTCAAAGTGCGTGTTGGTGTTTGTTACGTTAAGGTTGGTTCCAAGGTGGGATTTTTTTCTAAGTCGTGCGTGGGACGTGTTTAACGGCTCGCCTCGCTACCCGAGTCTCGCCAGCAATGAGCGCCTGCGGCGCTCATTGCCTCATTGCCTAAGTGCTATGAGTAATGAGTAACAAGTGTTACGATTTAACGGCTCATCTCGCTGCGCGAGGCTCGCCGGGCGATGAGCGCCTGTGGCGCTCATCGCTAAGTCGTATGCACCACGCAACACAGCGTGACGACGAATCGTAGTTCGACAATTATAATATGTGATTTAGGTTGAAAAAAGACTTTTAGTCCAACAAGTTCAACCTTTTTAGATCTCATCTGATCTGCAATGCGTAGATTAATTTTTAATTGTTAATTGATCCAGAGGAATGCAAACTTTGCCAATTGTCTCAAAAAGGGAAAAAATATAAAATTCCTTCCTGACCTCAGATGCTGGCGATCGGATTCCTCCCTGGATCATTACCCTCTCTAATTATCCAGGATAGCCCTGAATGCCCTTTTTATTTTAAAATATATCCAATCCCTTTTTAAAGTATAGGTAAGGAACGCATTAACTAGTCAAGGGGGAGGAGATGGGGGGAAGGTTAGTACCCCTCTTTTTTGTATAGTTTAAATGCCTGTTTTTTTACTCCTCATCTTCATCTTTAAGTCATTATTAAGCCATATGGGTTGTGATTTACTTCTTCTACTTTTATTTCCACATGGTATATGGTGATAAGTAAGTATATTTAGTAAGGATTTGAACGTTGATGATTTTTTTTTTTTGTATTTTTACCTTCTTTGTCCTAATCTGTACGTTGTATTGCTGCCCTTAGACCGTTAAAATCTGCCCTTTTAAAATTGAGAATTTTTGTTGGCTCCTTACAGTTATGTTTTTTTAATTCAATCTCAAATGAGACTGTGTTGTGATCACTGTTTTCCAAAGGTTGCCCTATTTCAACATTTGATACTATATTTTTTTATTATTAACGTATATACTCGAGTATAAGCTGAGTTTTTCAGCCCTTTTTTTAAGGCTGAAAGGGGCCCCCTTGGCTTATACCCGATTCCCCCTTGTCTCTCCAACCCTGTGTCTCCCCCCCGTGTTTCTCCACCCCCGTGTCTCACTTTCCCCCCCCTGTGTCTCCCTTTCCCCCCAGTGTCTCTCTCCACCCCCGTAGCTCTTTCCCTCCCCCTTATCATCCTCCTCATCCTCAAGCCACCATCCTCAACCCCCCATCCTCATCCTCAACCCCCATCCTCATCCTCAACCCCCCTCCTCAACCCCCCTCCTCATCCTCAACCCCCCTCCTCACTTTACCCCTCTAATTAGCTCCCCCTCTCCCTTTCCCCTCACTTACCATCCATCAGCAGCTGCTCCTCCGCTCCTCCGCGCTCCTTCCGGCTGCGTCGGGACCTGGCATATGCTAATGATGTGACGTCATTAACATTGGCCGGGGAAGGAGCGTGGAGGAGCGGAGGAGCAGCTGCTGATGGAAGGTCAGTGAGGGGAAAGGGAAAAGGGGAGGTAATTAGAGGGTTAAAGTGAGGAGGGGGGTTGAGGATGAGGAGGGGGGTTTAGGATGAGAAGGGGGTTTAGGATGAGGATGTGGAGGGGGGTTGAGGAGGGGGGTTGAGGAGGGGGGGTTGAGGATGGAGGGGTTGAGGAGAGAGGAGGAGGAGGGGGGTTTAGGATAGGGGGTTGAGCAGAGAGGATGAGGAGGGGAGTTGAGGATGAGAAGAGAGGTTGAGGAGGGGGGTTGAGGATGAGGAGACAGGTTGAGGAGGGAGGTTGAGGATGAGGAGGGGGGTTGAGAATGAGGAGAGAGGTTGAGGAGGGGGGTTGAGGAGAGAGGTTGAGGAGAGGGGGTGAGATTGAGGAGGGGGGTTGAGGATGAGGAGGGGGGTTAAGGAGGGGGGTTGAGGATGAGGAGGGGGGGTTGAGGAGGGAGGTTGAGGAGGGGGGTTGAGGATGAGGAGGGGGGTTGAGGAGAAAGGTTGAGGAGGGGGGTTGAGGAGAGGGAGGGGGGTTGAGAACGGAGGATAAGGAGGGTGATAAGGGAGGGGGAGGGAAAGAGACACAGGGAAGGGGGGGGGAATTGACAGAGGGAAGGGTGAGGGGGGAAGAGACACAGGGGAGGGAGAGAAAGAGACACAGGGGAGGGAGCGGGGGGAGAGACACAGGGGAGGGAGAGAGGGGAAGAGACACAGGGGAGAGAGAGGGGGGACACAAGACACTCAAGTCACTATGTTTTTCCAGTATTTTGTGGTAAAATAGGTACCTCGGCTTATACTCGGGTTGGCTTTTACGCGAGTATATACGGTATATTATTTGTGATGACTAAATCAAAAATAGCCTCATTTTTAGTAGGTTCTTGTATAACCCGGGCCAGATAATGATCCCTGATTGTACTCAAGAACCTGCTCCCCTTAGTTGAACTGCTGGTCTCATTTATCCAGTTCATTTCAGGGTAATTAAAATCTCCCATTATTAGAACTTGACCATGCTTAGCTGCATTTCCAATCTGTAACAATAATTGCAATTCCTCCCTTTCAATTATATTTTGGGGTTTATAGCATACTCCTACCAATATTATTTTAGAATTTGCTGCTCTGCTATTTAACTCTACCCACAAGCATTCACCCTTACCGCTAGTTCCACCATAAATATCTTCTCTGACTATACGCTTAAATTCAGGCTTAACATACAGACATATCCCTCCTCCTCTTTTACCATTGCCCCTATCTTTCCTAAATAGGTTATAACCATCCAAATTAACTGTCCAGTCATGAGATTCATCCCGCCATGTTTCAGTAATGCCTATTAAATCCCATTTCTTATTAACTACTAATAATTCTAACTCTCCCATTTTTCCTGGCAAGCTTCTGGCATTAGCAAGCATACACTTTATGTAAGTTCTGAAGTGCCTGCCACTTTACTTGAGTTACCTAGCAATGCTGCCTCCCTATTGACTGTACTAACCTTCCCCCATCTCCTCCCCCTTGACTAGTTAATGCGTTCCTTACCCCTCTACACTTTATACCCCATTACTTCTATCTAGTCCCTCCCCCCACCTACTAGTTTAAAAACTCCCCCAGCTGTTCTACCATCCTATCACCTAGCACACAAGCTCCCTCATCATTAAGTTGCAATCCATCCCTGCTATAGATATTGTACCCAAGTGAGAAGTCAGCCCAGTGCTCTAAAAACCCAAACCCCTCTTCAATGCACCACATTTTTAGCCATGCATTACCCTCCCTAAGCTCCTTCTGTCTCCCTGCTCTAGCACATGGCACAGGTAGCATCTCAGAAAATTCTACCTAGTAGGTCCTTGCCTTCAGCTTATTACCTAGTTCTATAAAATCATTCCTTAGGACACTCCATCTTACACTAACTTTGTCATTAGTACCAATATGTACCAAGACCACCGGATCATTTCTAGCCCCTCCCAATAATTTATCCATCCGATCCACAACATGCCGAACCCGAGCCCCCCAGAGACAGCAAAGTGTTCGAATGCTGGGATCTGGGTGGCAAATCACCCTGTCTACCTTCCAAATAATAGAGTCCACTACAACCAAAACCTTTCTATTTCTTTGCCTATGCTCCCTCTCTCTCTTCCAGTAGAACTGTTCTCCCGGCTGTTAGAGGGAACAGCTCTATCTGGCATTGCCATTCTTGAATGGACATCACCAACAGTTTCACTTGATCTGGCAAATCTGTTGGTGTGTGCCAACTCAGTACTGGCCTGCCTCCTGCTCCTGTTTCCCCTGCTTTCCCTTGTAACTGTAACCCAGCTACCTCCCTGGACGTCCTCACTAGACACATCTCCACACTCCATGCTAGGCCCAGCTAAACTGTGTTCCGTGAGCACCAAATCCCTTTCCAGCGTAGCAATATCACTAAGTACTGCAATTCTCCTCTCCAGTTCTCCAATTTGAGTTTCAAGATAGGCAACATGCTCACGTCTGTCACAGAGGTATGGACCAGCTGTTCCAACAGTTCATATATGGGGCAGGATGCACCCTGAGTGAGATTGTCACTGGACTGACTCATAATTACTAATTGCAGTGTGTGTGTGGGGGGGGGGGGGGAGGTGTATAAAGCACTAAAATATACTTCCCTTTTCATTGCACTCCCTCCTTTATTTTAAACTCCTATACTTATACTTTTATTAGAACTGTTCGCAAGCTCACAAGTTTGCTCGTCCACCTGCTTATATTATTTTCTTACTGCTCACCTGCCTCTAATCAATGCACAAGTACACAACACACTTATTGTTCAGGAGAAATCACAGAACAGAGGCAAACTTTTTTTTTTAAATGTAGGTTTGGCAGTTTTGATTAGGCAATCCTTATTTGGCAAACTAAATTTTGTATGTTGGATTATGCTCATGAGCCATATTTTCTGTTGTCAGTTATCCTTGTCAATTGATGGTATAAAACTTCCTTATTGTCACATTAGACTTACAGCATATCTCTGTATATGGCAGCTATTCCTGTTGCACTTAAACTGTCCCAGTCTTCAATTCTGATTTAAACCGTTATACTTAAGATGCTGGAAAGGTGCATTTTTTTCTCTGTTGGTATCTTTGTTTTTAAGGGGTGATTATCATAAAAATCATCACATAATTTTCTACTGGGATTATCTAGGGGTGGTTCAAGCTATTAATACATCTGCTTCCTCTTCTCTGGTAGTTAGGTTAATTCTCCAAAAGGTGTTGAAATGTTTATAGGATAATATTTTTTATAGTAGAGCATATACCAGGTTCCAGTAACATTATCTCTGATTCTCTTTCCTGTTTCCAGTGGCAGCGATTTTGGGAAGCTGCTCATACAGCTACCAAACCACCATCGCTGCTTAGGATACCGGCCATATATAGCCTCATAAAGAATTGGTTGGCTCCATCAAGTTGGGCTTATTATCAAAAAGTATGGAATGAATGGATTGTCTTTCACAAATACTGTACAACAAGGACACAGGTACCCCAGGTTTTTTTTTTTTTTTTTTTTTTTATAATTTATTATTTATTTGTTTTCCGACAAACATGACAATACAATAAAAAAAAAAAAAAGAAAAAAACAAGACAAAACAGTATACAAAGTAAAACACATCTTAACAACTTAATAGAATTACTGGAATATTTAAAAACAGAATGTCAAAAGTATTCCACAAACCATTATGTGTAACACAAATAAAAAAAAATAAAAAAAAAATGAATCTTTATCTTTTACGTCAAACTGGAAATATATTGGTCCCAAAGGTGCCAGTTTAATGCTACTATATTTTTATTAGGAAATAAATCAGTGTTTCCCTTCATTAATTCTCTACCAATATCAACCGAGTATTTTACTTCATTCCAGGAAGGGATAGTAGGCGTTTTCCAATGTTTTACTATAAGGCGTTTAGCAATCAACAGAATATGTGTATAAAGATATTTTACTTTCGACCCAAGGGTGTCCATATTTATGTTTAAAATTACTGTTTGGGGATTACAAGGTAATAATGAACCTCCCACGATAGATAGTTCTACACAAATCCTTTCCCAGAATTTTCTCATATGGGGACATTCCCACCAGAGATGGTATAACGTACCAACCTGGCCACATTGCTTCCAACAAAGGTTATCTGAGAGGGGGTAGAATCTATTTAATAGAACCGGAGAGTAGTACCATCTGTGGATGATTTTAAAATATATTTCAGTATATACAGCGTTTATCGCTGATTTTTTAACCAGCCTAAATGAGTTATGCCAAGTAATTGGATCAAAACTCAAACTAGAGTCTCTTTCCCATTGTACAATCCCTTTAGACTTAACAAACGGGAGAACGCTCGTCCTAACTGAAGAACATTTAGATATAATATGGTTCATGTCTCCTTTTATAGCTAACACTTCCATTTTCTTACATTGAGTCACGCCCTTGACTCTGTATCCCAGTGCCTCGATGCACCTTTTTAGGGAACTAATCTGTATCCACTGAATTTTGTTTGAGCATGTGGACCCATCTATTAATGCCCCTTTCGCATATAGATCCCAAATAAATTTAAATCCCTGTGTCTTAAATACCTGAGTAAATGGAAAATCTGCCACTGTGGAGAGTATTTCAATTGGAGCAGCCAGAGAAGGTTTATTAACCAGGGACAATTTATAGATATTTACATACCAGAATTTAATAACTGACCTTATAACAGGGGAAACATTCTCGAACACCCGTGGGTCGAAGTTAGGGAGCCACAATAGTGTAGCTAGCGGATTCATACCGAGTAAGGTTTCTTCTATAGAGAACCAGATTGGTTTCTCGCTAGAGATGGACCATCTTACTGCATGGGAGAGCAATATGTTGGTTTGAATCTCCAATAATGAGGGATAGGCCAACCCTCCCTTTTCAAACTTGGCATAAAAAGTATTTTTCAATAATCTTGATTTCTTGCCGTTAAATATGAAGTGATCTAAATCCTTCTGAATAATAGATAAAAATTTCTTGTTTATTTTGCCCGGAATGCATCTTAAAAGGTAGGTTAGTTTAGGAATAATGGTCATATTAACGGCTGTAATTCTCTCCAGTAAAGGTAATTTTAGCAAACGCCATTCATGCAGCAAAGGTCTTATTAATTTCATTTTCTCGGCTAGACTGGTTTTTAAAATTTCATTAATTTGGAAGGTAAACCTTACTCCTAAATGGACTATACCTCTTGATTTCCAATTGAAGGGATATAATTCTTCCATTCTCCTAAATGAGTCTGATCCAATTCCCCACATAAGGGTGTCTGTCTTATTAAGATTAACCTTAAAATAAGAAACCCTACCGTACTTTCTCATTATATCGTAAGCATATCTACAGGATTTCTCGGGATTACTTAATGTCAGAACAATGTCATCAGCAAATGCCATAAATTTAAGGTCTAACTTATCTATCTTAATCCCTTCCACCTCAGTTGAATCTCGTAATAGTATTGCCAGTGGCTCCAGGAACAGGGCAAACAGTAAAGGGGACAAAGGACATCCTTGTCTAGAGCCATTACTGATCTTAAACTTCACTGAATCGGCCTCAGGACTTGTTATATAGGCTGTGGGAAAGGAGTATAAGGCCTTTATTGATCTAGTTGCAAACTCGCCCAAACCAAATTTCTGTAGGGTGGCCATAAGGAAGTCCCAGTTGACCCTGTCGAATGCTTTTTCGGCATCTATAGACAAGGTCAAACTGGGAGTCCCCTTCCTCCTGATAAAGGCCAAGGTATCTATCAGGCGTCTCGTATTGTCTGAAGTTTGACGACCACTAACAAAACCTGTTTGGTCGGGGTGAATCAATTTAGGTATTATTTTTTTTAATCTTTTTGCTAACACCTTGGAATAGATTTTAATATCAAAGTTTATCAATGAGATTGGTCTATAGTTCTCACATATTTCTGGATTTTTCCCTTGTTTTAATATATTTATGATTTTTGTTTCTAATAATTCGGGACGAGTTTCTCCTGTATTTTTTATCTCATTGAAGAGATTACAAAGGTGTTCCTTAAAAGTGGGAAAAAATAAATTATAGAAAATTTGATCAAAACCGTCCACTCCTGGTGCCTTATTTTTAGAATTCTTAATAGTCTCCTCTATCTCCTCGACCGTAACTGCTTCATTCAGGAGACGCTGATCGCTTTCTGAAATAATTGGGAAAGCAATACTATCTAAGAAACTATTTATTTCCTTTTGCTTTGGGACATGAAAATTGAGGTCCTCGCCTAGGTTGTACAATTTTCTATAATATCTCATAAAAGTCTGAGCTTTTTCATCCGGATGCAGGATTAATTTACCCTTCGGGTCTCTAATTTTTAGAATTTTATTTTGCTGCCGTTCTCTACGGAGTTTGCTTGCCAATAATTTACCTCCTTTATGACCTTGGAAGAAATAAGTTTGTTGATATCTCCATAACCAACGATCAGCACATTTTTGTAAAATTATATTAATCTGTTTATTTAATTCCTTAATTTTTTTTATACTATTAATATTATTAGGCTGTTGTTGGTTGATTAAATGTTCTTTTTCTAGATCTATATACAGCTGTCTGAGTGGAGTCCCCCGATTTCTTTTCACTTTGGCGGTATATGAAATTAGTAGACCCCTTATGTAGGCTTTAAAGGTACACCACAACGTGGCCTTAGAGGTTTCTGATTTGCTGTTAATATGAAAAAACAGTTGTATTTCTTTTTTTAGGGTTTTAATCAACTCTAGATCTTTAAATATATATGAGTCCAGCCTCCAGCTTTTATATTTCCTCTTATAATTATCATTGCCTACTTTAATAGTAATATAATGCAGAGAGTGGTCAGCCCATGGGGTAATATGAATCTCTATTTTATCCAGTAGTCTTAGCGTGTTTATATCCGACATCACATAATCAATTCTTGAATAAGAATTAAATCTACCGGAAAAAAAGGTAAATTCTTTTTCCTGAGGATGTAGAGTTCTCCAGGAATCTAACAGATCTGCTTTAGAAATGATATTTGCAAAATTAGTGGATAGCCTTGCATTTTTGGACTCAGTTTTAGAAGAATGAGAGCTTAATCTATCTAAGTGATTGTCCATGGTCATATTATAATCCCCGCAAAGTAGGAGAGAGCCTCTTTTTATTTTGTTGACCTTCGCCAAGATTTTTTTAACGAAAGCTAATTGATTGACATTTGGAGCATACAAATTAACAAGGGTAAATATATTTTCATTAACAAGGCCTTGCCAAATAATGTATCTACCGAATTCGTCAATATCTGAGTATTGTTCATGAATATTAAGTTTTTTCCCAAAAAAGATGGAGACACCTCTGGATTTACTGCTAAAAGTAGAGTCAACTCTTATAGGAAAATTCCTATTATTTGTGTAGCAAGTAGATCCCTTCTTTATATGAGTCTCCTGAAAGCAGATTATATCAGCCTCAAGTTTCGTATATTCAGTAAAAGCTACTATCCTTTTTGTTGGGGAGTTTAGGCCGTTTACATTATGGGAAATAATTCTTAAACCCATTTACATGAAAAAAAAAGTATCCAGTTGTAGGGGCGAGCCCCTTTGCCAGACGAGATAGATTTTTAAGGAAGATTGAGTTCTAAATGCTCTCCACTCTATAACTCTTATTTCTATTACCTTAATAGATTTAACCAGGGGAAATGTTTCGTGTAGCTATATATAATAGGCAAATTCTCATTTTGCAGATGAGTATACCGCCCAGATAGGACCTCCAAATTTGATAAAGAAACACAAAAAAAAAAAAAAAGAAAAAGATAAACAGACGAAAAACCGATGATTAGAAATGCCAGGAAGAGCTACGTCTTCTTGGTCGAAACGCCTACATTTATATTTCTCTCATATTATCTACCAGATATCGTTATCAAACTTCTGCCTAGCAGATTAAGGCTAGGGCTACTTTCCTCCCTCCCTCCTTACTCCTGTTGTACTATTTCCTATATTTCCTTCTTGTTATCATCTCCCCTCTTTTCTCTTCTTTCTGACTTTTTCTCCCTTTTTCTTTTCATTTCCTTTCCCTTTTCATTCTACTCTCCCTTTGTCTATTTTCCAAAGCGTCTTTGACTACAATCTCAATTACACCTACTGGAATATCGTCAGGTTAATTTTAACATATACATTTGACCCACCATTTGCACTAAAAACAGATACTATGTCCATTAATTTCGCTAAGTCCTACAAATGATCTCTTAAACCTAAATGTGCGAGGAGGGAGTATTTCCCAATCCTTCCTTATTACTAATGCGGACCTACTGATACCATATAACTAATCTTTTGGTGACCTAGTGTTACAATTGATAGGTAAGGATTTTACTACTTTATTTTACACCCTTACTTTTTACATACTATAATTATTATTGTGATCGTGAAAATTATTAAATATAAAGATTTATAATGTGAATTACATATGTGAGTGGTCCTAGTGCACTGACCGGGCAAATTTTACAATTTTTATCTAAAAATTATTATAACATTATATAAAATATAGAGAGAAATAAGTGATAAATTGTAACTGTGTTTGATATTAATATTAAAAGGTGAAAAAAAAAAAACAGTGGTTTTACTGGACTTAGTGACCAGTGCATTGACTGTCATTCTATTATTGGCCAAATATTAACAAGTTAACCTGTATTATAGTCGACAAAAGATGACTCAAAACAGAAAAGGATATCTATTTAACCAGTTCCCATTCTGGTTTCTTTATCTCCAGAGAGGGTTTAAAGCTCCCAGCTTGTGCGGCTACTAGCTTAATATTCCACTTTTGAAGTAATTTTTTCCCCTCTTCTACATTTTTTATTTTTGTCCAGACTTGATCTCTATAAATGGAGATTCCATAAGGGAAGGACCATTTATACCGTAATTCATTTTGTCTCAAAGTCTGAGTTATATCGAAAAATTCCCTTCTTTTAAGTAGGGTAAAGGCTGAAACATCAGAAAAGATCTTAATATCCCCATAAGGGGGCACCAGACCTAACCCTAGGAAGTTAGCTCTAACTATAGCTTCCTTAAATGGAAGATGATGAAAAGCTATAATTACATCTCTTGGTACAAGTTTGTCCATATTTTTGGGCAGGGGAATTCGATGGATACTCTCAATTTTACGATCATCTGGGCCCATTTCAGGGGCTATATTAATAAACATTCCCCTAATAAAGTCACTCAGGTTATTATCTTGGATGCTTTCCTGTATTCCCCTTATGCAAAGGTTTTTTTTCCTCGAGCGATCTTCCTGGCTATATAGCCTCCTCGTTAAATCTTCAATTTTATCTTCCAATGAAGAGGAATATTTTAATAAAGAGTTATGGTCCAATATCAACTTATCGCATTTGTTTTCAAGTAGTTCAATTTTCTGATTTATATCAGATATTGATTGGGAGTTGTTTGAAATTGACTTTGAAAGGTCTTCAGTGATCTTCAGCTGGAATTCTAGCATTAAGGCTCTCATTTTTGAGCAGGTTAGGACCTCTTCTTCCTGCATTAGAGAGCTACTATCGTGACCTTGAATTGATGAATCAGAGAGCTGATTGATCGTCATATCTACATTTGAGTCATTGTATGATGAATTCCCTTTTCTAGTAGTTTTTTTAGGACCAAAGAAGGCTGGAGGATTTTGTACCTCTTTTTTATCTTTAGTTTTACTTTTAATAGGCATGTTGTAGGTCCTTTATTCTTACCAGATGGTAATTAAATCTTCGAAGATAAGTTATCTTTATTAGCAAATATAAATGTTCTCTTGATTATCCAGACCATCCAAGCCGCTAACAAAGATCTGGGGAGCAAGGACTAACGCCGGGAAGGGGCCAGATGTCCACTTTACTCAGTACAGTCAATCTTATTTACACCAAGGAACACTCTCTGTATAACTGCTGCCCCCAATATCAAGCAACATATGATCCTCTTTGGGATTTTATATTTGTCCCTATATAAAGATAGTCCTGCGGTAATGTCCAATTAGTGAATTGGAGCTCAATGCTCGCAGTTTTTTATAGGTCCGTTTAACTGAGGTGCAGGCCCTATATAAGGGGCATAAGGGCCATATACCACTCCTAGGGGCTATTTACCCCCCTCTGGGTACCAGCTGTTAGGGGCCAGGCCAGTTTACAAATACACCAACTCTTTTTATCTTTGTTTTTAATTTTAATAGGCGTATTGTGGGCCCTTTATTCTTACCAATTGGTATTTAATCCTTGGAAGATAGGTTATCTTTATTAGCAAATATAAGTGTTCACTTGATAATCCAGTCCAGCCCGTGCGCTAATAAAGATCTGTAGAGCAAGGGCTAACGCCGGGAGGTGCCAGAAGTCCACTTTACTCAGTACACTCTCACTTAAATACAGCAGGGATCTCTTTCTGTATGTCTGCAGGCCCCAATATTAAGCAATCTTGTATTCCTCTTTGAGATTTTATATTTGTCCCATTATATAGGTAATACTGTGATAAAGTCCAGTTAATGAGTTGGAGCTCAGTACTCACAGTTTTTGTAGAACAGATTAACAGAGGTACAGGCCCTATGTGGGGAGGATAAGGACCAAAAACCTAGGGGCTATTTTCCCCCTCTGGGTGCCAGCTGTTAGGGGCCAAGTCCATATACTTTGGTCCACCCACTCTCCTTTAGGCCTGTGTTTGCCTGCTATAGTGGCCTCTTTAATCATCCAGCTGCATCTTCCCACTTGCTGGTTGCTGGTTTGTGTGCTGTGGCTGAGGAAGCTAATTCCTCTCTGAGCCCCATACAGGGTCACTTTCCTCCTTGCCTTTCTTTTCCTTAGTGGACTCCTGCCTCCTTCCCCACTATGCCCTACTTGCAGCCCCCGACATCGGGACACTTCAGGGAGATCAGGAGGGACGGGAGGAGAGAGCTGGCGTCTTCATGGCGTTTCAGACCTTCCTGCGTCCGCCTAAGCTGGCGGCAACGTCATTTCCGGTTTCGTCCGGTAGATTCTGTCCCCAGGTGGAACTCTTGAGACTCTGCTGTATATTATACTGCACCACTACACACAAAGTACTTCTCCTACTGCCTTAAATGCATGCTTTCTGCTCTAGCATTCTTTTTTTAACTGTTTTTTATTAATTCCACTTTAGTTCGCCAAGCTCTCAAGGGAATAAAGGAGGGTTCTGTACATCCAGATAAGCGAAGGCCAGTTTTGTTTTAATTGTTAGCTCATTTGTTAGTACTGCTACAATCCATTTCCCACTCATCCTTTGAGTTTATCCTGCCTAAAACATTTTTTTGGAAGTGTTGCGCTTCTCTTAGCTTTTAGCTTCTAACAGAGCTTGTTCTGGTGGGCTTTTGTTTTCAGAAGTTACAGTTTTACCATAATATCTTTCTTTTCATTTGAGAAACTCCAAAACCAAGCAATCGGGTATGGGGCAGAACATTAAGCCTCACTTTTAGAACCGGAATTGCTATGAAAGCAGCTAGATTAGGACTGAGATATAACGTGGTACAAAAATTTGGAAGGTGAGCATCAGTTAGGTTTAAGGCATGCATTCACACACATCTTTTACTGCGTTTTCTTTTAGGTTTATATTTTCGTTTATGGATCATAGGCCACTCATTCATTTAGAGGTCCGCTGTTACCAGCAGCAGCCTAAGGTAAATGGCAATTTATTAGAAGAATGGCAGATACTTATTTTTTATAGAAAGGTGACCTGATCAGGTAATGAGTTATTTTACATATAGTTTTTATTAGCTTTTTTAATGACCCCCTATGGAAGTTACCTTGTAGACAGGGTCCACCAAATTATGCCTTCCAATCACTAGCTCTGTCACTAACTAATAAACAGAGGTGAGATTGGTGTAACTGTAAGAAATAATTAGATACTGAAATATCATATGTTTTCTTATTTTCCCTTTAATTAATGAAGATATTAAACATAATTATCCTACAAACCAAGTTTCCATCCCTCCCACACTAAACCAGCCACCATCAGTCAAGCTATTAGATACCATTGCATATGCTCAAACACTGGAGACTGTGCTAGAAAAATTAAAAACACTGTCTGAATCTTTCAGACAGAATGGTTACAAACCCTGTATTGTTACCCAGAAAATAACTACTGTTATCAAAATACCTTGTGAACACTTATTATTAAAATATTAAACAAAAGAAAATACTTCACGTATACCTCGAGTGATTACATACCATTCAGTTTTAGAGAAAATACAGAAAATAATCAAAGATTTACAACCATTTGTAACCGAAGATGCACAATTAAAAATATATTTCTTAAACCTCCCATCCTTGCATTTAAACAACCACCAAACCTGAAACAGAAGGTTGTCAGCAGAAGATTGGCCAACAAACAGCTGAATAGAAAAAAATGGAACTAAACTTTGTAACAAAAGTATCTGTAAGTTAGGTCAACACATTTGTAATGATGACACAGCTACACATAAAAACAAGACCTATAACATCAAGGGCTTTAAATACTTCACTGCTCTCATCACTTGTTGTAGGCTTGTCTTTTAACAGATCAGCATGCAATTGTTTTGCTTTCTTGCTAATTATTGCCTGGGAAATACTTTCACCCACTAACTATTTTTCAATAATCCAAATTTACAACAATTTCTCCACTTCCTCCAATGTCTGTGACTCTTGCTTAGTCAGAGCCTTCACACCTCTAGCCACATTGGCTCATTTAATAGCTTATTTTTTTTCTCATTATCATAAGGATCATTGTTCGAAGCACTGAGCCACAGTCCTGCCTTGAACTTAACTCATGTATAGCGCTATGGAATATTTTATTGCTTACAAATAAACAATAATAATAATAATGGACTAGTTGGAGTACTAAAATATCACCAGCAGATATAAAGCAATTGGTGTTACTTTTTTAAATAGTTAAATGAATGTAATGTTTTAGTTTGATCTTATTTTATTTGCTATGGTATCTATAACTACATTTACCATCTTTGGGACTGTAAAATCCTGGCACTTTATTTAATAAAAGGCATAACTACAAAATGTAACTAAATTCACATTACTAAGAAGTTATTTTTTAATTACAGAGGAACATTAAAAATGTAATATATTAATGCAATGGTTGCTCATGCGGACAAACAGCGAAATATGTTAGCACTAAATCCCAGCTCAAATATTGTCGACTGGAAAAAATAAAATAAACGATAAACCCACGTGCATATCTTCAAATGAGTCTGCTAATGAATAGATTCACTGTATTTACTGTATATTTCAATTAACCATCTGCACGAAACCTACATTTTTTTATTTTTAAAGGTCATCAACAGCATTCTGACTAATTGCATTACACAATAGAAAGCACGCTAGGCAACATATATAAAGGGAACATATAAAAAGCCAGTAACTAGCTTTGGCCTGCAAATGGATTGAGTCCTAATACATTTAACTTAAGAGCTAGCATGTTTCAGAATCACCACACAGTTTTGAAGTGAAAAATGAGAAAATAAAGAAGAAAGTGTTCACTAGAAAGAAAAGTACGGATTCCAAGATTGGCACATTTCAGGTATATTTTTTCATGTTCTAACAAAATAAGTCTAATGTAATTGGTATTTGTTAAAATTTACTTTTGTACAAACAATATTTTACTAGTGGGTTGTGTTTTTGCTTTTATAAGCACTATCTTACTATTTTGTTTTTGCATTTCTTTTTATTTTGTATTTTTTTATCCTATTACAGGCAGATACATAGCATACAATGTTACAATCGTATTTTGTTACATGTTTTGTTTTTTGCATTTCTAACATTGTAATTCTAGAGTTTTTGCATCTAATCAGATACACATATCCCAACATTAAAAAAAATAAATATTTATTTGCTTGTGATGTTTTGAGTGATTAATGATGACAGCAGCTTGAGCTAAAATCTTAATTATATAATAAAACATTTATAATATATATAATATGCCTATATTCCGACGTATTATGTATATATATATATATATATATATATATATATATATATATATTGTGTAATTATATCATATACTTACTTATTATCTGTATATATATATATATATATATATATATATATATATATATATATATATATATTAATCCTGGAATTTTTGCTGTATTTGTGAATCTATAATCAGTATTGACTCTGACTCGACAAAGAGAGGAACGCTCTCGAAAGCTCGTCATAAAACCTATGAATATGTTTATCCAATAAAAAAGGTATCACTATATACTGCAATACTCTGATTATTCATCTGGATTACTGGAAATTCACGGCTACCTCACTCTTTATATATATATACAGTATATATATATGTATTTATATATATATACATTATGGGACAAAGCTTTCATGGGAACAACATACTGTTCCATAGCGCCAGCTCCCTCCAGTGGCCAGATCTGCATGAGGAATTTTAATTTTGCTATTTTTTTAAGTTCCCTATTCATTTAATGAGGGGGGGGGGGGGATTTGCCCCCCCCCCTCCATAATTTAAGTATGTTATTAAACTATCTGATCACCAAGTGTGCTTTCAAGTTATAAATGTGTGTAAACATTTAATATTAATAACAGTTGGGGTTTCTAGGCTTCTCTTTTTATACGTGACATCACTTCAAACAGTTTTAGCTACACTTCTAACTACTGTTGAGATGCCCAATGTTACAAGTAAATAACACCAGCAACTTGCTCCTGACCTGACCAAAGCTGGAGATATATAGACCCAGGAAGTACTATCTGTTAGGAAAGGTGCCAGTTACTTATAAAGCCTTGTCTATGTATGTGGGCACACAATGGTAGTAGTATTATGTAAATAATTTCAGCTTAAAATGGACCATAGATGGGGTGCTCTGCTAGATGCCCCCAATGTTAGTTCTTTTATACTTCACCATCTAATATAGTCATTTAAGTACATCTTTCTGACTGAACTGTCTTTCTGGCTTTGCTGGGGAGTCAGATACTTTGTTTAACAATATTCTAGGATCAGAACTCATTTGTGTTGTATTTGTATTCAAGATGTAAATAAGGTTTTTGTTCCGTCTGCATTATATTTATCTTTGAGGCTGTTGTTCCTTGTACCTAATAATCATGTATACAGCTCTGCTTATGCAGTGAATAAGCAAATGCATATATTTCCTAGTCAATGTATTCAACAAGTTATTTTCCACCGACTGATGGTTATTCCTTAGTGGGGCTACACGTACAGTTTATGAAACTGAAACCAGACACAAATCACCAATATAATTGTTTTAAACGTCTGAGAGCCCTATCTAAGCTGTATTAAGTACAAAAAAATATCATCTTAATGAAGCATGTCAATACTCTCACATTGGAAAGATTGATGACAAAACATTTCTATTGTACAAAACACAAATTAATAAATAAAATATTTAATTTTAGTTTATATTATCTGTCAGGGATATCTAAATTACCTAATTTTGTTTCATAAAAATCAACACATTGGGTAATTTTTATTGAAAAAATTAAAGAGAAGTAGTAATAAAACTGAATGAGTGCACGTCTGTACCCAAAAATCCTGGTGGTGTTCTTTCATATGTAATAAAGATTATCCCCACCTACAATGTTTTTTCCTTTACATTTACTGTAATACTGGGCAAAATGTATTTATGAATCTTCCCTTGCTATTCATTTTGAAACCTGCCGAAAATGACCAAGGTTGAAGGTAGTTTTTAGATTCCCAGTCATGGGGTATTTCTTTGTTTTCCTTTGGTATCACCTTGATGATATAGTTTTTTGTTAGTTGTGTTTTTTCCTTTGTAAAGGAGCTGTGGGGGTTTCACAAAATATTTTTGCTCTTTGTGTATGGTTTCCGGTATAATAAAATCCGGTATTGACTTTTTACTTCAAAAAGTGTTTATCAGAGATAGGATTAAAGAAAATCTTAATATAGAGGCATTGTTGTGCCACATCAAAGAGATCACACTATTTGTAGCATACATCTATATTTATTCCTTTGCACTGTCCCTAATAAACTATTGTACTTACTAAACATAGGTATTTGGAAATGAGAGCATGAGATTTGGTATTTGCTTGGTTTAGATTTTCAGTATAAACTTAAACTTCCAATTTGGTTTGGATTTTCCAGTTGCCCACTTATGTTTCCTTGAACTACCTGAAACTACACAGTTGGAAGAAACCATTTAATTTTATAAAAACACTAATAAGTTGTCCAAATGATATTAACATATTTCAGAATAATGCTATAACAATAATAATAACAATAATAATAATAATATTACAAATAAAAAAACGCTAATGGTATGGCTCCTAATACTATACAATGGATTCCTAACTTGGAGTCCAATTCAACTGAGGTTTCGGGCGATCCAGTAGCCTGTAAGTGAGGTCGCAAGTTAATTTGCTATTCAATTGGCATTTTTTTGCGGGATCAAATGGGTTACAAGTTACGGCCTTGCAAAAATTGCGATGGTTAAACCCGTAACTTACAGCCTCCGAAAGCCTTTGAGCTTTCACTTTCGCAAGAGTTACAATCGCTAAAATCGCAAATTGCTATTCAGTCGCTCAATTTCCCCAAGCCCGCAAATGATTTCACACCCATAAAAGGCAAAAGAAGTAGAAAATCCTACGAGTGCTGAAGAGGAGCCGCAAGGGGGTTAAACACCTATTCGTAGCACTGTAAATGCAAATACAAAATCAATACTGCACTGTAAATAACTGGGAAAGCGATTACAGACATTAGAATGAATGGCACAACAGTCATAAGCTCGCAAATCAGCAGTAAATGAAAATTATTTTTATGTTTCATTTCGGGGCTAAATCGATCAGGGGTATTAATGAGTTGATACATATCAGACCACCCACATGGACTAGAACAGTATTGGCATTCATTTTCATAATTCTTTATTTTGCAGGTTTTCTAATCTGATCGCATATCATACCCCCAAACCTAATTGATTGACATGTAACCTCCATGTTTTAATGCACTAATAAAAGTAGGAAGGAGGAAGTAAAAGACATATGATCCTCGAGGGATCCTCCTATCTGTAAGGCTCAAACTATATTGATGCCCAAAATCTGGCTAAAGTACCCTGCTGTACAGGATCGAAATCAGACAGAAACATAATCACATATACTTTAAAACTGAACCAATGTTCTACACACCTGCCATGACTAATGCCCCTACAACGTCAATGGCAAGCTAAATGTGTTCCTTAATAAAAACAACATTTAAAAACAACTTGACAATATATAAGGGACTATACCTTAGTCATGACAGGTTAATTGCAGGCTGTATCTACTAATGTCTGCCAAATCAAACATAATTTACAGTAGCTCAAAAGGGAACTGCACAATAGTAATTAAGACTACCAATAAAACTGCTCTAGGAGAGTAAATGCCCTGTATCAGTGGAGTAGCTAGAGCTTTTGCCGTCTTGGGCTATCCCTAAGATTGCCGCTCCCCCCCCAGGTGCGACTATATATATATATATATATATATATAGATATATAAAAAATTGCAGAGAGAGAGAGAGAGAGAGTCCCAATTTAGTTTTTCTGTCCTGGGCCCTCCCAGGTTCCCCCCTGGTGCCATCATTATACATATATATGGGCCCATCACAGAAACAACATTTGAGACTCTCTCTCTCTCTCTCTCTCTCTTTATATATATATATATATATATATATATATATTTAAATATATAAATATATATATATTTCTGCGGGCATAATGGAAATGTATGTATATATAAAGTGAACCCTTATCAATCTTCTTTCTCTTTATCTTTCCGCGTCTTTCCTACCTCCTCTCTCTCACACTCCACTCTCTTCCTCCCTTCTCTCACACTCTCCCCTTGTCGCTCTCCCTCTTCTCTCTCCCTCTCCCTTCTCTCTCACTCTTCTCTCACTCCCTTCTCCCATTCTCTCCCCTTCCCTCTCCTTTATCTCTCCCTTCTCTCTCTCTCTCTGCCTTCTCTCCCTCCCTCTCCCCTTCTCTCCCTTTGTCTCTCACTTCTCTCTCCCCCTTTCTCTGTCTCCCTCTTCCCCCTTTCTCTGTCTCCCTCTCTCCAATCTCCCCTTCTCTCCCTATCCCTTCTCTCTCTCTCTCCTCTCTCTCTCTCCTTTCTCTTTCGCCCTCTCCTATTTCTCTCTCTCCCCCTTCTCTCACTCTCTCTCTCACTTCTCCCTCTCACTTTTCTCTCCCTTCTTCTCCTTTTTCCCTCTCTCTCCCCCTTCTCTCTCTGACTCTTTTTTCTCCCTGTCTCTCGCCCCTTCTCTCTCCCTCCTTCTCCTTCACTCTTCTCTCACCCCTCTTCTTTCTTTACCCCTTCTCTGTTTTATTCTACCTATTCTCTCCCTTCTCCCCCCTCCTCCCACATTAGCACTTACAGACACATGCTGGGCACATTAGCACTTACAGGCACAGGCTGGGCACATTAGCTCTTACACTCCACTCTCTTCCTCCCTTTTCTATCTGTCTCCTTTCCTCCTTCCTCACCCCCTCTCTCACTCGTTCCCCTCTCTCTCTCTCCCTTTTCTCACCCTCTCCCCCTTCTCTCATTCTCTTCCCCTTTCTTCACTCTCTCCCCATCTTTCCATCTCTCCCCTTCTATCTCTCTCCTCCTTCTCTCACGCTCTCCCCTTCTTGCTCTCTCTCCCATTAGTAATTACACACACAGACTAGTCATATTGGCTATTACAGGCAGAGGCTGGGCAAATTAGCTCATACATAATCAGGCTGGGCACATTAGCTCTTACAGGCTGGGCACATTAGCTCTTATAGACATAGCCTGGGCACATTTGCAATTGCAGAAACATGCTGGGCACATTGGCTATTTTAGGCAGATGCTGGGAAAATTAGCTCTTACATTCACAAGCTGGGCATGTTAGCTCTTACATTTACAGGCTGAACACATTGGCTCTGATAGGCACAGGCTGGACCCATTAGCTCTTACAGGCACAGGCTGGGCATATTGGCCATTACAGACACAGGCTGGGCGCATTGGTTATTATAGGCACAGGCTGGGTACCTTGGCACTTACAGACACAGGCTGGGCACAGTGGCTATTACAGGCACAGGCTGAGCATATTGGCCATTACAGACACAGGCTGGGCACAGTGGCTACTACAGACACAGGCTGGGCTAATTGGCTATTACAGACACAGGCTGTGCACATTGGCTCTTACAGGCTGGGCACATTAGCTCTTATAGACACATGCTGGGCACATTGGCTATTACAGGCACCAGCTGGGCACATTAGCTCTTACATCCACAGGCTGGGCACATAAGCTCTTACAGGCACAGGCTGGGCGCATTAGCTTTTACATTCATGGGCTGGCCACATTAGCTCTTACATGCACAGGCTGAGCACATTGGCTCTGACAGGCACAGGCTGGACCCATTAGCTCTTACAGGCACAAGCTGGGCATGTTGGCCTTTACAGATACAGACTGGGCACTTTGGCTATTATAGGCACAGGCTGGGCACTTTGTCTCTTACTGACACACGCTGGGCACATTAGCTCTTACAGACACAGGCTGACCACATTGGCTCTGACAGGCACAGGCTGCACCCATAAGCTCTTACAGGCACAGGCTGGGCATATTGGCCATTACAGACACAGGCTGGGCATATTGGGTATTATAAGCACAGGCTGGGCACTTTGGCTCTTACAGACACAAGCTGGGCACAGTGGCTATTACAGGCACAGGCTCGGCATATTGGCTATTATAGGAACAGGCTGGGCACTTTGGCTCTTACAGGCACAGGCTGGGCACAATGGCTATTACATGCACAGGCTGGGTATATTGGCCATTACAGACACAGGCTGGGGACATTGGCTATCACAGGCACAGGTTGGGCACTTTGGTTATTACAGACACAGACTGGGCACATTGGCTATTACAGGCACAGGCTGGGCACTTTGGCTATTACAGGCACAGGCTGGGCACATTAGCTCTTACAGACACAGGCTGGGCATATTGGCTATTACAGGCATAGGCTGGGTGGCTCTTACTGACACAGCAACTGTAAATTATGTTTAAGGTAGCTCCTTCTTCCTTTCTCCCCCTCTTTTTGTGGTATGTTGCTGTTAGGCACAGGCTGGGCACTTTGGCTCTTACAGACACAGGCTGGGGACAGTGGCTATCACAGGCACAGGCTGGGAACTTTGGCTCTTACAGACACAGGCTGGGGACAGTGGCTATCACAGGCACAGGCTGGGCACTTTGGTTATTACAAACACAGACTGGGCACATTGGCTATTACAGGCACAGTCTGAGCATATTGGTCATTACAGACACAGGCTGCGCACAGTGGCTACTACACACACAGGCTGGGCTAATTGGCTATTACAGACACAGGCTGTGCACATTGGCTCTTACAGGCTGGGCACATTAGCTCTTATAGACACAGGCTGGGCACATTGGCTATTGCAGCAACATGCTGGGCACATTGGCTATTACAGGCACCAGCTGGGCACATTAGCTCTTACATCCACAGGCTGGGCACATAAGCTCTTACAGGCACAGACTGGGCACATTTGCACTTACATTTACAGGCTGGGCGCATTAGCTTTTACATTCATGGGCTGGCCACATTAGCTTTTACATGCACAGGCTGGGCATATTGGCCTTTACAGAAACAGACTGGGCACATTGGCTATTATAGGCACAGGCTGGGCACTTTGTCTCTTACTGACACACGCTGGGCACATTAGCTCTTACAGACACAGGCTGACCACATTGGCTCTGACAGGCACAGGCTGGACCCATAAGCTCTTACAGGCACAGGCTGGGCGTATTGGGTATTATAGGCACAGGCTGGGCACTTTGGCTCTTACAGACACAAGCTGGGCACAGTGGCTATTACATGCACAGGCTGGGAACATTAGCTATTACATGCACAGGCTGGGCACATTAGCTCTTACAGACACAGGCTGGGCACATTGGCTATTACAGGCATAGGCTGGGTGGCTCTTACTGACACAGCTACTGTAAATGATGTTTAAGGTAGCTCCTTCTTCCTTTCTCTCCCTCTTTTTGTGGTATGTTGCTGTTCTATGTGAGTAAAAGGCCCTTTATTTTTGTCTTCTGGCTGTGTCAAGCCACTTGGATGCAAAGGAATGGCCACCAGGCAACAATACAGGGGGCTTTTTCTCTCCTAGAGCAGTTTTATTGGTAGTCTTAATGACTATTGTGCAGTCCCCTTATGGGTTACTGTAAATTATGTTTGATATAGCAGACATTAGTAGATACAGCCTGCAATTAACCTGTTGTGACTAAGGAATAGTCCCTTATATATTGTCAAGTTGTTTTTAAATTTTGTTTTTATTAAGGAACACATTTAGCTTGCCATTAATGTTGTAGAGGAATTAGTCATGGCAAGTGTGTAGAACATTGGTTCAGTTTATTTGGTCCCTTTCTAAAGTATATGTGATTATGTTTCTGTCTGATTTCAATCCTGTACAGCAGGGTACTTTAGCCAGATTTGGGGCATCAATATAGTTTGAGCCTTCCAGGGCCTGGATTTTGACCCAGTGAGCTACCATACCAGACTTCCCCATTGGAAAACGGGTAGGAGAATTATATTGCCACCATGGTTCATGTTTCTTATGGCATATGCCCCGCCTTATCCTGTTTACTGTATGTAATTTCCCATGTAATCTGTGTAAATAATTAATATATGCCTATAGTTGTATATATAGGACTGTCATGGTTTCTTGGGTATAATGTATTTACTGGTAATGATGTATTTGGTGCAAGAATGCAATTCCCAGATGTCCCCTATGTCCACCCTAGTCTATCAGGCATGACCAAAGGAGCAACCATAAGGCGAATCTAGCTTTATTGCCCCATGAGGTTGTAAATAGAGCAAGGAGAGGTATACTTTTATGTTTCCCTATATTGTATATTTACCCTCTGCCTCCATACAGGCCTGGAATGGAGGGGTTTACCTTTGTAAGATGAGCTCTAGCAACCAGAAATGGGGCTTGGCTATAGAGTGGGGTTGATTTCTTGTGATGTAAGTTCTCTGAAAACATGATGAACAGTTAGCTGCTGTTGGCAAGTGAATAAACACAGTTTACGGCTGAGGCATATAGAAAATGGTATGCCTATTATTTTGCTACTGGTGGTTGCGATACTGATCCTATCTTTACCCTGACAGTAACTTGCCCTGGTCACTACCACAGGGAAGTTCATGAGACTCTTGGAAGTGCTGATTCCTGATGGAGAGACCTTGACTGATACAGAATCCAGATATCAGGGTGCTGGTGCAGAGATTTCAAAGAACCCAACTGTCCTTGTGGGTATTTAAACTGTAGTCTATAGCAGGTGACCACAGGCAGTAATAGCCCCTACTCTCAGATAGTCACATTCTGTATATATTGTCAAGCTGTTTCTAAATTTTGTTTTTATTAAGGAACACATTGGCTCAGTTTATTTGGTCCCTTTCTAAAGTATATGTGATTATGTTTCTGTCTGATTTCAATCCTGTATAGTTGGGTACTTAAGGCAGATTTAGAGCATCAATATATTTTGAGTCTTCCAGATAGGAGTATTCCTCTTGTGAGTAATTTTTCCTTGTTGTTTTCATAAGATGTTATTGTGACTTCATATGTGTAGGACAGGCAATACAATAGTGAACTTTAGTAAGATTTGGGGCATCAATGTATGTGCTCTGCAGGCCATCAGTTGTTTTTGAGATTTCTTATATACAGAACAGATGGGTGTGAGCTATGATATTTCAACAAACAACAACCATTTAATTTCAGGAAACAACTACACCTGCCAAAGGACCAGTGTCTTTTTTTGCTAATGGGTTCCTTATATATTAATTGCTGCACTTTTCTTGTGTGATAAAGTATTTTACAATCTATTATACTAATTATTTTAATAGTACATATTGGTGTCAGACACCTGGAAATGTATCTTGTACACTATCAATGACAACACCTACACCAAGAAATAAAGGACATGTTCTTGAAAGTTTTCTAGGGTAGAAGATGGAAGCAATTAAAGACGTGTGTAATGGATATCTTGTTATGTCTTATATCACATGTTTAGCTATGTCAGGCAGCTATACTGCCTCTGCTATATAAATAGTTTCATATTTAACGTTGTCAGCAATGCTTGCAGGAAGAAGAACAAGTACAAAAGATGTATTTTTCTAGAAAGACAATTAACAAGGTGGAATGTAGGGAAAAAGGTCTATTAAAGCTGCAAAGAGTAATAACTGTAGATGAAGGTAGTGGCAAAGACAAGTGTGGCTGTGTGTGGAGAACTTTACTGGAATGCTTTTTGTTTTGTTTATGATTTGAAGGTGTATATAGACTGGGTGCAAGTGACATCTACAAAAAGAGAAAGTATTTGCTGAAAGAGAACTGAAGAGGTAGGAGGTGTAAGAAGTGGATGATAAATGTAGGCCACATGAGACATGCAGGCAATGTAGTCCTACATCAACATTGTATTACATAAATATAAAGAATTGTAAAGAGAGGTATGACTTCCTAACACAGTATATTCAAGATATTAGTTCTCAACAATGATAGAAATGTTAGATGCAATATTCTGAAACTTTACAGTGCTTTACATATTTACTTTTCATTGATTCCTCTTGTTTCCTCACCACTATTGTTGTATGATACAGTAACTTTATCTTTTTACAGTTTTTATTACTATTCCCAAAAGGGGGACGTCCAGGCAGTTTTGCAAAACTGAAAATAAATAGCTTGAGTATAAAAAGTTATTTCTTTCAATTTAAGTCAAGTTGTTTCCTTTTTATTTGGTCTTAACAAGCTTTATCAACATACCATAGCTTTACAGTTGACCATTTACAGACCTCTTTTAAAACTTAAAAATATAATATAACTAGCGAATTGCCCGTCAAAAAATGACGGCAATGAAATTGTAAGGTAGCTAATGGTGTTTTGTGTATACTAATGAAATATATAATACATTAATAAATGAATATAGTTTACCTATTTTGAAGCATTGTGTTGAAGAGCTGTCAATGTGTTTTGATGTTGCTGCAGCATTAGTGGTGTGGAGCTGCTGTGTAAGCGTGCTGAATGTGTGCAGTGTAATAGTGTGCGTTCGCGAGACCAAACCGTTAGAGTAGTCGTGTACTTCCGCATTGTCGTAAAATGGCGGGTAATGTGTGGTATGCGTCTTAGCGGAATATCCGTAGGTCGTTTGTGGTGTTTTGCAAGTTTCTTGTGGTGTTTTGCGTGTTTAGAGTGCTGTAGCCTCATTTTCTTTTTGTTCGGCGGCCATTTTTTCTCTCGCTTAGAGAATTTTTTAGTGTCTAAACTTTTTTAGTTAAATGAAGGTGTAAGTTGGTTTTTTGAGGTCCTGGATGCTTCCTTTTGGTGTAGGTAAGCTTTTTATGCATGCTGTGTGTATTTATTGTGTTTTGAAATTTTGTCATGTTCGCAAGTTGCGGCCGATTTTTGCAAGGTCGTAATGAGTGGTAACATGTCTGCGTTGCGAGGTAACGATTGCGAGGGTCGCAGTTAGTGTGTCGTGTTGTTTGCGTTACAACGTAAAGTTTGCGAGGGTCGCAGTTCACCGCTCCATGCCAGCAACTGAGACCCTCGCTACGCGAGGGCCGCGGCTCGCTACGCGAGCCCGCAAGCGTTAGCAACAACTCGTACGCTCACAACTATATATGTGATATAATAACTTACTTCTTTAAAACATACCTGGACTCATAAAATGTTGTGTTCTTCTCATTATAAACATATGAGTATTTTTGTTTGTTAAATTATACATTGTCTCCTACAAAGCATTCTTAAAAAATAAATAACTCAGTAAACCTGGTTTAAAATATTTTTTACATATTTTGGATCCAATATATGTAAACTGCTTTTGATAAATGATTAATATTATTATATATACCTCTGGACTAATTAATAATTAAAAAAATAAAAATAATTAATTAACAACTAATGAATTAATAGTTAATCCGCATATTGCAGATCAGAGGAGATCTGGGAGGGTTGAACTTGATGGACTGAAAGTCTTTTTTCGGCCTTAAATACTATGTAACAAAAAAAATAATAAAAAAAATACTATGCATATACTCGAGTATAAGCCGACCAGAGTATAAGCCGAGGCACCTATTTTACCACAAAATACTGGGTAAAATGAGTGACTCGAGTATAAGCCGAGGGTGGGAAATGTGCTGCCCCCTGTGTCCCTCTTGTGCCTCTGTGTCCCCCTCTCTCTCTCCCGTGTCTCTTCTCCCCTCTCCCTTCCCTGTGTCTCTTCCAACCTCTCCCTTCCCTGTGTCTCTTCCCCCTCCCTTATCACCCTCCTCAACCCCCCTCCTCATTCTCAACCTCACTCCTCATCCTCCCTCCTCATCCTCCCTCCTCATCCTCCCTCCTCAACCCCCTCATCCTCAACACCCCCATCCTCAACCCCCTCCTCAACCCCCCTCCTCATCCTCAACCTCCCTCCTCATCCTCAACCCCCTCCTCATCCTCAACCCCTCCTCAACCTCAACCTCCCTCCTCATCCTCCCCTCCTCAACCCCCCCATCCTCAACCCCCTCCTCAACCCCCCTCCTTAACCTCCCTCCTCAACCCCCATCCCCATCCTCCCTCCTCAACCCCCCCATCCTCAACCCCCTCCTCAACCTCCCTCATCTTCAACCTCCCTCCTCAACCTCCCTCCTCATCCTCAACCTCCCTCCTCATCCTCCCTCCTCAACACCCCCATCCTCAACCCCCTCCTCAACCTCCCACCTCAACCCCCTTCCTCAACCCCCCCCATCCTCATCCTCCCTCCTCAACTCCCCCATCCTCAACCCCCTCCTCAAACCCCCTCCTCAAGCTCCCTCCTCATCCTCAACCTCACTCCTCATCCTCAACCCCCTCCTCATCCTCAACCCCCTCCTCAACCTCCCTTCTCATCCTCCCTCCTCAACCCCCCATCCTCAACACCCTCCTCAACTCCCCTCCTCAACCCCCCCATCCTCAACCACCCTCCTCAACCTTCCTCCTCATCCTCAACCTCCCCCCTCAACCCCCCCATACTCATCCTCCCTCCTCAACCCCCCCTCCTCAACCCCCCTATCCCCAACCCTCCTATCCTCAACCCCCCTCCTCAACCTCCCTCCTCATCCTCAACCCCCTCAACCCCCTCCTCATCCTCAACCTCCCTCCTCATCCTCAACCCCCCTCCTCAACCTCCCTCCTCATCCTCAACCTCCCTCGTCATCCGCCCCATCCTCAACCACCCTCCTCAACCCCCGTCCTCAACCCCTCCATCCTCAACCCCCTCCTCAATCCCCCTCCTCAACACCCATCCTCATCCTCCCTCCTCAACCTACCTTCTCATCCTCCCTCCTCAACCCCCCATCCTCAACCCCCCTCCTCAACCCCCCTCCTCAACCTCCCTCCTCAACCCCCCTCCTCAACCCCCATCCTCATCCTCCCTCCTCAACCCCCCATCCTCATCCTCCCTCCTCAACCCCCCCATCCTCAACCCCCCATCTTCAACCCCCTCCTCAACCTTTTTCCTCAACCTCAACCCCCCTCCTCAACCTCCCTCCTCAACCTAAACCCCCCTCAACCACCCTCCTCAACCTTAATCTTCCGTCCCTCTACCACAGCATCAATTCCTCACATCTCTCTCACTGTCATCAACAACATCATCACTCCCACCTCCCAAGCCCGTTGCCTTGGGGTTCTACTGGAACCCACCCTGTATTTCATCCCTCACATACAGCCACTAACACAATCTTGCCTTCTCCATCTAAAAAACATCTCCAGAATATGACTCTATCTTACACAAGACACAAATCCTAATACACTCTCTCATCATCACTTAACTTGACTACTGTAACTTGCTTCTTGCTGGCCTACCCACCACCCGACTATCCCCACTTCAATCCATAATGAAACGCCTCTGCTAGACTCATCTTCTGTACACAACGTCACCGCATCAATCACTCCACTGGCTTCCCTTACTCTAATTTACAAAGCCCTCAACAATTGCTCATCCCCTTACATCTCTGATCTCATCTCCAAATATTCCCCCAACCGCCCTCTTCGTTCTGCTAATGACTTCTTCTTTCTACACCACTTGTCACCTCCTCTCATTCTCGCCTTCAGGACTTTTCTCGTGCTGCCCCTATTCTCTGGAACTCCACCAGATTGCCCTCTTGCCCCAAAACATTCAAAATCTCACTAAAAACGCATCTCTTTAAATAAGTGTATCACCTTACACCCTAACACACTCATCAACTCACTCTCCCTCCTTTACCACACACAATATCTTTACGTTGTAATTCTGCGAGTTTCAATCCTGCAGGGTGCTTTGGGGAAAGCACCATAAACACTGGATTTGAGGCTCAAAGACAGGGCCCTCCTTGCTTTGTTATGTTTTGATTTGTATTTACCTTTGCCTGAATTTATCTTATGCACAGCTCTACGGAATATGTCGGCGCATTATAAATAAACGATAATAATAATAATAAGTAATAAGTATTATGAGATCACATATATAGTTGTGAGCGTACGAGTCGTTGCTCACGCTTGCGGGCTCGCGTAGCGAGGTCACTGGGCAAGGGCCTCAGTTGCTGGCGAGGTCACTGGGCACGGGTCTCAGTTGCTGGCATGGAGCGCCGAAGGCGCTCCATGTCAGCAACTGAGGCCCCTCGCGAAGCGAGGGCCTCAGTTGCTGGCGAGGTCACTGGGCAAGGGCCTCAGTTGCTGGCATGGAGCGCCGAAGGCGCTCCATGCCAGCAACTGAGGCCCCTCGCGAAGCGAGGGACTCAGTTGCTGGCGAGGTCACTGGGCAAGGGCCTCAAACCCTCGCAAAATTCACGTCGCTAATCAAAAAACACGACACACAAATTACGACACTCGCTAAATTTTACGAGGCACGCAAACAACGTACGAAACACGTTACCACACATTACGACCTCGCAAACATCGGACGCAACACGCCGACATACAAACATTTAAAACACAATACATACACACAGCACATACAAAAAAAACTTACCTACACCAAGAGGGAGCACCCAGGACCTCAAAAATGCAACTTACACCTCGATTTTACTCGAAATAAAACAGTTTAGAGACTAAAAAAAAATCTAAGCGACAGAAAAAATGGCCGCCGAACAAAACGAAAACGAGGCTACAGCACTCTAAACTCGCAAAACACCACAAAACACCTACGGATATTCCGATACAGACCTATACCACACATTACTCGCCATTTTACACCAATGCGGAAGTACACGACTACGCTAACGGTTTGGTCTCGCGCACGCACAGTGTTACACTGCACACATTCAGCATGCTTATACAGCAGCTCCACACCACTAATGCTGCAGCAACATCAACACAGATTGCCAGCTCTTCATCACAATGCTTCAAAATAGGTACACTATATTCATTTACTAATTTAGCTATCTTACAATTTCATTGCCGTCATTTTTTGACGGGCAATTCGCTAGTATTAAAATAAATATGAGATCTTGTAAAGAAGAATCACCCATTTAATTCCAAACCCTTAATTACCATCATAATTGCCTGTATGTCTGCGGGTTAGAAGTTTGCTACAGTTGCAGATGTATTTAATTGCTCAAACCCGCAATTATAGGCTCGCAGCCCCAACACGCCACTATGAACCCGTACGTAGCATTTCAGGGCATGATCATGGAGTTTAGACTACAATTAAATAGTGTTTAGAAGTAACTTTTATGGGCTCCTGTTATTGCGATTTTTTACAATTAAATCGGGGCATAGATTTTAGTCCATAGCTTTTATTCACATTTAAATAATTATTTATTCATATCTCCTGCCCTCTATTTTGGTTTAATTTGCTTTGCAGGCCAAAATATAATTATTTCTTAAATAACTTGTGCATGTTAAGATTAAAGTTACTTTTTTCTATAGCTGTAATATATTTTCTGACTCTTTACCTTACATTACAGTTTTGTTTTTCCAAGGTACTGAAAAACATAGGGACATTCTAACATGTAAATTATATAAAGGTAATGTACATCTATTTATATTTTTATATATTCTTTCTTGATAACATTCAACATAAATGTTACAGATCTAGAGTATAAACAGGGTTTAAATCCTTCAGTGGTAGGACCTAACAAAACCCATGTTTATTAGTTGTGGTAGTCTTGTAAAAATTACTAGGTACTTTTGTTTCATTGTTTTTGATTAAATGATAATATATATATATTTTTTACCAGCATGTAAATTGTATTTGCTATTCAACAGAATAAATCAGTTTTCTTTCACTTCATTATTTTATATTTTATTGATTCTTTTAATTTTAACTACTTTCTTTGCATCATCTTTAGCTTGAGCAATAATGTATTTTTTGTGACATTTTTCCAAAAACATATGTGGTTTTAAAAATCACCAATTTATGCAATATTTCAGATTAATTTAAACTAACCTTTTGTAAAATGTCTATATTGTGAGAAATTTGTATTGTGCACCTGTAAAATTGTGAGAGCCTTCATTTTTTTTGTAAGGGGACCTTTATTAATGAATTTATGTCTCACACTGTGGTACATTCTTCAAGTGAGAATAAAAGTGGGGATAAACAGAATGAAGAACAGTTAAAACAACATTTGTTTACTGTGGGGGGCTGTTTATCAAGTAGCGATACACTTTAACTCTGTTTGGTAAATAGCTCCTATAGAAGTTAAAGAAAGTGTATTTTTATGCTCATGTTTAACTCTGCTTGATAAATATACCCCATTATCTTAAATCAGGGAGCATAAAGCTAATTCTCTGATTAATAAATTCTGAGGCAAATTTTTTACTTAGTTTTTATTTTACTTTTAGATAACTTGGTGTGCATCTAGTCTCTATTGAATTCCATTTAACTGTAGAAAATCAGTTTGATGGGCTGAAAAACTTTCATATATATATAAATATATGTTCTGTGGATGCTACAACAGGGAACCTAGAAATATACCTTTATTGTACAAACACCTTGTTGCACAATTAAACATTTACTGTCCGGATACCTGTTTTGTGGTTGCCATTTTTTTTTCTTCCATGTTTCACTAAAATACTTGTCCTGATGTTGAAAACAAGATTATAATTCTGAGTGATCTTTTTGGGGAGCTGCAGCACTATATTTAATCTGTTCTTCAGCTTCGTTTTTTAAGTCTCTGTAGACCCTTTTTTGCCCTCATTCTTCATTATCTGTGTTAAAAGCTTCCAATTTCTCCTTCAGATCAATACTTTGTCTAATTTACTTATTAGTTTAGTTGTTTTTGCAGGCCCGGGAGGATGGAAGAGAGGGAGTGGCTAGCTGGGGGGTAGAGCCACCTATGGGATTGGCGCCAATTAGTGCTAGTGCTGGGGGCACGAGCAATGGTATCGCCTGTCCCGCTCTCCCCTGCGCAGCGTGGTCTCTCTGACTGATTTAGTCAACCAGTGGAGAGCTTGCTGCAAGGAGTGCCGGCGATGCCAGGGGTGCGGGTGGACCCGGTAGATGGGGCCCGGGCTGCTCTGCGGAGGCGCTATGGAGGTGTGCCTGCTCCGTTTCAAGCATAGCCGGTAGGTCCGGGTCTTACCAGTGGGGGTGTGCCCGCGTCGGCACGGGGTGCGGGAGGTCTTCCTCCGCGCGGCTGCTAGTCCCATTTCGCCCCGCGGGTGGGAACGGAGATATATGGTGGGTTAGGAGACATGGCTCCTGGCCCCATGGAGCCTCAGTCTGGCTAGGCCTACCTGAGAGCCTCACGGGGGTCCTGTGAGTGTGGCCTCTGGGTCGCGGGCACCGTACTTCATTCTCACCTACCCTGTGAGGATGAAGGGTGGTGGTGGTTTCCTGCTGGCAGTTCTCCGCCACAGGCTGCCGCCGGTGCCCACACGTGGCTGCAGGGGTAAGTGGATTTCCTCTTTTGCACGCAGGTTGCATTGCAGCCTGTAGCCAGAGCTCATGTTGTGGTATTCTCTTTGGGTAGTAAGCAACTTCCCAATGATATACATTACATCAGTTAACTTGAGAAGGTAGTACATACTTCTTAAGCTGGCAGCCTTAAGGCTTTATTTCATAAATACACAGTTAAACCTGCATTTTATCTTGTTTATGGCAGAGTTTGCAGGATCATATATAGGCAGGTTTTTGTTAACGGGTCAAGTCAGGTTGTTAGCTCTAGGTTGGACAAGCGGATCTGTTTCTCCCAATTGACCTGGGGACGGTTAGTCTGCCTTTTCATCATAATCTCATTCACTGTCGGAGCATTTTATATAATATTAGATGGGCCCTGGCATGGCATCGGGAGTTTAGGCCTATTGCTGGGTTAGGTTAATCCTTCTGTCATGTCTGCTGGTCTTAGTCACCCTGAATGGAGAGTTTATATATCAGTCCTACATCTAGGAGGGGAGTAATTCCCCGCTTTCATAGGTTTTGGCGTCGGGGCTATATGCCGCCATAATTAAACGGTAGAGAGATATATATATATATATATATATTTATGTACCATATTTCACATATATGGTGTTATTATTATGTAAATTGTATGGGTAGTTATGGGTGTTTATATATATTTTATATATTATATATATATATATATATATATATATATATGGGTATGGGTTGCGTATCATATGGGTATGTATATGTTATATGCGTGTATGTAAGTTTATGTGTGTAATTTTATATATATATATATATATATATATATATATATATATATATATATATAGATACGTGCGTGCATATATTCGTATGTGCGTGTGGCTATATTTGTGTATGCGTTTGTTTGTCTTGATTGTGGGTCTGTTCGTTATCGTGGTCCTTCATTTAAGCATCTGGCCCTTGCTTGGGTGGAGTGTTGCGTAATATTATGAGAATTACTCTATGTATGAGCGGGTCAGCTCCGGGCCGGTGGTCTTACTAAAGTATCCCAAGCCACCGTAGAGGGATCGGGTCTCCCCTTAGAATTTCGCCTCTGTATGTTGTCTACCTGGTATGTACCATGGTAATTTAAAATAAGCGGGCACGGCAGTTGCCAAGGTGGCGACACGCAGTTAGGGTTAGTTTAGTTTCGGAGTATCGGGATAGGTTCCTCCACTGGTATATTACCCAGTTTGTTTTGCAGAAAAGCCGTGCTTTGTAGCAGACATAAGCAATAAAGGTGTAAATTACTGTTAGGGATAGGAGCATAAAACATCTTTCCTACTCCTTAGGTAGTAACCATTCTTGTGCTCTGGACACTCCCAGATCCCCACAACAATATTATATTAGATGAGGCCGCTGTGGATTAATTGGCAACAATTTAATTGTCACGTACCATGTTAATAAGGTCCCAAAAAAGGGTCAGTCAGTTGCGGTCACCCTCTACCTGAATAAGCACGCATGGCAGTTGCCAATGTGGTGACACGCAGTTAGGGGAAGTTTAGTTTCGGCAGAAGCCCATGAGTCCTAGGCTAAGGTTAGTACTATGCCCTAGTCACAGTAGGGTGCCCGTGGGTGGTATGCAGTTTCGATTCGACAAGGGTGTTCTAGTCGTCATCGTTAGCACCAGTATTATATCGAGTACAAGGCAATAGGAGCAGCTAGCTTTTATAAATGTAGTGGGACAGCACCAGGTGACCCGGGGTGACTGTGGGCCCCGCTAATTTTCCTGGTTTTGAGCTAGTGGGTTTTTTATGCACATGGTCGGGTCAGCCCGTTATCCTTTCTTATGCTGGGCACTTAGCCTGTAAGGGGTGAAACAGCAGTACGCGGATAGATTTCCCTGCTCGGTGTATAATCCAATCCAAAGAAAGCTAGTTCTAAAAGGGGTTAAGTGCGGGCGGGCCCACATTAGACATGCTGGGCAGTGGCCTGTATCTGGCTCGGGGGGGCGGATGCCCTTACATACTCAATAGAATTTTGATGAAGGTTCTATAATTAGGTCCGGAGAGGATTCATCAAGTATAGTGTATAGTCACGTGGTAGAATTCCGCTGACCATTCGGGGGCAGACATTTATCCATACACAAATGGTGTGTTTCAGTATAGACTGGACTGGTCAGTCACCGCTTAAGGTTTTGCCTCGGCCCCGTGGTAAGGGGACAGGCACGAGATACCCGATTTGGGATGGTTTTCTTCCGGGTTGGTTGGATGTCCCTCGGAGCATTGCATTACTACAGGCAGAGTAAAGGGGGGCAGTCAAGTAAAAAAAAAAGAGGCTTCTTCCTGTTCCATCCCCGCCCATGGTGTCAGAGTTGGGTACGCTTGGGCGTAGTTCCAGTAATGGAGCTTATCTTTAAAAGAATACAGGCACCAGGGCTCAATACAGGTGGTTGTCTGGTCCGTTTTAATGGTGCACGGAAAAACGAATGGGAAGGACATTATGGTTCACCTGGCGGGCGTGGGGGTCCGCGAGTGGAACAGGCAAGGTTGAGGTTTCTCGGTTAAGGCCAGGAGGAGGGTTCCCCGAAGGTGGGACGTCGTGTAAGAGCCGCAGCCTTTCTAAACGGGCCGGGACAAGGGACCTGACGTAGGAGGTATCGGTATTGCAAGTGGAGCAAGGTGTCACAGGCGGTATGGCAAAGGGATGGAAGGCAAGTGAATGCCTTTCCCAAGGGCCGGAGATACCACTGTGGGGAAAGAGGTCTGTGGAAAGCACGAGGCTTTGTGGTTCTGTACAGCCATCTCTCCTTTCGGCAAGTGAGCTGGTGGTGAGAGATTGGCCTAAATAGACAAGGCGCTGGTGACCTCAGGTGTTTTTTGGTCGTGGGATCCTAAGGTGATCAGGTGACCAGGTGGCCAAGGGGGGGGGGGGGGTCCGAGGGGAAAAGGGAGATAGTTACAGTGTCCGAGGTACACTGATAGCTCTCCTTTTGTGGTAATACGGTTCTTGGACCTCAACGCGTGAGTTGGTTGGTGTTGTTCCTTACAGGGAAAAGGTGGTTCCCTATGAAGATGATTCTGCAACTTGGCCACATGCGATCAGAGCCGGGTACATTCTGTGGTGGAACATGGTACCCGCTGGCTTTGTACATGACTAAAACGGTAACAGCCGACGGGCCATTTTGCCCCGGGGCTTGGAGAAGTGAAAATCGTAGTAATTGATGGATATTCGGACATCGGACATAACAGGCGCATCGCCTCGGGTGCCGATCTATGGCCCAGCTTGGGAGTGTGGCCCAGGTCAGATGTAATAGAGATGGTAATGTCATCAGTGGGATGAGCAGGTGGCGAAGGGCACTGGTGTCGCCTAACTTGGAAGTGCTCCATGTGGTGGTAACATCCCTGGTATATACCCGGATAACCGCGGGTTTTTATCGAGGGTGGAAAAGAATCAAGCTTGGTAACAGCTGCCAAAGGGGCTAGCTTAGAGGATCGGTTGGTGAAGGGTCAAGTAAGGCCCATAGGAAAAGAAAATAGGCAAGCCCAGAAGTAGTTTGCTGGAATAATGATGAGCTAAGGGTTTTCCGGATTAACTATTCATGATTTAGCTAGTCGAGGTCATGAGTAGCAGGAGTTTTAGTACTAGGGGCTAGGGAGGTAGTCGGCTGGCCATGGCGTTTTTGGGGGGAGTCGTATGCAGAAAAGGTAGTCTACGGCCTTCTCCGTGGCGGTGGTGAGGGGAGTCTCCGGGACAGTGGTAAAGTGGGGGTGATCCAACCCTACGGGGGTACGGATGCTCCATCACGGTAGGCCCTGGACGAGGGTCAGGGCACAGAGTGTACTGTCTCGGTCGTCAGGCTCCTCCCCTTTCTTTATGTATATTTAAATAAATGGTATTGTTATTATTATGTGAATTTGGGTTTACCAATAAACGCTGTGGCCAGTATTCCCCCAACAAGTGGTTGTGTCTAATTATTTAATTAGAGGGCTTAGGAAGTGTTTGTGCCTAACAAATTATTTAGGGAGTAAGTTATGCCCAAAGGGGTTATACGGACAAACCCACTGGGCCTTTCACAGGTCATGTTCCATTCATTAAATGGTTAGGCAATATTTGGTGATTCCAAGATAGTTTACTTAGTAATACCAGTTGAGCTCTTCTACCTATTATTAGAGTTGATATGTAATTAGTGTTAATCATCTAAATCTTGACAAAGGGTGTGTAGCCTGTGAATAATCATGTCCAGCTACTTACAAAATGTTATTATCATTAGAGAAATCCTGTTCCTATTGGTGTACTGTGTTTTTTGGTGCAAGATGATTATGCAGATAGCTGTCTGAACATGTTTAATAAAGGATGTACTTGAGAGCCAATTCAAAGAAGAATCACAGGCCTAACTGTAGATGTTACAGTGCTAAGGCCAACAATTTGATACAGTCTAGAGAAAAGATACACTGAAACATTGAAAATGGAACAAGTACTAAACATTGACATCCTAATTGGACCTGAGAAGCATCCAAGATTTAAACTTGAATAACCTATATAAAACATCCAAAGATCTTATTGAGAACTGGCCGGGCAATCAAATCTCATTCTCCGGCAGAATCGCATCTGTCAAAATGTCCTTTTTACCTAAGCTCAACTATGTGTTAAGATCATTCCCTTTTCCAATTACAAGCCAATGGTTGGCCAAATTCCAGAGGTTGATAGATAGATATATTAACAAAAAGGGTCAGATCAGAGTGAAAAAGAAAATAATGAGTAGAAAATGTATAAAAGGAGGAATAGCATACCCAATGGTTTCTCATTACCAGGAAGCAATTAAATTAGCGCAATATATAAAGTGGAGTCAACCTCTCCCTAGTCATCCCGAAAATCAGGTGTTGAGTGATATGCTTACCACCACTGATCTCAACGCTCTTTTATTTACCCCAAAATCAGCTATACCTTATATTGACCCCAATGCAACGGTTTTTACTGAAATGGTAAAAGAGTGGACAAAAATGAATAAGACATTTAAACTCTTAGGGCCTCATTCTATTATCGGCCGCAGCCGTTGCGGGGCCGCAAGGACCGGCCGCAAGCTATTCGGCTATTCTATTCCCTTACGGCCGGGGATTCCGGCAGGCTTGCGGCCGGTGCCTTGCTATCTCTTGCGGCCGATCGCGCCGGAGGAAAGCCTTTGATCTAAAACGGCCGCAAGAGATTTGCAATTCAATTGCTCCGGGAAACCTCTCTGCAAGGCTAAAAACGAGCCGCAGTTACTTGCAGGAAAAAGGTCTCGCTAGCACCAATTAAGCACATAAAATAGCTCAAATAAAGCCATCCTGCACTTTGAGAAGGACTATAAAGGGATTTTAGGTGTTAGAAAAAATAGCACATAATTATCCTGTACTCAAATCCGTAAAATATTTAATTTTTAATATCCGTAAAATATCCATGTAAAAAGTCCAGAGTGCTTGGAGTACCTCAGACACACCCCCGCCGCAGCCGGCAAATAAACAGTTAATTTGAACTCGGGTTTGGGCAGATGTGCAAGCTTGAGAGTGGGTTCCTTTTAATCCTCATGTCCCCCAATATGATCCCTAGCATTTACAGAGCTGTACAGTGCAGGCTTGAATTTATTTTTCAGTTTTTATATTTCACAGATTACGGCCGGTTCCAAGATATGCGGCCGGCCGTAAGATGAGATCCTTGCGGGGCCGTATAATAGAATCGCGAGTTAACTGAACCCTCGCAAGGAATCGCAGCCTTACGGCCGAATTACGGCCGATAATAGAATGAGGCCCTTAGAGAGTTACAGTGAACTTACTCCTCTGACAACAATAGCCTATTTAAATCATATTTTCCTAGAACCAGAATGGAAAGATAAAGGAATATATCTATTGGGTCACATTGTAGACAAACACAAAGGTAAAATACTAGATTATAATATGCTAAAAAAGAAATACAACATCTCAACTAAATTATGGTTTACTTTATATAAATTAACACAAGTTTTGAAACAAAGAATTAAAGTTAATAATTCACTTAGTTTAAACAATTTGGAAACATTGATATCGTCTCAAAATATTAAACATCTGATATCAAAGTGTAGTGAGATAATCCACAATCAAACACAGAGGGATATAACCAAACCGATGGAACTCTGGGCCAAAGACATGCACATAAGGGTATCCAAAGACTCATGGCAACAAGCTTTAAAATCTTTAAATAGGTTTGTGAAAAATGCAAACCAGAGAGAAATCCAATTTAAAATCCTCAATAGATGGTATTGGGTCCCCGTTAAAATTTACTCCATATCATTCAACCCAGAAACCAAACTATGTTGGAGGAATTGCGGGAATCCAGCAGAATTCCCCTACATCTCTCTCACTTTGGGAAGATTGTTTCGATTACGTATCCAACATACTTAAGATAGACATCAAAGCTGAACCGCAGACGGCATTGTTTAATTTGTTTCCTGTCAAAATGGTAACAAAAAATATAGGGTTCATGACCCAAATTTTTCAAGTTGTTAAAACCGTAATTGCAAGAAATTGGAGGAAAGAACCTCTTCCCAAACTAGCTGAAATCTTGATTATGGTGGGGCAGAATCGGGAACTAGAGAGATTTTAACACCGGATTGCAGTTAAAACAGGACCCCGCAAAATGGGCTATTTGGGATACCACTTTCAACTAAACCCTTGCGTTGCTATCTCACTTCCTCACCAGATCTCCCCCTTTAGAACAACTCCTCCTTACCCTTCCCTTCCCCCCCCACCCCTACCTGGCTAGAATGAATGAAGTTTGCTAATGAAGAAACTCGATGAATGAAAGAGAATCAGAGAGGAATCCTAAATGGGACGATCTCCCCACGAAAATGAAACTCCCAAACTATGACTCAAAAAGGAGAAGAAAAACCAAACAGAATTACAGTCTATAGCGGTTTATACAAAATAAAATAAAGAAAACATTGAAAATGGAACAAGTACTAAACATTGACATCCTAATTAGACATAAAAACATAGATTTTGATTGCAGATAAGATCTAGTAGTTTCATTATAACCATATCTTTTTATTTTGGAGTCAGTAAGTTTATTCAAAGTAGCATGAAACCGAAAAGGTTAACATATGGAAGCACACATTTCAGCTACATTGCAGTATCTTGCTACTTTAGGTAGTAAGAGTTTCCAAACACAAAATGATTATTTTATAACACTATCGGAAGGAACAAATCATGATTGTTCAGATATCATATCATTCCCCTGAGCAAAAGAACCATTTGACATTTTCCCCAGTTCCATTTACCATCAGGACTAAGCAGTCACTTCTACAGGGGGTCAGCCAATGTCACTGGGCTTATACCACCCACCTGAGCAAAAGCACTCACCAACTGACATTCTCGCTTTTTTCATTAACCTTGCTTTCTTTTCCCTCTACACCTCACACACTGTCACTCTTCTGCCTCTAAAATCATAAAACACGTTCTCCCATCTTTGATCTGTATTAAGTTATAGTGCAGGATTAGCACTATCACCTCCATTTTCACCACCGCTACACCCACCTGCTTAATAAGTAGCGGTCTACCCACTTTTCCCCGATTGTTTCATTAATCCCTTTAGTTTGTAATTTTGTGAGTTTTCAATCTTGTAAAGTGCTTTGGAAAAAGCACCCCGTATGTAAGATTTTAGACTTAAAGACAGGTCCCTCTACTTTTTGCCATGGATTTAATATTGTATTTTTTTTTTGTACTTAACAACAGTATATCGCTACGGAAAATGTTGGTGCGTTACAAAAAACAGCTTATTTTGCATGTTACTTTTAAGGCAAAGGTTGGCAGACCGTGTTTCAACTGCATTAGGAAACTCTACTACCTTCTCTTACTTGTGTACGGCCAGGGTTGGATGAGTGGGCTGGTGTGTTGTCAGCATAGAGATGCGATGAGTTCACCAAGGGAGAGGGTGTAGAAAAAAAAAGAAGTGGATTGAGGAACAATCCCTGGGGGGGGGGGGGGGGGGGGGGGAGAGACACAAAAAATCTGAGTAGTGAGGTAAGAGGAGATCTAAACCAGAGTTTTACTCCAGAAACTAATATTATGAAGATTGTGTAGCAGAAGAGTGTGATCAACAGCATCAAAGGCAGAAGATGGTTCAAGCAGTATAAGGATGGAGCACTGGCTTTGTCACAGTTTCTATGGAGTAAGAGGAGTGGTACTCTGATTGTAGAATAAGAGTTTAGAAAATGTAGTAGACGTGAGAATACTAGCTGTCTCAGATCCTTGAAAGCAAAAAGAAACGGGAATACAGAAAGATAAGAAGACTGGTAGGATGAAGAGAAGCCCTTTTGAGCCAAGATGTAACCAATGCATTTTTGATGGAATATGGAATAGTAGCTGTGGAGATAGGTGCTGGAAATGGGGGTTAATGTAGCTACATGAGCAGATGAGGTAATAGGATCAACAGGAAAGATACTACAGGAAATCAAGCCAAAATGTTCTTTGGAAGGTATAATCATGATGTAATTGGAACATGTGCTGCATCTGGTTTTAGAAGGCCTCACTGGTTACTCTGAATTCTGGGAGTTCTATACACACCATCAGCCCCAAATTTTACCTGCATCTGGTTTCAGAAGGCCTCACTGGTTACTCAGAATTCTGGGAGTTCTATACACACCATCAGGTATGGAGGAGACCCTTGAAAGCTGCATCTTCCCAGGAGCCAATATCTTTTATTAATATTTCTACTATATGCTTGTTATTATATTTGCTGACATAGAATTATTTCTAAAATTAGTTCAAACTTTTTCATATGTTTACTGTATCTTGCCTGGCTTTACTTCCGCCTCCCCCTTTTATGGCCTGTATAATCTTCCTAGATCTCCTCCTTTCCACATGTCTTTGCATTTCCTCTCTGCTAACTGCTCTCTCTCTATCCCTCTCTCTATCCCTCTCTCTCCCCCTCTCTCTTTCTCTCCCTCTCTGTTCTATTGGTCCCTTATGCCATATTTTATTGTTTTCTTTTAGCCCCAAATTTTACCTGCCTCTGGTTTCATAAGGCCTCACTGGTTACTCTGAATTCTGGGAGTTCTGCCCTCCCTCCCTGCCCCTCACCCTCCCACCCCAATTCTGATTAAATATATAGTGAAATGGGAATCACCTGACTTTCCTACTTGCATATATTATCTAACCACTAGGGGCAGACAACATTTTAAATGCTAGAGCCCTCACCACTGTTCCTTCTCTCTCTCTCTAAATGAAAAACTTTTCTAACTTTCACTTCTCTTCTGACCCTTTTTACTCCTTATCTGTTTAATCTTTCCCTGACTTCTGCCCCTTCCATTCCCTTTAGATTGTAAGTGGAGAGTTTTCAGTCTTCTAGGATGCTTTGGGAAAAAGCACTTTCTGCAAAGATTCTAAGCTCAAAACAGGGTCCTCCATTTTTTGAATTTTGTTAATGCTGTATTTTCCCTTGTTTTTATCCCCTGTATTGCGCTACGGAATATGTTGGCGCGTTACAAATAAAAGTTAATAAATAATAATAATAAATAATTGATCTCAGGGAGGCAGTGACTGACAGATGTGGCTGGCGTGCTGTTGTCCACAGGGTCACTGTGACTGAACGGCAAAACAACAAACTATTTTTTATAAGTTATCTTGATATAGACCTTTTCAATGTCGGCTCTTGTTAAAAGCGGTTGATATGAAAATGTAAAATGATTTATTTAAAATAACTTTATCTCATGAGGAAGGCTGCAGTTCCCTCTTCTAAGAAAATTCTTAAACATCTTTGGTTCAAATTACTTAAAGACATTTGTTTTTCACCTCACTTGTGGCCATATGAATAAAGCCAGAATTTGAGCAACTATAGAACGAAAGCTGTTTTTATGAAACCAATTTATAAAAAAAGTATAAACTTTAACCCATTTAATAAACTGACTTCATTAAAAACATAGGAAATGGGGATATGCAATAAACATTCTCCAAGTCTTCAACTTTATTTAAGGGAACATATTTGTTTTCCTTCAAAATAAACATTTTATATTTAATTCATACATACAAGAAAATAAACAGTTAATTACATTTAAATACAACTTTAAACAAGTATATCATATTTTTCTTTCTTAAATACCTGTACATGTAAATTGAACCAACAAACAGCTTTGATTACTCTTACATATTATACATATACTTTCATATAAAAATAATGTATTAACAATCTAGTTTTATCCAATACTCATCTATTCATCCTATATTACCATATATCGATTTTATGGAGTCTACCATTAGTTACAGTAATTCCCTTCTCCAACCTTCGATTTTTTATCAGTTAGAGACCATTTTCCAGCTCCAGCTATCTGCTCCTATTTGTATCAATTTTCCATTTGGCAACTAAAAGCATATATGAGGACAATAATTTAAAAAATTTGAGAAAATGTGTGAGAGAAAGTCAATATATATTCAAAAATTAGTTGAATGTCCTCAAAACAGCCTGTCCACAAACTTTGTACATGACATATAAATGTGTTCATTTATTCCCACATCTTCTCCAACATACACCAGTGAATGCAATACAAGAACAGACTCTTCAGAATCAGAGGTGACAATGGGTTAAATAGGATAAGCACACCCACATGAAACTTTTTTTTATGCTGTTAAACCATTTTCTAGTAAAGTGATACTGCAGCACAATAAATGACAGCCACATGTGCCACATAGAGACAGTTATTTGTATATGTGAAAACCTCATTGCAACTTTCTATTATGAATCATCAACTAGGAGCTTTATGAATTGTGCTCTGAACTTCATATGAAATCTCTTCAGTTCTTCTCTTTGAATTCAGATATTTTTATAAGGAATATCCCTTTTTGCTAAAAATAAATATATACCGTAATTTAAATGATGAAAAATAATTATTTGGTTGTAAATATAGATAATTTTGGTCATGCATCTATATATAAATGTGAGGAAACTACTTTTGCACATATTTATAGTTTCTGTGCTATGTTTTCATATACTCACATTCCATTATTAGTGTAACAGAAGACATATTTAACCTTACAGTCTTTAAAACGACCACATTTGTGAAAAAACAAACAAATTATAGACTGAAAAAATTTCAATAATTCAGTAAACCAAAACATACATAAAACATAATGTAAAATAGAGATTAAACATTATTTTCAGATAACATTCAAATATAACCTCTTGAACCTCAGAGGTTACAAATATTAAATACTATAACTAAAGTTAATATGAAGTTGCATTTTCCTGCATTAAATTTACATTGGAATTAGTATTTATTGCCTGTCAGTCAGGGTTTCTGAACCACTTACTCTATATATTTTGCTAATTGCACATTGATAATTACCTCTTGGGGCTCAGCCATTGAAAGTCATGTGCAAAACAAAAGATTGGGTGTACTCCAAATAAGTAAGTTAATTCCAGGAGAATGTAATTGTTTGAAAACAACATTCAAATGACAAAGTACTTGTTTTTATCTGTAGTTTTAAATTTGTCCGATAGGTGAAACCTTCACTGTCTTAATTTGATAGATCAAATAGATTGTAAGTTTGCGAGTTTTCAACTGTGTGTCCGTGTCTTGGAAACAAGCTCTATGTACATTTGATTATATGCTCAAAAACAGGGCCCTCCATTCTTTATAAGGTGTTAAGTTTGTTTTTTGCCATGTACTAAACCCCTGTACAGCGATACGGAATATGTTGGCGCGATATAAATTAAGATAATAATAATAATGATCCAACTTCAATGTCCGATCCTATAGGTAGAAAAATTCAAGTGGTATTGCATATCACAAAGTGGTATAGTATAGTTTATATGCATACATATGCTCCCTGGTCACTATATCCAGGTCATCCGCAAAGTTACAGCCTTTTTATGGCTCAACAGCAGCTTTTCTCGGCAGGCACAATGTTGATTGTAGTTGATACACTACAGAAATAAAAAAGAGAAGTTATAAATAATGTGTTATTAAATAAAACATCCAGACTTTCAGCCTTATTAAATTGCGATTTGGCCAATTGAAAAAGGGCTCTATATAAGCACAGAGCATATTTTTTTTACAGAAGTTTTTAGTTAGTGAAGACCTTGCTTTTGGATAGAAGTTCACTAACTAAAAACTTCTGTTAAAAAAAATGCTCTGTGCTTATATAGAGCCCTTCACAATTGTCTGAATCACAATTTAATAAGGCTATTAAGAAGCAGTGAGATGTTCTAAAGAAATCTATTCACACATATAATATAAATGGGTAATCATATATATTCATGTATACTGCTTTAGAAAATATTCAATGATTTAAAATGTGTGAGCATTACTTGCCTTCTCACTGCATTATCAACATTTAGTTAATTCGGACCATTGACTCTAAACACTAAACAATTATTTTAATAATAATTTTTAGATGTTATATAGGACTAATATTTTCTGAATAATATGAGCAAATCAATTATCTCTCTGTGCTAAATAACCGATTACAGCAGCACTATGGTGCTTTTTCTATCAGTCCACTACTTTTACTTTCTATGGACATGGAATATTGTTTGAACACCAATGTTCCCTATCCATTGAGATTTCCTTGATCACATTTGAGTCTGCTAAAAGGAAAACGTAAGAAAATCACATTTGCCTTTAGTGACAGTACAAAAGTATTTTTGGGGCCTGGGAAAGCCCACATCTGCAGATCAGGTTTAATTTAAAATTGGTTATAAACCCCCCCACAGCTGAGCATCATTGCAGTTTTTCATTACAGCACAAACATCTCTTGTTCTTAGTCACACAAAGTCTCAGTTCTATTCCTTTGTTAGATACACTCAAAGTATATTTTGAAAATAAGCATTTTTTTTAAATAGAAATGGTAATGTTGTGGTCTCTATTCCAACATGTTGACTAAAAGACATTAGCAACTGCTATCTGTGATATTGAAAGCAATTGGTAAAAACAACACAAATATTTCTTGTACTGTAAGTAAAATTACTTTTCAGGCTTTCCACGTCTCAACTGTCAGGTGAACATTTGCATAATTTAATGGGGATGTACCTCTGCACACAGAGAATATATGAAACTGACGATTTCATTGGCAGAAAAGTATGTCATACAGCTATATTACAATTTATCGGCTGACAGAGCAATGTCAAACCTTCATATGAGAAAAGGTAACATGCTATGGCACAGTAACACATAACCTGTTGCAGATGCAGCAAAGAAAACCAATGTTATTCCTTCTTTATATATGGAGCCAACATATTCCACAGCACGGAGGTACAGCAAGATATGTCTATGGCAATAAATAATTGGACTGATTGATACAAGAGGAGGTGCTTTTTCTCTATCCCACCCTTTTTTATCAGATTTATCAGCCTCTTGTAGAAATATAATTTTTTAGAATAGAAATATAAACTTAAAAAATACTTTCTAAATCAAGGAAAACATTTATATTCATTAGCAGATCTAGCTATACACATGTGATAAAGTGTGCGGATTAGTCCCAATGAATACAGAACAGTACATATAGGTAATATATACACATTTAAAAGGGCACTGTAATTGTCCAGAATTAATACATTTTATGTAGTAAAGGGCAGCATAAAAAGTATATTTATTGTAATTGAAAAATTAAGCATACACTGAAAATAGCTTCTAGTTACGCTGGATTAACTCTTTCTTTTATAAACAGTGGTACAAAGTGGTGCAAAATTCCTTACACTCTGGCACCAGATGCTGGGAACTGTGCTACACCAGCTTCCAATATATATGTGTGTGCTGGTGGAGGTGGGAAGCTGCAACTTTAAAATCTGGGAATACTAAAACTGCTATATTCAGTATAAGATTTTCTTAGAAAAGATAAACCTTTTGTATCTAAAAAATATAGCTTGATCGCAGACGGCCACATGTCTGCGATAGAGTTGCAGGCTTCCGTTAGGTTTCCGATTGCAATGCTATTCAATTGCTCCAGGTCACGACTTGCGAACCTGAAGCCAACTAAGTAAACCATGCACTGGTTCGGAGCAGTTGTGGATGGGAACCATATCAATTCACCGAGCCCGTAACCACCCCTTTCAAATTGGCAAATAGAAAATGAGACTGTCATAATTACAGAAGTAAAACATGGAGGTTACGTGTTAATCAATCAGGTTCGGGGGTCCGATATGCGATCGGACTCGCACAACTTTAAAAATGAAGAATTATGAAAATGAATGCCAATACTGTTCTAGCAAATATGGGTGGCCTGATATGTATTAATTCATTGATACCCATGATCATTTAACCCCGAAATTACACATAATAATAAAACTTATTTCCTGCAGTTGTGCGGGCTTGAGACTGTTGTACAATTAATTCTAATGTCTTTTATCGCTCTCCCCACAATTTACAGTGCAGGATTACTGTTTTATTTGCATTTACAGTGCTATGAATTGGTGTTTAATCCCTTTGCGGGTCCTCTCGAGTACAAGTAGGATTTGCTCCTCCATTTGCAGTTTACGAGTGTGGATACGTTTGTGAGATTGGGAATTGGAGCAATTGAAGAGCGATTTGCAATTTTAGCCCTGCGAAAGTGACACATCAAAGGCCTCTGGATGATGTAAGTTATGAGTTGGACGACCAACATTTTTTCAAGCTCGTAACTCATAACCCGATCCGAGCACGCAAAAAGACGCCAATTGAATAGCAAATTTGACTGCGATCTCAATTACGGGCCTCCGGATCTCAAATTCGCCCAATTGAATGAGACTCTATACTAGCAAGAACATTACAGTAGTCTTTAAGCAACATAACTTATTATGAGTAGCTAAAGCAGACATAACAAAGCAAGTAAATACGAGGAAAGGATGTGGTAGCTAAGTTGCAAGCAAAAGTATTTGAACCCTTTGGAATGATATGGATTTCTGTACAAATTGGTCATAAAATGTGATCTGATCTTTATCTAAGTCACAACAATAGACAATCACACTCTGCTTAAACTAATAACACACAAATAATTAAATGTTACCATGTTGTTATTGAACACACCATGTAAACATTCAAAGTGCAGGTGGAAAAAGTATGTGAACCCCTGGACTAATGACATCTCCAAAAGCTAATTGGAGTGAGGTGTCAGCCAACTGGAGTCCAATCAATGAGATGAGATTGGAGGTGTTGGTTACAGCTGCCCTGTCCTATAAAAAACACACACCAGCCAGTTCTGGGTTTGCTTTTCACAAGAAGCATTGCCTGATGTAAATGATGCCTCACACAAAAGAGCTCTCAGAAGACCTACGATTAAGAATTGTTGACTTGCATAAAGCTGGAAAGGGTTATAAAAGTATCTCCAAAAGATAAGACAAACGGTAAGACAAATTGTCTATAAATGGAGAAAGTTCAGCACTGCTGCTACTCTCCCTAGGAGTGGCCGTCCTGTAAAGATGACTGCAAGAGCACAGCGCAGACTGCTCAATGAGGTGAAGAAGAATCCTTACAAAAGTCTCTGGCATATGCTAACATCCCTGTTAGCGAATCTACGATATGTAAAACACTAAACAAGAATGGATTTCATGGGAGGATACCACAGAGGAAGCCACTGCTATCCAAGCAAAACATTGCTGCATGTTTACAGTTTGCACAAGAGCACCTGGATGTTCCACAGCAGTACTGGCAAAATATTCTGTGGACAGATGAAACTAAAGTTGAGTTGTTTGGAAGAAACACACAACACTATGTGTGGAGAAAATGAGGCACAGCACACCAACATCAAAACCTCATCCCAACTGTGAAGTACGGTGGTGGGGGCATCATGTTTTGGGGCTGCTTTGCTGCGTCAGGGCCTGGACGGATTGCTATCATCGAAGGAAAAATGAATTCCCAAGTTTATGAAGACATTTTGCAGGAGAACTTAAGGCCATCTGTCCACCAGCTGAAGCTCAACAGAAGATGGGTGTTACAACAGGACAACGACCCAAAGCATAGAAGTAAATCAACAACAGAATGGGTTAAACAGAAGAAAATACGCCTTCTGAAGTGGCCCAGTCAGAGTCCTGACCTCAACCCGATTGAGATGTTGTGGCATGACCTCAAGAAAGCGATTCACACCAGACATCCCAAGAATAATGCTGAACTGAAACAGTTCTGTAAAGAGAAATGGTCAAGAATTACTCCTGACCGTTGTGCACATCTGATCTGCAACTACAGGAAACGTTTGGTTGTAGTTATTGCTGCTAAAGGAGGTTCAACCAGTTATTAAATCCAATGGTTCACATACTTATTCCACCTGCACTGTGAATGTTTACATGGTGTGTTGAATAAAAACATGTCAACATTTAATACTTTGTGTGTTATTTGTTTAAGCAGACTGTGATTGTCTATTGTTGTGACTTAGATGAAGATCAGATCACATTTTATGACCAATTTGTGCAGAAATCCATATCATTCCAAAGGGTTCACATACTTTTGCTTGCAACTGTAAGTTATTATGAGTAGCTAAAGCAGACATAACAAAGCAAGTAAATAAGAGGAAAGGATGTGGTAGCTAGTAGCAAATAAAGAAGTAAAAACACTTTCATAAAAAAAATAAACACATATGAAGACTATATTGCCATGGGATGGCATGCCCATGAGAAATTTTCTTCCTCATACCTTCCATGACAGAGTCACTTACTTTATGCAGAAAACTAGTTATAATGGACTGTTGGACTTATAAAACACTTTGTCAAGGGGTTTGTGGAATCATTACACCTTTGGCACCATTCAGTGTTCTATAGAGGATATTGCTTCACAGTCTTATAATATTTTACATATGATTGTGGTTGACAGCTTGCAACATTGGTTATGGCCACGTTAAACATATCTGATCACTGTATGTTTATTTTTAGATGTGGTTTTGTTGTACTTTAAGTTATACTTTGTAACCTGGTCTATGGACATGTAAACCAATTACTGCTTGTACAGGCATGTGGATGTAAGATAAGATTTATGTTACTGACAGCCATTGGAGGATTCAGCTCTTGTAGACCTCCCATAGAGCCACAAACACACTCTAGCATTTATAGCTGTTGATAACAAGAATCTGTCCCTTAAAACAGGCAACAGTGAGAATTTTAATACAAAACAGGTAAGAAAAGAGATAATCTCTGACTTGAAAATAATCGATTTGCTTGCTCCAATGCAGCCTTTCACTGAATAAGCAGTGCACTTGGGAAAGATGGGAGGAGGGTGGTAGGAGAGGATCATATTCAAATTCCTGGAAATGTGAGACACCTAGCAACAAGCAACTTTCAAGAAATATTTGTAAGTACAATATTTAGAAGCTTATATAATAAGAAACATATTTTTAAAGAACATATATAGAAAGGATTTATGCTATATTAACATAAAAACCTGATCTTCAATTTTCCCTTTAATATGGAGGCTATGGGAAACTAACTGAGTGAAACCAACAAAGAATTGTAGACTCGGAGCATTAGGAGAATTGGATGAGTCTTGCAGAGGCATTCATTATGGATTGGTGTGAAGATGGGTAATGGAGAGGTCAGAAAGAAGTGAGTGACCGTAATCAATACAAGTTATGATTAATAATTTTTGTTGTGTGTTGTGTCAAAGTGTGATGTATTCTGGAGAGTTATGTTAGGTGCCGATTACATGACTTGGTTAATGACGTTTACATGACTTGGTTAATGGCTGGATGAGAGGGATAAAAGTGAGGGCAGGGTACAATTTAATTACAAGGTAGTAGGGCTGAAAGTTTGGAGCGATGATGACATTATCAACAGTGAGAGAGATATAATATGTAGGAGCTATTGTAGAAGGCAGGGAGAGTAGGAGCTTGGTCTTAGTGATTGTTTTGGGGTATAAATATCAGATGTATATGCAGATGGGTATATTTGATAGGAAGCTGGTGACATTTTTGAAGACAGAGAGATAGGTCGGCTGAAAAGATAGATCTGAATGTTGAGAGAATGTAATATGTGGTCAGCTCTATTAAAGACAGCAGGGAAGAAATAAGAATCAGGATGGAGTAGGGGCTCTTTGACTTGAGGATTAAAATGGTAAAGATGAGTAAATCAAACACCAGAAAAAGAGCAGACTAAAAAAATAATAAAAATCATTCACTATCCAACATACAGTAGGGCCCTTCATTAAAACCTTGACATTAACGGGACTCAGGACTTCATATTTTATTTCCCCCCAGCTCTAATGTTTATTGAACAGGATTAACAACTCCTTCTAATAGCCAAAAATAGTTGTCAGAGATTCCAGTTAGAAAAGTACAGCTTTTCTTTGGATATGTACTTTAATTCCCACAACAAGAGCATGAAATAGAAATAAAACATTCAAACTTTATTTAATAACTTGTTATAATAATTTGATAAATGGATGTATAAAAATGTAAAAGAGTAACTAGTTTTTTTTTATATTAAATTACCTTAGTTTGTTTTATTAACAAATACTATACTGATTTCTATTTAATTTTGTAGCATTTTTAAGAGATGTATTCCTTATTTCTTATAGTATAATGAACTGTTGTTTATCTGTATCTATTTCTATTACAGTTGCATTTTAGATGCAAAAATAAAGCAGATATTGATCCCCATAACTATTAATCTTTCAGTATTTTAGGATACTCAGTTTTTCAAAGGTGTATTTTATATTCGATAACTAATAATATTTAAATGCAATAATACTCCAGAAATAAGAAAGATAGGTTATCTCATGGGTAAATTTCATCAATCCGTTACTCTTTACCATTTATTCACTTGTGAGTTGTGGTTTTGGGAAACTAATAATCATTATAATTTATAAATTCACACTGGATATATATGGATGGCTGTCAGTTTCCTTTTATTTGGAAATTAAATTGCTGGTGACCTATTCTATTCGAGTCAAGTAAATTATTTACAAACCTAATTTTGGCTCCAGGAGTTTTTTTTCAGTAATGTTACACATGTATTCAATACTCCACAGACGTAATATTACTGATCCCACCCGCAATTTGTAAACCCAAGCCTTGTAAGTAAAGTTCCAATGTTCAGGATTACGAGTGAGGCTTGTGATCAGTAATATTACCTTCCTACAAACCTACTGCTACCAATTAGAATACCTGGGGATTCCCTCCATCCACATGCAGTGAAGCGAATTCCTTGGGATCACCTTCCTTGCTCACTCTTGATTGCCTCCTTCCCTGCTCAAACACAATCCCCAATCCCCATCTACATAACCATATCAGTCCATTGAGCCCCCATGGCATCTAAAATATTAAATCCTTAAAGGACCCCCACACAGTTATCAGCGATGCACCTAACTATTAACCCTCATGCTACCTAAATTAGTCTATATAGACCCCCATGGTAATCTAACATTAACTTATGAAGTGCCAATGGGGCACCCCCAAGGACCACCATGGCACTGTAACTAAAAAATGCTACCCTAAACGAAATACGCCCCCCCCCAATAAATTACAAAAAAATAACAAAAACCCTCAATTATAAAAATAATAAAACCTATAATTAAAAAAATAATAAATTACATAAAAGTAAAAAAGATTACCAATAAATTAAAAAAATAAAAACAAATAATAATTTAAAAAAATGTAACCTGTAAAATAAAATGATAACAAATAATACTTACCTACTCCAAAGATGATCCAATGATTATAATCAACTCCCTGGTAGATGATCCAATGACTATAATCGACTCCCTGGTCCTCACTCTTCTGCCTTTGATTAGATGGGCTATACATGTTGATAGTAGAGGTTCTGGTCCTCTTCTTTCTTGCTTAAAGCCCTTGTTCTCATTTTCTGGGCCAGGAAAGGGCCCTCCAAAAAAAAGCAGGGTGACAACTTGAAACACATTCTGATTGGCGGAAATATGATTGACATCTATTTCAATCAATGAGAATGCACTAAATATCTATTTAGGCCACAGAAAGCACAGCAAGGGTTAATTTATTAGAGGCATGGGTTAGTAGAATAGGTGCCACAGGAGACATCAAAGGACCTCTGTGACACAGGGTTCATTTTTGGATGCTGCAGTGGTCCTTTTTTTAATTGAATAGCTTTTTTGAGATCAAGCAACTGATAATATTACTGATGTTTGAAATTCAGTGGGCTTACCCAAGCTTATATCTTCCCTTTTACAATGTTTTGAATTGAAGATAGATATAAATCAGACTTGTAAGAAATGCAGAACCCAGAGGAATTGAGAGCTACCAAGACAGTGAACTGGCCAAGAAGCCTGACAAAATTAAATCTGTTGATAAAGTGGATTAATATACTGGGTGAAATGCACTTAGTTTATGGGGTAGAATATAGGGCTACAGTGAGTTCACATTTATCAGAGAAATGAAGAAAGCAAGTGAAGGAATAGCATTCTGGGAATTTGTAAAGCAGTCTAAAATATATTTCAGATAATTAAATGTGCAATAGGGCAAGGAAGTTTTATAGTCAATCTTATATAAAAAGTATTGAGAAAAGCTATCAACAAAAGAACATGGAAGATCTTGAATATTGGAATGCTCAGTATTGTCTGTTTTTAAATTGGTAGTTACGGCCTTGCTTAATTGATCATGATCATGCTCTAAAATACTACTTACTATTGCATGGTTTACGGTTTAGGCTTTCGGCCCTTAAATTGCGGGCTTGTTCAATTGAATCGCTCTGTAACTGTAGCACATTTCAAACCGGCAGACTTATTGCCTGTATAACGTAAACTGCTGGCTTGGAATTGAATAGGGGCCCATGTCTATTTCAACAAGATTATACATAGGATTCAACACATATTTATAAGGGATAGGTCATGCCAAACAAATCTAATTACTTTCTATGAGGAGGTCATTAGGAATGTGGATCAAGGCAACTCAGTGAATGTAGTCTTTTTTGATTTTGGAGAGACTTTTGATACAGTGCCACATGGGAGACTATTGAGCTAACTAAGGGATACAGGAATTGCAGTAAATATCTGCTCATGGATTGAGAGCTGGCTAAAAGACAGGAAACAAAGGGTTGTTGTAAATGGAACATACTCCGATTGAACTAATGTGGTATGTGAAGGGGTTCAATATTAGGTCCTTTCCTTTTTAACATATTTCTTAATGACCTAGATGTAGGACTGGAAAGTATTATCTCCATTTTTGCTGCTAAAACTAGGAAGGTAATTACTTCGGAAAATGATTTACTTTCCCTCCAAAGGGATTTGCATACATTAGAGAAATGGGCAACTAAATAGCAGATGAGATTTACAGCCTTATTAAATTGCAATTCGGCCAATTAAAAAGGACTCTAGATAAGCACAGAGCATAATTCTTTTTACAGAAGTTTTTATTTAGTGAAGTCTTTGCTTTTGGAAAAAGGTTCGCTAACTAAAAACTTCAGTAAAAAAATATGCTCTGTGCTTATATAGAGCCCTTTTAAATTGGCTGAATCACAATTGAATAAGGCTGTAAATATGGATAAATGTAAAGTTATGCATTTAGGAAGGGAAAATAACCATGCAATGTTTAGTCTTAATGGAGCAAATCTAGGGGTATCAGGAATAGAAAAGGATTTATGAGTGATTGTCGACAGCCACCTACGTAACAGTGCTCAATGCCAAGCAATATCTGCAAAGACAAGTAAAAACTTAGAATGTATTAAGAAGGGTATGGAAGCAATGGAAGCAAAAATGAATCTGCCACTATACAAGTCTCAAGTACAATTTTGGGCACCACTTCATAATAATAACATTTTAGAGCTGGAAAAAGTACAGAGAAGGGCAACAAAACTAGTAAGGGGAATGGAGGGGCTAAGCTAATAAGAAAGACTAATTAAACGTATTTTCTCTAGGAAAAAGGTGTCTAGGAGAGGATATGATTACCTTATATAAACACATCCAAGGTCAATATAATGCTTTGTCAAGTAAACCTTTTTGTGCCAAGAGGTTTTCAACTGACAAGAGAACATCCCTTGGGATTAGCAGAATAAAGATCCCACCTTAAAGTTGTGAGATAGATAACTTTAAAACGGGGTTGGATATATTTTTGAATAAAAATGGCATTCATTGCTATCTTGGTTAACTAGATAAGGACCAATATTGATCCATGGAGGAATCAGATTGCCAGTTTCCGGGGGCAGGAAGTGATTTTTTCCCCCTTATTTTTCCCAAAGTTTTGATGGGTTTTCTTTTCTGTTTGCCTTCCTCTGGATCAATTAACAATTAATCCACAAATTACAAGGATCAGAGAAGATCTAAATGTTTGAACTTGATGGACTAAAAGTTTTTTCAACCTCTATTACTATGTAACTATTTAACTATTCCTAAAGACGACTGGTATAGGAAGCTTCTATGTAGAGAGTCCCAAGGGATCTTCCTCCTAGAAGTCCAAATGGACTGAATGACCAATTCACTTTCTCATTTATTAAATAAACTGACACATCTTTAACAATTCTATCTACCTCTAGTAACACATGTCACATTTTATCTATATAAAATGTATACATTAAAAAATGAAGTTAATTATTATTTTATTTTAATTCTGTTACATAAAATTATGACTTTAAATAATCCAACACAAGGAATTCCCCTTTCACAATATAAACAGTATTTTTTACTCTATGAAATTTATACACAAAAATTATACAGCCTTAATAATTTGCGATTCGCCAATTGAATAGGGCTCTATATAAGCGCATCCTTTTTTTTAAAGAAGTTTTTAGTTAGTGAAGACCTTGCTTTTGGATAGAAGTTCACTAACTGAAAACTTCTCTAAAAAAAATATGCTCTATGCTTATATAGAGCCATATTCAATTGGCCAAATCGCAATTTAATAAGGCAGACAGTAACTAGCAATTTGAAGTCCTACGACCACTTTATATGAAAGCTGATATGCACTTTACCATCATCACATTCATTTCATTTAAGTCTATCACCCAAATCTATCACAAGACTTTATTCAACAAGTATGGTGAGAAAACACAATAACAGCATCACCAAATTTATTACAATTTATTAACCAAAATGTATTTTAACTCATAACACCATTAATGTTGATTCTACCTAACATATTAATAGTTGCACAAATCACATCGGCTTCATATAAATTCACATTGTAAGAACCATACACACCAATTTTAGTAGAGTACAGAATTTACACGTTATTCACATCAGTAACACCACAAATAATATATAATATATAAATTATACAATTTTTTTTCAGTGACCATATGGATCACAATGCGCCAGGCAGATCTTGCCTCTTGCTGTGCTTATCCATAAGGTTTTCATGGCAAAGAAACTGGAGTGGGTTACCAGTTCATTCACCAGTCGACCTCTATTTGTTTGACCTCTCTGCTATGACCTTGCCATCTTGGGTTACCCTACATGATATAGCTCACAGCTTTATTGAAGTACCCACGCTCCTTCACCATAACAAGGTAGAGATCCAAAAGAGGAATTATACAATATAAATATACAAAAATAAAAAGTTAATACCATATTGTTACTGCATGCTATAGAATAAAGTCCAGAAGTTACATTTCTGTACTAGATTGTTGATAAGTAATTAACAGGATACAAACTAACAAATAAATGAATATCAGTAAGACACAAGTTGATGGATGGACTTCATATTCAAAAGCAGAATATTTTATTCAAAGAGTTAATATTAGGAATAATGTGAAATCTATTATAAATATTAATAACAATGTAGCAACCTATAACATGAAATGCAATAATTAGTTTCACTGTTAAAGTAAAATAAAAATATACAGTCAATCAGACCAAACTAATTAAAAATATATATAAGTAGTTGAAAAGCTTAGTTAATTTTCATGAGAAGAAATGTGTATTCTAAATTATAATGGCATCATAACATGATTAAAACGTAAGTCACAAATGCACTCATTATTAAAGCTTTTAAAAGATCAGCATAGCATTGATTCATGAAAAAAATCAACACGAGAGCATAAAAGGGAGCACTCTTGAGCAGCATCTCACCCTTGATGAGCTGAGGTCACTTACATCATGAAACGCGCGTTGGGTCTTTCTTGAGGTCAATTGTTTGATGCAGCAGTATAGAGTTTCGTGAAGTACACAAATGCTGATGGTCTCTGATGTTATTCCAGGAATATAGCTTACTAGTAACTTGCCTGTCAAAAATTATGGGATAATATTTGAAGTGTCTCTACCCCCCCGCCCCAGTCTCTCTTTTCTCCTCTCCCTCCCCTGTGTCTCATCCTCCCCTCTCCCCGTGTCTCTTCCCCCTCCCCTTTGTCTCTTCCCTCCCCCTCTACCTCCCCTGTGTCTCTTTTCTTTCCCTCTCCCTCCCCTCTGTCTCTTCCCCCCTCCCTCCCCTGTGTCTCTCTCCTCCCTCTCCTGTGTCTCTTTCCCCCCTCTCCCTCCCCTGTGTATCTTCCCCCTCTCCCTCCCCCTGTCTCTTCCCTCCTCTCCCTCCTCTGTGTCTCTTCCACATACAAAAACAACAAAAGCACAAAGAAAAAAAACCATAAAAAATCATCACACACACACCATGGGGCTACAACCAGGACATCTGGGAGTTTTGCACAAGAATTTAAATGGCGGCCAGAAAAAACTAGGCTACACGACCCCTAACCACGCAAAACACCACCAGGCACATAAGACTGGAACGCGGGACTTAGAAAAAAACAAATACGAGCAGCGGGACTTAGAAAAAAAAAATATGAGGTAAAAAAATACAAAGTTAACGGCCGAACCGCGCACATCCCAAAAAATAAAAAATACAAATAAAATAAAAATAACAAAAAAATTAAACTTACACACAGCACGGGAGGACAGCCAGGACGTCTGAGAGTGAGGTTGTGCACTTTCGGCACTCAAAAATCGCCTAAGCGACAAAAAAAACAACAGATGATAAAAACTAAAACGAGGCTACACGACCCCTAGCCATGCAAAACACCAACAAGCACATAAGACTTTTACCCAGGAACGCACAAGGTACAAAATACACACATTAGGAAACACGGAAAATGCTCCAGACCCGCGTAACACATAGACAATCACAGCCATTTTACAACACTAACTTGTAACTAATAACATTACCATTCTAAAATGGGGCTTTACACAACTAAAGAAACGGTTTGCCCTCATGCACGCAGCCTATTTACACTGCACACTTGCCACATTGCTGACACTTACACCTCAGGTCAGCAACAGTCCAAATGTACATTGTATGCTGCAGGAAAATCAAAACAGATTGTTAGCTCTTCAGGATATTGATTGCTGGATATATTAATTACAAATAGGTAAAGTATATTAATTTATTATTTAATTAATTAATTATTATTAAAACATATATTTATATTTTTTTAAAAAGAGCAGGGGAGAGGCTCGCAATGAGTCCCGAAGGCGCTCAGAGCGGGGCTCACAATGAGCATCAAGGGTGCTCAGAGGAGCAAAAGTACACGAGGGGAGATGCTCGCAATGAGCGCCGAAGGTCAGAGGACCAAAAGCCTTACATTGTGTGGCAAACAGCCTTATAATTTTATGACCGTCATTTTTTGACGGGCAATTTGCTAGTATATATATAAATATATGGGTAGCAATGCAATAAAGTTAGTGTATTCCTTAGGTTTGTGTGTTTATATTTGTTAATCTAGTGTATACTTTGATTAGCTTTGATGATCTAATGTACCGTAGTTAAGTTAGCTTGTGTTTAGCATGTGGCAGCTTAGCAGCACATTTAACACTGTATAGTTGAGGGTAAATAGCACTTGTTCATTTTAGGGTTAACAGGGATTTTACCAAACTAGTTAAATCAAGCCCATAGCATGTACAGTATCTGCTTAATCATTTGTGTGACTTTATTAATAAGCCTGGCAGCTGCGTGATGACTAAACAGTAAAGTAACCTGTAGGTGTAAACATAGAACATATAGTGAAATTACACTTTCTAAAGGCTATAAACCATCTGCACAGTGAATGTTGTGCATGATGTGTCATGCCTAATAATTTCTTTATTTCAATATACTTACTGGAAGTTGATGTAAATGTTTAATTTACTACGACTGAAACGGCAACACTGGTCTAAAGGTTGTTTAAGATAAATGACTCATTTGGAACACATAAAAAATCAATTAAATATATTTAAGTATTGAATCTATAATTTGGAAGAAAGGTCTATATTTTATAAAGTAACTAGCGACTTGCCCGTCAAAAATGACAGGGCAATAAAATTTTAAGCCATGGCAATGCTGTTTGACACACAATGTAAAGCTGTTTCTACTCTGAGGACCTTGGGAATTCATTGCGAGCCTTGATCTGAGCGCCTTTGGCGCTCATCGCGAGGCTCACAATGAGCACTCATAGCGAGCTGCTCCTCTCATTTACTTTTGGTCATATGAGCGCCTTTGGCTTTCATCACAAAGACAGATATGTATGTGTATTTTTTCTATAATAATTAATTAATTATTTACTTAATAATTAATATACTTTATCTATTTGTAATGTATATATCCGGCAATGAATAGCCTGAAGAGCTAAGTATCTATTTTTATTTTCCTGCAGCATACAATGTACAGTTGGCATGTTGCTGCTGCCCTGAGGAGAAAGTGTCATCAATGTCTCAACTGTGCATTAGAAATATGCTGCGTAGTTTGTCTATGTGCTACGAGGGTCCCGACCATTTTCCGTGCTTCCTAACTGTGTATTTTTGTACCTTGTACGTCCCTGGCAAAAGTTATAGGTGCCTGTCTGTGTTTTGCGCATTTCAGGGTCGTGTAGCCTTGTTTTCATTATATCGGCCGCCATTTTATTCTTGCTTTTTCAATTTCCTAAACTTGTTAAATTTGACTTTAATTAGCGTGCAACCTCACTGGCAGATGTCATGGCTGTCCCCCATGCTGTGTGTTTTTTTTTTGTTAACTTTGTATTTTTGCGACCTCGTGTTTTTTTTCTCGACGTTTCGCAGGTCGTAATTTTGTACGTCTTTGTCAGTGTTTTCTGCAATTCAGGGTCGGGGAGCCTCGTTTTCATTTTTTTTGGGCCGCCATTTTTTTTCTCTCTTAGCCGAATTTCAAGTGGCAAAACTCCTTAAAATCGACTTTAATTTGCGTGCAACCTCACCCCCAGACGTCCTGGCTGTCCCCACCGTGCTGTGTGTGATGTTTTTTTTCCCCCCAGAGTTTTTTGATGTACGCGTTTTGACCGTAAAGTTCATATTTTTGTGAGCTCGTATTTTTTTTTTCTAAGTCCGAAGGGTTGTAATTTATTTTGTGTAAGTCCGTATTTCCTCTTTACGCGTTAGTGTTTTTTCCTAAGTCCTGAGGCTCGTAATTTTTTTCTAAGTCCCGCGCCGTGTTTTTTTTTTTCAAAGTCGCGCTTTTCTGTTTTTTTTTCCGGGAGTGAGGCGCCGTAGAACCTCGACCTCCGCAATTGCGGCCCGCGAATTGTTTGGGGATTTGCATAATTTAATTTACAGAACATGCCCACAACTTTGAAGATGTGTTTTTTTAAATTGTGAAGCAAACAACAAATAGGACAAAATGACAGAAAAAGTAAATGTGCATAACTATTCACCCCCCTAAAGTCAATCCTTTGTAGAGCCACCTTTTGCGGCAATCACAACTCCAAGTTGCTTTGGATAAGTCTCCATGAGCTTGCCACATCTTACCACTGAGATTTTCGCCCATTCCTCCTTGCAAAACTGCTCCAGCTCCTTCAAGTTGGATGGTTTGCGCTTGTGAACAGTGATCTTTAAGTCTGACCACAGATTTTCTATTGGATTGAGGTCTGGGCTTTGACTAGGCTATTCCAACACATTTACATGTTTCCCCTTAAACCACTCAAGTGTTGCTTTAGCAGTGTGTTTGGGGTAATTGTCCTGCTGGAAGGTGAACCTCCGTCCTAGCCTCAAATTACGCACAGGTACAGGTTTTGCTCAAGAATATCCCTGTATTTAGCACCATTCATCTTTCCCTAAACTCTGACCATTTTCCCAGTCCCGGCTGCTGAAAAACATCCCCACAGCATGATGATGCCACCACCATGTTTCACTGTGGGGATGGTGTTTTTTGGGTGATGTGATGTGTTGGGTTTTCGCCAGACATAGCGTTTTTTTTTTGATGGCCGAAAAGTTCAATTTTAGTCTCATCAGACCAGATCAGTCTCCCACATGCCTTTTTGCAAACTCAAATCGTGCCATTTTGTTTTTTGCTGAAAGTAATGGCTTTCTTCTGGCCACTCTGGCATAAAGCCCAGCTCTATGGAGCGTACGGCTTATTGTCGTCCTATGTAAAGATACTCCAGTCTCTGCTGTGCAACTCTGCAGCTCCTCCGGTGTTACCTTAGGTCTATGTGCTGCCTCTCTGATTAATGTCCATCTTGCCCAGTCCGTGAGTTTTGGTGGGTGGCCGTCTCTAGGCAGGTTTGCTGTTGTGCCATGTTCTTTCCATTTGGTTATGATAGATTTGATGGTGCTCCTGGGGATCATCAAAGATTTGGATATTTGTTTATAACTTAATCCTTACTTGTACTTCTCAACAACATTGTCCCTTACTTGTTTGGAGCGTTGCTTGGTCTTCATGGCAGTGTTTGGTCAGTGGTGCCTCTTGCTTAGGTGTTGCAGCTTCTGGGGCCTTTCAAAAATGGTGTGTATATGTAAGGACACTGTGACACTTAGATTGCACACAGGAGGACATCATTTCCCTAATTATGTGACTTCTGAAGGTAATTGGTTGCACCAGAGCTTTTTATGAGCTTCATAACAAAGGGAGTGAATATATACGCACATGCCAATTTTCTGTTTTCTATTTCTCAAAAATAGTTTTATGTATATATGTTTCTCATTTCGCTTCACCAACTTAGACTATTGTGTTCTGATCCATCACATAAAGTTCAGATTAACAAAACATTGAACTTAAGGCTGTAATGTAACAAAATAGGTAAAAAGTCAAGGGTGGGATTGAATACTTTTGCAAAGCACTGTATTTTGTCTTTTTACTGAACCCCTATAGGCATTTACCTTGTATAGAGAAGTTGGAAGGGGAAGGGAAATTATTTTGCACAGGGGACCTGCATTGACTAACTGGGACATGTAAAAACATATTTTTCTAAAATGCATTTTAAACAACAGGTTGGAAACATTAAATAGATATAGTAGCCTGGGAAGAATATTCATCTTTACTGCGTTGATGTGGCCAATAAACGAGATTTGATATTTAGACCATTTGCAAAGATAGGTCATCATTTTCTAAATATGGGATCATAATTGGCTCTATAAAGGTCTATAACTGTAGGTGTAATATTAGTCCCAAGATATTGAATATAGGCCAGGTAAAACGATATCTGTTATGGAGGAATTAATTCTCTGACTGAGAAAGCTGAATACCCAATGCCTCAGTTTTCTCAATATTAACTTTTATTAACTAATACCATTCCCATGCAAGATTAGTTGTACTACATATAAGCCCGGTAATCCCCAGGATTCCCCTCAATACCCCCCCATTTGCTTTGTTATGGGGGAAACATTAATCCCATTGGGGTCCCTTTGGAGCCTGTAAGTATAACCATGTTATCTTGGGTGACCTATCGTACCACCATGATAATCTAATCTATAAACATTGGGGGTCCTTATGGACTCCCATCATATCCAAACTTAACTCTCTACCATGGAGGTTCTTAAGGATCTCTATGGACCCTATCTCATCATGCTGGTTCACAAGGACCCCCACAATCCCTACCACTTTCCAAACAATTATAAATTAAATAAAAAAAGATTTATATAATAAAAAATATACATACAAATAAAACAAAAAGAAATGATCAAAAATAATAAAAAAAAGCCTGTAGGGAAGAAAATGACACTTACCCACCCTTTGTCTCTTGATAAACGCACCCCTGCTAACTAACGGCTTTCCTTCCTTGCCTTGCACTTTATTTATTATTTTTATGGCTTCTGATTATCTCAAATATTGCTCCATTATATTTCAGCCAATCAGAATCCAATATGTCAATATAGCAACTTTGATCAGAGAAAGGTGCCATCCCTTTTAATTTTTATTAAGCTCCCAACCAATTGAAATCTTTGCATTACTGTTGGTCAGTCACTGCTTCTTGTTTTGGCTTCATGTATTTTTAAAGGCTGAATATTCTGCTAAATAAATTTTAAGATCTGTGCTAATAAATTGTTACTATCCCACATTAAAGTAACAAATATGCATCAAACTGTTGTGAGTTGCTTTCTAGATTGGGATTGTGGATTAGAATTTATTATTCTGTTTAATATTAACTGGGAAATTCGCTAATCCAGGTGGGTCAATAAATTAATGTGAATTCCTCCCTTAAGATTCCTAGGTATTGTGAAATTGCAGCACATAAATATATGTTAAACTACAAGTGTTGGATTAGTATGAGTAATATTTGGATGTTTAAATAAAAATGTAAAAAAAGTGATAGGACATGTATTTATGTATTTATTATGGATACATCAATATCCTTTGTAATTAGGAAAAAAATGATGATGCCCTTGCTAATCTCTGGAGGCATTTATGATTGATTTGAGTTGCCTAAGAATGTGGGGAAAGGGGTAGGTGTAAAATACCAAAGCATCCAATGGCAGTACATATGAATTGCTCTCAGGCTCAAGGATATCAGTGCTTACGTCAGGCAGGTTGGAAATTTTCTTATTGTAAATAAAAATCTTCAAAAAATACGATTTTTTCAAAAGATTATTTTTTGTTTTGTGTATCGTAAGCAATTGTATCTATCGTAATCACTGTGAAAAGCTCTTGATAAAGTCTTTTATTGCATTCTAGTCTTTGTGCCTTTAATGATTAAATTTGTCCGCCCTCAAAGTTTTCCATCTACGTGGAATTCTGTAAAACCGATATTCAAAATGAAACACAAGCTGTTGATGAGGCCTGCGTCTAAGATTTCCTCACAGATAACCTTGAAACTGTTTGATGACGTATTACATCATTCAGGAAAATCAACAGGTTTTGTTTAGAGCACAGGAAGTATAAAGGAGGAAATAGAAAAATATATTTTAATATTTACTCAGTAGTATTATTAATTTTTAACATTTAACACAGAGTTTCATAGAGATAATATATACAGTATACATGCATACACACAAACATATAAATATATATATATATATATATATATATGTATATAAGTTTATATACAGTATATATAAATATGTGTATATATATATATATATATATATATATATATATATATATATATTTAAAAAAATAAATAAATAAGATATATATATGTACATGTTTATATATATATATACTAGCTACTTGCCCATCAAAAATTACATGAATAAAATTGTAAGCCTGGCATTGCAGTTTGCCATTGTGAGCCCCACGCTGAGTGCCTTCAGCGCTCATTGCGAGACTCTCCCTCGTTCACTTTATCCCTGTGTCTCATATCGCCCCTCCTCTCCCACCATTGTGTCTCATTTACCCCCTCCTCTCCCTCCCTTGTGTCTCATTTCCCCCCACTCTCCCTCCATTGTGTCTCATTTCCCCCTCCTCTCCCTCCCTTGTGTATGATTTCCCGAACCTCTCCCTCACTTGTGTCTCATGTCCCCCCTCCTCTCCCTCCCCTCCCTCCCTTGTGTCTCATTCTCCCCCTCCTCCCTCCCCTGTGTCTCCTTCCTCTTCTCTCTACCCTGTACCTCCTTTCCCCCTCTTCTGTGCCTCCTCTCCCCCTCTCACTTTCCCCCTCTCCCTCCTCTGTGTCTCCTTTCCCCCGTCTCACTCCCCTATACCTCCTTTCCCCCCTCTCCCTTTCCCTCTCTCCCTCCCTTTCCCTTGTGTCTCCTTTCCCCCTCTTCCTCCCGCATGCCTCAACTGCTCGCCTCGCTTTGTGAGGGCCGCAAGTGCATAAGCAGCATCACAAACATTCCCCACTCTGACAACTATATATGTGATATATACATACATATATATATATATATATATATATATATATATATATATATATACATATATATATACAGTAGACTCTCAGTTATCCGGCATCCATGGGGATTGGTAAATACTGGATAAATGTAGTTTCTGGTTGCTTGAGAGATACTATTAAAAATTGCTTAGATTAGATGCACATAGAATGCTTTGCTAAGTATATTTGTCAGTGAGGGCTGTTCTAGAAGCAGCATCTTTCACTCCTCACTTGCTTAAGAGTTCTGGCCGCTTGAGTTCTAGTTAACTGAGAGTCTACTGTATATATATATATATATATATATATATAAATATATATATATATATATATATATATATATATATATAAACTAGCGACTTTCCCGTCAAAAAATGACGGTCAATAAAATTTGAAGCTATGGCAAAGCTGTTTGGCACACAATGTTAAGCTTTTTATTCTCTACGGACCTTCGACGCTTATTGCGGGGCTCTCCTCACGTGTCCTTTGACTCCTCTTTATATTTTTTTAAATACTAATTAATGAATTCATTGAATAATAAATTAATATAGTTTACCTTTTTCTAATTAATATATGTAACAATCAATAGCCTGAAGAGGTAACAATCTCTTTTTATTGTCCTGCAGCACATAATATCCAGTGGGACTGTTGCTGGCCTGAGGAGATAGTTTTATGAATGTCCCAACTGTGTATTATAAGTAGGCTGGCCGAACAACACCAGGTTCGCCAAAGGCGTTTATTGCGGGGCTCACGATGAGGGCCGAAGGTGATCATTGCAAAGCACCAATGTAGACATTATATGTACAGTATCTCAAAAAATGAGTACACCCCTCACATTTTTGTAAATATTTTATTATATCTTTTCATGCGACAGCACTGAAAAAACTGACACTCTGCTACAATGTAAAGTAGTAAATGAACTGTGTCTCCCCAGTGCCGGCAGAACTCATGCAGGCCCAGACCATGACACTCCCCCCACCAAAAGTATACATCGATACTGAGAAAAGGTAGTTGAAAAAATCCCTAAATGACAAATAAACAGATAAGGCCCAAAGAACACAAAAACACTGATATGAGATGAAACCCTCAGTTTGAGCGTAAACAGCGATGCAGAGAGAGTGGAGGCAGCATCTGACATCATCAGGTATATGCATATAGGGGGATCGAAACAACATATTATAGAAAACATATATAGACATATGTGTAGATATATTTGGTCTGGGCCAGCATGAGTGTTGCTGGCACTGGGCAGCTACAGTTCATTGAGGGAACCATGAATGCCAACATGTACTGTGACATACTGAGGCAGAGAATGATCCACTCCCTTCGGAGACTGGGTCGCAGGGCAGTATTCCAAAATGATAACGACCCCAAACACGACCACTGCCTTGCTAAAGAAGCTGAGGATAAAGGTGATGGACTAGCCAAGCATGTCACCAGAACTAAACCCTATTGAGCATCTGTGGGGCATCATCAAACGGAAGGTGGGAGAGTGCAAGGTCTCTAACATCCACCACCTTCTTGATGTCATCATGGAGGAGTGGAAGAGGTCTCCAGTGGCAACCTGTGAAGCTCTGGTGAACTCCATGCCCATGAGGGTTAAGGTAGTGCTGGAAAATAATGGTGGCCACACAAAATATTTACACTTTGGGCCCAATTTGGACATTTCATAAAAAACCTGCTTCCAGCTCAGAATTTCCGAGAAAAAGTGTTATTACACTGCATTCTGGGAAGCTGAGCAGGGTCATGCAAATGCCTCACTCTTCAATCCATAGCCATTTTCAAACATGGCTTCCTTTAACCTTATGCCTGCTGTATTACACAGTTTTAATCCAAAGCCAAGGTTGGATTAAACACAAGCTGAGAATCATATCCATGTACAGCTGTTTCAAGATTACTGGCTATCATCAGCATGAAGCGGGATCTCAGCTTGTGTTGTGGACCTTATGAGTAGGTAGTTCACCACAACAATAATTTAATATATGGTGGGCAAAAGAGCGATAGAAGCCCTCCACCATACAGTAGTACAGTAAATAAATAGTACATCTGTGTTCACATTTGAATGTCAAGTTAAAAAACCTGCTTCCAGCTCAGAATTCTGAGAAAATCAGGTATTACACAGCATTCTGGGAAGCTGAGGTGGGACATGCAAATGTGCCCACAAATGCCTCGCTCTTCAATCCATAGCCATTTTAAAATGTATTCACCTCTCAAAACCTGGAATTAACATGGATTGTTTGAGGATTTGCATCATTTAATTTACAGAACATGCCCACAACTTTGAAGATGTTTTTTTTTTTTATTGTGTAGCAAACAACAAATAGGACAAAATAAACATTCACCCCCGTAAAGTCAATCCTTTGTAGAGCCACCTTTTGCGGCAATCGCAGCTCCAAGTCGCTTTGGATAACTCTCTATGAGCTTGCCACATTTTACCACTGGGATTTTTGTCCATTCCTCCTTGCAAAACTGCTCCAGCTCCTTCAAGTTGGATAATTTGCGCTTGTGAACAGTAATCTTTAAGTCTGACCACAGATTTTCTATTGGATTGAGTTCTGGGCTTTGACTAGGCCATTCCAACACATTCACATGTTTCTCCTTAAACCACTCAAGTGTTGCTTTAGCAGTGTGTTTGGGGTCATTGTCCTGCTGGAAGGTGAACCTCCATCCTAGCCTCAAGTCACGCACAGAGTGGTACAGGTTTTGCTCAAGAATATCCCTGTATTTCGCACCATTCATCTTTCCCTCAACTCTGACCAATTTCCCAGTCCCGGCTGCTGAAAAACATCCCCATAGATTGATGCTGCCACCACCATGTTTCACTGTGGGGATGGTGTTCTTGTGTGATGTGATGTGTTGGGTTTGCGCCAGACAATGCGTTTTCATTGATGGCCGAAAAGTTTAATTTTAGTCTCATCACACCAGAGCACCATCCTCCATACATTTTGGGAGTCTCCCACATGCCTTTTTGCAAACTCAAAACATGCCATTTTGTTTTTTGCTGAAAGTAATGGCTTTATTCTGGCCACTCTGCCATAAAGTCCTACTCTATGGAGAGTACAGCTTATTGTCGTCCTATGTACAGATACTCCAGTCTCTGCTGTGGAACTCCTCCAGGATTACCTTAGGTCTCTGTGCTGCCTCTCTGATTAATGCCCTCCTTGCCCGGTCCGTGAGTTTTGGTGGGCGGCAGTCTCTTGGCAGGTTTGCTGTTGTGCCATGTTCTTTCCATTTGGTTATGATAGATTTGGTCGTGCTCCTGGGGATCATCAAAGATTTGGTTATTTTTTTATAACCTAACCCTGACTTGTACTTCTCAACAACATTGTCCCTTACTTGTTTGGAGAGTTGCTTGGTCTTCATGGCAGTGTTTGGTTAGTGGTGCCTCTTGCTTGGGTGTTGCAGCCTCTGGGGCCTTTCAAAAAAGGTGTGTATATGTAATAACGGATCATGTGACACTTAGACTGCACACAGGTGGACATAATTTCACTAATTATGTGACTTCTGAAGGTAATTGGTTGCACCAGAGCTTTTTATGGGCTTCATAACAAAGGGGGTGAATACATACGTACATGCCAATTTTCTGTTTTCTAAAAAAAATGTTATGTATATATTTTTCTCATTTCACTTCGCCAACTTAGACTATTGTGTTCTGATCCATCACATAGTAATTAAGATTAGCAAAACATTGAATTTAAGGCTGTAATGTAACAAAATAGGTAAAAAGTCAAGGGGGCTGAATACGTTTGCAAGGCACTGTATATATGTTACTTGTAGTTTATGCCCGATTATGCATAGTGGTGGGATACATTTTATTTTAGCTGCTCTTCCTGTCTGTTACTTTCTCAAGAGGGAGGGAACTTGTGAATTTATGAGCTATCCATTACACTTAGTGAATGCACTGACAATTGTTTATGTCACATTCCCATTGTGCAGATATAAAAGTCCTTTGTATTCAGAGTTTCCTTCCCTCCTCAGAACTCTGATCTACAGGTACTAAAATGGTTGATCCAATAGCAGCATAATTGCAAATAAAAGGGAATATCTTAGAGCCTTCATTATTTCATTTTTCTATTGTAAAACATGGGGATATTTTACAAGTGTAATTATTTGCAATTGTATATTTTGGTAAGACTGCTAATAAGAGTTACAGAGAGGAAAAACATAATTATGTAATATTCTGATCAGTGTCATACACACATAATAATTACAAATCTCAAAAGTATGCTGGCAACATTTTTTAATGTAACCAACAGAAGTAGTGGCCTTTATTGACATGTGTGGTGCAACATTGCTAAGCCACAAATGTTATTTCCATACATTACTATTATTTATTATTTCAGTGAACCACATTAGTCCCAGCTATCAAGCATTTTCTTAACTAAGATTATCAATGGCCATGATTCCTACCCTATTAACTTTCTCTTAGTGAGTTACCTCCATACATGATGCTCTAATTTGCCAGCCATCATTTTAGTCACACCCTTTTATTTCCAAACTACAATCTCACGATCATCTGCAGTAGACAACACCTTGGCAGGCCTAGATGTACTAAAGTTGAACGCAGTAGCAGAGGGCTAGCAATTTATGTTTTTGCTATGACCTGCCCATCTGCCCTTCACCACCACAAGATAGCAATCCAGGTGAATATGCATGTTACCAGTGGTTTAAAGCAACAATCTAGACCAAGGATTGACAAGTTTACATCACATGTAGTAGCTTGCCAGACTTGTGAGGATTCACCAATATTTTTTTAAGAGTAAGGAAATAGTATACTCATATTGATATATGTAAAATAACCAAAATATTAAGACCAAGAAGTACAATCTTAGTAGCCTGTGGAATTTAATCAAACTTCTTCAAGTAGACCTAACTATTTAGGGCCCCTCTATCGCAATTACGGGTGATTTGTAAATGCCACCTAGCTATGCTATCCCTCCATCCTGTAAACATTGGGAGAGAACTGCTAAGAGTGACTGTGGCACGACAAAGATGAAAAGCATGGCACAAATCTCCACCAATCCACAAAGATTATGAGTGATACCATTAGACTTTTACACCAAAACCCTAAAAAGATTTTATGGACCACTCGCAAACCAGGGCTGTGCTGTAAGTACAAAAAGCTGAAGGAAATATTATGTGTACTAAAGACCACTCACTAATGGTTTTAAAACCATTGCGGAGTGCCGCAGCAGCAGTTAAAAAGAGACAGTATAGCACCAAAAAACAAAATGATGACATTGCAACATTATTTGACACTTAACAGTCCAATATCAACATATGTGTAATTAAAACATATTGTATTATTATGTCCATTTCATTATACAACATCAACCTAGTACAAGGGGTTAATAAATGTCAGAAAACCACATTGCCTAGGAACAAATGCTCTAATGCATTTATAACATCTATGACATTTAAAAAAACATAATGGTTCCTTGCGCACTTGTTCTCACTCATTATAATACTAATCCTGATGTTCTCGTTTTCTATTGGTTCCTAGAACCATTTCTCACCTGTTAAGCTTGGTTTGGGTACTTTCTACACTGAAATCTCTTGCGGACAAGACTTACGGATGTGGGCTAAGTGCCGTAATATTACTAGTGAAAAGATTAACATAAATGTTTAATGTAGAAAAAAAAGCGCTTGCAGCTGATTTATGAGTATACCACAAATTTCACATCTCAATTAGCATGAGGGACTTAGTTTGGGAAATTTCTAATAATTATTCTAAATGTATTTAAAGAAAGCATTAAATTGTGGACATTTGATGACCACTGTAAAGAAAAAAGGCACATGTTTATTAAATATGTAACACATTAACGAGAGCAGTTGTTAAGCCATGGACATAAAAACATTTCTGAGAAAATCAGAATATTTGAAGATTCTTGGTACCAACTGGGTCCTTTAAACATCACTTCCTGGGAACTGGCTCATGATGGTGGATTTGTTTTCTATCAATGTAAAAACATGTGGGGAGAAGGGAACAAAGATAGTGCAGAAGGCTTTTTATATGCAAAAACAACATTATAGCAGGGTTTAGCATTAACAGGGGTCTAGCAGTAAAAACAGCTCTATAGTGAATCAGCTCTAAAAGGCTTTAAGCGGGGTATAGCTGTACATTGATCAGATTAAAACTGACACCACACTCCTTCCAACTTCCAGCAGGCCCAGGAGCAGACGGCTTGTTTCAGGAAAGGGACAAACAACTTTCACCAATGTAAATGAATGCCTACAGGGACCAGCAGATACATATTTTTTCAAATTAGAAAATAGTTTAATGACTTTTTTCCTCCTTAATTATGACATCAAAGTTTTTAAATACATATATTTTCACTGTATAGTAGCTGTTTAAATGCAATGGCTTTACTTGATTTCAAAACCCCATCTGGAGTTTCTTCTACAAGATGAAACATTGAAGCTGCATCTCCTCACAACTGATGGAAGAGGGAGCCAAAACACACTCAATCTTTCTCTTTTCAATAAAGCTTATTCTCAATCTCATGACAGGCACATCCAGACACCAGTACCTCTAAAAAATGATATTACATTAGAGGTATTTCTTATCTTGAATCAGAAAAAAAATCCTGAGGTCTTGTTTATGGTTTAAGTTTAATTCAAGCATGTGATAAACAGTGAAAGCTCATTATTACTCTGTCCCTATCTAGAATTTCTGGCTCGCTGTACTTGTTTAATTTGCTTGTCATGAAAATTATTTATTTAGAACAGAATCAAAATTATATTTTCATTTCAAACTAGCAAATGGTTTGAAACAATGGAATAAGGGTTTTGTATCAAATGCTGCTTTCTCTATAATTTTCCTTTATATCAATATCTTTTGGTTTTGCTATATTATAGTTTATTTCTTAGCTGTTACAAACAGTCAAAATTTGGATTATTCATAATATAACTATTAATTCAATATTCAAAACCCAAGGGAACTAGTTGTGCAAAATTTTTTTGTTTAAATTTGCAGTTTCTTTGAGACATAAATGAGCTATGAAAGCAATGCAATGAAAAGGTAATGGTTCCGCAAACCTCATTTGATAACTTACAGCCCTATTAAATTAGAAACCCGTAGCGGCATCAGCAAGACCGCAAGGGCTGCGGGCTTGAAATTCAGCTGTGTTATACAGCTATTAAATTAGAACACACCGCGGGTTACAGCCTTGAGACACAAACCCGTAAACCATTTTATAACACGGAATTTAAACCTAAAAAAAAATTTATATTACAGATTTGCAAGCTTCAGAATGTTGTGCTATTTATTTTAATACCTAAAATCACTTTCCCTTCACATATAAGTACAGTAGTATGTGTATATTTGCATTTACAGTGCTACGGATAGGACTTTAACCCAGTAGCGGGTCCTCTCTGGTACCTGTTGGCCTATTGGCTCCATTTGCGGGTTACGAGGTTGAACACCAGGGAATTTGTTGCAATTTAATAGCATGATTGGAAACATAAAAGTTACGGGCTTAACAGATCAAAGGATTTGCAGGCGCGCCAGTCAAATTTCCTCGTTCCGTAGCCTTTTCTCACCCTTATCCCGCAAGTCATTGACAGGTTTCTTTACGGGGCCAATTTAATAGCTGCAAGGCTTGCAGCCTATGTTACGGGCTACAGTTTTCAACATTGAGGGGATTTAATAGGGCTATTAGACTGCTGCATGTGTACAGCATTTTCTTCTTATTATGAGTTAAACCAAAGCATATGTGAAGAAATCAAATCCCAGATGGCTCTTTCTGCTAAACATGACAAGTGAAACTTAAAATTCCCAATAATATGTTTTTGGTTGACCTAAATGTCCTTAAGCTTTCATTCAAATGGTACACAATAATTTGTAAAGCTATGTGCAATTCAGACCTGCTATGGAGGACAAAATCTGGGAACCAAGGCCTCCATGTAAATCAAGTGCTCTAAGTTATGGCAATTCCATAAATCAGCTGTGGGAGCTTTTTTCCCCCAAATTACAACAATATGTAAAGTTAGGGCACTTAGATTACATCCATAAACTCTTGTCTTGTCAGCATGAGATTTCTGTGTGGAAGCTACCCAAACTAAGCTTTACAGATCAGATAGGGCTGTAGGACTGAATAGAAAGCCCTGACGTTATGCCCTGTCGATTCCATCCATTTAAATCCACCCTGGAGGGAATCCTCGGGCATCCCCTACCCCCGGTCACTGCCTAATCGCATCGGAAATAAGAGAACTACATTACAAATTATATATTACAATCACAGAGACATAAATAGGAAAAATATAAATCCTAAAAATACATTATAATGTTTCACATCAATATGTTAGTCCCACGCCATTACTGCTGTTAAAGTGCAAACATGTAATAAGCAGGTGACAATTACTGATACTCCTCATGTATCAATTGAGCATTAATTACTCATGTCAGATGCTTAACAACCTTGCAGTGGAATAATGAGGCCCATTAGTGTCACTATGTATATGTATCAAAATATTAACTCATAATAATCAAAAATGATTTAATTCACTCATGTTTCACAAAATAGGGTGGAAATATTCTTAAGAAGTGTGTACATATTGGATGTATTAACACACAGGATCACTTGTAATATTATGGATTCCTAAACTGCCTTAAGGAATGTCACTAATCTATTAGCTTGAGAAACATACAGAATCATACATAATGGTATAACAATAATATCCTTTATTGAATACACAGAACACAGTTATAAACATATACGACTATGTGTTAATATCTTGATCCGAAAGGACAAGAGGCTGAAAAATATGACAAAACCTAAAGGGGTCAAGGTAATACTGTATAATAATATTTAATAATGATGCATAACATCTACTAGGGTCACATGTGGTCAATACACCACAGTAACCAAAATCAAATACATAAAAAAAAATCCATCATGAAAATCTCTGTGTAATGGAAGTAAACACAAATGTGCATAGCACATATATATATATATATATATATATATATATATATATATATATATATATATATATATATATATCATGTCTTCATCTGCTACATTACGCAGATGCTGAAATTTAAGGATTATGTCATCCAATTCAATTACACATACAGTGCATTTAAAAAAAAGGTGGTCCTAAGCTACAAAAGGCAGAGGTGGAGAAAAAAAAACTATCTATAAAAAGCTGTATCTGCAATACAGTGAGAAATACTGGAACTGTAACAATAAATCAACTTACCTGAACTTCATCCACAAGCAGTGCAAAATGTTCTCTATCTGTCATCTAAAATCCATTGTCATCACCACAAGGAATGAAATGGCATCTCACAAGGATTGCTCAGCTGTGACCCCATTCAGTGGAGTCAGAGTACTGTCACCATATTTCTAGGAGATTTCAATGCATGTATTAGTGGTGCATTGAAATAAATGGGCAGTGTTGGACTATGATAGTCCCACGCCAGATCTACATTGCAAGGAGCTGAATTTAACAACAAACAGGTGTTATTGAACATGATATTTCACTACTTAGTTGCGTGTCAGATAATTTTTATAGGGGATGTCACTGATGGAGCATCTCTTCTCAACAGCATTCCTCATTGACCATCAATTGGTGAAATGTTAAACATAACGCTATGTGTCCACAGAGAAGAGGATCATGGACCATGTGATGTAGGGTTGCCATCTGCTTAAAAATATCACCATCACATAGGCCATGACCCTCTACTCTGTAGTCAGGCTAGATTATGTCAACACGTGGACCAACAGATGGTTGCTGAAGAGTGCTGTTGAGAAGGTGAAAGCTCAGGTGCAGCCCCTATCTCCTCTTCCACCTTGCCACAGGGCCCCCATCCCCTGTGCTACTGCGTTCACGGTCAACTCAGGGGGAGTTGCAAGAAGAGCCATCCACCCTGGATCCTGTGTATCCACTAGCACCGGGGACAGGCCCTGCTTCCATCATTTCCTTCAACATTCTCTCCCATTGCTTGCAATGGACAGTTACTGTGGGGCAATCACTGGTAGATGTGGCTGCTCTGGCCTCCTCCTCCATTATCCTTCTGACCTTGGCCCAGCTGTTGTCGTAACAATGCCTTACAGACATCCCATCCCTATTGTGCATAACCGACCTACCCAGAGTAATAATGTGGGAGCGGGCACAGATGGCATTGAGGAGTATCACCATCTCTTCTGTCCTATAGTTAGGCGACCTGTGTTTAGCTCCAACCTCTTGTCATTCCGACTGTGACTGGGATCCGGATCTCCATGTTCTAACCCTGATCCTGAACTACAACTCCTAGCCCTTCCTCCAGAACTACGACTCCTAGCCCTCCACCTCCCAGAACTACCAATCCGAGCCCTCCCTCTCCACTGCCCCCTCCCTACTTCTCCTTATCTCACCCAAACTTCCTTCCTCCCTCCCTCACACCCACTTATTCCTTCACTCTACGTCCTCCACCCCCACCTCTTCCCTCCCCTTACCTCCCTCACCCCCGCTTCCTCCCTCCTTCTACTTCCCTCATCCCCACTTCCTCCCTCTCTCCCTACTCCCCACCTCCTCCCCTCCCCTCCTCTCTTCTCCCTCCATCACTTTGTTGTTTTATGAGTTGGGTATAGGGTGGAGGTGGTTGTGTGTCCTAGCTATAAATGTATCTAAGTGTATTTTTATCCTATGTGTATGTATATTATGTGATGTCAGTATATATGTGTACTGTGAAATTATGTGTAAAGTATTAAAAAATGATCTAGATGAATTAAATACATAGAAACCTGCTCTTCAATCTTCCACTTTTCCTTCATTCTCTCTCTCTATCCAAAAACCACCAACTCCTGCGTGCTAATTTGTAAAAATCTACAACACAATTAGCGTTTGTTTGCGAATCTCACAAATACAGTATATAAAGTACTAGCATTTTGCCCGTCTCAGTGCTGTCTCACTTTGTGCGCCATCTATCTCTCTCTCTCTGCGCCCTTTCTCTCTGTGTGCACCCTTTCCTTTTGTGTGCACCCTCTCTCTCTGTGTGCACCCTCTCCCTCTCTGTGCACCCTCTCCCTCTCTGTGTGCCCTTTCTCTCTCTGTGAGCCCCTCCCTCTCTCTCTCTCTCCCTCTCTCTCTCCCTCTCCCCGCCTCTCTCTCTCCTCTCTCCCTTTCTCCATCCCCTCTCTCTCCCCTCTATCTCTCTTACCACTCTCTCTCCCTCCTGTGTCTCTCCCTCCCTCTCTTTTTCCCTCTCTCTTCCTCCCTCTCCCCCTCCCTTCCTCCCTCTCTATCTCTCTCCCTCCTCCCTTCTCTCTCTCCCTCTTCCTATCTTTACTGCTTCTCTTTCTCTCTCTCTCTACCTCCCCCTCTCTTTCTCCCTCCCCTCTCTCTTTTTCTCCCTCTCTCCCCTCTCTCTCTATATATCCCCTTCTCTTTTTATCACTCTCCCTTCCTCTCTCTCACTCTGCCTTCTGTCTTTCAGTCCCCCATTCTCTCTCTCTCAGTCCCTCACTCTCTCTCCATCTCTCTCTCTACCTCACTCTCCATCCCTCCTCTTTCTCACTCCTCTCTATTCCTCTTTTCACCTCTCTCTCCCTCTTCCCTCTCCTATCAATTCATCCTCTCCCTCTCCCCCTTCTGACTCTCCCTCCTTTCTCTCCCTCCCCTCTCTGCCTCCCCCTCTCTATCCCTCCCTCTCTCTTCCTATCCCTACCCCCTCCCCACTCTCTCTCCATCCCATCTTCTCCCTTCCCCCTCTTTTTCTCCCTTTCTCAATCCCCACACACCTCTTGTGTATAATCGAACCTTGGCTTTGCATAAAAGCTGTGTAATGCAAAGGTCATAAGCTTAAAGGAAGCCATGTTTAAGATGGGTTGTGGATTGAAGAGCGAGGCATTTGTGGGCACATTTGCATGTCCCAGCTCAGCTTACCAGAATGCAGTGTAATAACTGTATTTCTTGGAATTCTGAGCTGGAAGCAGGATTTTTAACTTATTTAAGACATTTAAATGTGAACACAGATGTACTATTTATTTACTATATATATAAATATATATATATATATTTTTTTGTATATATATTGTGATGGAGTGCCATTAGGGGTCACAAGAGAGCTCTGTAAGACTTCTCCCCTGAGAATGAAAAGGTTTAAATCCAGGCAGTTATCAGAGGCTAAATGGAAGCACAGCTGTGAACTGCCTTTAAAAGCAGCAGAGAGATGGGTGGAGTCTCTCTCACTTAGGCTTGGACCTAAGAGCCGTGAGCTGTGTGTGAAAGCCCTGGACAGCTCAGCTGCGGGGATCCTAAGAGCTGGGATTTGTGCTGGAGCGAGACAGTCAGGAAGGCTGCGGAGTTCCAGAGTTTGCGCACAGAGAAGACTTCTGTGGTATTGGAGATATTCCACTGAGATAGGATTATCTGAAGACACCATCCCTAAGAGGCTGGAAGGAATAAGGGATAAAAGGTTGGTGCCAATGCATGTTATTCTCATTGTATCCAGAGAAGGATTACAAAGGTCCCAGGGGGAAGAAGAGTGCATTGAGAGTGAGAGTAAGAGTTCCTCATTACAAGAGGGTGACAAGGGCCCTATGCTTCACAAACAATTGATAGAAGCTGTAGAGGAAAAGACAAATAAGAGACTGTTTGGTTCCTGGCCACAAGGTGGCGATATATCAAAAATAAGAGACTGTTTGCATCCTGGCCACAAGGTGGCACTCCCTGTCGCAGATAAGCTGCACAGGATATAGTCAGGGCGTTTAGTAAGCACATTTATATAGGATTTATTTTATTGCTGAATACAAGCACTGTTTTTGTTATTTTTGTGCTAACAAATAAAATAGCAGTAAAACTCAACTTTGGACAAGCCTGCTGTGTCTTCCTCCCTGTATAAAAGAGATAAGAAAGCGCAGGACGCAAACCCCGCCAGAAGGGGGCGCCCTGTTACAATATATATATACATATGTATTGTATATATTTCCCTGTCCAGGGAGTAGAGTTGAATTATCCCCCCCAGGTTTATTTGGGCTTCCTCCCCTCTCTCTCTTTTTATCCCTCCTCTCTCTCTCTCCTCTATCTCTCTTCTTCTCCCCCTGCCTCTCTTTCTCTTCCCCTGTCTCTCTCTCTCCATCCCCTCTCTTTCTCCCTCTCCCTCCTTCTCTCTCCATGGGCTCACCAGCGTGCATGCACGGACATGTCACTGCTGCTCAGTCATGGTAGTGGCGTCTTCACGCATGCGCTGTAGCTTTCTATTCAAGCATGGGCTGACACATCGATACCACGCATGACTGAATACGACGCAACTATGAAACATACACAGTTGTGTGTTTGCCACAATTTATAGTGTGTAGCTTGTTAGTAACGCCTGCACAGAATGCACTGTGCAGACATTAGTCACAAGCTAATAACAATTATAGTGGATACTGTAATCCAGCCCATTCAGTGCTACTGACAGAAGCATGGTTTACATATGTTGTCTGCCGTAATGCGGAGGAGCTACATTTTTAGATCAAAGTGTAACATGGGGAAAAAAATATCATGCAAACGATTTTCGGCAATTTACAATGCAAGATTTACATAGGCGCCCTAGTCTTTTATTAATGCACTACATTGGTGCTTTAACATATAATATTATTCTATACACATTGTATATGACCCCATCCTCTTGCCACAAAAAAGAAAATTCTACAAGTTCATACAGTGTTTGGCAAGATATATTTGCATATTCTTTTTTCCATTTTAAGCAAAGGAAAAAATCTGTTTTAAAACCGTCAACTGAACACACTTGAAAGTCAGTTTCATTGCAGGCTGCTCTAACCATGTCCATCTTTTGAAACTTTTATTCATTAACCACAACATCTGAGAAAGAAAGTAATTGCACATATAAGCATAACTTCTAGTTGAGGTACCAGCAAAATATATATATATGGTACTTTTTTTTAAGACATTCTTGTTCTAAAGTTGGATTTTTCAAATACGTTTGCTTTCTCTTTATTAACACCTAATAAAAAGACTTGGGTTAACCCTTCTCTGTCACAGCCAAGGCCAGGGGAATGACTGTCCATTTTGTTGACTAATTACCCTTAACAGAGTTTTAGAGAGAAGCAAGGCAGGCCACATGGCTAAGTTTCTCAGATTTGTAGACTCCCCAAACTAGAGGGGAGTTAATAGTCGACCCTTCACCCTAGTGGCATGAGTTCTACGTGGGGCAGGGAAGATGCTACTGTGATTGGTCAATGATTTATTTGCCCTGTTTACCTAAGGCAGTGTGATCAGTTAGGATACACAAAAACCCAGGAGTGTATTTCATTCTGATCTCCAAATGGAAGGGCTCTTTATTATTTTTGTATCCAGAAACTCTGCTGGGTCCTAATGAAAGGGCTGATCCTGTAATCCGGATTTCCTGATCTACATGACTGGTGGTGTTCTTAATTACAAGGAATGTTGCTGGAGCTGAAGGCAGGAGGTTTTCGGGTGAAAGGGGTCCCATCTCCCTCGGGTTGTGACACAGAGATCAAGTAACAACCTGAGCAGCTTCAGAGAAGCTGAATAGAAATTAAGCTGCTGACATCACTGCATCCTTTCATTAATGTGTGTCATGTTATTTATGGAGAGGGCCACAATATGGGGGTGATCAGAATTATTGTATTATTGTGTAGATTTATTTTAGATTATGTAAAGGTGGTACCCAGGCATGTTTGGTACTGAAATGCTGCATTTTCCCCAGAAAGTTTAATTCAGTGTATTACCAGGGTCCCTGGGGCAGAGGGGTCATCAGTTATAAGGTGATTGGTTGTAGGGGATGCAGTACAGTGGGGAGAGAGCTGACTGGCACCAGGGGACAGTGGTCACTTAGGTATGAATGGGGAAGCTGACTGGCACCAGGGGACAGTGGAAGCACTCCTCATTTAATCAGATACCCCCTCTAAAGCCAGGATCAAAGGGCTAATTAGCCTGGGTAGGAAATTAGGCTCCTAGACCTCGAGGGGGAGGGTGAAGTCACCCCCTACTCCCCCTGTCATAATAGTAAAGGGGGTGTTGGCGGAGTTTTGTTGGACTGGGTTGTGCATAAATACTGGACCACATCAATAAAGGCTGTTGTCAGTTTAAACAATCATAATTGATGTATGTGTTTCATTATGAGGGAATAATAATAATAATCAATATTAGGGAATAATTAAAAATCTATTTTATATCCGAAGAGAACATACCTGTAAAACATGGGATAGAAATGAATGTAATGGCACAGCCATTGTAACACTGTGATATAGCTAGTAGATGCTATTAAATGAGTAAATCATTGAATCCAAGGGTAAATTATAATTCCTGGGTAATTCTGATCCTTACACTTAAGAAAAATTACATAAAAAGTATCTTTGTGACTTCATTTAAAAGGCAGCTTAAAGCTATACATAATTACAGGGATTTCACTCTCTAGTTCCCGATACCTTTATTTTTCTTAAGTGCCTTCCAGGTACCCCCAACACAAGATCCCATGCAGGAAAACAATATCTACAAAAATGGAACCGCTGTATGCAGAATTAATCGATCCCATTGCGGAAATACTGTCAGGACCTTTTATAAGAATTTCCAGGAATTTTGTTTGTTGCTCCAAGATACCGTTGAGATTTTACACGTCAACAAGGACCAATGGAAGCCTACTCCTTGTAACAGTTCAGCATGATTCTCTAAATTCTAACAGGGAAATTAGCAAACCAACCAAGAGATAGTGCCAGTTAACCCCAGCGTTGCTAATGACCAATAAGGGCAATGCTCAGGAAAAGCATCTGGTCCTTATACATCTTATGACCAACCCCTGGATGGTGACCAAAGCTACTTAACAAATTATCTTAAAAATTATAGGAGCAAATGACAGGATTCTCATCCTCCACTGACCAGTAGGCAATGCCAACAGCACCGTTTTTGTACCCCTTGCTGCACTGGATGTCTCCAACATCATCTATTCTGGCAAAAGAAACAAGGAAGAGAGCTTTTAGTCTTACCTGACAATTCTGTCAAAATCCTCAAAGAAACACATGAGGCTAGGAGTGAAATAGCCATTCAATTTAAACTATGACCAATTAAAACATTTATAAAAAGTTATTTTTTTATTGCTGTTTTTAATTATTTGTAATTAGAATATAGCACATTGCCACACATAAGGGAAACAGAAGGACCACTAAGGACATTCTAGTAATTTCCGTCCAATAGGCTTTAAAGCCTTCTCATACAGAAATCTGTGTATAAGAAGGTATTTTTAAGTCTGATCCACAGCTGTTAAGGCTATAAACCAGACATATTCAGTGGTCATGGTTCCTGCAAGAATAATGGCTAGAAATAGATGCTATCAATTTCAGTGTGTTATCCATGGGTAACATTAAGGGGCAGGGATCCATTATCGACTCCACATTATAAAAATGTTTAATGAAATGTGTTTGCAACAGGGTAAATAAGTACTTTAAATGGTAGGTTGTTAAGATTTTCAGGCACAATTGCACTGATGTGATTGAACCATTTGTGTTTTCCAAGTGTCAAATGGAAAAAAAGAAGCTAAACATTTATGAATGTTCATAATATGAAAATGCGTAATATGCTGAACACCCTATCTAAAAGTCAACAGTTTCCCATGATGCACACCAAGTATATGAGAAATGCCAGCAGAGCAGGAACTTCATTACCAATGTACTGGAATGTTAGAAGTTTAATGTATTAATACCCAATAAGTGCAATACATTCTGCAAGTGCAAAACATGTTGGACATATAACTTGACTCAGAGCAATTTAAAGGACTGCCATGATATGAAATATTAACCCTAACTATCATGGGGAACCATATTAAATCTAATTTAACAAATACCATGGGGCTCTATATAGACCTGCAAGGACCTCCATGTCAAGGTAGTATATGGATGCCACGGGGGTCCTTACAGGAATCCCTGGGATTCCCCTATTTACAGTTTTGTAAATGGGGGAATCATGGGGATCTCTAGGCTCATAGGAGGTATGATATTAATGGGGATCCATGGGATACCCAAGTTAGTGAGGTGTTTAGTGCACTTTCAATCCCTTAATTGTTAAATATAAAGAATCTAGCCTTACATCCTACTCAGTTTAGGGGTTATGGTGTTTTTAGCATCAAATCTGATGGTTGATTCATTTTCTGAGGCAATTATTCTTCCTCTATGGCTGGGTCTGAGTGTGTGTAAGTTTAGGTGTGTAGGTTTAGGTTGGGAAAAAAAGTTTACATATAATTTAGTTGTGTATAGCCACGTTAAAAGTGATTTTCATCGCTTGGAAGGAAATTTGAATGTGGCAGGTAAAGTTGAGCATTTTTTCCTATTCAGCCCTGCTTTCGCACAGCGTGGAAAAGAAAGGCTCATTATGATCGGGACCATAACTCTAGAAAAAATATTTTGATAAGGCCCTAAGTCTCTAATGAAATTGAGAAAATCACTGTAAATTATTTGGCAAAATCCCTTGAAGAACAATATAATATTTAATTAAATTAGAAATTTAATCACATGCATGTTGTATCTATTGCTCAATGGGGGTACTGTGAGGTACTGTGAGGAATTGACTCTGCTGGGTTTTGAACCCTGGTCCCCATGCTGCTGAACCTCTTCCCTACCACTGCGCCAGCCTGCCTTTGTGAATTTCATTGAGATCTGATAACCTTGACTCTGCTAGCAATAGTATCAGTGCCTAAGTCTCTTCAGCTGTGCCTGGTCAGGTGTCTGGTCCTTGGCCTATATAAGGCACTTCCTGTCAATGTACCTTGCCAGATTATTGTGGTTCCTGTTCCCTTCAATAAAGCTTGTTCCTGTTTCACCTACAACTTGCTGAATTGGATTATTGCTGACCTAGGCTGCTGGTCTCCAAAACCTTGTGATTCCTATATCATTACAGAATAATCTGGCTGCTTTCATGGAGACCGCCGGTTCAGATTCTGCATTGGCCCAGCAGGTTGCTTTATTTGCAAGAACTGTGCAGACCCAGGCACAGACCATTCAAGTGCTGCAGGACCAGGTAGCTGAACTGCAAAGTAAAGTTCAGTCAATGCACCGTGAGTATACCAGCTACAGGTCACGTGATGTTGCTGCTGCTACTGTTACACATGCACAAGATGCCCGCTTGCCCCTACCAGAAAAGTTTGGAGGAGATCGCAAAAGATTTAGCGGTTTCCTAAATCAATGCCGTTTGCACTTCATGATGTTACCTCACCGATTTCCATCTGAAAGAGAGAAGGTGGGATTTATTTTCTCCCTATTCAAAGATGAAGCCCTGGCTTGGGGCTCCCCTCTTCTGGAACAGGACAGTCCAGTCTTGGGTAATCTAAATGAATTTCTTGAGGCCATGTGCCTAGTTTTTGATTACCCCAATCGATGTGCTACAGCAGAAGCCACTCTCCTTCATTTGCATCAAGGGAGGCGCTCTGTGGCTGAATATGCTGCTGAATTCAGACAGTGGGTTGCTGACACTACCTGGAACCAATCAGCCCAGAGGTTCCACTTCAGAAAAGGTCTATCAGAAGCTATAAAAGATGAGCTAGCTCGTGTTGATCTTCCTGCTGACTTTGATGCATTTGTGCGTTTGGCTATCCGTATTGATCGGAGACTGTCTGAAAGAAGATTGGAGTGCTACTCCTATCTCCTATTCAAGAATTTCTACTCCGACCCCACAAACACCTACAGACTCTGAGCCTGAGGCTATGCAGGTAAATCTAATAAGAGGGCCATTATCCAATGAAGAAAAACAGTGGTGACGCCATGTGTTGATTACAGGGACATTAATAACATCACTGTTAAAAAACGCTACCCCTTGCCTCTCATTCCTGAACTTTTGGAGAGACTTCGCTCAGCTAAAATATTTAGGAAGTTGATCTTCGGGGGGCATATAATCTGGTTCGCATAAGACCAAATGATGAATGGAAAACAGCTTTCAGAACCAGGTACGGGCATTACGAATATCTAGTAATGCCATTTGGGCTGTGTAATGCCCCTGCAACTTTCCAGCATCTTATCAATGATGTACTACGAGATCTCCTGGATCAGTTTGTTGTGGCATATTTGGATGATATCCTAATATTTTCTGATAATCTTGAAAACCACAGAAAACAGGTCCATATAGTTCCCACCACCTATACATTAAACTGGAAAAATGTGAGTTTGAACAAACAGAAATTCAATTCCTGGGGTATGTAATAACTCCCAAAGGTTTAAGTATGGACGCAAGTAAAATTAAAGCTGTGCTGGACTGGCCCATCCCCAAGAATGAAAAAGATATTAAGAGATTTGTGGGGTTTGCCAATTTTTACAGGCGTTTCATTAAGAATTTATCTGCCGTTATTACACCGATCACTGAACTTACACGTAAAGGGACTCCTTTTCAGTGGTCCGATAAGGCTGATACCGCATTTTCCCGATTAAAAACTCTGTTTACATCTGCCCCCGTCCTGGTACATCCTCAGCCGGAATTACCATTTATTGTGGAAGTTGATGCTTCTGATTCAGCTGTTGGTGCTATACTGTCTCAAAGGACTGGACCTAAGATGCTGTTACATCCATGTGCCTTCTATTCCCACCAGATGGTGCCAGCAGAAAGAAAATATGACATAGGGAATAGAGAACTATTGGCTATAAAAGCTGCCTTCACCAAATGGGGACATCTCTTGGAGGGAGCCACCCATCCAATTACTGTCCTCACAGATCACAAAAATCTGGAATGTATTTGATCAGCTAAGAGACTGTCAGCCAGACAAGCACGCTGGTCCCTATTCTTCTCGAGGTTTAATTTTTTGGTTACATACCGTCCTGGCTCCAAGAATGGTAAGGCGGATGCCTTGTCTAGAATAGCTGACCCCCTCCATACTACTGTAACCAAGACCACCAACTTGCCGGAGGATATATTTATAGGAGTCACATTTCCTTCTGATCTGATGTCTCGCATTAAAAAGGCCTACGCTGAAGACCCAGTTCTTCGTGATCCTCCTCGTGATCTCCATATGACGATGCTTAATGGGTTTTGGATTTTTCAACAACGTCTGTTTGCTCCGGAGTCAGTGCGACTGGACCTTTTACGTCTCTACCATGACTCAAAACCAGCAGGTCATCCAGGAATCCGAAAGACACAAGAGCTATTTGCCCGATCCTTAGGTGGCCAAAGTATTATGAGGATGTTAAGAAGTATGTGTCCTCTTGTGATGTATGTGCCAGACATAAGACTCCTCGCTCATCCCTTGTTGGCTTGCTTCAGCCTCTTCCGATTCCTCATCGTCCCTGGGGATCTATATCCATGGACTTTATTGTGGAACTACCTCCCTCTAAGGAACACACTACCATTCTTGTTGTTGTGGACAGGTTAACTAAGATGGGTCATTTCATACCAGCTCGTGGTCTCCCTTCAGCTAAACAGACGGCTGACCTGGTTATTCAGGAAATATTTTGCTTGCATGGAGTGAATGTTGAAGTAGTTTATGACAGGGGAGAGCAATTTACATCTCGTTTTTGGAAACATTTTTGTTCTAATCTAGGTATTAATGTAAATCTGTCGTCAGCTTTTCATCCACAAAGTAATGGACAGACTGAGCGAACCAACCAGACTTTGGAGCAATATTTGCGGTGCTATATTAGTTACCTGCAAGATGACTGGCTGGATTTTCTACCCACGGCGGAGTTTGCCTATAACAATGCCCAACACTGCTCCACTTCTCTGAGCCCATTTTTTGCCAACTATGGTTACCATCCAACCTTTCTAGTGAGTCTCCCAATTACTACTTCCATTCCTGCAGTCACTGATCGGCTAACCACCTTACGAGATTCCAAAGACCTGTTGAAGGAGACTCTTTCGAAGGCTCAGGAATGTTACAAGAGAGCTGCTGATAGGCATAGAACGGAGGCCCCAGTTTATCATGTTGGTGACAAGGTTTGGCTGTCAACAAGGAATCTTAAGCTTAAGGTTCCTTCTCATAAATTGGGTCAGAGGTTCATGGGACCTTTTGAGATCATCACTCAGATCAATGCTGTCACTTTTCGTTTGCAACTTCCAGATTCCATGAGAATACATCCGGTGTTTCACGTTGCACTGCTGAAACCTTTCCATGTCAACACTTTCCCTGGCCGAGCCCTGCCTGCCCCACCTCCGGTCCTTCGGGGATGGTGAGGATGAATACGAGGTGGAGAAAATTCTGGACTCCAGGATCTTCCGCAACAAGCTTCAATATCTGGTCCGCTGGAAAGGCTATGCTGAGGAGGAGAGTTTGTGGGAACCAGTGGACAATATTCACGCTCCTGATCTCTTTCGGCCCTTTCATGTGCAGTACCCTGCTAAACCGGGTAATAGGGCATCCAGAGGCTGCACCTATAGAGGCGAGGGTATTGTGAGGAATTGCTGGGTTTTGAACCCTGGTCCCCAGGCTGCTGAACCTCTTCCCTACCACTGCGCCAGCCTGCCTTTGTGAATTTCATTGAGATCTGATAACCTTGACTCTGCTAGCAATAGTATCAGTGCCTAAGTCTCTTCAGCTGTGCCTGGTCAGGTGTCTGGTCCTTGGCCTATATAAGGCACTTCCTGTCAATGTACATTGCCAGATTATTGTGGTTCCTGTTCCCTTCAATAAAGCTTGTTCCTGTTTCACCTACAACTTGCTGAATTGGATTATTGCTGACCTAGGCTGCTGGTCTCTAAAACCTTGTGATTCCTATATCATTACAGGTACCTAATAACGTTTTTTTTTTAGACTGAAGGTAATATGCACAAATTTAAGAGATCTAGATTATTATGCGTGATTTGATTAAGCAGCATGTTAGAAACTTCAATGAAGCTTGAAAATATCTGAATACATGCTGTAAAATACACATATGATATGATATGATAATGATTTCTGGAAACTGTTCAGGTGATGCAGTGATATATGTAATAAGGATGATGTTTTAGACTTAAGTAATGTGATGAGATCGAAATTATTGTGGGTGATTTGATGAGTCAGCATATGAGAAAGTCACGTGCAGTTAACTGTATAGTTGTACATTCAATATAATACAAACAAGTAAATAATTAAGTGATAAGAGCTACATTTTATAAAATGTGTAATTGTAGACACTAAGGGCCCTATTAAATTATCCCTCATAGTTCTCTCAGTGCTCGCAAAAGGCAGTTTTTCTGCTGTTTGCGAGTACCGAATCTCTCGCAGCCTGCTTTGCGATATGACTATGAAAAAATGGCAGAGAATAGGCTCCGAGAGAGCTACGTAGTCACACGCAGCCTTAAATCTACGCATGATTATCGCATATCGTAAGAATCCCTACGGGCACAAAAAGTGCCCGCAAGGGATCCTAAAGCCTCTACTTGCTGCCTCAGAACAGCCCGAGACAGCAGTGTGAGGCTCCCCCCGGCACCCTATACACATCCCCATGCTGCATGGGTCTCTATCGGGACCCCTGCAGCACCCCCACATTAACCCCTTGCAGTGGGGGGCCCCCGAACGGCACAGATTAGGCCTCCGCTGCATTTAAAAGTTTAAAATTCCCCGACGTGGCTCCTTAAAGGGACAGTGGCACACTATTACCCAATCCCGGCCGCGGCACCTACAATTAACCCCCCTTTATGCTGGGGGTCCCCATCGGGACCCCTGAAGTGTCCCCACATAAACCCATTGCAGGGGGGGTCCCCGATCTGCATAGATCAGGCCCCCCGCTGCATTTAAAAGTTTTAAATTCCCCGCCGCAGCTCCTTAAAGGGGCCGCGGCACACTATTACCCAATCCCGGCCGCGGCACCTACAATTAACCCCCCTTTATGCTGGGGGTCCCCATCGGGACCCCGGAAGTGTCCCCACATAAACCCAATGCAGGAGGGGTCCCCGATCTGCATAGATCAGGCCACCGCAGCATTTAAAAAAAAATTAAATTCCCCGCCGCGGCTCCTTAAAGGGGCCGCAGCACACTATTACCCAACCCGGCCGCGGCACCTACAATTAACCCCCCTCTATGCTGGGGGTCCCCATCGGGACCCCCGAAGTGTACCCACATAAAACCCCTTGCTGCAGGAGTCCATAGGTACCACCGCAGCCCCCCCACATTAACCCCCTTCAGCGGGGGTCCCCGATCGGCACCGATCGTGACACTGCTGCATTTCAATTTTAAATTTCCCGCCTCGCGGGTCCTTAAAGGACCGTAAAGGTCCTGAAAGGACTCGCACTAAAAATATTAACCCCAGGCAACTATAATTAACCCTATAACTCATGGGGAGTCAATACAGACCCCCATAAGGCCTTAATTAACCCTATCACTCATGGTGGTCAATACAGACCCCCATAAGGCCTTAATTAACCCTATAACTCATGGTGGTCAATACAGACCCCCATAAGGCCTTAATTAACCCTATAACTCATGGTGGTCAAAACAGACCCCCATAAGGCCTTAATTAACCCTATAACTCATGGGGGTCAATACAGACCCCCATAAGGCCTTAATTAACCCTGTCACTCATGAAGGTCAATACAGACCCCCATAAGCCTCTATTTAACCCCATCAGTCCCATAAGGGTATATTATGACCATTATGGGCCTGTTACAACCCAACATTAACCACATAAGTGCCATGACGGTCCTCAAGGACCATCATGACACTAACTACAAACACTACACTATAACCCCCAATAAACCATTTAATCTAAACTAACCCCCCTCTTCACTAATCTATTAACACTTACACTACCTACCTACACTACCTACCCCCTAATAAACCTCCCCACCACTCTATTTACAAAAAATAAAAAAAACTATTTTACAAAAAAAAAACTACAGTACAGAAAAAAAAACTACAGTACAGAAAAAAAAAACCTACACACAGAAAAAAAAAAAATTACACACCTGAAAAGGAAAGACAGATATACATAATACATTACATATAATACATTACATATATGTAATATATGGAATGTAATGTATTGTAATATATTACATACATTACATTACATACATTACATTACATATAATATATTACATATAATACATTACATTACATATATTACATATAATACATTACATATAGAGATGTCGCGAATAGTTCGCCGGCGGACTGTTCCCGGCGAACATAGCATGTTCGCGTTCGCGGCGAACTGCGAACATATGCGATGTTCGATCCCCCCTATACTTAATCATTGAGCAAACTTTGACCCTGGACCTCAGTCAGCAGACACATTCCAGCCAATCAGCAGCATACACTCCCTTCCAGAGCCTTCTACCTCATGGACAGCAGCCATTGTGGAATCATAACTAACTGCAGTCTTACTGAGAGGAGGGAGAGTGTAGGTGATGCTGATTGAATAGGAAATCAATAGCTAGGCAAGTTTATTCAGTGTCCAGTGCAGTGCTGAAGGACTCATCAGATCTCTGCTGTAAACACAGCACCCCAAAAAGGGCTATAACATCATTATATCATAACATCATTTTTTTTTGTTTGTTTTTTTCTGTCTAATCTAACTTCATTTGCCTATCTCACTGCTAGCCCCTGCTAGCAAGTGTGTGTGGTGTGTCAGGCTCACAACTTATACTGTGTGTGCACAGTGCAACTAATACAATCTTCTTTACTAGTTGTCTACTTTTAAAAAACCAAAACTTTTATTTTCTTAAATCTAAGTTCATTTGCCTGAACTCTAGCCAGTGTGTGTGTCAGGCTTACAAGTACTGTGCCAAGTTCCGCCTTCAGTACCTGCAGAGATTCCTATATGCAGATCCCTCTCCGCAGTGGTGCGCACTGGCATCCAGCTTTTATCGCCAGTTGCGCAACCTGGGGTATGACCGGCAATTATTTCTGATCAGGCCCGAGGGGTTTGGGAGAGACCTCTCTGTGTTGCCGGCATACTACCAGGAAACCCTCAAGGCCTGGAGCATGGTCTCCGTGACCAGGCAGGGCGTGCCTTTGGGGGATGAAATATTCACAGAGCCCCTGCTATTTAATGCAGCAGTGGGGGCTCCAATGTTACAGTCCCCCAGTATCATCCGCCGCCTTAGTCATGCACGGATGACCCGAGTCGGGGATCTCCTGGAATACGGGCGTTCTGATTGGGTGTCACCCCAGGAGCTTGCGCTCCGTTTGGGATATGTGACGCCCAAAGTCTCAGGGCGCTTGCTCCAGGAGATTAGAGATGCCATCTCCCCCGACTCGCGCACCTTCCTTCGCGGGGCTTTGCAGGCCGGAGTGCCACATGCACCTTTCAACACCCCTTCTCCGGCTGTTTGCATTGGACACAAGCCCCGTGTTTCCCCTCAGGCTCCTCCTGTCCCCAACCTCTCGAGGTTGAGGGACATACCCTCGGCATGCTTTCGCGGCATGCCGAGGAAGAGCTTATATTCTCTCGTGCTCCATACAGTGCACTTCCTTGCCCTCGTGACCCGTCCCGATACCATCTGGAGGCGGGGTCCTACCAGCTGACGAGGGCAAGAGGCCCCGGTGGAGGGAACTTTATTCTGATTTAGTTCCACGACCCACCGGGGACTTGAGTTGGAGAGTGCTCCATGGTGCACTGAGCACGGGAGAGTACTTAGCTAAATTCACGGACTCTCCCTCCACTTGTCCATTCTGTGGCAAGGGAGAGTCCGTGTATCATGTTTATTTTAGTTGCGCCAGACTGCAGCCCCTCTTGTCACTCTTGAGGGGCCTCCTCCTGCAGTTCTGGCTGCATTTCTCCCCTCACATTTTTATTTTTGGGCGCCCAGTGTCCCGGGGCAATAAGGCCAGGGACCTCCTCGTCAACCTGCTCCTGGCATTAGCCAAGTTGGCTATATATAAGTCCAGGAAGCAGTGTTTGATAGGGGGGGTTCCCTTGTCACCTGAGGCCATGTTCCGGGTGCTGGTGCGCTCCCGTATCCGGGCAGAGTACCACCTGGCTTTGTCTACTGGGGGAATGGATGAGTTTGTCTCCCAGTGGGCTGTAGATGGTGTGCTCTGCTCGGTTTCCCCCTATCCGGTTTCTTTTTCTTTCAACCTCCTAATATGATTTTTATTTAGTTTACAGAAAATGTTTTCTCCTAATTTTAAAATACACTGTGCCAAGTTCAACCAATCCAATCTAGTGGTGTACCAGCACTCTACATTTAAAAAAAAACAACACTTTTTTTCTGTGTAATCTAATTTCATTTGCCTGCCTGCCATCGTGTGTGTCTTAGGCTCACATCGTATACTGTGCCCACTTGCCCAGTCAGTGCCACCACTTCATATCTGGTGTAACAGTCAATGTGTAACAGTGCACATTTAAACAAAGAATACAATTTTGACTGTAATACATTGAATAGCAGTTACTTGTCTGCAAGTGTCTGTGTCAGGCCTACAGCGTCTACTCTGCCAACTTCTGCAAGTGCACAGTGCCACTCATATCTGTTGTCACAGTAGCTTGCACGCATAGTACCGATCTGTCAAAACCTGTAATGATGAATGCGGTTTAGAGTAGCCTGGTTCCCTTATCCTCTACAGGTTCAGACCTAATGTTTGGGTGACTCCAGACCAACACATGAGTACAAGCAGCAGACAAACTCAAAGCCGCCATCCTCCTCCTGGTCCAGCATCATCAGCCACATCAACCACTGCTGTCCTCCTTGCCCCCTCTCAACCATCCGCCACTCCGTCTCTCGCCTTGAGCAGTTCCTGCTCATCTGCCCATAGTCGGGTGCCTGTAAAGGACATGTTTGAGCGTAAGAAGCTTATGTCACAAAGTGCCCCAAATTTTAAGTGATACGACCAACAAAGCATCTTTTTCCATCTCCCGGTTCTAAAAATCCAGGCCTTATACATGCCCCCTGATAGGTGCTGTAACAGGTATTAAACTGATAGGAGTGGCGTGTTTGTAAGTACTACTCTTATCTTGTGGCACCTTTGATTGCACGTGCCGTGCCCCAAAATTGAAGTGATACGACCAACCAAGTATCTTTTCCCATCTCCCGGTTCCAAAAATCCAGGCCTTATACACGCCCCCTGATAGGTGCTGTAACAGGACTGTTTGCTGTTGTTTGCGGTGCGTTAAACGGGGAGTTTGGTCTGTCACTGTGAAGCGGGCCTAACCCTTACACTACCTGATCGATACAACATCATACCTGATGTTTTAAAGCACGTTATTCCAAACAATTTAGGAATGTTAGGTAATTTATGCCCTTTATGGCTTAAAACCAGACTCTGCATCAACTATGTAATTTTCCGTGGGAGTTTTGCCATGGATCCCCCTCCGGCATGCCACAGTCCAGGTGTTAGTCCCGTTGAAACAACTTTCCCATCACTATTGTGGCCAGAAAGAGTCCCTGTGGGTTTTAAAATCCGCCTGCCCATTGAAGTCTATGGCGGTTCGCCGGGTTCGCCGGTTCACGAACATTTGCGGCGGTTCGCGTTCGCGATTCGCGAACCGAAAATTTTATGTTTGCGACATCACTAATTGTATGTAATGTATTGTATGTAATGTATTGTATGTAATGTATTATATGTATGTATTGTATTGTGTTTATCTGTCTTTCCTTTTCATGTGTGTAATTTTTTTTATTTTCTGTAGTGGGGGGGTTGTAATGTATTTTTTTTTTTTGTAAGGTAGGTTTTTTAATTTTTTGTAATTAGATTGGTGGGGAGGTTTATTAGGGGTTAGGTAGTGTAGGTAGGTAGTGTAAGTGTTAATAGATTAGTGAAGAGGGGGGTTAGTTTAGATTAAATGGTTTATTGGGGGTTATAGTGTAGTGTTTGTAGTTTGTGTCATGATGGTCCTTGAGGACCGTCATGGCACTTATGTGGTTAATGTTGGGTTGTAACAGGCCCATAATGGTCATAATATACCCTTATGGGACTGATGGGGTTAAATAGAGGCTTATGGGGGTCTGTATTGACCTTCATGAGTGACGGGGTTAATTAAGGCTTTATGGGGGTCTGTATTGACCACCATGAGTGACGGGGTTAATTATGGCCTTATGGGGGTCTGTATTGACCACCATGAGTTATAGGGTTAATGAAGGCCTTATGGGGGTCTGTATTGACCACCATGAGTTATAGGGTTAATTAAGGCCTTATGGGGATCTGTATTGACCACCATGAGTTATAGGGTTAATTAAGGCCTTATGGGGGTCTGTATTGACCACCATGAGTCATAGGGTTAATTAAGGCCTTATGGGGGTCTGTATTGACCTTCATGAGTGACAGGGTTAATTAAGGCCTTATGGGGGTCTGTATTGACCTTCATGAGTGACGGGGTTAATTAAGGCCTTATGGGGGTCTGTATTGACCTTCATGAGTGACGGGGTTAATTAAGGCCTTATGGGGGTCTATATTGACCACCATGAGTGACGGGTTAATTAAGGCCTTATGGGGGTCTGTATTGAACACCATGAGTTATAGGGTTAATTATAGTTGCCTGGGGATAATATTTTTAGTGCGAGTCCTTTCAGGACCTTTGCGGTCCTTTAAGGACCCGTGAGGCGGGAAATTTAAAATTGAAATGCAGCAGGGTCACGATCGGTGCCGATCGGGGAAAGGGGGTTAATGTGGGGGGGGGGGGGGCTGCAGGGGTCCCTATGGACCCCTGTAGCAAGGGGTTTATGTGGGTACACTTTGGGGGTCCCGATGGGGACCCCCAGCATAGAGGGGGGTTAATTATAGGTGCCGTGGCCGGGATTGAGTAATAGTGTGCCGCGGCCCCTTTAAGGAGCTGCGGCGGGGAATTTAAAACTTTTAAATGCATCGGGGACCCCCCCCTGCAAGGGGTTAATGTGGGGACACTTGGGGGGTCCCGATGGGGACCCCCAGCAGAAAGGGGGGTTAATTTTAGGTGCCGCGGCCGGGGTTGCGTAATCGTGTGCCGCCGGTCCTTTAAGGAGCCGCGGCGGGGAATTTAAAAGTATTAAATGCAGCGGGGGCCTGATCGGTGGTGATCGGGGACCCCCGCTGCAAGGGGTTAATGTGAGGACACTTCGGGGGTCCCGATGGGGACCCCCGCATAGAGGGGGTTTAATTTTAGGTGCCGGGGGGATAGTTGGAGTACCCCCCACGGCAGGGCTTATGTGGGGGACTGCCGCGGAGGTCCCGTTTAGGACCCCTCAGCAATTGACTGTAAGACCATCACACATCTGTGTTATAGCTTCTATCTATTTGTAGTTGTCTTCATGTGCACCATTGTGTGAATAAAGATTAATGAGGAATGCTGTTGAGAAGAGATGCTGCATTTTCATATATTTTTTAAGGCCTTATTTTGTAGGAGTTATGGTTTTGTTTTGTTTTGTTTTGTTGTAAGTACAATTCAGGTCCATGAAGGCATCTTCTGAATCTGCAAGCATTGTGAAGGAAATGTAGGGTAAGATTTTCACAGTGCTTCTCAGGTAGACATTCCTTCAATGACAACCCCCCTTAACATGTAGCTCCCACAATCTTCAATCATATAGCCATATATCTAAGACATGATTGTTGTTAGCTTAAATGTAGACTAATACCGCTATGGCGAAGGACTTGCAAAGTCTCACAATGGCATGTTAATGACAGCCAGCATTAATATATGCACTAGTGAAGCATGTGATCCTGACCTCAATATGCTGATCTCTGTGTCCTCTCCGTATTAATGGGTATTTTCCCCTATTGCTGATATTATGAGTATCCTTTAACATGTGCTAACAGCTGTATAGCTGATGGATGTGATAACAATGTTTATGAACAATATCATATGGAAAAGATGATAGTACACCTTGACCACTGACGCTGGTCACAGCTAAGCATTTATTGTGAGATGACACATCATTATTAATAGTAATGGCCAGTGAGTTATCCAGAGACCTACCTAATAGTTATTAATGCTTGCAGATGGTAATTAGGTGAGCTGGTATATTGTTACAGTATTTAGCACTGTACTGTACATGCATGTTTTTTTTTTATCCTCCTCCTCATTTTATTTAGTTGACCACTTTTTGTTAGATTTTTGTTTTGTCACCACACTGTATGTGTGAAACTGGATTGGATTACACAGTCCAGAGGTTGAATCATCTGTTTCATTGAGCAGATCTAGACAAGTTGTAAGTGCTATGCACATTAATTATTTCTTCAATTAAATGGAGTGATTTCTGATTATCTTTTTTGTCATCAGATTCCGGTTGCAGTGGTGTAGTGACCACATGTGACCCTGGTAGGTGCTATGCATCGTGCTTATTCTAGACAAATGCATTACCCCCTGTAGGTATCCCCTGTTCCCCCACAAGCCTCTTGCTCTCCCAGGATCTGCCCAAACCACACCCATGATATTAATGCACAGTCTTGTCCATTTCTGATTGTGCTCTGTGTATGAAATAAAGCTTTGTTATACCGTTCTCACCGTGTCAGTGTGTTTTCAATGGTTGGGGTTATGGGACACATACATCACATTTGTGTCACATTCCTATATATGTAAATGAATGAGCCCTAGTTACTATACAATAGATCAATACATATAACAATAATAGCATTAGATATCTTATAAAAATATATAGAATATATAATCAAAATATAGGGTTAATACACATGCAAAGGCAAATTTGTGATACTATGGAGTATCAAAATTCCCCTGAGGGCCTGATAATAATATGACACAAGGTTTGCATGCCAAAGATACTGGAGTGAGTTGCCAGTTCCTTCTCTAGTGTACTAATTTGTCTGACCTCTCTGCTATGACCTGCCTACCCAGTGTGACCATACATGGTATAGCTCACAGCTTCATTGCAGTACACAAGGCCCTTCACCACCACCACTTAGCAATTTACAATAGTGTGGTGTATGTTCCACTGGTCCCCTTGTGGATTGTCAAGTGGTGGTGGTGAAGGGACTTGTGTACCTGAATGAAGCTGTGAGCTATACCATGTAGGGCCTCTGTAGGTGAGCAGGTCATAGCAGATAGGTCAGACAAATCCCAGTCCACTAGAGAAGGAACTGGCAACCCACTCCAGTATCTTTGGCAGGAAAACCTTGGGGAACAGCACAGGCAGAGACCTAGCTAAATGTGCAGCAGTCCATAGGGTTACAAAGAGTTGGATATGACTGAAGGACTGAACAACAAATAATAAAATGTTCCCCTGGTACTTGATCTATGTGACGTAGCAGTGTAATTTGGCCACTATTTGTTTTCTCAATGTAGATGTGATAAGCGAGATGTACAGTATATGCAAATATATATATATATTCCAGGGTACACATTAGAGCCTGTGAGAGTGAGAAAGGGTTAATGTGGCATCAGTTTCATGTTTTTGTGTTGCTATTTAATCAGGTAGTGTGTCTTTAATTGCTTTAAGCATGTTGCAGCATGGCTTTTCATATTGTCATATGTATGACCATTCCAACATATGAAATAAAATATTTCTTAAATGCCTATTTAAGGTTTGAACACAAGTGCGTCTTTGGGGATTCGTAGCAATTTAATAGCGATTTCTGAACGTAAAAGTTACGGGCTTGACAGATCAAAGGCTTTGTGGCAACGAAGTTCAGATTTCAACTGTATGTAGGGTTTTTCCACCTGTAACCCACAGATCATTTGCGGGTAGCTTTAAAAGGTTTATTTAATAGCCGTAAGTCTTGCGGGCTCCATTACAGGCTACGGGTTTACACGTTGGGGAGTTTCATAGGGCTGTTATTCTTAGAACATACTTATGTCTCTCAGTAGATGATGTTGCTGCATCTTCTCTAGGAAACACTATTTTCTCATGATATGGCTAAAATAGTTGAGCTTTAGCCTCATGATCATACCTTCTAGAGAACAGTTTGACTTGATTTCCTGTAGTATTGATTTATTAGATCTTCTTGCAGCCCAAGGGACTCTAAGTAGATTTCTCCAACACCACAATTCAAAGGCAACAATTGTGCTTCACTTAGCCTTCTTTAAGTCCAACTCTCACATTCTCAGTATGTAATTGTTGGGAATACCATAGTTCTAACTATGCAGGCCTGTGTTGATAGTGTAATATTTTTACCTTTTAATAGCTTGTTCAGACTTGCCTTATCTTTTCTCCCCAGAAGCAAGCAGCTTTTAATTTCATGGCTGCTGTCGCCATCTGCAGAGATCTTGGAGACCAGGAAAATAAAATCTGTTACTGCCTCCACTCCATCGCCATCTATTTGCCAATATTGAGCATCATTAGATTGTAATTTTAATAAAATAATAATAATAATAGGCCCTTTAGTTCCATCTCACTTTCAGCCATCATCCCTGTATCTGAGGTTGTTAATATTTCACCTAGCTATATTGGTTCCTGCTTTGGATAAGTCTAGCCCGAGCTTACACATGATGTATTCCGCATATAAGCTGAATGAATAAGGTGACATAATGCAAACTTTTCGCCCTCCTTTCCCGATCTTAAACCATTCGCTTGTTCCATGTTCGATTCTGATCGTGCCTTCTTGGTCCACATAAAGATTCCTCAGGAGGTGTATAAGATGACTGGTACTCCATCTTTTCAAGAACTTTTCACATTTTGTTGTGATCCTCACAGTCAAAAGCTTTAGATCAGCAAGGCTTTAGAGGGCCTCCCTCTCCAAACTGTCTTTTTCCAGCTCATTGCCCAAAATGTATCAAGGTTATCAATGCTGTTAAGATCCTTCGTGTATTGATCTTCTGTGTAACCCTGATGCCTCTATCTAATCTGCTTCTGTTAAATCCCTTTTATCAATCCTACTTTGGCATGAAAGATTCATTTGATATCCAAATGTTTGACTTTCCCATTCTGTTATCTGCTTATATTTGTTTACACCACTCATTATAGAATGTCTCCCTGCTATCTTGCTATCCTCTGGAATTCTGCATTGAATTGGAGAAATATTTTCCCATCTCAACTAGCTTTCACTTTCCTTCTTTCCTGGGCTACTTCCAAAGCCTTATTAGACAACCAGTTTGCCTTCTTAGTTTTCTTTATTCTGAGGATATGCTTTGTTGCTGTTTTCTGGACAATGTTACAAACTCCTGTCCATAGTTCAGTCCTTCTTTCCTGGGCTACTTTCAAAGCATCAAAAGCCAGTTTGCCTTAGTTTTCTTTCATTTGGGGATATTGTTTGTTTCTTTTCTTTGGACAATGTCATAAGTTTCTTTCCAAAGTTCTTCAGGCACTCCACTATGTATTCACAAGGGATATCATTTTTATTTTTTTATCTAATTGGTCAGATGATTTCCCACATTTTCAGTTTAATTCTGAACTTTTATTTTAAATAAATTTAACCTGTGTATTGTTCACTACTACTGGTGATTCCCATAATGTTCTGATATCTGTTGGAGTTCTCTATTTATTATTGCCTGGACACAAATATCCTTTTTTTTTTCTATCTATCTGTAGGGCTATTTAGCTAGAAATGGGGAATCTACATAGGAAGTATCCTACAGGTCGGAGGTAATCCCCGAGGTCATAGGGTTCTACTATGCTTACCTGTGGTGTTAAGGTCTTGACCACGCTTGTTTTGTCCAAGCATTCATATTCAACTTTATTGTAGTTTGACTACTATACCAGGATATTTAAACTGGTGTGATATATTATTGGTGTCGCCAGTGAATGTGAATGATACACATATATATTTTTAATGTCGGCAATTGGTAGAGCAATAAAATTTCTTTTCTTTGATAATGTTTGTAGTAATTCTGAACTTTGCTGCTCATATCATGGACTTATTATTGCAGTCAGCTCCAGATCTTGATTATGCTGATTGTATAGAGCTTATCTATCTTTGGCTGCAAAGTATGTACTGTGTGTTTGCTATGTCCAGAGAATTATCTTGATAGTATTCTATGAAGCTCTGACCTGCTTCATATTGTACTCAGAGGCCAAACGTGCCCATTATTCCAGTTAACTTCTAGTTCCCTACTTTAGCATACAAATCTAAGATGATGAGAGTAACATATTTTCTTGATGTTATCTATATGAAGTGTTGACTATCCTTCAGCCTCCATTGCTTGCTTTTAATTCAAATTGAAATAATCCCATCATTTAATAAGATAGAACTGTGCACTGTTTGGCCCCCTCTTTTTCATCGATTGTAAGGGCTACTCCATTTCTTCTGCATGATTCTTGACCACAGTAGAAGATCTGCTGGTTGCCTGACATGACATGTCCCATTCCAGTCAATTTGAATGTATTCATTCCGAAATTATCAGTGTTTAATTTTGTCATCTCACGTTTTGCCTGGTTCATAGGAACGTTAGAACTATGCTGAATATTTTAAGCAGCAGACTTTTCGTTCCCCTCCTGACAAATATGCAGCAGGAAGTCCTCTCGACTTAAACCATCAAATTTGATCTAGTGTTACTTGTACTCGCCCTCTGCTCTTCCCCAGTAATATGGTAAGCACCTTCTGACTTGAGGTGCTCATCTTCCGGTGCTATATTTATCTTGGCAAAGGTACTGGAGTGGGTTGACAGCTCCCTCTCCAATGGACAACAATTTGTCTCTTTCTGCTATGACCTACCCATCTCCACAAACCCTTAACTGTTGAATGCTGGCAGCTAATTGTTCAGTATGAATATGTTTCTTTTTTAAGTTATGGTAACTTTTAAGTGTGTAAAGAGAACCCATGTCCTTTAAGTGTGTAAAGAGAATTATTAATTTATCTTTACATATTTTCATATACTTCTTCAAAACAATACATTTTAAAAATATAACCATAGTGGTCTTTAGTTGTAAAATACATTATAGTAAGACACGATTGTATTATGAGACAGATTTACAATTCTAGACGACACTACTATATACTAATATGTATATGTATATATATATATATATATATATATATATATATATATATATATATATATATGTGTATATATATATATATATATATATATATATAGGAATAATTCAAATGGCTGCAGTGGATATGGTTGAAGCTATTGTTTGAACCAATAGTGGTCTCAAAAGGATAAAATACACTAGATGGAATATATATACTTATGACACTCAAAATATATATGAGAGAGACATGTAACCGCCCATATATGTGCATAAATGCGTGAATACTATTGTATATGGAAAAATACAAACAATATCCTTTTGGATGTGGTTATAGCTTCCCTCATATGGCAAATAAATTGCTTAATCCTTGGGGAGCTATGACCTTAGCTAAAACCAGTAGTTGTCTAAAACAACAAAAAACGAAAAAGGTAAGTGCAATTACCCATGGGTTGGGAACAAAAAAAAGTTGTAATATGGTATGAAGCAGACCAAATAACAAAGTTTAGGTGTTATAGGTCAATATAAAGGAGAAAGTGTGAGAATATATATAGTATAATTGAGGGTAAATGGAAGAACATTGCCAGTGTTTTCCATATAGATTCACCACATATTCATTAATGCATAACATGCAATTATAAAATGGTGATTGACCCAAAAATCACAGGTACACACAATAGGTAATTTGCACTCAGGAAGTAAATATTCAGAAACTCTCTATTCAATAAACCAAACCAGAGCAATTGCACTTATCTTAACGTGTTGAAAGAAGTCCCGACGGCTCGTTTCGCCCTTCCTAGGGCTTAATCATGGGTTAATGAACTTCACTTCTGTGGTGCTTTTGTAGCACCCTTCTATCCACTAATTGCCGATATTGTAGCCACCTCATTGGTCTATTGGATAGCGTGGTGACGTCACGCGTATTGTTGCGTCACCACGCTATCCACGTTTTGCCAATCACTTGCATTTTTGCCATCCAAGGCTGTTGTGTGGTCGCGTGATGACGTCACTGCGTCACCTCGCGCATTGCATCTCTGGGTAATTACGCTGCTGAATGCCTAATTATACAGTACACATGTCTTTGAAAACAGAAGAATAATACCAGTAGATAAATACTGGCTAAAACTATAAGAGTGTTTAAAATAGAAGAGGGATATCAGAAGAATATATGGAGCATTGTAAAACCAATTATATATATAGCAAATTACACACATCCATGCATATAATAGTGATGGGACAATACCATATTCCTCCCATACATAAATATAAATATAAATATAAATGAGTGCACTTAAAGTCTATAGAGTGCTAAGGTGAATATCAGGGGCAAAAATAATAAATAATCCCTGTAACTATGAATATGCAATGTGTGTATGAAAATGAATGTGTAAGACTGATGCTGATAAAGACTAAAAGCATATAAAAATGCTCAAAGAATAAATGAGGTACAGTGAAAAATAAATAAAAATAAAAAATAAAAAATGTGACTAACTGGCTATGACCAGGTGTGTTGATGAAGTGGGTGTAAAATATAATGGTGTAATAAAGAGGGAGGGGGAGTTTTTGGTTAAGTTGTCCTAAAAAGATGTTATGAAACTAATAAATGATATGGACTGTAAGGAAAATGTAATGAGTTATTGTGTCTTCTATTACAAAAAAGCTGAGTATGTAAAGCCTTAAGTCTTTGTGTATCCAATTAAAATATCCATTTGCTTTCCAATTTCAGCAGTTCTTTATCCAGGTCTCCTCCTCTGGATCCCTGTTGGATATGATCTATTACTAAAAATCTCATAAAGCAAGGATTATTGCCATGAAATAACTTTATATGGCAAGATACAGGAGTGTCTAACTCCTTAATGATTGAATAGGTGTGCTCAAGAATACGTCTTCGCAATTGACGTGTTGTTTTTCCCACGTATAGTTTAGGGCATGGACATACCATTATATAGATAACATGGGTGGAGCTACAGTTGATAAAGTTCCTCATTGGATAATTGATTTGTGTATTTGGATCAACAAATTCTTTACTTGGCTTGATGAATTTGCACGCTTTACATCTCCCACATCTAAATAACCCCTTTGTAGGAGAAAGCCATGATGTTTTATTTGATGATTTATAAAAACTTCTTACAAGTTCGTCTTTTATACTCTTGTTTTTTCCTTATGTAATAGATGCTCTTTCAGGAAGGCTGGATTGTAAAATTGGGTCATGTCTAATAATGTGCCAATATTTATTTAGTACTTCTTTAATATCTTTCCAGTCCTTCCCGAATGTCATTATACATCTTATCTGATTGTCCTCTTGTGGTTCTTTTCTGGTATATAGAAGATCTTTTCTATCTGATTCAAGCGCTCTTTTGTATGCCCTTTTAAGTGTACGATTCGGGTAGCCTCGAGCTTTAAATTTGTTCCTTAATTGGTCAGCTTGGTTCTTAAAATCCGCTGAATTGTTACAATTTCTTTTTATTCGTAGATATTGGCTTATGGGGATGCCTGCCTTTAAAGCTCTTGGATGTTGACTAGACCATTTCAACAAAGAATTGGTCGCTGTTGGTTTTGTATACGTTAATGTGTTTATTTTTCCCACTGGGTCTTTAGTTATTTTAAGATCTAGAAAATAGAAATTCGACCCTGTCTTTATTTATGACCTGAGTGAATTTGAGTCCAAGAGAATTTTGATTCAATTCCATCATGAATCTCCCAAATTCATTTATATCTCCAGTCCAAAATAGCAATATGTCATCGATAAAACGATACCAAGTGAGGATTTTTTCACTGTATTGAGACATATTTTCTGAAAATACATAGTTCTTTTCCCAAAATCCTAGGAACAGATTTGCGTAATTTGGAGCACAAGGAGTGCCCATTGCTGTTCCATTTATTTGATGGTACCAACGGTTATTAAAGATGAAAAAGTTCCTTGTTAAGACAAATTTGAGTAGGGCCACAATGAAGTTGTTCATCGGTCTATACTTGATCGGTTTCATACTTAGATAATATTCCACAGCTTTAATTCCTTGATCATGTGGAATGCTGGAATATAGTTGTTCAACATCTATCGATATTAATAGAGTTTCTTCAGGAACTGTAATTTCATCTAAGTGTTTTAACAAATCCAGTGTATCTTTCAAATATGAAGGAATTGTTGTTACAATGTCTTTCAAGTAATCATTGACATATTCACTGATCTTCTCCGTGAGGCATCCATTTCCTGACACGATTGGACGGCCTGGTATAGGTCTTTTATTTTTGTGAACCTTTGGTAGGGAGTAAAAGGTTGCTACCCTCGGCCATTTTGGAGATAGATGTTCTTGAGTGTTCTGATCTATGATCTTTTCTTGTTTTGCCGAATTCAATAAGTGTTTAGATTCCTTTTGGAATTCACACATGGGATTCTTTTGTAAAACTCTATATGTTGAGGCATCAGATAACAATTTATCGCACATTTGTAGATATTCTTTTTGTTCCATAATAACTGTATTCCCTCCTTTATCCGCTGGTTTAATTACCACATTACTTTTCTTCAACTCATGTAACGCCTTAAATTCCTGGATACTTAAGTTATATTTTTCATTTTGAGCCAGATTCAACTTAGGGTTGAATACCTTTTTTAGGTCTTCTGTTACTAAATCCAAGAACACTTGAATATTGGCATATTGTTTAAGGTCAGGTGTAAATATTGTTTTATTTTTTCTCTTTATTTCCTGTAAAGACGAATCATGATCATCTTGTTCTTTCATTAAAGACAACATGGTTTCGAAAATTTCTTTGTCTTCATTATTTACTCCCAATTGGGTCAATTCTCTTTCTTTCTTTAGAGTGAAGAATTTCTTTAATGCAAGTTTTCTTGCAAACAGATTTATATCCTTTACATTTTCAAATAAATTTGAATTACTTGTGGGTACAAAGGAAAGTCCTCTTGACAACAGTGATTTATGAGCCTCCTTTAAATCAAATTGCGATAAATGTAATACTGTTGTTTTTTCAGTTTCACACTTGGATTCATAAGCAACGTCTTCTCTTACTGTAACGGTATTTCCATTATTTGATTTCTCTAAATTTAAAAAAAATTTTTTATTCACACTGAGAAACCCATTCGATCTAGTATTAGTTACTGATTTTTACTTGGGCGCGTAGTGTAATGACGTTTTTGGACGCCCCCCCTCCCTAAAAAATGATGTTCCATTGTTGTTTGGTTTGATCCCGATCGTGTAATGGGACCTGTAGTGTCTCCTCCTCTTGCATAGTCATATTTGGAGGGTTTGTATCGGTATGGAGTATCTTCTCTCTCTGACGCCTCAGCTTCTGAGGAGCTTATATCAGTATTATTTAGATGTTCTGGTTTGGCAAATTTGTAGACTCTCCCTACTTTTTATAGTCATTACTATCACGTTGGAACTTCCTCTGTTTTCTATTGATTAGTTCTTTTTTAAATTTCTCTATGTGCCATTTTCACTCTATAGAATTTATGAAAAGGTTAATTATCTGCAAGTCTTGGACTATTGAATGTATCTTGAGGTGGACTTACTATAAGTGTGTTTATTGTGGATTAAACCACTGTTCAATTGTATACATATATATCACTGTATGGTAATTCCTGAGTGCTTAACACTCCAATATCAATAATTAGATAGTATAAAAAACAGGAATAATTCAAATGGCTGGAGTGGATATGGTTGAAGCTATTGTTTGAACCAATAGTGGTCTCAAAAGGATAAAATACACTAGACGGAATATATATACTTATGACACTCTAAATATATACGAGAGACATGTAACCGCCCATATATGTGCATAAATGCGTGAATACTATTGTATATGGAAAAATACAAACTATATCCTTTTGGATGTGGTTATAGCTTCCCTCATATAGCAAATAAATTGCTTAATCCTTGGGGAGCTATGACCTTAGCTAAAACCAGTAGTTGTCTAAAACAACAAAAAACGAAAAAGGTAAGTGCAATTACCCATGGGTTGGGAACAAAAAAAAGTTGTAATATGGTATGAAGCAGACCAAATAACAAAGTTTAGGTGTTATAGGTCAATATAAAGGAGAAAGTGTGAGAATATATATAGTATAATTGAGGGTAAATGGAAGAACATTGCCAGTGTTTTCCATATAGATTCACCACATATTCATTAATGCATAACATGCAATTATAAAATGGTGATTGACCCAAAAATCACAGGTACACACAATAGGCAGTGAAGGCTGGTCTCTACTGGAAACTGCTAATAGAAGCAAAGGCTCAGAGTGAGGGCCTTATAACAGCAGGGTTTATGAGGAGAGCTGTAAGACCCCAGAAGGTAACTACCCAGCAGGAGAACTGCTGTTGAAGGAGACCACAGGGGACTACAGGCAAGTGAAACCCCTGAAGTAAAAATACAGGAGGATAGAGGCCAGTATAAAGTGTGGAATTCAAGTGTTTGGACAGTGTATTGAGGCAGCGTAATAGTGAGACAAGCAACTTTCACGACCCACTCTCTGGCTGGGGTCTGCTGACCGGATTTGGGGCAAGTTTTCCACGTCAATCCATTTTATGCAGTAATGCTGACTTTATTTAATGGTGACAGTGGAACCCCCTATTCATACCATTCACAAGCAGTGACTTTGTAAACCAAACCTTTTGTTCTTCCACATGGCAACAGCATGTGAAAGATAACCCAGCCCAAAATGGCCACTGCTGCCAGTCACAAAATGGCCCCAGCATAGTTCACACCAAATCCAATATGGCCCCTGGGTGATTCATGACAACACCTCCCCAAGCGTGGCAGGGAACATCCATGCCCCTAGGATTTTCACAGCTATGCTGATAGTCATGACTCTTCTGGATTGGCTAGGCCCTCTGCACTCTCTCCACGTTCAAGTCCTTTAGAAAACAGTCCCAAAGTGCAGAGTAAAAACCTCCCCCAGCCCTTGGCCTTGCACCCACTGTATAGAGCAAATTGCTCTTCCCATTCACACCCACCCAAATAGTCCAGGGTCCCTCCCCAATAGTCTGGGATCCCAGAGTACAACAGGTGGGCCACAGTTTCTGTCCCATAGCAACCCTGTTCCCCCCAGCCAGTCCCCACAGCTGGGCTGGGATCTCTAATTCAGTCTCTGGGCCTATGGGACTACAAAGGGACAGCTCCTCTTGGCTTTCTTCCTCTGGTCCAGCTGTTTCCGTTGCAGCTTGGGGAGCTACGCTGCTCCCACCCAAGCTGTGCTTACACTCCTCTGTCTTGGCTGGGGGGCTATGCTGCTGTGCCGGACTCCTCCATTGCCCGGGGTTGAGCAACTTTATCCCAGTCCTTTATGTTGAACTGGATCTTTGGAGTGGTGTCTGTTCCAGTGGGCCCCTGGACACTGGTTATCCAGGGTATCTCCCCACTTGGTACACCCTCTATCATGGTGCCACTCTGCACCCATAATGCTTTTGCCAATGCTGGCATGCTTGCTGCCCCGGCCTGGCTCTTTGTGCCCCTGGCACTCTCTTGCTGTGTGAGGTCAGGTTCCCTGCAGCCAGAAACCAATTCCTTTCCCTCCCCACAGTCTCTTAAACAACCTTCCTGGGCTCTGTGCTTCACTAGCACCTCTGGGAACAACTCCCCTGAGGTGTCAGGGTACAGACAGTGGTTATCTGATGCAGGCTGGGGAATCTCATCATTCTCACCCAGCCTGGCCTCTAAGGCTCCCTTCCCACCATCCATCACATAATAATCCAGAGCCTCTGGCTCCATTAGCAGTTCTGCCAACACACTTTGCCTAGAACTTCTGAGGGCAGACTTAACTTATCTGGCCCTAGCTTGTGAGCAGTTCGCACTTTCTCTGGGATTAAGTCTCTTGGGGTCTCAGGGAGCAGACATGGATTATCTGACCCCACCCAGGGAACATTCCGGTGGGTCTCTGGCTCTTTGGGCTGGGGACTAGGCCCTGACACAGTCGCTGCATGTTCTAGGGGCAAACATTCTCCATCCCCAGGAGTTGGCAAAGGAACAGTGTTTACCCCTTCCCACTCCTCACTTTGTTTACCGTCTATAAAAGCCTCTGCCCAGTTCCAGTGAACATACTCGCTCTGGTACATACCGTCTGAGTTGTAAAAATACTTCTTGGGTATCGCATCCCACAATTGAACATACTCAGCCTCCAGTTGCTGCTCTTGCCGAACCAGGGGTTCTAGCAAAGGACCCTCCGGGCACCATGGTTCCAGTCCCAGACCCCGGCAGCGTTCAACAAACAAGTTATTATGCCTCCTTGCAGTTTCCATGCCACATTCCGGATCACCATTCAGAATCTCCTCGACCCCATATTCTAGATCCAAACGAAAATAGAGATTCTCTCTCCGGCCACCCAAGGACTTTATCCTGGCAAGGTACTGTTCCTCCAAGTCCATCTCTTTCTCTACCAGTTCCTCCAACCAGCTTGCCAGCTCATGGCCATGCCATAATTGCATGAATGCCATCCATTGTTTTAGCAGGAGTAGTCTGTAGTCCTCTGCTTCCCTCTGCTCCATTTTCTGGTCCTTCTCAGAGTACCCCACCACTATGCCACCAATTGTCACGACCCACTCTCTGGCTGGGGTCAGCTGACCGGATTTGGGTTACTCTGGACCGGAGCCGTTTTGACTACAGAAACATCATGTCTCAGCCCTTGGGTTAGACTGAGCAATATTGACAGTAAGTCTGACGAATCTTACTGCAAGCATATGTCCCCGGGTAAATAATACATCTACACACCACGTCTTGATGAAAATTATGAACAACGTTTTATTTTGGAACAACATATTTAAAACATTTCACACACACACAGTGGAGGGAGTGGATCAACCTTTCCCCTTTCTCTGGCCAATAGGGTAACCTCCAGAGTAACCTAATTACCTCTGTCCAATGTAACAGAGGTAGGCTATGGGAACCACCAGACCCCTCCCATGGGCCAACCCCAGGCGTGGCTATTAAGCTCATTCTAACCCAGACTTTCCCAGTGGATACTTCCTGTTTTTCCTCCTGGAATATGCCCCTGGGGAAACCCCATACTGGCCCTTTGTTCAAGTCCTGGCGACACCCTGTGAGGTTTATCTTGTTCATGATCTTACTCAGCTCCTGCCTCAGTGTTTACCTAATGGGGGATGGTTAACTAAATACAATCACTCCATGATACTACATACAAGCTTATACTGTAATTAATCATTACAACCCAAACCATATTTCCCCATTCCCACATGGTATCAGGGTGGGGCAAGTTTTCCACGTCAATCCATTTTATGCAGTAATGCTGACTTTATTTAATGGTGACAGTGGAACCCCCTATTCATACCATTCACAAGCAGTGACTTTGTGAGCCCAAACCTTTTGTTCTTCCACATGGCAACAGCATGTGGAAGATAACCCAGCCCAAAATGGCCACTGCTGCCAGTCACAAAATGGCCCCAGCATAGTTCACACCAAATCCAATATGGCCCCTGGGTGATTCATGACAGCTACCACAAGAGTCTAGTGAGGGCTTTAAGGAAGCTGTGTTTATATTCTGTTCTGTGTCCTTTGTTTGCAGGCCAATAATTAATAAAACTTGCAAAAGGAATGGAAAATCCTCCTGTACCTTCCTCCATTGGCTAAGACAGCACTGGTCCTGCGAGAGGCAGTGTCTTGTCAAACTGGTGGCAGTGGTGGGATATACTTGGTCTTTGCATTGGAGACAGCCCATATTACAATATAGAGGAGGCAATAAAGGCCTTACTGAAAGCCACAAAGGCACAGCATGAAATGAATAAATGGAAGGCAGGAATGAACCAAGTACTGGCTACTGGATGCGCCCTGTATTGATCTGCAAGAGAAAATAGTCTGGGAGAGACTGCTGCAAGTCTAAGAGAGGCCACAGAGAAATGTCTAAGACAAGCAGATGAGGAAGATAAGATTCTGGAGACTGAGATGGTGAAAGAGGAACCACTGTCCCTGAGAGAGGAGATGCTTGTGGAGCCGTATGTGAGGAATGACTATGATGTTAAGGAGGAGGGAATTCCTTTTGTTATCTGTGAAGTAAATTGTGAAGAAAAGTGGGAAGACAAACAGCCCAAGAAGTCACTGTCCCATAGTGAGGGTAATGATGTTGATGGTGTATGGGATTCTGAGTAGTGGCATGCTTATCACTACCCAAGTGGCTTGCTTATCTGCCTAATTAAAAATGCAGAATCCCTGATTTGGGATTGCCAAAGGGACCTGATGCAGAAGTGAATCAGGAGATAGAGACCTGTGTGATGACAGAGAAAGCGCAGGAAGGCAACAAGTCCAGTGTTAAGGAAAATTTGAAAGAAACAGCAGAGAAAACAAAAGAGACTGCTGGGACTGCAACAGTCTGCTGGGACTGCCAAAGAAAATGACGGAGTTGCCAGGCACAGCATTTGCGGCCTCTCGAAGCAAGTCGTTGTTGAGCTGAGGCGGATGATATGTGACATAGTGCCCCTTAGAAGTTGATGTGGAGGTACAGCAGGGTTAATACCAGCAACAAGAGAGTTAAATCCAGTTTTAAAATGCTCACACGGAGACATGGGTGTGGTCCCTTCATTCGGTCCGTCATTGAGACAGTGTGTGAAGGTACAGGCTGAGAGGTGCCTGAGAGGTACAGACCACAGCAGTGAAGGCTGCTAGAACAGGCAGAGGCTCAGATAGTGAGAGCCTTATGACAGCAGTGTTTCTGAGGAGAGGCGTGAGTTCCCAGAAGGTGACTACCCAGGAGGGGAACTGCTGTTGAAGGAGACAACAGGGGACTACAGGCAAGTGAATCTTCTGAAGTAAAAATACTGGAGGAGAGGGGCCAGCATAAGGTGTGGAGTTCAAGTGTTTGGACTGTGTATTGAGACAGCGTATTAGTGAGGCAAACTACTACAAGAGTCTAGGGTTTCACTGGGTTTCACTGAATGTATTTTCTGTTCTGTGTCCTTTATTTGCTGGCCAAGAATTAATAAAATCTGTAAAGGAATTGAAAAGCCTCCTGTGCCTTCTTCCATGTAAAGAATTGGTTAAGTTTGGCAATGACCCTGCGAGAGGCAGTGCATTGTCACTGTGTATATATATATATATATATATATATATATATATATATATATATATATATATATATCACATATTATAATTGTCTAACTACGAATCGTCGTCACACTGCGTTGCGTACGACTTAGCGATGAGTCAGGCGCTCATTGCAGGCGAGCCTCGCGTAGCGAGGCGAGCCGTTATGTTAAATCGTAGCACTTTGGCAATGAGCGCCGCAGGCGCTCATTGTATGCGAGCCTCGCGTAGCGAGGCAAGCCGTTAAACCGTAGCACTTAGAAAAAAAATACGAGGTATGTGTTTGAAAAACAACGAGATAAAGGATGCGGATTAACCGCGCAATGAGTAAAAAGACAGTAGCGAGTTCATTTTACGAAACCCAATTATAGATTTACGCATTAACACAGATTTAACGACTTTGTCTCGCGCAACATCGGATTTCCCGCCTAAACCAACGCATTTGATGAAATATAAGTTGCAAGTTACAAAAAATTTTTTTATAAAAGAAAAATTGTATTTATTTTAAGAAAAAAAAAAAGGGACAAATGTAGCGTCATGTTGTGTGGTAAACAAATTTACTGTTAAACTGTAGTACTTTAGCGGGCTTAGTGATGAGCGACGCAGGCGATCATCGCCCGGCGAGCCTCGCGCAGCGAGGCGAGCCGTTAAACCGTAGTACTTTGGCAATGAGCGCCGCAGAAAAAATGCCGGACGAACAAAACGAAAACGAGGCTACAGCACTATAACCACGGAAAACACGTACCGATAATACCACACATTATCCGCCATTTTAGGCTAATGCGGAAGTACACAGCTACGTTAACGGTTTCGGATCGCGCACGCACACTATTACACTGCACACGTTCATCACGCTTATACAGCACCTCCACACCACTAATGCTGCAGAAACATCAACACAGATTGCCAGCTCTTCAACACAATGCATAAAAAAACGTAAATTCATTTATTAATTTGAATTCTATATTTCAGTAGTACACAGAAAACAACATTAGCTACCTTACAATTCCATATGTATATTAATAACTAAACAACTTTTAGAAAATACACATCTGATTGCCGTCATTTTTTGACGGGCAATACGCTAGTATATAATATAATAATCGGTAAAAAAATAAGTTAATTGTGTATCTAGCTGCACTTCTGGATTAAAAAGCAGAAAAGTTTTGTAACACACTTTTAAAAAGCAATTGTGTTGTGTATCAAAAACAATATTCTTAAGGCAAGCAGCCTGATCTAATTTTTCAGATCCCTTTGAAATATTTTTCTATGTTTTTATATTGTGTCTTTAGATCCTTGGCTCTTATCTTCCGTTTCTTTTTCCTTAGTGCTGAAAAATGACAGCATGTGGAGTGCTGCTGCTGCTGACCTGTGGAGATACAGACACAGAGGACTGAAGGAAGTTATCTTCCATATGTGGACATTACTTAACCTAATGTAAGCTTTTTATATTTTGTTACTATGTATTAAAACTTGATTGACCATAGCCTTCTCTCCCTGTTGACTGCATGCATAAAGCTGACTCCACACATAACCCTGCACATGGAGAGCAGTGACAGGACCTCAGGGCCTGAATAACCTGACATAAATGTAAGGAGATTACCTACTTAAAGAATTTTCCTCATTTGCAAAACCTGCTACCTTAGAGGAGCATTTTTTCTCCTTGTCTATTTTTCAGCACTAAGGAAAAAGATACTGAAGATAAGTGCCAAGGATCTAAGGACACAATAAATAAAAAATAAATAAATAAAAATATATACAGTGTATGTGTATATATATATATATATATATATATATATATATATATATATATATATATATATATATATATATATATATTACATTTAGAAAGAGAAAGAGATTAGTTATTTTATTTATTTATGTAATGTAAATAACAATACACACTAGCATATGCAAATGCATTTTCATCATGGGAAAAACATAAGCAGTTGCAACTTCTTATAGCAATATAATAAATACTAGATATAGCATAATTGAAGAGACCCTAAAGTTTTGCAGGAGCTGAGAACACTTGCAAAGGGATGGCAGTAAGGGCAGTTTTCCCCATACATATTACACAGAGAACATCAATGCACATCACAGTCCCAGTGAACCTTAGTGAAGCTTACTGAATCTCCCAAATTCCTTTAGCATCGCAAAATCAAGGCTCACATCTATTAAAGCCTGCCATGTTCTTAGGGATTGGATCTTGCTTTACTGTTTGTAGGAGTTTTTGTGTTAGTTTATCTCAGGTAGGATTAAAATAAAAAAACTTCAGTTTATCTATGACTGATATGGATTATTTTGAATCTAGTAAAACATTCTGCCCGTTTTAATATAATATAAAAAATTTCTAGCTTTGCAAACACATTATTTATCTTATCTTCTGAACAAGTCCATTCCATAATATACATTTTCCATTAAAAGTCCCAAATGAAGACAACCCAGCTAAACGAATAGGAAGAAATATTTATCCTGATTTGGTCAGTTATAGCAAAGATAAGGCACTGCTGTAAATGCAAAAACAGAAGAAATTATTTACGGGTACCAAAGACCTCTAGCAACTGGTTTTCAAGCCTTTGCCGAAAAAGCATTTAAAGTGACAGTTTAACACAAAAAGCACTGCAGAATGATAGAATTTCAACATTATTTGACACTTAACAATCCAACATCAACATATGTGCAATTAAAAGACATGATATGTTGGTATTAAGCCCGTTTTATGATACAAAACCTAGGGTAAGACACAACTCGGTACATAAGGGGTTAATACACATCACAAAAACCATGTTGTCTAGGAGCAAATGATCTGATACATTGTCTATAACTATATCATATTTTAAACAAACTTTTCTGACTGAAGCTATAAATACAATTGTCACATCTTTTTAATATCACAATATATTTTTAATTAAAAAAACAATTACTTTCTCTCTCTCTCTCTGTGTGTGTATATATATATATATATATATATATATATATATATATATATATATATATATATATATATCTGTTTCCTTGAAACTGAAGTTACAGCAGTTGTTATGGCACTTTCCACTGATTTTAAGATTTATGGCGTTCCTATTTCCTATTGGTTCCTGCAGCCCTGTCTCATCCGTAAAGCTTGGTTTGGCAACTCCCTGCACAGAAATCTGCGTCTAAGGCAGGATTTACGGTTGTTGGCTGGGTGCCCTAATGTGGGGGAGGTAAAGTTTAGAATACTGTTGTAACTTGAGAAGGAAAAGCTCTCACAGCCGATTTACTGGCTATACCTCAGTTTACTCCGTCCAAAGAGAAAATGGCTCTTAGTCTGGGAGCTAGAGTGACACAGCTCTTCCAATGTCATAAAACTTCTAACTGGACTTGTCACATGGCTACATCTAAATTGCCTGTTTATATTCTTATTTTATCTTTCTAAGCTTAAGTCTTTTAGTAATGTAACTAGTAGTGTCACTACTGAATTTGACTTTGTAATCACCCTTGTAATAAGCCATGCTCAATGACTGTTTAACCATTCATTCGTTCAACCTATTTGGTTCTCATTTTGATTAAGGTCTATCAAAAAATCAAAGTTTGGGTGATGGGGCAAATAGGGATCCTCACTTACTAAAGAGATTCAGTATATATAAGATACCAACGGCATCTAGCCTGAATCCAGGCCACAGTTTTTTTTAATAACAACCACTCTGCTGACCACTGGGTGTAGTATACATTGTAGAACAGCGACCGTTCAATTATTGCATTAACGGGTCAGTTAAGGCAAAAATCTTCTTCCCTCCACAAACTGAATTACTATTAAAAAAATGCCCTGCCTCAACAAACTGAATTACTATTAAAAAAAAAAGTATTTGGGTGCTCTCATGGAATGTTTCTGCTGAAATTGAGACTAGCCCATTAGTATTGATATCAGCATCAGAGGACTCACTAGCTCACAGGTCAAAGGATGGGATTTTTGGTAAAAAAACCTATTTAAAACCTAATGATTATATCACTTCATGTTTCCTTTGCCAAAATGTCCATGGTATCATAAGTACACTACTCTGGATTATTCTTTTACAATATGTTATTTCCAGAGCAATTAGTCTCCCACTATATGTCATAACATGAAATCAGCACTACACACAGTATGTTGAAAGCAATTAGAGACTGCAATGACTTATCACTATGACTCATTTCATAGGAAATCTCACCTTGAGGCTAAAATGCTGTGCTGTACTAATGGAAAAGACAGTGTCAAACACCGATCTCATTAGACTTATTATGTATATCTACTGTCTGATTTGTTAACCACTTTATACAAAGGAACTGAACTTGTAAAACATAGAAGTGAGACATGCTAAATTCATATCAACCTAAATTGAATCCATCGATGTTGCTGATATTGTTTTTACTAAGGTTATAATATCACTTATATAATTAGAATACGTTCATGGCTGACAAACTAGATAATTTGAAGAATACTGATTTATTTTTTTGATTCAGCAAAATAGTTTTTATTTAGACGCTTAATCTATTTAATTATAATGGTTATTTCATTAAATGTTTTCTAAAAGAGATAGTGGGTCTTTACTTTAAAGATTCACAGCAACCTACAACCTGGCACATTTGATAATAGTAAATAAAGTAATACATATATGTACAATAACAAATAGTGTTCTGTCTCTAAATTGTATTTTTATAACAGGTCTCATACTGCGCATAACAGTCTTATTAAAAATGTACCGAGTCCATTTTGTCATGTGATGTTATTTCATATTCACCTATAGTAAAAATAATAACAACAACTACAACAATATTAAAGCATATTCTTGCTTACAGTATTGTTTTGAGAGGGATTGTGCAAATTACTGTTTAGAGGCTAGAGGGGCAGGAAATGAATTGCACTACACTGTATTGTGGTTTTTACAAGAGTTGAGAAGTAAAAGGTAAAATCTAAAGCTTTGCATGTCTAAAGGGACAGTAACATAGTAATTTAAGTTGGAAAAATATTTTTGAGATCACCTCTGATCCTTCTATTATGTGAATTGTTCCAGAGGAAGGCAAACACTGAAACACTGCCAATTGTCTGATAAGGGGAAACAATTATTCCTAATCATAAATTCTGGTAATCATTTTACTCTTAGGATCAACACCCGTCCTACTCTAGTTATCCAACATAACCCTAAATGCATTTATTAGTCAAAAATATTTCCAACCCCTATTATCTACTGAATCTACTGTCACAGCCTCTTTTTAAAATAGGTCCACATTCTAACTGCTTTTACTGTGAAGAACCCTTTTCTTTCTTTAAGGTGGTACTTTTTTCTTCTAACCTCCATGGGTGACCTCTTGTAAGTTGAAAACATCTGGGCACCAAAAGTTTCTCTGACAAAGCTATTTATTGACCCTGGGTGTATAAAGTAATGAAAATGCATTAAATATCATTAAATATTTTATGGTGGGTAGAAAGGTGATTGTAAAATCTCTGAGAAGAAAATAAAAGATCATTCTGAGCACACTTACATGTCTCACACAGATCAAAAGACCTGTTTGTCCCACAGAACATTTCAGTAAACATTATTTTAACTGTAGCTAAGGATTTTAGGTAGTGACATACAAATGAGACCCAAATGAACCACTTTTTTGACTCAGACCCGCTAACATGGGTATCCATTTAGCTCCATGGGTCCTGCTCTCAGGCAGGCTTAAGTCCTAAACGGACTGAGGTTTTGAGCCTCATTTACATGTCAAAATCCTTTTTGCTCTGCATCAGAATCCTTTGTTACTGAGGAAATACTGTTTACCGAGAAGTTCTGTGTGAGACATGCAAGTGTTATTTCCTTTTTGTACAGGGTAATCATATCCCCTCTTATTCTTTCTTCTTAGCTTAGTTCCCTCCATTCCCCTTATTGATTTAATTAGTGATTAGTCTATTGACCTTTTAGAGCCCTACAATGTTCTTTTTTTTGTGGTGCCCCAAATTGTACTCCATATTCCAAATTAGATTAAACTAGAGATCTAAATAGTGGCATAATTATACTGGCTTCCCTTGCTTCTATACACTTACTAATGCATGATAAGATTTGACTTGCCTTTGCAGATGCTGCTTGGCATTGGGCATTGTTACCTAGGTGGTTGTCCACTAGCATTCCCAAATCCATTCTCTCTATGATATCCCTAGATATGTTCCATTTAGATTATAATGTGCACACTTATTTTTCTTTCCCACATACATAACCTAACATGAATTAGTGTTAAATCTAATCTGCCATTTAGCTGCCCATTTTTAATGCATGTGTATATGTATAAGGTAATATCAGCGAATATTGGGGTATGAATTTCTAGTCCTACTTCTGAATATTATTAAAATGTTAAAAAGTAAATTACCTAATACTGAAAAAGGGAAAACTAATGAACGGCAGAACTACTATTTTTTTTTCAAGATTTTATATTTAAATTCGTGTGTGTGTGTGTGTGTGTGTGTTGTTATTACATTTAGATATTATTACATTATTGTTAAATAATTATTATTAATACTTATGTATGTATTATATTATCACTATTACTATTACTATTATTACTATAGGATTACTACTATTAAATGTATTATTAATGTTATTGTTATTACTATTATTATCATTGTTGCTAATATCATCAGAACTATTTTTACAATTTAAAATATTATATTTCCTATTCAATTTTTTTTTCTATATTTCACATTGCTCTATTTAATTAAAGCAGCCTAAGAAACAAAATAGTGCAAATATGCCCAAGAATATCACTGATGGTTTATCAATAGAGATTTTTAAAATGATTGCCACCCATTGTGATGTTGAATTAGATGAATGATTTGAATGAATGTTTTAATATTATAATGCAAGGTAAATGATTAGTATTGTTTGCTGCACATTGAAAATTACCTTTTGCCACTTTGTCTACTTCCTTGCAAATGCGCATACATAGTGAAAGGAAGACTATTGCTGTGCTGTCAGGACCTCATTATAATAAGGCGTTCCTAGTGAACACTGTAAAAGATGATACTGTTATCAATATCAAACTGATGCTGTCATTCACAGAAAGGCTTAGCTAGCCCTCAAAACAAAATCTGTTACAAAAATCATTTGTGGAATAATAAAAAATATAGCTGTGGAATTAAATTAAATGGTTTACTTCTGTCATAATAATACATCGTGTGAGTTATTTGTATTAGAGGTTTCACTAACTCAAAGGTCAAGAGAAGTAACTTTAAAATATCTTTAAAGCCTTTATTAACGCCATTCTTATTGCATCATCATAAAGCCCATCACTTCATAAAGTGTTAAGACTGGTTTACTCCACTGCCAAAAAAACATATCCAGTGAAAATTCACTCCCACAAACTGTCATGACTAATGAGCTTTGAACACATTTCCTTGAAAGCATTTATGCGGTTACAATGAATCATTTCATAAAGAATTTCATCTTGAATCTAAACTTTACCCCAAAATGGACCACACAAGACCCCTTACTTGTGATGTATATCATCTTCTACAGACTAGTTTGTCACCTGCTTGGAAACCCCATGTTCTGTTAAAATAAAAATAAAATGTCGGAAATCTGTAAAAGTGAAAGTTATGTATTCTGAATTGTTGAAGACACGCTGTGAATATTCCAAAAAGCTTTAGATGGTATCACAGTCTTACTCTATTTGCTGTATTTGCTCATTAACAACTCAGTTCTCAAATAATTATAATGTTATGCATTTTATTGATAGGCTACATCAAGATTTTAACTTTGGCTATGCACTGTTTGTTTATAATTTTGTGTTAAACACAACTTTAGCAATACAATAATCACTGCTCAAAACCTCAAATTATTGTTTAATAATGTGAATAAACCATTTTAATGTTTAAAGTGACAAAAAAACGTGGCCCTGAGTACTCCCAGGACAGGCAGCAGGGGTGGATCTACCTCCGATACAACTGGTGGGGCCCCGGTGCTGCAGTGCCCTTCTTCTTTTTTTTTTATTTCTTTGGTTAAATTCTTAATGCACCTGAACTCCACCGACCTGCCCGTCTGCCCCCCAAGAGATATATAAATAAGTTGGCGTATATATACAGTAAAACCCTGATTATCCGGCACCCTACTAAACGGCACTCTCAAGCAACTGGCACCGGCACCAATTCCCCATTTAAAAAAAAAACTCCCACTAAACCAACAAAACAGGCACTATCCGGCAGTTCGAGACCACAAAAACAAATGCTACCTTTTTTTCTAATTATTTTCTTGGGCCCTAAATGGCCCAGTTTAAGTGCTAATGCATTTTGAGGGGTTTTGGGGGTTTAAGGGTCGTTTAGAATTCTGAGCAGGAAGCAAGTTTTTAACTTGCTTTAGACATTCAAATGTGAACACAGATGGTCTATTTATTTACTGTACTACTGTATGTTGGAAGGCTTCTATCGCTCCTTTGCCCACCATATATTAAATGATTGTTGTCCACAACCCAAGCTGGGATCCCGCCCCACGCTGATGCAAGGCAGTAACCTTGAAACAGTTGTCTGTGGGTAGGATTCCCAGCTTGTGTTAAAATCCAACCTTGGCTTTGCAAAAAAGCTGTGTAATGCAGCGGGCATAAGCTTAAGGGGAAGACATGTTTAAAATTGTTATGGATTGAAGAACGAAGCATTTGTAGGCACATTTGCATGTCCTTGCTCAGCTTCCCAGAATGCAGTGTAATAACTGTATTTCTCTGAATTCTGAGCAGGAAGCAGGTTTTTTAACATGTTTTAGACATTCAAATGTGAACACGAATGTAATATATATATATATATATATATATATATATATATATATATATATATATATATATATATATATATATATATATATAGCCCACGACAATATATATACAGTATCACACAAAAGTGATTACACCCCTCACATTTTTGTAAATATTTTATAATATATTTTCATGTGACAACACTGAAGAAATGACACTCTGCTACAATGTAAACAATATAAAGTAGTAAGTGTACAGGCTGTATAAATTTGCTGTCCCTTCAAAATAACTCAACACACAGCCATTAATGTCTAAACGTCGAAACCGTTGGCAACAAAAGTGAGTACACCCCTAAGTGGAAATGTCCAAATAGGGCCCAAAGAATACAACCCCCGGGAAATAGAACTAAACAAACGGTTTGGCCTCGAGCACATAGCCTATTTACACTGCACACTTGGCACATTGCTGACACTTACACCTCAGGTCAGCAACAGTCCAAATGTACATTGTATGCTTCAGGAAAATCAAAAGAAATTGTTAGCTCTTCAGGATATTGATTGCTGGATATATTAATTACAAATAGGTAATGTATATTAATTTATTATTTTAATAATTCATTTATTATCATAAAAAAAAAAATATATATATATATATATATATATATATATATATATATATATATATATATATATAGTTGTGAGCATGCGAGTTGATGCTAACGCTTGCGGGCTCGAGAACCAAAGGCGCTCCATGTCAGCAACTGCGACCCTCGCAAACTTACGTCGCAACGCAAACAACACGACACACCGATTGCGACACTTGCTAAATTTTACCAGCAATGCAAACAACATACAACACACGTTAACATACATTACGGCCTCGCAACACTCGGACGCAACTCGCGAACATTACAAAATTCAAAACACAATACATACACACAGCACATACATAAAAAGCTTACCTACAGCAAGAGGGAGCATCCAGGACCTCAAAAATGCAACTTACACCTTCATTTCACTCAAAATAAAAGAGTTTAGACACTAAAAAATTTGCTAAGCGACAGAAAAAATGGCCGCCGAACAAAACGAAAACGAGGCTACAGACGCAAACACCATACGAGACACGTTACCAGACATTACGACCTCGCAAACATCGGACGCAACACGCCGACATACAACAATTTAAAACACAATAAATACACACAACACGCACACAAAAAGCTTACCTACAGCAAGAGGAACCATCCAGCACCTCAAAAAACCAAGTTACACATTCATTTAAATTAAAATAACACACTTTAGACACTCATAAAAATCGCTAAGCGAGAGAAAAAATGGCCGACGAACAAAACGAAAACGAGGCTACAGCACTCTCAACACGCAAAACACCACTACACACTCGCAAAACACCAAGAGACACTCGTAAAACACCACAAAGTACCTATGGATAATCCGCAAAGACGCATACCACAGATAACCCGCCATTTTACGCCAATGCGGAAGTACACCACTACGCTAATGGTTTCGTCTCGCGCACGCACAGTATTGCCCTGCACACATTCAGCACACTTACACAGCAGCTCACCACCACTAATGCTGCAGCAACATCAAAACAGATTGCAGATCTTCAACACAATGCTTTGCAATAGGTAAAGTATATTCATTTATTAATGTATTATATATTTATTATTACACACCAAACACCATTAGCTCTCTTACAATAACATTGCCATCATTTTTTGACGGGCAATTCGCTAGTATAAATATAAAGAAGAAGAAAAAAAGCAGAGGAGAGGATTGCAATGAGCGACCAACAGCGCTCAGCGCGGGGCTCACAATGATCGCCGAGGGTGCTCAAAGGGGCAAAAGTACACAAGAGGAGAGGCTCGCAATGAGCGCCGCAGGCACTCATTGCGAGACACTCAATGAGAGCTGAAGGATCTCAGCGCTAGGCTCGCAATGAGCGCTGAAGGTACTCAGAGGACCAAAAGCCTTACTTTATGTGGCAAACAGCATTACCTGCCTTACAATTTTATTGCAATAATTTTTGACGAGCAAGTTGCTAGTTATATATATACTAGCGAATTGCCCGTCAAAAAATGACGGCAATGAAATTGTAAGTGAGCTAATGGTGTTTGGTGTATATAATGTGGCTGATGTAGCGTCGTTCGTTTTCTATGTTGTGCAACTTTTTGGGAATATCCGTAGCTGTTTGGTGGGCTTTTTGGGAATATCTGTAGCTGTTTGGTGGTGTTTTGCGTGTTTATGGTAGTGTTTTGCGTGTTTAGGGACCTTTAGCCTCGTTTTCGTTTTGTTTGGCGGCCATTTTTTCTCTCGCTTAGGTGATTTTCGGGTCTCTAAACTCCAAAATTTGTGCTTAAATGGAGGTGTAACTTCACTTGCAGTGGTCCTCGGTGCCCCCCTTGCTGTGAGTAACCTTTTTATGAGTTTGTTGCTTGTATTTGTTGTGTTTGTAATGTTTTTGGGGTTGCGTCCTTGTTTTTTAATCTTGTAGGTGTTTTTCCGGAAATACGTAGGTGTTTGGTGGTGTTTTGTGTCTTTAGACTGCTGTAGCCTCGTTTTCCTTTTTTTTTTTCGGCTGCCATTTTTTCTCTCGATTAGAGAATTTTTTAGTGTCTAAACTCTTTTAATTTGCCTTAAATTGAGGTGTAACTTTAGTTTTCGAGGTCCTGGATGCTCCCTCTTCCTGTAAGTAAGCTTTTTATGTATTTGTTGTGTGTATTTGTTGTATTTTTCATGTTTTCATGTGCGCGTGTTGCGGACATTTTTTGCGAGGTCGTTATGTGTCTCATATTTTCTTTGCGTAATGACGTAAATGTTGCGAGGGTCTCCTTGCCAGCAACTGCGACCCTCGTAAATTTTGCGAGGGTCGCAGTTGCTGGCAAGGAGTGCATTTGGCGCTCTTTGCCAGCAACTGCGAGCCTCGCTTCGTGAGGGCCTCAGTTGCTGGCAAGGAGCGTGCAAGCGTTAGCAACAATTTGCATACTTACAACTATATATGTGATATATATATATATATATATATATATATATATATATATATATATATATATATATATATATATATATATAAATTATGGGTCAAAGCTTTCATGTGAAAGACATACTGCTCCATAGTGTTTCCCCCTACTGGTTAAATCAGGTAATGGATAATAAAGTTTAATTTTGTTATTTTTTGTGTTCCCTGTTCATATAATTTGCTATATACAATATATACAAACTGGCAGGCAGTTTATATGTATTATGTTTATGAATGCAGAGGATAAAAATGTAAAAGGACAGCAATGCATTTGTTTATATATACTACATGTGAGCCCTCTTTCTCTCTCGTAAAATCACAAAATGTCATAAGTTCTTAATTTTGATAATACCAAATTTAAATGTATTGCAGGATAGATAGAAGCCATCAATTTGTCAACTTTGGAAGCAAAATATTCTACAGGTGATAGAGTGTTATAGCTATTTGCTGGAGTATCTGCAGAAAATATACTATGCTTCTCACAGGATGTTTTGGACTATCCGTAAGACTTACACTGGACTGTACAAAGCTGGGCATATACAGGGCTATCCACTAGAAACTAAACTGTTTGCAGTATTTCCAATGGTTTGTCCACAGGGTTTTTTAATAGGTACACATGGCTATGAGAGAGCATACACTGGCTATCCATGGGGCATACTTTGGGCTATCCCCATGCCTATCCATGGGCAGTGAAGGGTTATCAGAGGGAACACACAGATGGTTATCCATGACTCATTCATGTTGATGTCCCATAGATTTCCTTTATGTGCTATGGATCTGTTCCATGGAACATACACAAGGCTACCAATGAGACATCCACCACCCTATCCTTGGGATACTCATGGCAATCTCTGGGACTTGCACATTCAAATGGCTCTTTGGGACATATTCTGGATTATTTCAGGGACATACTATGAGCCATGTACAGGATATGCACAGGGCTCGCTGCAAGAAATATAGATATACACAGATATACACAGGATTTACAGGTTTATCTGCAGGATACACAGAATAATCTGTAGAATGTAGAAAGCCATCTGCAAATATTTCTACACCACATTATCCCTTTTAAAGCTCTTAATACATACATATATTTACAGCCATTTAGTTGAATCTCATAAGCTCTTGTGACAAGCAACTGTTTATTTCAACATTAATTAAAAAGACATAATTCCTATTTAAAGCATTAAAAAAAAAAAGTTTTTTGTTACAGGGTTCGGATACACAGTTTCAGATATATTATTGATGGAGACAGTAATTATTTCACGTTTTTATTCTATTGTCTCATATGAGATTCAAAACATTCACATCATTGTTTCATTTGTTTTCTATAAAACAACTGATTTTTTTTAGCATTATTTAAATTACTGTATATACCCGAGTATTAGCCGAGTTTGTCAGACCTTTTTTTAAGGCTGAAAAGGGCCCCCTCGGCTTATACTCGAGTCACCCGTGTCTCTCCACCCCCGTGTCCCCCCCCCCCCAATGTCTCTCCACCCCCGTGTCTCTCTTTCCCTCCTCCTCCTCCCTTATCATCCTCCTCCTCCTCAACCCCTCATCCTCATCCTCAACCCCCCTATCCTCAACCCCCCTCCTCACTTTACCCTTCTAATTACCTCCCCCTCTCCCTTTCCCCTCCGCTCCTCCATGCGTCTTCCGGCTGCGTCGGGACCCGGCATATGCTAATGACGTGACGTCACATGCGCGTCACGTCATTAGCATTAGCCGGGCCAGACGCAGCCGGAAGACGCTCGGAGAAGCGGAGGAGCAGCTGCTGATGGAATGTAAGTGAGGGTAAAAGGGAGAGGGCGAGGCAATTAGAGGGGTAAAGTGAGGAGGGGGATTGAGGAGGGAGGTTGAGGAGGGGGGTTGAGGATGAGGAGAGAGGTTGAGGGTGAGGAGGGGGGTTGAGGAGGGGGGTTGAGGATGAGGAGAGAGTTTGAGGAGGGGAGTTGAGGGTGAGGAGGGGGCTTGTGGAGGGGGGTTGAGGATGGTGACAAGGGAGGGGGAAGGAAAGAGACACGAGGGAGAGATGGGAAAGAGACACAGGGAAGGGAGAGGGGGGAAGAGACACAGGGGAGGGAGAGGGGGACACAAAAAAGGGGCACAGAGGGCACACAAGGGGGGGACACAGAGCACAAGAGGGACACAGGGGGCAGCACATTTTCCACCCTCTACTTATACTCAAGTCACTACGTTTTGCCAGTATTTTGTGGTAAAATAGGTGCCTCAGCTTATACTCGGGTCGGCTTATACTCGAGTATATACGGTAAATGTTAAAGGTTCACAGAATACCTCAATGTCTCTCAAACAGCATATTAATATTAGTTCCCCATATGCTGTCTTAAGTTTGGTAAGTTAAAAGACTTCATACTTCACTATTGTTTTCATTATTTACTAAAAAAAAGGAGCAAAATCATGTTTTGTAAAACGTGTTTTGTAATATATTTAATGCATAACAAATAGTAAAAAATATGACCAAACTACAAATGAAACCATGTTTTATTGATTTGTGCAAAAATATTTTGAAATGTATAATTATTTTTTGTCAGTGTTACATAGAATACCCAATTGTTAGCTTACAAATTATTGCCTAGTCATAACAATTAATTTTCTGAATCTAACCTTTGTCTACCTGCAATTGAGGTGTTCTCACCATACCTTACACACGCGCATTGCTTTGTCATAATGTATATTGGAATTCACCTTTGTTTCATTTTTCCTGTGTGTTATGCATATAGGGCACATTTTCATTGAGTACTCTCTCCACCCACCACCTACATACTGTATATGCGTACACCTAGCCAGTGGAAAAGAAAATATATTACTCATTCATCCATTCTACAAAGCTTTCCAAAGAGAAATGGGTGGGATTTGCAATTTGGGCAAGAATAAATAAACAGGTATGTTGAAAACCTCCATTCATTCAAACATTTGCTAAAATTGTCGGTCAGCTGAGCTAAACACCAAAGAAAATGAACAAAGTGCTATTGTGGTGTATGCTTCTCCTCTCTGCAGATTTGTTGTTAGAAGCAAAACTGCCAACATGGGCAAAATCTATAGAAATGAAAAAAACTGTATCACTGGTTAAACTAATTGTCAATAATGTAAGTATAAATACTATACCAATTTATTTTAGACAGTTAATCTCTGTCCAATTAAAGAAATACTTCAATTTAATCATGATATGATTTTTTTTCTCTGTAGGACACAGCACTGCTTCATACTCCAAATGATGTAAAGGTAAGCTATATCCAATATTGCCTTGTTATACTGAAATCTGCATGTTTTACTTTTGTATATATGTATATAGAAACAGCTTTATGGTACATACATTTAAGTATTTCAAAGCTATTACATTACTGCTCTATCAAGAATCATGGAGACAGTCTAACATTGCTAAGATACAGCTTCTCAAGATGGACTTTTTACAAAATATGAATGTTCTGATTGAATTAAATGGGACAGTTGTTTAAGTAGTAAGAAAAGTATAAACACAGAGTATGTGGCATATAGTAGAAATGTTAGAAAGTGCGTGAGTCACCATCAAAGCTGCTAAGATGCACCCACATTGCTGAGAGTTCTGAAGGTGCTTATAGCAAAGCAAAGGTCAACCTGTCATGAAAATATTATGCTTTTCAAGCAATAAGTGTACACCTTTCAGGACCATGCACTATTTAGAACTACTATGATTGTAAATATTATAGTATAGTAAGACAGAAGGAGCGAGCATGTCTAACTGCGATGATGCATATGTAAGAGGTGTAGAAATATAGAGACATCAGATTGCATGGTTATATACTCCAGTATAGGACAGTGCATTGCTTATACAATAAGGTTATTGTTGTTGTTATCTTTTACTTGTAACGTGCCAACATATTCCGTAGCACTAAACAAGGGCTGAGTACAACTAAAAATACAATATTATACATGAGTTTAAAATCTTACATAAAGTGATTTTTCCAAAGCACCCTACAAGATTGAAAACTTGCAGATTTACAATCTAAAGATTTAATTGTTTATTTATTTACCAATTATAGGCCTTATTAAATTGTGATTCGGCCAATTGAATAGGGCTCTATTTAAGCACATAGTATAGAAGTATTTAGTTTCTATCCAAATTTTATCTAGTGTAATTCTATCCAAAAGCAAGGTCTTCACTAACTAAAAATGTCTGTAAAAAATATGAAGAATCACAATTTAATAAGGCTGTAGAGGTTCAATTAGCATTTGAAGAAAATAAATGTAATGTTGCTTTTAAAACTACCATTATTGCTTCCAGCAGTTGTTCTCCTCTCCACTCCTAGGTGTACAGGAGTTAAAAGGGAATCATCTGCTCAGACAGCTGGCCTACTTTTTTTAATCCAATCTGTTTGCCTGCAATAGTCACTGCTTGGTAGTAGGCAGATAAAGACTATTATCAAAGACACCCTGGACACCTGATAGTGCAGTATAGCCTATCTGCTGAAATCTAAAATACTGAACTTCACAAAGAAGATATTAAAACTTATATTGACTTCATTTTTATCAAATGCTGATTTGCTACTAAACAAAAGAAACCCTATTGTGTGAGCACTACAATGGTAATTTAGAATTAGAAATAGAATATCTGGTCAGCCAAGACTCTCAGCAATAGTCAAGTGGTACGCTAAGCTCTTTCTATGTGGTCTTTGAACAAAAATAGTTTGGGAACCTCTGATGCGGTTTGTGAACATAAATAAAGATGTGTTCATGTTAAATTGTGAATGTTTGTAGCACAAACAAACTTCCCTGTAATATCCAACTTGCACATGCACATCTAGCAGCATATAGACAATTGCAGCTACTCTTTATTTAATCACAACTAATTTCTGACCATATGTTAATTTGACTAAGTACAGAATCAAGCTAGAATAATACATGACACAAAATAAATTAATTTGGTTACTACACATTATTTCTAAAAAGCTACAAACAGTGGCTTACCTTATAAAGAGTCAATAACTTGTAATTAATGTCCAGAAAAAAAAACACAACTCACCAATGTGGTGCATATAATGAATTGTTTGAGTTAATCTCACACACAACAAAACAGGAATGAGAACAGTGAGTAATGCATTTTACTAGCAGCATAGATATGATAAACAGAACCACAAATATCAGCAAGCGAGATTTTTTTTCTCATGTCTCAAAAAAGTCAGAGTGAAAACATAGAGATGATCAAATAGGATGTGAGAGGCATACGTTGACCACAAAACATGAAGCTCGCTGGGGTGGGATTTTGTTTCATGACAAAACATGACACATTTATTCTTCTTAAAGCTATAGGGCCTCATTCAATTGCAATTTGGCCAATTGAATAGGGCTCTAAATAAGCACATAGCATCTTTTTTTTAAAGAAGTTTTTAGTCAGTGAAAACCTTGCTTTTGGATAGATGTTTACTAACTAAAAACGTCTTTAAAAAAATATGTTATGTTCTTATTTAGAGCCCTATTCAATTGGCCAAATTGCAATTGAATGAGGGCCTTAGTATGGTTGGCATGTTTTGTATGAAGTTATTTTACAATATATAAAGACTGTTACATAGAAATATCAGGTGCATTTACAAGTCATAGTCACATATGAATGAACAAATATTTATCCACTACAAGTGATTCTGCTACAAGGCACTTTTGTAATGCCAAGGGACACTTGACAATCCTATAATGTAATTGTCCTTCAAGGTATATTTCTTCTTGTCAGAATGCTGCCTCCAAAATGTATACCAAGGCCATATCTTTCCATATAACAATAGTCTACAGTGTACAGATTTGTATTCTCTCAATATAAAATACCCATAGAATCATTTTCATAGGAAAATTTGAGGTAATTTTTCCCCTGCCACATATTCTAGCACTACATGGCTTGTACCCAATCTTTAGTTTATTATTAATCCAAATTAGGACAGCAGATCACAGCAGCAAGGGTAAAAGTTCCAGAAAAGTTCACACCTTTATACAAAAAGCAGAAGAAAAACTGTCCATTGATAGCCTGTTCTTTATACCACATTTTACTATTTCTATTTAACTTTTAAACCTGACAACATATTGCACAATATTAATACATTGGAAAAATATGAAATTGCTATATTTGCTTTGTAATTCTTTATCATTTCCCTAATAGTGCATTAATATTACAACAAATGCAAATTTGTATATGGAGCTATATGATTTATTCTTTTTTTTTTCTTTCTTTCTTTTTTTGTATTTTTTCTCGGCTGATCTTTGTTTTTTTGTTGTTTGTTTTGTAGCATGGCAGATTGGGTATTTTGTTGCAAAGCTGTTTTGTATCACGTTTGCTCAGCTTTAATGACAAAAAAATATACAATTATTTTTAAAATGAATTGAAGAACTTTTTTAAATATATATGGTATGACAGGCATGGTAATAGAAACATCTCACTTTGTAAAGATTGCATGGATGTCATCTATGTCTGCTGAGGTTATCACACTTGGTTTTAACTTCCTCGGGACTCCCTCTGTCCAGACAGTGCTAGCCCTAAAAAAATCCCCAAGTATTGTTGTTGACATGAAAAAAAGTGTATATACACACAGGTACCTGTGTAAATCAAGGTTTAATATATATATATAATTAGTAGAATTAGTATATGTGTGTGTATATGTGTATATATATATATATATATATATATATATATATATATATATATATATATATAAAAAAAAATATATATATATATATATATATATATATATATACACATACAAATTCTGCTATGTTTCTTATTTGTTTGGCACTTATTGGACCACGGATATTATGAATTGATGATTATAATTATTATTTGTTTGACTGATTTGTATTAATCATGCAGTGCATGTTCCACTTCATTATTGTGAGAGATATTACAAGGCTAGATTTAAAATGGCAGAAAAACAAAACTAAAAATATGCCAATGGTATCAAAAAGCACCAGACATGACACATCTAAAAATACTCGCCAAAAGACAATTTAACACAGAAATTTTAAAATTTTCAGACAGTTCCAATATTTGTATTTGTGCAGAAAGAAATGAAAATCACTAAATTTTAAATAAAAACGCTGTGAAGATTTAGATAAGGATTTTTATTGTAGTCACATTTGACATGAAATGTATTCTAAATAAGTCAGAATAGAAATAGCCACTTAGACCTCGCTAAATGTAAATTGTTTATATTTGGCTGTTATGTCTTAAATTCTACAAATTGCATATCTTAAATACATGCATTTTAATTTCTCTTCTGAATGTAAAAACAATTATAAATATCTATATATCAGTACTGCCAACTCAACATCCTATTTTTAGGTAATACAAGAAAGGACAAAATACACAGATGGACATCCCTGTATGACTATATATATAATTATTTGCATTTTTGTGGTTGGATAGTTTGTATTCTGTAAATTAGTTTCACTGCTCTTTTTTCCACATGATGGTATGAGTGAAACTAACTTTGTAAAAAACAGAAAGCCATGATGTCAGAGTAATGAACCCAGGCCTCAATAACTTGTCAAAAAGCAGAAGAGATCTGGTTCCACCTGCTACAGCAGAAACAGGAAATATGATGATGCATGATTTAGAAAAAACATTTACAATTGGAAATGTCTGGACAATGTTAAGCAATATGTTGTTTTTGCTTTGTATGCATTTATACCAATATTTTAATCTTAGTCTAAATACTAGCCAGGGATTAGATTGAAATCAGAAAAAATAGGTACATATTCATCAACTGTTATTTTACTGGATATGTAAAGTATAAATTTGCTATTATAGGTTATAACTTTCTTTAGGAAATACAATAATTATAGGTCAGTTCTCTTACAGTTAAATGGTCACTTAAATCAACTGATTCACATTCATATGAAATTTGTACCTGACATTTCTATTGAAAGCTGTTCCTAAATGGAAAAGAATGAACCTAGATTTTATAAAACGTATAATTCCCTAGACTTATTAGTATGAGAGCAAGGTTTCCCAAAAAGCTATGGTCTAGGACAGCAGATAATATAGTAGTGGCAGTTAAAAAGAAATTCTACATTCTTTACCCCTTTTATATTTCCTTTTTCCTTTCACTTTCTTCCTGTAAACTGTTCTCCCCCTTTCTCTCCAATCCTTCCTCTATTTTTCACCTGACTTCCATCTTTCCATCTCTGAGCCATTTATTTTGTCTGGAGCTCTAACAATAGGAATCACAAAAGCTGTATGGTAAGGTGGGATAGTTGCACTGTCACTATATTTCATAGAGATAATGGAAAGTTATATTTTATATACTCAAGGTTTATTTTGTTACCTTTTTGTTTATTCTTCGATGTCCCACCTCCCAAGACAAGTGCTAGGCCCAAGATGACTTTTTCTTTATTAAATGCTTCATATATCATTTTTGCACAACTAGATAAATCAATTTGTTTTTCATTACATTTAGGATGAATGTTTGGGGGCTGCTTTGACATGCTACAGAGTGCAGGTGACACAGTTAAAAGAAGCAGATGAAAAGAATAAAGAACAATTCAAGAAATTCATTGGAAATCTGAAGACAAGGCCAAAGGTTTTATCAAAAGTAAGGAATCATAAGGATATTTTGTTTGTTCAAGGTTGAGTATAGTACTGTAGAACTCTTGTACATGTCATATCAAAATTAATTTCTCTACTTAGGGTAAGATACTATAAGAACTAGAGAGGTTTTTAAGAGTTCATAAAGCTTACATTAGTTAATCTGGCCAAGTAATTAAACAGGTTAAATAAAAACCCATTACGTTTAACTAACCATGTGGATATTTTCTGAAATGCATAGATAGTTTCACTCGCAACAGCTCATTGACCATTCTCTGTCTAAAATATTTTTTAGATAAAACCTGTGGGAGCTTTCTGGTTAGCAAGTGAGGTATCTCCAAATTGATATGTTAATATATGGAGACATTAACTTCAAAGGTCATCAACAAAACTGCTTTACACAATCAGATAATTGAAAATCATTTGAAAGAAGTTGTTTACATTTTTAAAATATATTAATATTGACTTAGTAATAGGCATTTTAGCTGAGGTTGGTATAGCAAGAGATGACCGTCCACAAGAAGACAACAATGAGCTGTTTCACCTGAAAAGTCAGCCAAGACGTGGAAAATGTTATACTTTGAAGGAATTAAGCAAGCAATGAGTGACTGCCAATGCACTGCAGTACCAGTAGTTATCATATACATTTGGTACTTGTTCATTGTCTACTTTCCTCTGTGATCATATATTGATCATACTGATATTGAGTCACCTGCATTTGGACTTCCAGTGAATATAACACAAAATATTTATAAAAATAGGAGAATGTTTTACACATTATTTTAATGTAATTGACACTGTAATGTACTGTGTTTTGATTTAGTCATAAACCTAACCAAATATGTGATATTTTCTGTGTTTTCAAAGAACTGTACAGCTTGTTCTGCATATGAAAAGAGAGGACCCAAGGAATTCCTTGCCAATATGGAGACATTATTGCAACAGGTGAGCTTGAGAATTATCAGTAAACTTATATAAATAATATATGTTATCAAAAGTTGTATGTTATTTTAGCAATATTAGAATATTATACAAAAACTGCAAAATAGTGGAATCCCCTAATTGCTAAGTGATTTGTAAATGATTATGCCTAAATATCAAACACAATAGCATATAAAAAATATACATTTATCAGTATATGCAGTATATTGTAGTTTAGCTTTATATTATGCATTGATTAGCAGCAGTATAAAATATCCATAAATAACATTGACTATTTTTTATGCTTTTTTCTAGATCATACATACACAGTAAATATTCCCGATGAAGACTCGGCTTGCAAACTCACCCGTTTCTACTCCAGTAACCATTATCTTCCATTATTTATACATGTATATTGGAAAGCTGCTTATGTGTTTGTGTGTACTACAATAGAACATTAGCCACTATTTTATCTAAAAATTCAGCACTAAGGACAATTGATTATATGAGTTAAAAAACACACACATTTGCAAACTGGAAATTCATTATTTTTACATTTATATACCTGTGGAATAACTCTTACTTAAGAATGCTGATTTCTCCTCACTTACTTGGCCAAGTGTCAAAACTCCCTCTAGTCATCCCTGCAATCAGTACCTGAAAGTAGTATAAGAACTAATATTTCAAACTTCTACAACAGAACAAGAGCTGACAGGTAAAGAAAGGAAAAAGTGCACTTGAAATAATAATTAAAAACAGCCATGGCATGCCAATATACAAATCAGATCACCGGCCAGCCCAACAATAAATCCTAAGAGTCACAGTTGGCTTTAATTGGCCACTCTGATTCATCCAAAAATGCTAGAAGAAGGTGCACCCCTTTTATCTGAAGCACATTTGTAAAATGAATGGTTGACTTTTACACAAGTTATTATAAATAGTATTCCATCTAATTCCATATTCTTATTAATGGAAATCCAAGGTCAAAAATGTTCAATTCTGAGAAGAAAAACGGCTTCTCAGAGAGCAATAATCAGTCTTGCTCTATGCAATTTGGAAATATCCTACAGTGTATCAATCTCGCTCATGCTAAAGAAAGTCTAGCCCTGAAATGCAAGAAAAGTTTCCTTAAATTAAGAGAAATAACTAACACCATTTAAGACTAGTAAGTGAAGCCAAGTCACAGTGAACAAGAGATCCACATACTTTCTGATTCATGAACCATAACATGTTACAACTTACACATTAGACATACAAGAACTAATATGACACTATATTATATGGAATGAATAAGTCACAAGTCTTTTTTAATATACATAGCAAAATATAATAGCATAATTAATCATACATTCACACAAGCATTGCCAGCATGATAAATTCACATATACACCACTCACTTGCTACAAACACAAACTAATTTATTTACGTTTTTATTAGTTATCCAGTATCTGGTAATATGTTTTTGTCTTCCATTTTTGGTGGAAAAGAAATACAGTATTTATGTTTTAGAGTAAATGTAAATTATTTAATTTATTTAATTTATTGATTATGAAGCTATGCAAAACCTTTTCTGGCTCTGTTAATTTAGTATGATTGCTTGTCAAAAATATGACAGTATATGAGGTTAATGAAAATCATATTTTTGTGCATAGTATTTTTGCAGTCATGAGACTTTATTTAAAAAATTGCATTTAAAGGGTTTTAAAATGTACGCATGTTTAATCTTTCTTTTTACCGAAGAATAGTTTTTACTATAACCATAACTGAGTGGATTGGTAAAATAAAAATCATGGATAATGTGTATAGTTAGCTAAACTTTGACATATATATATATATATATATATATATATATATATATATATATATATATATATATAAAATTAAAAACTTATACTTTTTAATAGCATGTTATTCTACTATCTCAGCATGTTGGATAGCAGGACATACTAGAAAATTAATCACTGCATTGTCTCCCACGGAGGTCTGAGTGATACAGTTGAGATGTATATTTATGTATTTTGCAGACATTACATTTTATTTCTATATTTTGGAAAATCATAAACTGAGAAATACATGTACTAATGAAATGTTTTAATGAACCATTTTATATTTTTTTTATGAACAATTTGTTTTGCAGCTGGTCTGTTTTCTAATCACTTATTTAATAATAAAATAATTTTACTAAAACATGATTTTGATGTATGATTTCTATCAATACACAGTAAAATTTGAAACTTGAATACAAAAGTTACCACAAATGCATCAATGGCATCTCTGTGATGCTCACCCGCACTGTGTTAATGTGGGCTGTAGAGCTGCATTAAAACTTTCAATACATTACTTTTTTCAGTACATTACAAAACCTTCTGTCATGCATTCAAAAGAACAAGTTTTATCCATTACAAATGCTTTTTTGCATGATAAATAGATTATAGATACATGTAAGATACATATATTATCCACCTTTGTTTTACCAGAATTAAGAAGAATTAAGAGGACCTGTAAACCAAAAACTCAAACTGTAAATTGAGTTCAACTGAATGGGAATACAAGTGCTACTTTGTTACAATCCAAAAAACCCTACTTACTGTAACATGTAAGAGCAGAGCAGGAGAAAATAATCCCATTGTCTCATTTCAAGATAATTTTCCTAAACTATAGGCCTATTTTCCCATATTATAGGCCAGTGGTAGTCAACCTGGTCTCTACCGCCCACTAGTGCTTTCACGGTGGGCTGGTTGGAGAGCTGGCGAGAGAGCCTAGGGACAGCAGTCAGGACCGGATCACTATCTAGTAAGTACAGGGCGATACATAGCTGGGGTTACATGATTTATGTAACCAGAAATTAGATATGGTAAATTGAGTTACTGCGGCACCGGTGGGTGGTAAGGAAATGCTACCATCAAAAAGTGGGCGGTAGAAACTTTTGATCTAAACCTACATTTAGAACGAGTATTCACCTCACTCTTTCCTTTTCTCCCCTACTTCCCTCTTTCCTGACTAGTGCTCTGGGATGAAAGGTGGCTGGCTTAATATTTATTTTTTCATTAAAGTGAAATGTCTAAAGTAAACAAGCTGATTATTCAATTCTCGAGTATTCATTTCTCAAGATACAGCCTCATTATACTGTACATAGTTTAGTATTTGAGATTGAATAAAGACTGTTAGTCTATCAATTTCAACCTTTTTAGATCTCTTCTGATCCTTTTAAAATGTGGACTATTTGTTAATAATTGTTAAAAGATCCAGAGGAAGGCAAACAGAAAAACAAACAAACACTGAAACTTTTCCAATTGTATCATAAGGAAAAAAAAAAAAGCAAAATTCCTTCCTGACCCCAGAGACTGGCAATGAAATTTCTCCCTAGATCAATATTACTTCGCTAGTTATCTAGGATAGCCTTGAATGCCCTCTTTATTCAAAAATATATCTAACCCCTTTTTAAAGTTATCTATCAAATTCGCTGTTACCACGTCCTTTGGTAGAGAATTCCAGAGTTTAACCACCCTAACTGTGAAGAACCCTTTTCTTTAAGGTGAAATCTTTTTTCTTCTAACCTCAAGAGATGTCCTCTTGTCAGTTGAAAATCTCTTGGCACAAAAAGTTCACTTGACAAAGAATTATTTTGACCCTGGATGTATTTAAATGAGGTAATCATACTCTCTTGTAGACACCTCTTTTTTCTAGGAAAAATAGGTTTAATTTGGTTAGTCTTTCTTCATAACTTAGCCCCTCCTTTCCCCTTATTACTTTTGCTGCCCTTCTCTGTACTTTTTCCAGCTCTAAAATGTCCTTTTTATGAAGTGTTGCCCAAAATTGTACTCCATATTCCAAATGAGGGCATACTAGGTGTTTGTACAGTGACAGAATTATATCTGCTTTCCTTGCTTGTATATGCTTCTTAATACATGCTAATATTTTACTTGCCTTCGCAGCTGCTGCCTGGCATTGAGCACTGCTACCTAAGTGGTGGTCCACAAGTACTCCCAAATCCCTTGCAATATCAGATACCCCTAGATTTGCTCCATTAAGATTATAAATTGCATGGCTATTTTTCCTTCCCAAATGCATATGCACCCTAAGCCTAATCTCATAACCGTAAACCCCTAATGACAACATTGCCCCATGCAAAACACTATAAAAAAAATAGGCTACCAGAACCCCTAATGCCAACAGTAGTGCATGCAAAACCGAAAATAACAATGCTGTTAACATATACAAAATGGAAGGATATATACTATTTTAGGTGCGCAAACCCTTAAGCCCAATTCCATATCCTAAACACCTCA